>JALLLT010000001.1:1200000-1800000 GCA_025266875.1 Fennellomyces sp. T-0311
TCTGGCTAAAGAACTTCAGTTGAATAGTTATATACAGATCAGGAAACCACTGGTCAAAAGAATTGGTGTAGCTTTTCTTTTTTGTTATCCGTTTATGAGTTCCAAGTTTTACTAACAAGAACATGAAGATCCCCACCTGCGAATGTTACACAGAGAGTGCATGGTGCCTGGATTTAGTCGCGACCCAAGGTTGGGAGAGGAAAAGAAAACGAGTTGCGTAACCGTCCCGTAGCTAAAAAAAGCGCAGACGATCATTTTTATGTCAACAATAGGATCGAGGCTTAGCATTAAGAAAAGGAGCCTGCAGAATGATCGAATGCAAGCCCGTTACGCATGAAAGGAAAGGGGGCGACTACTGCATTGGCTCTTTTACAAAAAAAAACCTTATTCTCGGAAAAAAGAAAAGGTTGCAAAAAAAAAAAGGTGTACTTTTTTTTTGCCAAGACGAATGAGTTGTGCACACGTATTCGAATCATTACAAGGCGGGACGCTGTATACTTGCTTTTAAATCACCATAGCAATGATAGATGCGTGTGGCTATGACAATAAACGTATATATATATATATATATATATATGTATAAAAAGAACGCAGGCTGCAAGCCAAGAAAGCATGTTAATCCAAGTCTTTTGATCATCGCGTGCGCCAACGCGTAAACTCCGGCTATTCTGCTGAACACTCTTCCCAGAAGTACTTTTCTTCTTTTCTCCAACTCTTTTTATTACTATTGTTAAACAAAAGCCCCCACACCACTCCTTCATGAATTGCGCTTGTCATGTCCCAGCATCATCAAAGAACTGCTAGTGACTCCCCGAACAAGTCCCCTGCGCTGGAAGCGCTCTACAACGATTTAGATGCATTCATCCATGAGCTGTCAGGAGATGGTCAAGGATCATTTACGCTGAACGGCGCGCGAGATGAGTCACCTACTGGCTTGAAAGAAATCGAGGTGAGTATCCTTGTTGCATGCATATATTTTATTCTGTTATCTTGACATGCCCCATTTTTTTATATGAAGGCTCGGGACCAAGAGCGTAATATAAGTCGAGACTCACTATGTCCCACAGAAGACGAGGAATCTTATACGGGCTATTCGCCGTTGCTCGAAAACTATGCCTATGCGAGACCTTTTGACGCTCAACAACGAAAATCAATCATCAAACCTGATGAACAAGAGCAAGGAGAATTGCCAGTCAACAATTCTCTATCTCCACCCATGTCACCTTCCGTCTTGGGCATCGCTCAAACATCAAAACATCAGCATACTTCATCCATCGATACCGTGTTTATGCCTCGCACAAGCTCATTGAATAACCAGCACTCGACCCCCTCCTCCCCTACTTCGGGCCTAGGTCCAATGAGTATCCACGATGTTCTCATGTCGCCCACAAACCGAACACCCGCAACGGCAGTTCAGGCGCCTCTGTTGTCTTTTCCAGATTACGCAATGTTGTCCCAGCTGGGCGAAAAGTTGGTGCTTGAAGTGCGGGAACTCAACAAGCACCGTCGGATATTCTGTTCAATTGAATATCCGTTAAGTTTTACCGGTCAAGAGGCGGTGGTAAGTTTGCGTGCAGCCCGGGAAAAAGTAAAGGGTTTAACGAAATTAAACGTTTTCCTTCGTGTTAGCAACTCATCCAATCATTCCTGCCAGGCGCAATATCCGATACCAATGCATTGTTGGTGGCACGTGCTCTCATACGCTCTTCTCCCCCTCTCATTGGCCCCATCTCGTACTCGGAAAAGTCGCTCAAGCGAAACACGCTGTACGAGTCAGAGTATGAAGTGTATACCTTGCTGGAGGAGGATCCCCAGCTGCCTCAGGGCGTTTTTACGCCATTGACACGTTGTTACACCCAATCGTGTTTGCCCGGTCAGGGAGGCTGTTATGCGCCGCTGTGTCCGAATCGAGACTTGTTGCCGGATGATGAAGACGATGATGATCTCAGTAACGGAGAGGTCCAAGAGAAGAAGGTTAGTACTTCTTGATATTATCCATGGTCGGCTAACACGGCTACTCGTAGGCATTGAAGGGTACAAAGGTTAATCGAGAAGCTTCGTTGAAATCGGTGACATCTTCTCATGATACGGTAAGCAAAAGCCACTTGATGCCAAGCTTGAACTGATCAAGTTCCATAAAGACACTTTCGCGTGCCTGGTCGGCTACAATGTCTCGTGAAGTGCTACTGAACACATCCAAGCAAGAGATTGCTCGACAAGAAGCCATCCACGAGATTATCTACACGGAAGAAGATTACGTACGAGATTTGAATCTACTGGATGAGGTAAGATGAGACATTTGCAAGCAGACCACCAGAAATATAACACAACAAGCAATCAGCTTTTCGCGAAGCCGTTGCGAACGGCACAATGTTTGGATGCGGATATGCGAGACGAATTCTGCGACAATGTATTCAACAACTACAAAGACATCCTGACGATCCATCGCGAGCTGTGTCGCGACTTACGTGATCGACAAAGCGAAAGCACGGGAGGCTTTGTTGACCATGTAGGCGATGTATTTCTCAAACATTTGCCTGGATTCATGGATGCCTACAGCCAATACGGTCCTCATGTGATTCTGGCAGAATACGCAGTGAAAAAGGAATCAAGCGATAACATTCTTTTCCACAACTTTATTCGCGACACTGAAAAGAAAGCCGAGTGTCGCAAGTTACCGTTTCGTCACTTTTTGATTCTTCCGGTGACTCGATTGCAACGTTATCCATTGTTGATCGGAGCTATTCAGAAAAAGACGCCCGATGATCATCCCGATAAGGCATATTTGTCTTCATGCACAGACATTTTGCGTGAAGTGGCGACTTGCATGGATGAAGGTACCGAAGAAACCAAAATGGCATTGCGTATCCGTCAAGTCAACGATATGATTCGATACAAACCGGGTGAGGAGGAATCGTATAATCAATTGCAACTGATGGATCCCGAACGACGATTGTTGCATGAAGGTCCATTGACTCGACGGTCCAATATGGGTGTGGAAACCATCGAGTTGCATGTCTTTTTGTTTGATCACTTACTGCTCATGACAAAACCAAGAAAGGCCGGAGGTGAAATCGAGTACCACATTTCCAAAAAGCCTATTCCGTTGATGCTGCTGCAGGTTCAGGAAGCAACGGAAGGTTTTGCCGTCGGTATGCGCTCCATGACCTCGACCACGGCACCTACTTCGCCACATCAACAAACAATCACATCACCAACAGGTTTTGGTGTGGGTGTGGGTGTCGTTGGCGGTGGCGGTGGCAATGTTTCCATGACATTGAATCATCTGGGACGACACGGTGGTGATTATCTTTTGTATGCGGAGAACGCCAATGTTCGATTGCAATGGAAGGAAAAGGTGGTGGAAGCCAAGGCGGCGCTGGAACAAGCGCATCCGGAACACCAAGTGTTTGAGATAAGGTCGCTGAGCGATGCACACTTTGCAAGTCCTGGATCCCACCACGCGGCTTTGAACCACGGCAAGGTCACCTGCTCTATTCCGTTCGGTATGTTTCACTCTTACATAATATTAACGTTCCTGGGCTTTTCTGCACTTACTAAAGAACCTATTTCTATAAAGAGGGAGCCAATGGCATTCGAATGATTGCTATTGGTACCAATTTGGGCGTCTACATGGGAGTGGAAGGCGATACAAGTAGCACGCGCCAGGTACTATCTTTGTCAGATGTTCAACAGATCGCGGTACTTGAAAATAATCATATCTTGGTCGTACTTGCTGGTAAGTTTTATCGCCCAAACTCTGTAACAGGAGCATTCATGCATATCAAAAAAGATAAAACCCTGTACGCCTATGCGCTTCAAGGATTGGATCCAACGGCAAATGGAAGTGGTGGTAGCAACAACAAGAGCAACAGCAATCCGCCTAGCCAGAAGATCGCGCAGCACATTACCTACTTTTACGCTGGCATTTGTAATGGTCGAACACTTGTGGTTGCTATGAAACGACGTGGTATGGATAGTCATTTCCGCGCATACGAACCTGTCTGCGGCGATTTGCGTCATCCCAAAAACGCAAAGTTCCTTGCTGGGCGATCGGGGTTGTTCAATATCAAGCAACCGCCTTCTTGGTTCCATATCTACAAGGTAAAAGATAGAAAGGTGGCGGAATTACTGCTTTTGTCTTACATATGGGAATTTTCAATAGGAATTCTACATTGGAGCCGATTCCTCAGCTGTACATCTACTAAAGGCACGTGTAGTTGTCGTGTGTGTCCGCGGCTTTGAAATCATCGACCCTGAGCATTTGACCATGAATCGTAACTTGCCGGATGTGAAGCATCCAGATTTCGCTCCAATCTTGCAACGTGGTGACGATCTCAAGCCTCTCGGCATGTTCCGTTGTGGTGGATACTATCTGCTATGCTACAATGCATTTGCGTTCCTGGTGGATAATCATGGCACGCTCATACCAAACTCGTGGATTGAATGGGAAGGTACACCCGAGACAATTGCTTTCTGTTATCCGTATGTGATAGCCTTTGATTCTCGATTCATCGAAGTGCGACATGCAGAATCGGTAAGGTTTTGTTTGTTTGTTTACAAAAAAGAAAGGGGCAAAAGTTACTCACCTGAAAAAAAAAATGTAGGGCAAACTGATCCAAATCTTGGCTGGCGAACATATGCGGTGCTTGCAGTTTACGAACAGTTCAGCACCAGGACTATTTGCACCCATCATCCATGGCTGTATGGCGCATCCTTTCAAGCCCGAGTTTCAATATGTATTCCAACTTGTTAGCACGTTCCAGCCCACAGGCGTTTAGAAACGAGGAAAATCTCCCACACACACATAACACACACGCACACACACACACACACACACACACACACACGCATACATACACATTACATATACCACTCAGCAAAACCAAAACTTCACACGCACACACCAAACAGCAACTCATTATTATTTCAACACTTTTCTAAATTAATATTGGTCGAATTATTTTTTAATTTGCATAATGAACAATAACACTTTTTTTAATACAACGGGACAATTGGCTCGATGCACGGTTGCACGGAAAACGTTATGCCGTTGGCCGGGATGGTACGTGTAACGTCGAGGCATACACCCACGCTCCCCCTTTTCTCCTTTGTTGACAGCATGCGCCAGTTACACCAATCTTGTTTGTGGTTGTACAATTCCGTTTTATTCTTCCGCCTCGTTGCTGGGTATCCACAGGGCTTCCAGATTGTAGTGCTTGCGAACCTCCGGGGTAAACAAATGCACCACACAGCTTCCCAAGTCAATCAGCACCCAACCTGATTGATCGTCCTTTCCTTCGATATGTGGTGCTGCATATTCTTCCTTGGCCGAAGGATGCTCTCGTATCACCTTGTTCACCTATATATAACCCTGGGTTATAGCGCGCAGACCTCAAAAAACCCCCTGTCCAAAAATATACACGTACTGTTTGGCGAATCTGCTCAGCAACGTTGGTGAGAAATCGGTCACCTTTGTCACTCTCGGCTACAATCATATAGTCTGTCCAATCACATCGTCCTCGTACATCCAACACTTGAATCGCGTCCATTTTGTTTTCGTCAAGTAAATCTCGGATATTCTCGGGTGACAAGTCGCCGGAATCAATCAGTCGTTTGGAAGCTTCTTGCATTGCCCATCGGCCATTGAGATGATCGTCTACTGCGCGACGTTGCCATAGCGGTACAAATTCTTTGTCCTCTTGATCTTCAACAAACCATTCCGTGTCAACGGGCTCTTCTTCACTTGGATAAAGCTCGGGATAATCTTGAGGATCGATCGTTTCGACATGTTCTTGATCCTTATTTGGAGGTTGCTGCGGCGGTAGGTTTGTTGTCGTCGTTAACCAGCGCGGTTGACATGACAACAGGGATCGTTGTACAGGTCGCAATGGTGGTCGGACGAACGCGATCCTTGCGAATGATCGTGTAAACTTATGCATATTTTTGGGGAACAATAAGAGGAGTATGGAGCAAAATTTTCGCGTTCCGCATGTCAACCGAAAAAAAAAACGAATTGCAAGGTTGGGTGTTTCACAGAACCAGGCACGGATGACCACCAAAAGTCATCCGATCGTTTGCCATTATTTTTTTAGCTATCTCACCCACGATCGCCGTGGATAGAGCCGCCCCGTTCTCTCACGCATGACTCATAACTTTTTGAGGTAGTTTCATGGATTTTTTTTGGGGGGAGGATAGTTTTCATTACAAGAGAGAGAGAGAGAGGGGTATGTATAGTCATATAGTTATATGTATATAAGAGGGAAGAACAGAATTATCTACAAAAAGCCGATAGATAGGATAAGGGAGAGAGAAGCTTGGAATGAATATGCAAGTATAATAACACATGATGGATGGACGGGTTTTTTGGGATGTGTGCAGACGGAAAACGAGACAATTAGGTACACTGAGAAGGCCGTGGCTCAATGCACGCAACATTGGCCAGATCCCTCAAGGATTCATAAAAGAGCGGGGTCTCTCGGAAGCGTGCAAACCCCTCCAGCGCCTCGAATTCGTCCAGGGTCAAATGAATCGGGTTGCACAGATCGGCTACGGATAAACGTCGTTGTTTCGGCACATCCTCGTCGCTTTCGTCGTCTTCCCAGTGCGGCTGTTCGGGCGAGCCCAGCGAAACCGGCGACATCAAGCCGCCCTGATACGTTTGCTGGTCCTGCTGCTGCTTTCGTTGGTGCGTGGGTCGATGTGTTTGGGTGTGCTGCATCATGTTATCGAAACGACTGAACATACGAGTGCAACCAGGCACGACGCATTGGTACGGTTTCTATACAATAGTACGTGAGCAAAAAAAAAACGTGAAAAATTTTTGCCACTTTTTCTTCCTTACCTCGCCAGTGTGCTTTCGCGTATGCCTTGCCAGATGCTCGCTTCTGGTGAAGACCATATGACAGTCGCCAAAGCCTTTGCATTGGAACAGTTTGGGTTTGCTTTCGGTGGAGTGGCTGCTGCGCGATTTTTTGATGGGCGGCATGTTTTGTGTTGCAGGTAAAAAAAGAATAAAAAGGTAAAAAAAAAAGGGGGAGCGAAAAAGTTCTCGGCTTTACCTTTTTGTAAGCGCTTTCTGTGGCCCAAACTTCCGTCATAGTGATGTTGAGCTTAGGCTGGATTCCATGACGTTCCACACGATCCTTTGACTCATCCACTCTACCCCCCGTTCTTTTTATGGCGCCGACGTATTTTTACGCGTCTCTTTTTTTTCCTGGCCCTGCTGCTGCGGCACCCGTCTTTGGTTTTTCAGGCCTTCCATGCGCCGCAGAGAGCAGGAACAATCATCTGATCAACTCAAAAAAAAAGAGCATCACCTGTTGCAGTGTCGCACAAGTGTTCCGCTTGGTCAGGGCGCGATTCAGGCACGCTCTAAACCCAATTTTGCTGAGCGTTCTTGGGTCATTGTAACCTCATGCCCCTCATTGTTTCTCATTCTACCACTTCTTTCCCGAACATCGCCGCTGTTCGGCTGCCCTAGAAGCGGGCTCCAGCCGCGTGTTCTTGCTAAACCCACAACTCCTTGACAGCCCGCCAACCTGTCCCTCCCTTCCTCGCCTCTCTCTCATTATTAATCCCGCCGCCGGCAGCTGCAAACCAGTAATACACTTTCAGGTTCGGAGCTGGTACGGCCTTGCTTTTCAGCACTTTATGACATGTGCATCTATGCCGGGAAACGTGATCTCGCTGCACCTTTCCCAGCCTTCCGCTCGTCCATTTTATCAAAGTGGATGACGAGATCGCTCCTTTTTAGCCCGACAATGCGCTAGTGCCGTCTGCAGTGGCCGTCTGTCGTTGTGACACTATCGTCACGAGGCACGCGCTCCCCAGATGAGCGATCCCAACGATATCAGCGCCGTTAATATAGATACGCAGCTGTCGGGGCAGCGCTGCGCTTTCTACGAGCCCAATCTTCTCTTTATTGATCCGTTGGCTTGAACTGGATGATCACCGGCGCCCAGGCCCAACGTGCGGTGCCGTGGGTTGAAGCCGGATCAACGATGATCCCAATAATTGAGGATGACATGGACAGCGGCGTTTTCTTCTTTCCACAATGAGCAACACGTCCGTGCCTGAACCCAAAAAATACTCCGATACGAAGCAACCACCGGGTGGCTTTGCCCTGGCAACTTGCTTGGGTCTGTTGTATTGCTTTCCAAAACCTTCCAAATATGCATCGGTCATTCAGCAGCAGTGCCACCGCCGCCAAATTCTACAAAGTCACCCTAACACGCTCGACCATTGGTCTGTCCAAAGACTACCGTGCCGCCGCCAAAACTCTCGGCCTGGTCCGTCTGCATCAAACCTCATACCAACCCGTCAATCCCAGCACTGCCGGTCTCATTTTGAAGCTGAAGGAAATCGTACGAGTAGAAAATGTCGACCGTGTTCCAGACAAGTCTGAAACCGTACAAAAGGCTCAGCGCGGTTACAAGGTTGTGGGTCGCATGCTGTAAGACGCATGATGTAAATAATAAAAAAAAACTATTCTTCTACGGCTATGTTCATGCTACAATGACGTCTGGATATGAATCATGCACGCCATGCTCATTTAGACAGTTGCTGGAGACGCTTCATGATGACATCCGTGATCGTTTCAGGCACGGTTTGAGATACATATATACTCTTCATGCATATAGTCACATTCCAAATTGAATCTGTAAGTATGCTTATCCGTTGTCATCTTTCGATGTAGCCTACTTCTGTCCACAGGAGCAGGGTGAGACTATCAGCAGCCGCTGTTTTTCTTTCTTACCGACTAGGCAAATGTTGCTTTGCACACCGTTGCACGGTCAGACAACGGACCATCTGACAGACCGCGAAAGTGCGTTCCCATTGGTCTACGAAGCACAGAGCGACACGTTAGTACTGATGGAAGGGAACTCTTGTTTCGCTCTGGAACCCAGCATCCAGTAACACATGCGGTCTAGTCGTTCAACGTCTGTGCACCACGTGTGATTCATGCAAAGCTTGTCCGATGAACAAAGCCGCCGTTCTTTGCCATTAATATATGAAAAAAGATACATTTAAGCAAACGCTGCAAGGTAGTGCGCAATGATAAAGCCAAAGCAGTGTTCTATCCAATTCTCATTCACTTTCGGAAAGACCGATAAGAGCCAAAAGTTGGCGACATCATACTGTTTTCACGACCCCTTATTATCGTCCATGAAACGCCGGATATAAATATTCACGTGTGAGTAATTTACTTTTTCCAAAGCGTATAACCAGGTCGGGACTCGGTCCGGTTCCCTTTGAATGATCATGAAACGATCGTCCGATTATTCGGGCGTCCTTCCTCATTTAATGGGATGATCAATGCCCCTCGGACAAATGTTTTCTCCAGGATCACACACGCACTCCTTCGCGAAATAACATTATCTGCTTTAGGCTCTTACCGAACATCTGAGATCTCGTGTACCAGATTTTTCACAGCTTGAAAGTCATAGTGTCTGGTATTAATAGAAAGTGGTTTGAAGCAAATATAGTAATAGCTTTTTGGAGTTGATGATCACCTTTGGCATGAATCTTGTCATGCACTATTTAATGGTCGAACAGGTGATATGCTTGTTGTTTGACATGCAGTCAAGGAGCGATGCGCAGCTACTACGCATACAAGGAATAATGTTATTAGTGCTGTTGGTTTTGCGTGACATCAACATTTTTGTTGTGCGCTATTGGCACTCCATCTAGTTTCTGGCCATCTAAAACAGGAATACCTCGGTATCGTTGTGATACTATAGCTTTTGTGGGACATGGAATGTTGCAACGAAAGATGAACTACTTAAGTGTTAATGGGATCCAATCATAGCCGATATGTAATGTCTTTTATGTCAATCCCAGAGTATATCAATCTTATATGTAACGTTTCTAGTGACGAAAACGTTTACAGCTATTTTCAAAATTCCCTGGGTAATAAAGTAAGTTGTGGTTGGGTAATAGTACACGACGTTGCATTGCTGACGACAACTGCACTTTTCAGTTTTTTTTTATCAAGTGTCTTTCCTTCGCCGTTGCTCTCTTGGTGATAGGGCGACATACCACCCTTATATACTTGGTAGCCGACTTTTAAGAAGCTTTGGAGAGTATGATACTTATTGAAGGGCACTTTTCCGCTGTGTCCAACGCTACTATGCTATATCTGATCGTCTGTTCCATTTGCTTACGGTTAGTTGGTACAAAGCATACTTTTTGATTTTCTGTTACTGAAATCAGATATTTCTAGCGCTTACATGGATGCAATTGATTGGATACCTAGTAATGTTCAATAAAGATACATTGCAGGTACAACATACAGGTGTCTCAGATTCTTTTTTTATGTGTATCCATCCGTCGTCCTTCACATAGAGATGTATTATTCAGCTTCAGCCTCACTAGAAACTTATCTGCAGCACATGTAAACAAAAGGTACCAATTCTATTTGGACGCCTCCCTGCAGTTCCCATAGCAACTGCACCTTCTTTTTTTACTTTTTTCGTCGCAATGCGAAACTTCAAGACAAGAGAACGCGTCTTGTTTCAAGAGAAACTATCAACTGAAGAAGGAATTGTTGACGAGGAACTGCATGGTAAGCCATGGGAGGATGTTGAGATGGGCCAAGTCGTTCCATGCTGAATGTTAGTCATTGGCGTATAGACTTTGATACAAAGAAGAGCAGCGTGTGCAAGAACAGTGAGCAAAGAGAAGACGATGCAGGTAAGCATGGGTGAAGGAGAAATCATTATGCGTAAATTGACGCGTTATCTTTAGACGCGCCCACCTCGAGCACAGCTGAAGAACTCGAGTGGCATCAAATCCGTCATCCAAGGCTGCCAACCACCATGCCTCCCTGTTACTTTGTCAACAAGCTGGGTGCCATAAGTTCAAATACTTCCGGAAAACTCAAGCTATTGGAACCAAATAAAAGAAGAAATAATATCAATTACCAACTTAATGTTGGCAAACAGAAGCGCACCAGCTTCAGATTGGATGAAATCATGGCTGCAACATTCTCTGGCCAGCAGTATGACAAGAGCCAGCACTACATCTTCCACAAAGACGGAAACCAGAAGAATTGTGCGTGGGCCAACCTCATCGTGTGCGACTTGCCGACACTGCAAGCCATCGAAATCGAGAGACTCCAGGAAAAACACTCAGGCACAAAGTACACAGTGGTCAGAAATGTGCGTGACGATTATACATTCGAGCGATACCTTGTCTCGGACGCTGGAGGCATTTATTCCCTTATCACGCGAAAGCACCTTAGCCCTCGCAATAATAGTAGCCACGGATATCAAATGGTGCACCTCGTTCCAGATGCTGCCACTGGTAAAACGCATAGGGAGAGTTTCAATATCTTAGTGCACAGCATCGTGTTGCAGTCTTTTAAAGGACGCCGAGTGGATAATCTCCAGATTGATCACTTCAGCGGCGAAAAAGCAGACAATTCTCTCAAAAACCTCGAGTTCGTTACTCACTCCGTAAATCAAAGTCGAAGCTATGGTCCAGTACAAACAGAAACCCGTAATCTGCTGAAGGAACAAGGAAATGCACCCAAAAGAGACACAGTGCGGCCATTGCCACCAGTTACCGAAGAAACAAAATGGAAACCCATTGGTACTCTTCCCTGGAACGGGCGATCGTTCAGCAAGTACGAAGTGTCAGACATGGGCCACGTTCGCAGGATAGGCAATTCTAAACTGCTTTCATTGTCGTGTACGTTCGGTGGGTGTATTTTCGTATATATCTACTCTGATCAGCAGGTCATAAAGAGCTGTTGTTTAGACACAACAAGCACACGCCGATATAATGTAATTGTTTCCCGCCTCGTGGCCAACGCATTCGTTGAGGGCTACAGTGAGACACAAAATGTTGTCAAGCACCTTAACGGAGATCGGCAGGACAATCGCGCGCAGAACTTGGAATGGGTGGATAAAGTGAAGGGCTCAACTAATTTGAACGCGCGCAAGGTGGTGGCAGTACTTGCGGATGACCACAAGATACGGAAAGAGTTTCCGTCCATTTCGAAAGCTCAAAGGGGATTGAATATACAGATTAAAAAAGTTCATTATGGCGGTACTGTCAAGAAAGAAGTCAACTGGGATGGAGTAAGAAGAATGGCTGTAATTCAAGTATTTCAATAAACTCACACTTCTGCTGGTGCCTCTACATTTCTAGGATAACCATGACTGCATCGAATGCAACTAAACCTTTAATGTTCAGATACATACTCATGTTTTGACCATATGATTTGACAGTGATTGGGTAATTTTTCATGCGAAACTGGATTAAATACATACGTAGGGCGGTCAGACATGAAGTCGGCTAAAGTATCTCTCTTTCATACAATACTATTTGCTTCATACAAACAAACGCTCTGTATTCTCTTCTCGTTAAGATCCACTGGAAACAACAAGCGTAAAGATTGGGAAAGAAAGCGCGACACTACGTAAAGTGGGCATGTCCTTGACAGTTGCTCTTTGAAGGATCAAACTATTTCTGTCTGAGTGATGCAATGAGAATACCCAGTTTCATCGTTATGTGCATATCGGTAATTGATACACAAGGAGCTCTAGTTACTATCCTTGTAATATTCATGCATGTTACCTTTTGGTCTGTAGGTAACGATATTCAGAAAACTTATGATCTGCCCCTTCGTTGCTACTGAAGGTGTTATAAAAGTATGACCGAGAGGTGCAGTATATACTTTGCGCTTTAGACAAACAGGCATACATTCTCCAGCTGCAACTCTTTAAATAACCCAAGAAATCCGCTGGCTTTATTGGATTTTCTTTCGAATTAGCGAACGAAAAAGGATAGTGGAGAAAGACAAGGGCGACATCGTGGTGACACCGTACGTGCGATATTGGAGACCCTAGTTCCTTTGTGCTTTACCATGCCGTGGGATATCGCGAGTATTGCACTGGTAGTCTGTTTGAAAAGTATTTGGCTGAAGCAGCTATCAGAAATACTCCAGTATGCGGTGTGGAGGGCAGCCTTCTCGAAACCTACCACAGGAGTCTTAGCGATGCAAGATTGAAGATAACATTGACACACTGAGGCTTGACTCCCAATCTAGATCATTGATAAACTTTTTGCACCTTGCTTGTTAGTTCTCGTCTGTTTCGGCTTTTACGGAGCTGGGCCTCCAAGTTCGAGTATAATTTCAGCAGTTGCTTTTGCTTTTAAAAGAAAGTCGTTCTAAATGCACAAAAGTTTGTAATCCTGTAAAACAGAGGCTATACATTTTATTTAATTAATGTATTTATCTTTCAGCGCGTGTATTGAGCCGAAGAGTGTCTCCGGTAGGGGGCATTGTTGTTGCATTTGCAATAAAGAAATCCAATATGCATGATACCAACGACTATCAGTTTGCCATACAAGAGACTTGGCGGGTAAGACACAATTGCGATTATCGGTTATGGATTGTGTATCAACTAAAATGTCTACTTTGTATTTGGTAGGGTTACACATATGTTTAGTAAGAATCAATTAAGCCCTAAATAGACATTACTGTATTTTTGATGACAGCGGATAGCTCATTTTGGGATGACGACTGTGTATGCTCTGCAATGCTTTCCTAGACACGGGGCAGCCATCCAAGGTAAGAGATAATTACACGGAAAGCCTGTCATTGTTAAATCCGGTATATTCAGCATGCGTTCAAGCGGTCAAACATGCGTTGATAACGGTCGTCCTATGGACAGTAACTGATCTACAAGATGCGGAGTGCTGTAGTTGATCGGCGGTGGCGCGGTCCTATTTTGTTCACGGTTTATGCTTTTCATCCAACAGCACAGCAAGGGCGAGATGGAACGGGGCCCACACTCTCTGGAACCTAGTACCCAATGCAGACGACGATTAAATATAGATTTCCACGGTTATAAATAAACGGGTGCGATGACCACCCTGGTTGCACTGGTCCATGAAGCCGGAACCGATCATGGGCAGGTGATGTCATGCATTATTAAATGCAAGACCAGCAAGAGCGCAAGGCATAAAGTGCTCCGCTGCCATGAAGGAAAGGTTGCACAGCTCCTTCGATCCGCCACCACAGGAGCAGACCTGGGAGGTAAATTCACAGCGCGCTACTATTAATATAAACTATATATATATACAAAGAACCCCGGTCAACGAGCGAGTGTGTCATGTTCGTTGAGCACACCCATGATCCGGTCCTGCGCCGAAAAAGAAGAGCGGCTACCATTCTCGTTACACAGGGCCGAAAGGGCAGTCTACATGCGTGGGCTGTCAGTTGGCAACAGTCGCCTTTAAAACGGGGACAAGCGGCCAGACGTGTCGGGAACGGGTGCAGCGCGACAGGCTGGTTTTGCGGGGCTAGGAGCTGGGCGATCGTTTTCACACGTTGCGATTGGGGAGTGCACGTTCGCAGGTCGCCGATTTGAAAGAAAATGAAAGATTTCTGCGTTGGCAATTAACCAAATTGTGTGGGTCGAGAGCAATATTAACTGCTTTAGTGTAACGTCTACACTTTTGTAACACCGGCTCTCCGTGCTTTGTTGGCTTTATTCGGTTTCTCTGCTTTCCCTATTTTTATTCTTTTTGCCTCCTCTCTTTCACTCTTTCTCTTTCTCTTTCTCCCTTTCCCCACACCCAGGTTGGTGTTGTCAACAATAGAGTAAGCCGCGCCATGGCGAACCTTTCGTCATCGAACAACAGCGAGCGGCCGCCCTCGGCATTCCAATGGCCCATTCCATCCGCCTCATCCGACCTCACCATCAAAGAGATTTTGGACAATTACCAGCATGATCCCGAGCTGCTCAAGCTCGTACTCTCAGCAAAGGCCGAGGAAGACAAAGTAGGCAAAATGGGAAAAAGCGTCTATTCTGGAAAGTCTAAAATTATCATCATCCACACAGAAACAAACAGCGCAGAGCACTCTGCAAATCGAACGCACGCGCATCCAGCAAAGAATCATGGACCTCGATGCGCTTCGGTCGTATCCGCCGCCTGGCGCGGTGGTCTATCCCCAGCAGCAGCACCAGAGCCACCATCAGCCCGCATCCTACTACAGCCTTCCACCCTTCCAGCAGCAAGTGATTGCACGTGTCACCAGCGACCAGCAGCACCACCAGCCGATATCCCCTGCTGGCTATTACCCACACTCTGCACACCCTCTCTGCCCGCCCTCCACCACCGCCGAACCGCAATCCGCCCGCCCGTACTACTACTCCCGAGAACAGACCAGCGTTGGCAAGAAACGACCGCATGACGCCAAGCTTTCTCATGATCAGGTTATGGAAGTGCTCAAAGCCAAACTGCAACGCGGCAATGCAGTGGAGAAAAACAAACGTGCCAGAACGCTGCCCAATCCGCTGGTGACCACCACGTCCACTACCACCACCACGTCCACCACTACCGCAACCGCAAAGCCGGCGCTGCCACCACCTCCACAGCAGCAGCAACAGCCCCAGCAGCACCCGCTGTCGACGCCATCACCGCGCTCGGCTCGACCGGTGCTGCCGCCAATCGATACGAGCGTGGGCATGAAGAACCGCGGGCCACTGTCATCCAACGCATCCCACAAGTTACCGCCCTTCTCGGCGACGGCCGCCCTGGCAGATGCATCGGTCATCAAGGGGGAACGCCGCGTCAAGTCCTTATCACCGCCTCCCTTTGCTACCACACACCGCAACTCATGATGTTCTTTCTTTATTTTCTTATTATTATTATATATATATATATATATACAACCACCATCACCACAACCACAACCACAGAAGAAAAAGCAACCATAATAAAATGAAAGAGGAGAAGAAGGAGGGGGAAAAGAGGCGCACACTCAGTCTCGTGGCCCTTGTTTGACGGGTAATATTGACCGGCCTGCTCTGCGGCTCGTCCGCTTGACAAAAACATACAAAATCGCCGCAAACGCCCCGCATGTAATGAGCCAGTGGGCCCGCAGAATGCCAAAGCCGTGCTGCACACTCTGGCCCACGCGTGCATGGAAGGGTAACGTGGATACGCCAATCAGTGTCTTTTCCGGGATGTCCACCTTGAGCGCCTGCAGCACACCCTCCGCATCATCCACCGAGAACTTGTTGCCGCTTACATCGTGTGCATAGTACTGGTGAGCCTACAAAACGCTGTTTACTCCACCGCGGATGACAAAGAGACCCACCAAAGAGCTTACCACCGGGTCGACGATGATCACCGCGGGCAGTCGGTTCGGATGTACCGAGTAGGCGGTCCGTGCATAATTGCCCCACGTTGTGCCTTCAAGCATGCCAAACAGGACCCGGTCCGATTTGCTTGCCTTCTGCTGCTTGCTCTGCATTTCCGCGATTGCCCGAAACTTGTCCACACTGTCCAGATCGCCCTTGTTGATCACCCCCACCACAACCCTGTGCCGCCCTTCCAGAATCTCCGCCGCGTTGCCCGGATTGATGTCGCTCACCAGAGGGAACTTCTCGCTCTGGATCCACCCCGCCAGCGACTTGCGCACCGTGTCCGTGTTGGTGAACTGGTGCGACGGGTAAATGACATGCTTGCCGTCCTTGGCAATCAATACTGCAGGCAGGTCTGCAGGCCCAAGATTGAAGTGGCGAACGGCTTGCGAGTCACTTGTCAAGTAGAATCCGAGGCTGCCGGCAAACTGCTGTGCGACTTGCTGCAACAGACGCTGCGAGTCGCATTATTAAACCAGCATTAGCGAACGGCGCTCTCCCCTTCCCCACTTCCACTCCTCTTTCTTCTGCACCCTTGAGACACATACCGTCGCTGCATCACGCTCGTCGGCGTACAGGTAGACCAAAGCGACAGGCTCCTGGAACAGTCGGGTCTCAAGCTGACCCCAGTTGACGTTGATCACCGTGGGACTAAATGGTTTGTTCGTTGGCGCTTCTGTCTTTTTTCCTAATATGTCTGGTTTTTTCTTACCCAGCCATCTTGGTTGCAAAGCTAACCAGGCTAACCAGGGACCGGTCGTTGTGGTACTCATGTTCCGCTCCAGCCGTGTACCTAGTGCATCGGTGTTGGCCCGCTATCCCCCAGTCAGCCCATTCAAACTTACAGTTTCAGAGTCGGGAATCCGTGGACGCCGTTATTGACACAAACATCTGTCACCAGCTCGATTTAAAACACGTATCGAGTCAACAATCCATCAAAAATTACCTCGATGGTTTTCGCAGTTCACCTCGCCGACATTGACTTGTCGCCGAAGATCCTTGGCCATCTGCTCCCAAGCAGGCGCGAGGTTTTGGCAGTGGCCACACCAGGGCGCATAGTACTTGATAAACCATGTCTGTCCTGACTGTTTCACAGCCTCCAATCCGTTCCCATCCAGGTCAATGGAAACGCCGTCAGGGTTAGGAGGAACCAGCGTATCGTCAGCTTCTGAAACAGCGTTAGGGTCGTAGTCTCGAGCTTGCTGCTCCACGAATGCCGTCAGCTTCTCCCAACTGCGGTCTGCTACCGGATACTCGTCGGCCGGTGCTTTGCCGTCAACAAACAGCTGCAGCGTGGGGAAGTGCTGAACGTGATGCTCGTTGCAAAGGTCCGATTGTAAGGTACAGTCGACTTTGGCGAAATGAAAGTTTTCTAGCGATTCGTACTCATCGGCAAGCTGTTGCCACGTAGGTGCTACGTTTATACCCTCGTTACCAACGGCGCTTATACTTTAAGAGGAATGCAGAGCTTTTTTCCCTACCGAATCGTTTGCAATGAGGACAGAACGGCGAAAAGTGATTTACGAACCTAGCACAGAAATAAAAAGCGCAGTTTAGTAACGCAATCTCGAAAAGCATACCAATGCTGATTGTTTTAAGAGTACCAGAGTCCATATCGAGTGGTAGCTTCAAAGTCGCCTCCAGTGAGATCTTTCACTTCGGCAGCTGTTGTGTCCCACGGAAAGAATACGGCAGCAATGCACCATGCCCACCAAAAGGTCATCGTTGTGTCGTAAGAAAGGTCGGCAGTAGCTAAATCCGGTCTTGCTTTAAATTATCCGCGAGTGTAACAAACTATCTTGAGGCTGAGGCGTACTACTGCTAGTTTGCGTAGCATCGAATAGGATTGCTCCATGCACTCACAGAGAATGTCACTCCTTATAGCTGATACTTACAATGGCTTCAATATTGAAACGATTTCTGCGTGCTATAAGAAAACCTCGTCTGACTACTATGCTCGCGCAAAATTCTGTCCTTAAAGCTATTGATAAGCCATATGATACATTTTTTATATTTAAAACGAGCTATAGAAAGAGCAACCATGACTAAGTAATAGTGGATCAGTCCCTAATCCAAGAAGAGCTATGAGCTTGTTACTAACGGCCATTATTCGTATCAAAAGGATCCGGCACCAGTTTCGAACGCTCAAGAGTGGTAAGATCCTCTCGTTTTGGTAGTAGGGTGATACAGGTCTGTATCTGCATAAATCTTGATATAGAGAACTCACACATGCCAAGGCATGGACTGCTTGGCCGTGATGTGCGTTCGATAATGTTCTACAAGTGCATCAGCGCAAAGGAGGACAACCACGATGCTTGAGTATCGGAGAAAGATGACGGTTTACTTGCGGAGCAGCAGAAAATTTAGTTGTTGGAGCACTTGGGTGTCAACATGGTCAGGAGTGTACATTGCCTGATAGAAACATTCTGTTGCAATGCGCAAGGAACATAGGCGCTGAATGCGAACGGGTCAATACACCCATATATTCGCTTCTACTGCGCACAACTCCTCGTTGGCTCTGTATTGATGGGGCGAAACAATGCTGTTCTACTATGCGCGAACACATATCGAACCATGCGGCTGCGCATCTCTTAATGAAGACGTTCATTTTTAATGACGGACAGGTGGTTAACAGACATAATCACTGGATACTACAAGCTACTCAGGGTTTCGAGGTAGAAATGGGACGATAGACATTGATTTTTGGCAATGCTTTCCCAAAACTTAAGGAAGTGCCTGAAAACGTTTGATGCACCTTGCTCAAAACTCTGACTCTGACTCTCAAAAACTGATACGCCTACTTCAAAAATCGGCATATCTACTACAAAAGATATGTGTATGCTTCAAAACAAAATCGCGACATGATCATATCAACAAAGCTCGTACACATTATCAAAAATTTAAACCAAGGATGGAGCATCACAGCTACATACGTGTGGTGATACATATTATAGTGCAAAAGTTCTTATTTATTTTATGGAGGTAATAAACCTACTCCTAAAGGTATCAGATCTCTCTCTTACGGTTCGAATGTTTCGCTACATTATTCAAAAGTACGATGAATTACATGCTTGGAAAAAAAGCCATATAGGCTTAAAAAAAGCAGGTTCAATGTAGTTAGAGACGGAAGATACGTAGCGGGAATGCCCACTGTCATAGTTCCCTTGAGAGCCTTGCAGAATCACATATTTTATATGTGACTTCCTTGGAGGGAAGTGGTCAATTCTGGAATGAGCCGAGCGTTGCTTGATTCACCGTTTTGCTCGCTGTGATCTTACGAGTGGATCAGGTTGTCGATCCGGTGCAGTCCTCGGAGTAGAGGTGGCCCATTTACTACGGGTGAGACCAACATCTGAACGCGGGAGGCAGTTCAGTGTATAGCCTATCGAGTGGATGCGGGGATCGAGTTGGGAGACTGCACCGAACGCTTCCAGCAACTCTTGCATTTGTATATACATACTATAATTTACAGGAGTCCTCTTTTTAAAACTCCAATCGGCGATGTTATCCACTCTGCTGACCTTCTGCGTGTGATGACAGCCCTTTAGTAACCTGGTGATACCCGGTGAGTTAATTGTGATTAGAGGAACCGACAATAGCAAACGCATTTAGAAGAGCTATGTGGCAACTCGTAATAAAATAACACCCTTAAATGATATGTACTTTGACATTAATGCCCTTTGAACGATGGATAGCGAGTACGAGTCATTTACGATGACAACGAAATCCACTAATAGAAAAAGGTAATCTAGACTGAGTGTTTTTCATGGGTGTTTCTAAAGAGAAGAAACATATCTTCCTTACGCATGAAATCACGCTGGAGTTTGTCATACTTATTTCAGTCTCTAACTACATTGAACCTGCTTTTTTTAAGCCTATATGGTTTTTTTTCCAAGCATGTAATTCATCGTACTTTTGAATAATGTAGCGAAACATTCGAACCGTAAGAGAGAGATCTGATACCTTTAGGAGTAGGTTTATTACCTCCATAAAATAAATCAGAACTTTTGCACTATAATATGTATCACCACACGTATGTAGCTGTGATGCTCCATCCTTGGTTTAAATTTTTGATAATGTGTACGAGCTTTGTTGATATGATCATGTCGCGATTTTGTTTTGAAGCATACACATATCTTTTGTAGTAGATATGCCGATTTTTGAAGTAGGCGTATCAGTTTTTGAGAGTCAGAGTCAGAGTTTTGAGCAAGGTGCATCAAACGTTTTCAGGCACTTCCTTAAGTTTTGGGAAAGCATTGCCAAAAATCAATGTCTATCGTCCCATTTCTACCTCGAAACCCTGAGTAGCTTGTAGTATCCAGTGATTATGTCTGTTAACCACCTGTTCGTCATTAAAAATGAGCGTCTTCATTAAGAGATGCGCAGCCGCATGGTTCGATATGTGTTCGCGCATAGTAGAACAGCATTGTTTCGCCCCATCAATACAGAGCCAACGAGGAGTTGTGCGCGGTAGAAGCGAATATATGGGTGTATTGACCCGTTCGCATTCAGCGCCTATGTTCCTTGCGCATTGCAACAGAATGTTTCTATCGGGCAATGTACACTCCTGACCATGTTGACACCCAAGTGCTCCAACAACTAAATTTTCTGCTGCTCCGCAAGTAAACCGTCATCTTTCTCCGATACTCAAGCATAGTTGTTGTCCTCCTTTGCGCTGATGCACTTGCATGTATTCTTTTGTAACTAAACAGCGATTTCGAATGCTTTGAATCCTTCTTTGATTGCTAGTACATACCACAGTATGTACGTACGCTGTGTAGAAAGGCTTGCGCATTTTTTAGGCGACCATGCGTTGTGGTTAACCTAGAAGTCAGGCCATCATATTGTCTCTTTATCTGCATTAGCGCAGTGCTGAATTAGCATTATTACGTATACTGAGCGCCGATATTAGTTCTATGTTCTGAATGCTTGGCAGACACACTTCGAGATACAATCGGTGAGTGATATCGCTCCACAGTGGTACATATAATACTTTCAAACAACGATAGACCAGGAGTTGATAACAGCATGCCATGGTCAAATTATGGTCTACGTACGTTATTTATTTTTATGGAAGGTAAGTGACCTGTTATTGAAGGTAATTATGTTTCTTTACACATATACAAGATTATCTCTGAGAATACTGAATTGGAAACGGAGGCAGATACTTTGATGGATGAGTCATGAATGTTTGTTTATACGGAACATCATCAATTAAGTATACTTCAATGTCGGAATAAATACTCATCCTACATTGGAGTGGATTTCCGAATGCCACTTCCAAACGGATATACTACGTACCTATTTGTTATTTCTTATACTGATACCTGGGCCGTCGTTAAGTAACGCTTTTTTTTTTATCTTTATCATCTTCAGTAAAAGTGTTTCATCTATGACAATTAAGGAAAGACGCGTGTATCGACATTAAAGAAGATGTGCGAGGTGCCGTAATTTCCCACCAATGATTGACATACTGTGAATATGAGGGGGCGAAACCCCCAACCCAAGTTGGTAGAGCGTCTGTCTCGTAAAAGAGAAGGTAGTTTTTAATGCCGCACGATCCTTGAAACCTATAATATCTGTTGACTGTCCTGTTTTCCGCTGAGTCCACTAGATACCCTATCTAGTTTCTCTCTACTCTCCGTTACTCCTCACCAGGGCCACAAGGGCGTTCACTCGAAAAATCCTACCAGCAAAATTCTAGCTTAGTCTTCATTTCCCTTATAATTCATTGTATTCTGTATGCTTTCCTCTTGATATCTCAAACTACGTACCGCAACTAGTCAGCAACCATGCCCTACAGGGATATATGCTAATTACGACTAGAAATAAAAAAAAATGTTTGAACTACTGTGAATATGATCACGTGTTACTACTTCTCTTACAAAAAAGTAATCAGAAGCATTACGGCACAGCTACGTATATAGTCAACATTATACATCTATCTATAATATAATAGACAACTCCCGAAATTCATCATAAATCTCCTTACTTATTTGGAATACAACACTTTTATTTTTTATACTGTATCCTGGGTCTCTATGCTGAAAGTCTTTCTAAGAATCCTTTAACTGCCTATGCTATGAGCGAAAACTTCCTTGAGAACACTGCTACCGAGAACCTGAAGCATAATGCTGAAATCAATACTGTGAGATCTACTCATCACTCAAATGCCTCGAATGCGAACATGAAAAAAAATGATTTGGTTGGACTCATCGAAGTAAGCATTGCCCAGAAAAATCATGTGGAAGACCATGTATTCCCCTTTGGAACCTCATAATCACGCTCAACGTGGCTGTCACCTTCGCAGGGTATCTCAAACACTCGCGGCTAATCATAGCCAGCTTGCTGTCGCCTGTATCGCTGGCGCCAATGTTGTCGATGATAAGGAATCGACCAACTATCAAAGACATGTTTTGCCAGTAATGTATGCCCAGTGTGATGCGTGTGGTGCGTGTGCCTGGCCCTGAGAAGATAGTCGCGTGAATGAAGAAATAGGTCGAGCCTACCAAATCTGCGTCAGCTATGATATTGTCGACCTTCCTCGCATCCCTGCCCCACCTCAACTTCTTCTTAACTTGCTGGATGACTCTGGTCTACTGAGAAATCATTTTTTAATAACATCTGCAAGTTTAACACTGTATTTCGGACTGCGTCTTTGGGTGCCACGGTCGATCATAACGATCAATGCTCCCGATTGAGCATATGCGTTTCACATCCAGGATGTCATATACCACCGAATTAGTCCATTGGCGCCTGAAGGAACGCCCCTCCCCGTTTCACGGAAATTTACATCTATGACACTGCTGAGCAGCAAGTTAATGGACGCGCCGATATTTTTGAAAGTTAGTTGTATGCAACTTCGAATGAGAATTGAGAGTTCAGCAAAAATCCAAGTGGCAAAAATACTTGGCTGTCAATCAAAATCCTGACTTATGAATCTTTTCTTCCTTTCGCATTGATGATAATTGTCGATAGCGGACACCATTTGCAACAATGTATTCAGCATCATTCCACAAGGCAAAAGAAAGATTTGTACTTCCTATATATGTATAGCAATGTGCTAACTTATTTTCTAATAATAAAATAACTGGACGGATGTATGCTACCTCAGCATAGGTGCAGTAATACCATGTTACACTGGGCAGATATGTAAGTTTACGTTAAATATTAGTGGCTCATAGGTAATGGCCACATTTCTTACAGGCGCTCAGCTATCTTCTGTTTGCGTTTGCCTACGCAGAAAAGGTAGAGGAGTCAGGGAGGAATATATATATATGAGTCGACTATACTTCATCCAAGATGACTACACTCAGGTACTGCTCACCCATCAGACCGGGATAGCAAACTTTAACAAGGGCGATACACGATACGAGGAATTACTATACCATTGCTCCTATATAATAAATTCAGAAACTTATTCCAGCGAGCGGTTGTCTCCAAGCAATAATATAAATATGTGTATGCTGTATACTTAGTGTTAGGGTTGTTAGGGTTTAGTAGTGTCCGGGTGTAATATAGTATTTAAGATGGCCGAGTCGGCTCACCGTTGAATGACCCGAAGCATAGCGTAGGGGCTCATTCAGTCGAGCAAAGCGAGACAGGTGACGTGCTCGTTATGTATAATTACAATAAAAATGAGGTTACCAGTTGTGATTTTATGGGACTTACTACCGCCGATGCAATGCTAACTAGTTTATGGAAAATGAACCCTGCGGAGTAGCGTACCGATGGGTTTTGATTTGTGAGTTTGGTGATCTGCTAGACCCAATTAGTATATCTGGCGCCACAAATACCAAGCATTTAAAAGCGAATAGAGTAGCTATATGCCCATGAAATAGATAGTTCTCTTGATCCTCATGGGCTTTACATTTCAGGATATCCCCGATCTTACTGGCAAGACAGCCATCGTTACCGGTGCTTCTCAAGGTGTAAGTCGCCTAGAATGCTCTTGGATATGAATGTATAACTTAGCCGCATTAACAACGCGCCAGATTGGTAAATTATGCGCTCGAGAACTTTCTCGTAAAAACTGTCAAGTGTAAGTACAAAGGGAGACTTTTTTTTAAGAAAAACAAAAGCCAAACTAGCTGTACTTTAGCATTCTTGCATGTCGCAACGAAGAAACCACGACACCTGTTGTCGACGCCATTAGAAAGGAAACCGGCAATAGCAGAGTCAATTTGATCGTTCTGGATCTTGCGTCCCTTCCTTCTATTAAAAAGTTCGCTGACACGTTTACCGCAAGGTACGGTCAGCTACATATTCTAATCAACAATGCGGCTATTCAGGATGCTCCTGAATATGTAGCGACAGAAGATGGTATGTATTATTATTTGTGTATCGTATTGGGGCGTGTTTAACATGGCTTGAATGTAGGGCTCGAATCGATGTTTGCAGTAAATAATGTCGGGCACCATTATCTTACTGTTCTGCTCTTGCCTTTGCTGAAAAAATCTGCCCCCAGCCGTGTCGTCAATGTCTCGTCTTTGGCACACAAGTTTACAGCACTGATAACTCCTAATTTTGAACACATGAATGACGAGAAAAAATTCCGTAGGTCCACACGCTATGCCGCATCCAAGGCAAGTACCATGTGATAGCCGAAGGTTACCAAATGTACCTAACAATCAGCAAATTTACCAGGCGGCCAACATTCTCTTTACCCTTGAACTTGATAAGCGACTGAGAGCAAACGGAATCAATCACGTAATGTATCATTTTGGGATTGGTGTTACACAAATCACTCATCTGCCATGTTGTGTGTGCAGATTCTAGTTAACGCGAATCATCCAGGCGCAGCAAGAACTCAAATGTACCACTCAATTATCCCGGAGAATTCTTTCATCGATAAATTCTTTGGCAAATATGCCTTTGGTACATCAGAGACTGGGGCAGTTACACAACTTTATCTTGCCACGAGTCCAGAGGTGGAAGAAACTGATATTCATGGAAAATACTATGTACATATTGCATTCTCCAATGGTATTGTATAAAACGCTTATTCTGATATTTAACTATTATCCATAGGTTCCTCCGGGAAAGCCGGGTTCAGTAACCAGCTTTTGCAAGTCAGAGGACCAGGCGCAGAAACTTTGGGACATTGTCGAAAATCTGCTCAAGGAAAAAGCCCCTGGATATGCTGGGGCTGGACTGTAGACGACACCGCAAAACACCCATACCCACGCTTATGCTCTTTTCGGATAGTTACGCTTATTAGAATTTGTACTAAATATAAATATTTTGAAACGCACGTAGCTGAGTCAGCCTCGTTTTTTATTGCTGTGGAGAAAGATTTACAATACATATTTTGCTGCGTTTCTAGCACGTCTTTCGTACAGACTCGTAAGTAAAATAAAACATAAACGCGCTGAAACAGTGTGGTGCGTAGCAGCTGATAAATATTCAAGAGGGATTATTTTGACGATATAATGACATCATGGCAATAACGTCCTCAGCTATGCATATTCAAAGCAAAAACCCTCAACGTGGGTGGCTAACATCAATGAAGTTATAAAAAGCACCTAATAAAAATCTAAGTAGTCACGTACACAGCTATATCTAATATCGCTATTACAAGAAAAGCAGGCTTGAACGAAAATTAAGTCGATCTTTATGCTACCAAGTTCTCTGGCTGAAATTGCTGCAATCAAATGGGGGTAGTTGTTATTGGATTTGGATCGGCAGCGGTCAATTGTACGCGTATAGTAAGATCGTCCAACTTCACAAGTAGCATATATACCGACGTTACTGATTTTAAACGTGCCGTACATGCTAACCTTATAAGCGCATGTTATACAAGGCATATGAATTTAGTGATTGATTACGCAATGAAGCAGCTGTAGCATCAAAGCTATGCGTAAACGAATAAGCAAACAGACGATTAGTACGTGTCTGCTGATCACTTCGTGCATGATTGTTGTTCCTGGACACGGACTTTCTGTATCACATCATTTAAAATCTGATTTATCAATAATATTGAAAGGGAGAAAAAAGAAAGGAAGTGGTGTATGCAATAAATACTTGTATGTTATGAAATATGGTATTATAAAGAAAAAGGTTTCTAGCAAGCGCAGCCGCTTGATTCTGATGCGTCTGATGTGTGAAGATCCACCTTTTGCACTGGACACACAAAGCAAAGTTAATCATATGGTTTGTCGTGACCCTTACAGATGACTTACTTTGCTCTTTTCCGTTCTCATTCGAATCCATCCCGGGTAATGCTTGTGCGATTCGTCGAAATAGCGTTTTTACCTGGAAACAAACATAAGTAAGAGGAAAATGTTCGAAATCCTACTACTTACATTATGGCCGGCCTTTGCGCTTGTCTCGATAAACATGACGTTGTAGTCTTTGGCCTTCTTCTCGCCTTCCTCTAGCGTGACCTGCCTGGTACGACAACGAAAAAATATCAGTAAAAAGTCGCAGCTAAACATGTTTTTCCCTTTGTTTTCCTTACCTTTTATCGTTCAAATCCGTCTTGTTTCCAACAAGAACGATAATCACCTCATTTCCACGCTCTGCACGCACATCGTCGATCCATTTTTCCGTGTTCACAAACGAGTTTCGATCTAGAGAAGCCGACGCACTTAGTTATCTTTTCAACCACGTGTGTAAGCGAAAGAGAACAGAAGGGACGTACTGCTGATATCATAGACAACAACGGCAACGGAGGAGTCCCGAATATAACTCGGAATTAAGCTGCGAAAACGTTCCTAAGGATGCAGGGTTAATGCAAGGTTTACCACCTCCAGCGCCTCCTCCTCATCCCCTTTCCTCCCCCTTCTTTTTATTCGCGCAACATACCTGTCCGGCAGTGTCCCACAGCTGAAGCCGGACCGTTCGATCCTCCAAGTACATAGTTTTGGATAGGAAGTCGATACCAATAGTGGCCTTTGGGGGGGCACGAGATTACTTTCGGATCAAAAATAAAATGGTTTTCTCTGCTACATACCTGATAAGTGTTGTCAAAAGTGTCGTACATGAACCTTGTAATGAGCGAGGTCTTTCCGACTTGATTTTGTGTTTTAGTTCCCTTTGATCTCCTTAGATTTATAACGTGAGCATACCACTTTGTTCACCCAGAAACACTAGCTTGAATTTCCGAAGCGGATTGCTAAATTCTGGACTTGCCATGGCAACACGGAGGGAAGGAAGGGGGGTAAAAGAGAAGAGAAAGCTTGCGAGAAAGCAGCAGAGGCATTTGGTGCTTTCCCGCATCTGAGATGGAAAGTCTGGGGTTACACACGACCGGATCGATCACCCGGAGGAGAGACTAGCAGAAAGAGTGAGATAACGGTATATTAAAGGATATTAGTAGTGCTACGGATAAGAGAGAGAAGAGAGAAGTAAAGAATGAAGTAAAGAAAGAATGTACTATTCATCAACTTATTCTTTTCTGTTGCGTGTTCTAATCTTCCAAGTGAAGACGGAGCTAAACGTAAGAAAGCAAAAACATATAAACTTAAGCATCGGCTATTTGAGCCTGTGCCAACCGCGACTCCAAGCTGCGCAACGCTTCCTCCTTGCTCAGCAGCTCTTGTCTCTTCTCCTGGATTTCTCGCTGAACCTTTAACTCGATGTCGCGGAGCTGAAAACGAGTGAGTTAGCGCATCGGATTGGCGCCTAGGAAGGCAAGCTTACCTTTTCTTCTTCCTTCCTCAGCTGCTCTTCCTTCAAGCGAACGCTTTGACTCGCCATGTCTTCGGCGTTGAGGGCAGCGTCCCTAATCGTTGGGATTAGACTTTAAGGCTCGCGTTGCACAGCTGTTTTCTACTAAGTTCAAACTTACTCTGCCTCACCGCCACTGACGGTGCGGCTGAGCTTCTCGGTACGGTAATTCTCGTACAAGAAGTCATGCGTGATCTCCTTGAGATCCTGTAGGTGTGAGCTACAAGAACTTAAATAATTGATATCATTGCTTGGTAAATTACACGACACTGAAGCGCCCTTTAGGGACTCACCTGAGCAGCGCAGACCTGAGTCTGGCGAAGTCAGAGTGCTGCGGGTTATCGACTGTGTAGAACAATTTAGTACAACCCTGTGTAATCGTCGCGCTTCTTTACCTTCCACAGCACCCCATGGGTACTGGCGGCCACGCACTGTGCGACCGCCCACGTGGATCTCTTCGTCGCTGCCAATGATGGCGAACGGCAACAAGGCTCGCAGCTCACTGTTTTCTTCGATGGTATCTTCATCGTCTTCTTCCACGTCGTACGGGAAGTTGTATATGGGGATATTATAGTGTTCGATATCCTCCATGATCTGATTGTTCATTGGGATGAGCTATAAGAAGGAGCAGCGGAAATAGCTACGGAGACTTACTCTTCTCTTGAAATCCTTCAGTTCTTGTGGGGTTAGCGAATCTGCGCGACCGACGACTGGAATGACATTGACACGTGGACTCAGACGACGCATCAACTCAATGTCGATTTCCCTCAACCTGCCCTGAACTTTTAGCCACGAATGCAGGTAAATGAAACTCTGTGTCTGAACTTACGCATGACCCGTGGGGGAGATGAAGTACAGCAGAGCGTGGACACGGTTGTCACGGAAGCGGGGGTTACGCTTGATCCGTGACTCTTCTGCCAGAATATCGTCGTACTGCCGCTCCAGGTAGCCTACGATTTCTTGGAAGCTGGCATCGAGCATGAGCCAACAGAGATAGGGTACTTTAGTGTACAGCTTACCATCGCTCGTTGTCAATGTTGTCACCAAAGCCAGGTGTGTCGACGATGGTTAACGAGATTCTGGTGGCCGGAATGTTTTATATATATAGGTGAAGTGGGGAGGATGCGTGCGTAAGCATAACTTTATCTGTCTCCTTGATGCGTAGGTCCCTTTTTCAACTCCCTGGGATCCCTAAATTTCCCACTCGAGCTACGTACCTGACACCATCTTCGTCCAACTCTATACCGGACATGGACAAGTTTTAGTCATTTGCGACGTGCCCGTCGAAAGGGGGATAGCTTACCGACAGAGACAGGCTTGATGGTAATACCCTCTTCGTTATGCGCCTCTTCTGGGTTGTCACACACTTTTTTGTTTAAGACGCTAGAGTTGCACAGAGTATTCACAAAGGTTGTGCGACCAGTGCCCGAAGCACCTATTTAATTTTGTTAGTCGCCGAATTTGCCTTGCTCTCTTTGACATTAGATACGTACCGACAACCATGAGCGTGAATTGGAAACCCTTCTTCACGTTCTTTCTGCGTCCGCCAAGCCGCTAACAGCAACGCAGATTAGCATTCATCGGAACCTTTCATGTGCAATCTTACATGTGCCATTTATAACAAAGCTTAAGTGAAAAAGAAGAGAGAAAAAGCAAGAAAGAAGGGAGAAAGAGAAAGGAAGCCTTTGGTTGTAGGAAAAAACACGGGGCGATTTCGAGCTAGTTGGAGGAGCAAATAAAGGGAGCTTTTTTTTGAAGGGGAAGCCAAGGGGATTGTAGACACTATTCGACTTTTACTTTATTAGGCATACTTGATATTTTCGACTGTCCGTCGTTGACAGTCTAAGACAATTGGCCGCGTCCTACGAACCCGAAGCCAAGCTCGTAGGGTGCTGTGGCTATCTCCATTGCGACTTGTTTAACGAAAGGCGAAGTATGTCTTTAAAGATAAAGGTTGTGAGCGAATAGCAATCATACCACTTCCATCACCTTGTTTCTTGCTTGTGGGTCAGTATCCGCAGCTTTGAACCCAACTGCAACAAGATACATACGGCACGTAGGCTCATTTGTAAGAGTTGGTACAACAGGTGTCCCGGCGCCAAGCTGCCATCCAGCAGTTGCTACAAGGGGGCAACAGCTCAGGAAATACCGGAGCTCCAGGCGCTCTGCACGATTAATCCATGCGGCCGCATTATGCGTGGTAAGCGTTTCTAACCCTCCGCGGGTTTATGCCTACTCCGGGCCATGGACTCTATGTGCAAACACTTTCTGACGACAAAACCGAGGTGCTAGTAGACTGATGTTGGCCGTTATCTAGTATATGTTACTCCCCTCACCTGCTGCACTCCCTCGAGCAGAACTTCATTTCTCCGGGGCAAACATCAGGAGGACATCTCTCTTATTCAGCTACAATATGCTACGTACTGTCCATTTGTTAAATCTGTTTAGTCTTCCCTTGCTATCTTGCTGTCGGAGCACTAGAACGAGGAAGAATTTTCTCCTTGCTCAATGACATTCGCAATTCGGTATTTCATGTTTTAAATGCTATGGCCGATGGCTCATGTAAAAATACCATTGTTACGAGGGCGGAAAATCTTTCCCTCGAGTATAATATATCTGTAGATCAAAATGTCGCGATACCTTATCGACTAATGTAACGCTGCAAAAGACAATTTGAGATGCATGCCCTGCCTTTTGCCGCACCACCTCAGGTCCATACAAGTGAGTCGTTTCTTGTAACATTCCGCCGCTGGAAGGCGGCGGGAACCCCGGATCAACGTATCAGCATCAATCACAGCGACATAACTATAGCAACAGTTATTGCAACAGCCAGTGGAATCGACTCAATATTAGCAGCAGCCGCGATCTAGCAACCCCTATTGTAACCCTGCAGTAAGACCGCTAGTCATTTTTTATCACGTACGAGCACTTTTATCTAAGCGCACATACGTACATCAATGAAGCTGCTAACGATAATTCTGACATCTATCATCTCATTTCATATTGGAGCAGTCGATATACCGCTTTTACTGATATATGTATATTTCCAGCTCTAACGGAATTTGGTTGATATGTACACGCTACCCAAAAGCGCATAGTCTCTGTCCATGATTGTAGCCAACTTTCATTTTTAATGGAAGTTATGCTTCAAGAGAGAGTTACGGAACTAAAAAATGGAATACGGTAAATTGAATTACTGTGGTATCGCTCAATTGGAAAACTTCAAATGACGAGACCAAAAATAAGATAATGTTTTATTGAGAAAAACTACTCTCCATTTATAATGATGATGAGTCGGGACGGAGAAGGTGAATGCTTTTCTATCAGAGCCGAATCCGTGTTATCGCCATAATCCCTAATGACCATACTGCCTTATTACGAAGGAGCGGATAATCATGCAGAGACTGAGTTAACGTGAATGGTCCTTCTTGAAGTCTGAACCCAGATCAAGGTCTCACTGACACACAAGCCAGTGAACAGGCCAATAGATAACTGTGCGGTTGTTGATGTCGAAATAAAGGAACGGATGTAACAAAGGCTGAGATGGAAAAGTATGTAGACAATGGATGACTGGTATGTCAGGATACGACAATTACTCAGACTCATGTGTACCAATTCCTGAAGGAATGGTCATTATGTAACCAGCTGAATCTTTGTCGTCTCTTACAACTCCCAAGCAAGTAGGTCGATCATACAAGAAGTCCGAAACAAGATGCAGTCAAAGGTTTATCTCTCAAAAGAGATACACCAAGGAAACAAGACGCTACCTCACTATATACAAGTTAATCACTTGTATTCTTTGCTAGATATTCCAGCCAATATGTAAATGAAGATAAGTTTTGTTTATGGCCCTGGACTACGCTGGCCTATCAACATATGTACTGCAATGATTTATATCAATTTCCTTCCGTAAGCAAGCAGTATGAACAGGCCTTGACGTGTTAATTTGCTACTTTTAACAGACAACATCCAAACGTACAGAAAGTCTTAGTTGAGAACTTTCTGATGAACGGCCATGTATACATCCACGAACGCACTCAACCGTTAATTAATTCGGAAGTTCTGAAACGTCATTTTGAATGACGGACAAGTCTCGTCAACGTGCAAAATAGTAAGTCAAAATCTTGCTTATTTTTATTCTTTTTACTGTACCCTGCATGGGTTACTTGAGACAGTGAGGCTATAAAGGTCTTCAAAAGAGATATATAATGACGGCGTACAAAGGATCCAATAAACAAGTCTATAACAACTCCTTCTTCCATGCTTCTAATTCCTCCACTTCTTCAGGAGCAAAACCCTTTTTCCGTGCGAAACTGATCAAGGTATTAATCGTCTTTTCTTCAACTGGTGGACGTGGATCGGCCAGCGTGGGCGGCCGCATTTCCTCTTTGACTACGCGCCGTGCCTCGTCCCATCCTGCTCGACCCTTGGCTCGGCATAGACATTCGATGTATGAGTTGTAGTTGTTGGTGTTGAGCTCGAAACCTGCTCGTTTGACCCTTCGCCATATGTCTCGTGCACGATGACTATATCCATTGTGTCCACAACTGTCTAACACGACGGAGATGGTTACTTGATCGATAGCAGTCTTCGGCGCCGATGATAGCATCAGAATATCCCACAGCTGCATCACAATATGTCCATCTCCCACGCGATTGTAGGCATCCATCAAGGCATTGTAGACTGCTGTATCCGGGTCAAAGTATAGATCCATACGGATGAGCCGATGTACTTGCTCTAGGGCATAAGCGTCGCGATATTGCGCACATGCATGCAACATCGCAGTATACACGTGTGCATTTGGCCGAATAAGGAGTCGTCGCATATCGTTGAACAAGGTCAGGGCTCGCATAAGATTGGGTTGCGATGTGCCGTCTAAATTCTCCACGTAGTCTGGCTTATCATCGACCATGTACGCGTAGTTGGGAGCAGTTTGGTTCCGTTGAATTTCTTGTCCCGGAAGCGCTGTCATTGCTGATATCAGTGTTGTATAGAATGTCGTGTCGAGAGTCACTTTAGCCTCGCCTGGTTCAGCATTTTGACAGTGTTCACGCAAGACATAGTAGATATCCATCGCATCATCCAGTTGGTTATCGTTGATGTAGGCCAACATCAAGTTGGTGTATGTTGCAATGTCAGCATCCCGTGAATTGTGTCGAAACACGTCATCGTAGAGCTTCTGTGCCTGCGCAGAACGCCCATGTTTTGCCAGCCCGCTCAGCAGTCCGTTGTACGCTTTTGAATCCAGTCGATATTTTTCGCTATAGCGTTGGACAGTATCACACACTTTCGTCAGCAGCTTTGGATCCGTTGCCTGGGCAGCCAAGTTGGCTAGCGATGACAACACGCGTTCATTGGGTTCGATGGCTCGATAGGTCATATCATCAAACAGTTCAAGCGCTCCTTTTGTGTTGTTCTGTCTTGCCTCAGCATCAATCAGAGTACCATACGTGATTACATCAGGTACGTGGCCTGCGCTGATCATATTGTTGAAGATGGCGAATGCGCGGACAGGCTGATTATGCTTGAGACATGCATCAAGCATCGTGTTATATGTTGCCGTGTCTGTCTTGACTTTCGGAAAGCGCTTGGGTAGGCTGTCATAGAGATTGAGCGCGCCGTTGAAATCACCAGCTCCGTTGGCTTGGTAGGCGAGCATGCTGTTAATGGTAACTGTGTCCACGGCTTTCGGGTTGGCGAGTACTTTTTTATATACACTGTCACCGATTTTGGTGTTTTTGTCCCGTGTCGCGATGCTGAGAATGGTAGAATAGGTATATCCATCGGCTGTGATGTTGTCGCGCTGCATTTGGTTGTACAGTTCGAGCGCCTTTTTTTGGTTGACGAAATGGAGCAACGTGTTGTAAGTAACCAAGTCGCGTTTCACGCCCTTTTGCTGCATTTCATTGAATATCCGTAATGCAGCTGCTTCGTCGTTCACCCGTTTGTAGCATCCTAGCAGCGTATTGTACGTGTGGGTGCTTGGCTTCAGTCCGCGTGCACCCATCGATTCCAGCACATATTTCGCGTCTTCCGGTCGCTGATGCACTCCATAAGCATAAATGAGCGCGTGGTATTCAAAGTGTTGAGGAGTAATGCCGAACTGAGACTCCATGGTGTCAACCACTTCATGAACAAACACCAGATCGGAATGCTTTTTGCCCTTACGGACTAGCATGAGTAATTTCTGAATCGCTTCACGGTCGATCGCTTTAGAGTCTGTGTTTCGAAGGATCGCAAACGATTTCCGTGCTTGCGGCACATTGCCTTGCTCGATCGCTCGTAACATTGTTGTGAGTTCCTCTGGGCGACGTGGGGCGGTTGCGAAATGACGCGCACAGCCATAGTCGATAGGGGTCAGATACGGTTTCTCGGCGATCTGTGGAGGCTGAGGTGCATGGCGCAGCGACGCGGGTATACGTCGTCGTCCAACAGCCAAGCATACTCTTATGCCTGTTCGTGAAAGCATGTTGTGTGTAATTGAACCTTTGAAACAGGTCCTGGCCCCGCTGCTGTAAGCAAATTAAGCGGTCACGGGCATCATTGTGAAGTTGCTGTGTATGTACTCGGAAGAGTATAGTGGCAAAACGTCCCAACACTGGGGAATGCAAGGCACGTAATGCTTTTTTTTTCACCTGTCAATCACATTTACAAAAGGGAGCGCGCGAAAAATTAAGGGCAATGGTTACGATTTAGCCAAAACGGACGAGGCGATTCACCAATCAGATTTTTTTGACGTGTAAAGTAAAAAAAATGCGCTACGAAGGTGGGAAAACATCAAGCTGTGATTCATTTTTAAAGTATACGTTCATCGAGCCCACAGACGCCCGTTCCTATTTTTTCACACAGCTGACAAAGCACCCTCGGAACGTTGATCAGTTGCTATTTTATATATCGGCCGTGATAGCCCGCCAGATTGCACTGCTAATCGGCAAAGCCATGGCATGAGCAGAAAGTGACGTTTCGGTATAAAATAGCGCACCACATGGGCCGAGATAACCAAATAAATGTCCAGTTGGAAATGAAGATAACAAATGCTACTGTGCGCCCCCAAGTGATAAGATTAGGAGCCTTCAATCCAAATCGAGCAAGTTCGCTGTTAAAAAAGCCAATCATGGACGGTGGATGACAAATAAAGGGTATGACAATAGACACTTTCGGCCCTCCGCTATCAAACAAGTAACTCTAATGAATCCTGTGGTCACTATAGACATTTTCCAAGGGTACAGGTCCTCGTTGTTGGCGCGTTCCATACGTAGTTTTGACTAGAGAAACATGGTACAACATATATTTAGGGATACCCACGCCGGCCCGTACTGATCGCTTGCTTTTTGTTTGCGTTCTTTGTGAGCAGAGCGTGTTAAAAATCATGGGAATCGATCTTGTCCCACGCTTGCCCAATACAGGGTTTATGTTCCTAATCTTGCAATCCCGGTCCCCATTTTTTATCTACAATTACGGCCTGTTTGTAACTGATAACTCGTCAAAGCTAAATCGTATAAAAGAGAGCACTTTTTCCTTCTCACAGTTTGCTTCTCTTTATACAGTTTTCCTTGCACGTGACACCCGTGCCTTGTTTTGCAAAAAATTAAACACACACAACAGCCAATCGTTCTTGTTTTTCATCCAACACATGGCACTTGGATTCCTCAAAAAAAATGTCACAGAAAAGCAGGTTGAAGCCGGCAACCCTGGTGTCGACGCTGACGAACAGCTTTTGCGTGAACTCGGTTACACCCAGGTAGAAAACAATATCTTTTTTTATCCCTCACGTTCGATCAGTTTTATGCATTGATGCTGAACGATATACTTAGGACTTGAGTCGTTCGATTTCTGCTTTCTCTAACTTTGCTATTGCATTCTCATGCTGTTCGGTTTTGTCCGGTTTAACTCCTGTTAGTTTGCTTTCTATTTGATCCGTTTGCAATGCTTATTCTTACTATCTAATAGATGTGGGGTGATGCCATGAATGACGCCGGAAGTCTGGGTGTCATCTGGGGCTGGTAATGCTTCTGAATCGAACCCCCAACATACATGCTAATTAATCTATGACAGGTTCATCACTGGTATTTTCACAATGATCATCGCCATGTCACTTGCCGAAATTTGCTCTGCATATCCTACTACCGGAGGTAACACAGGCACTGGCTTCGCTTATACACTGTTGCTTATAATTTTAACCAGGCCTTTACTTTTGGGTTTCCCGGTTGGCTCCACCCAAATATATGCCCTTGGCATGCTGGTTGACTGGTTGGTTCAATTGGATTGGTCTTACTTTCGGTATTACATCTGTCGATCTTGGTCTCGCTCAATTCATTGCCGGTGTCATCAACGTCTGGTGAGTTTTTTTTTCTACAGATTACTGATCCGCTTTATGCAAAAAAGGGAAGTCTAACAAATATTATCAATGCTTAGGCGTCCTGAAGTTGATACATCTGTTTATATGCAATACGGTATCTACATTGGTATCCTTCTTATTCACGGTGTCATGAACTCGATTGCCGTCAGTTGGAACGGCGTTATGAACCAATTCGCATGTAAGATTTCTGCATATTTCTATATCTGCTTGCTCATATAACATTCTCAACCTGCATTCTCGTGTAGTTTATGTCAATATGCTCGGTATTCTATTCATTGTCATTGTGGGCCTTTCAATTACCCGACCACTCGCTACTGGTGACTTTGTGGTATATTTTGCTATACCAAAAATACCTCTTTCAAGTTAACGCTGATCTGATTTTTTTTAGTTCAATGAGTTCTACAATGGATCCGGATTTTCAAGTGATGGATATGCCTTCTTGCTCGTCATCCTTCAGAGTCAGTACACTTTGAGTGGTTATGACAGCGCTGCCCACATGGCTGAGGGTACAGTAACTATCAGCTCATAAAATTCATAGTAGCTCATTCCATTATTACTCAATACAGAAACCAAAAATTCGCAACACGGCTCGCCTTTCGGTATCTTGACCGCTGTCGCCGCCAATGCTACGTCTGGTTTCATCTTTTTGATTGGCATCAGTTTTATGGTCAAGAACTTTGCTGCTCAAATCACCAGTGAAGACGCCATCCAGCCTCAAATGGTTCAGGTTTTCGTCGATGGTGTCGGTAGCGCATGGACCATGGTTTTCTTGATCTTTGTCATGCTTTCCATTTTCTTTTGCGGTAGTAGTCTTACCCTCGGTTCGTCGCGTATGGTCTACGCTTTTGCTCGTGATGGCGCCATGCCTCTTTCCAAGTACTTGCACAAGCTTGACAAGCGCACCAATAACCCCGTCAATGCCGTCTGGTTCAACATTATTGTCGCTGGTATCGTTGGTGTGCTTTATATGATCAACAGCACCGCATATGAGTCTATTGTGTCCGTCAACACTATTGGTTCCCAGCTTTCTTACTTGGTCCCTATCGTGCTTCGCATTACCATTGCTCGTGACAAGTTCAAGCCTGGTAAGTCACTATACACGTTATTAAATTTGATGACAAAATTTAATGTATCTCAGGTCCATGGAATTTGGGTCGCTTTTCGACCATCGTTGGCGTTGCCGCATCTTGCTGGCTCATCTTTACTTGCTGCCTGTTCATTTGCCCCACGGAAGCACCGATTACGGCTGATAACATGAACTACGCCATTGCTCCTTTCGCTTTTATCATGATTTTGTCTGGTGGTTACTTTGCCATTTGGGGTCGCAAGTGGTTCACTGGTCCTGTTCGTATGGTTGATGGTCAAGAAGTTGTTCTGGGTGACGACGATGACTCCATTCCTTCTATTACAAAGGAGAAGGTTGAAGAGCCTGTCGCTCTTCCTGATCAGAAGTAACACTTTATATTTATCAGTGTACACGCATATATATATCCTCCCTTCGTCGATTGTACCATTATTTAACGTCTCATATATATATATATTACTCCTTATCGCCCTCTCACTGCATTATCACTCCTATACCGTGGTTCTAATAGCTATTTCAGCAGTCAACGAATAAATTATTTTTCACTGACAGACGCTTGTTACTGTTCAGTGTATCACAGTGTACGTAGTAGTAAGCACACAGAAGATATTGTTATACAATTTAAGAATTACGTAGCAGCTACATCTCTCTCCCTCATAAGTACTTGATGGTTTTTTAAGTGTAGAACGCATAGCATAATACATGGTGAGCCAAAACAGTACCTGTGTCTTTTGAAAAGAATGGCGAAGTATATATATTATCGTAATAGCAACTTTAACGATATGATATGATACGATGTGATGTCGTGATCTATTGTGCTTCTACATTTTCTTACACAGGCCAATGAAGTGTATGCTCATTGGGATAGCCCACATTAAGTACCTCGTCGCTTTACGTATACGCAAAGCTATATACCTACGCCACACTCTAGCTGAACTCTACGCTTGTTGTTTCCAAAACTTGAATATATATGACGGTAATGCCCATATCATTGCTTGTTCTTAAATGGTATGAATCTTTATATACTCTCTATCGATAGAAACAAGATGACTGAGATGCCGCTTTTTAATTATTACAGCGTGCTATCGTCATAAGTACTACATCTCTTCCCAAAACTAATTTACAGCGTAGCACTTCACCGATCTGTGATAATATTCAGACGGAAACACAAAGTGTTTGTTCAGCAATTGATCAGATGTCATGTATAATGTGTACAAGAAAATATAACGTGACCGTAAAAAAGTGTTGAGCTCCTCCAATTTTTTTTTTGATAATACTCGAACTTGCTTTTTGTCTGTAAACTTTTTCATTTTAAAATCGATGACCATTACCTAAAGGTGCTTGGGGCTACACCATCAACGAAGCATAATATGATGTCTTGAGGCTTGAGTTTCTTCAATGGCTGAGGAACCTATCCAGGTTAGCTCTTGCCGTCGTATATGAGCACATTATCACTTGCAACGCTAAATCATGAAGCAAAAAATTGTTCTGCTTTATACACTATCAAGTTCTCATTTTTTTGTAATCCTTCTTTACGCGCGATCTTCAGTCAAAAGCATATCGTTTCACTATACGAAAGCAACATCGATCATCTTGAACAACAAGGTACCTGTTTGCAAAAAGGCATTTACGCAAGTTTAGGATCCTAGACATCCACAGGGAATTGCTACCGGTCATCTTCCAAGTTCAAGCGGAAAGGTGTACGGCTACCTCTTAGATATAACGATCACTACAGACAAGTCAACAAGAGTTTTATATCCGTTACACCGTGCTCAAACGTGACCGTCTCATTAATCACTTTTTGCACACGCGGTCCATATGTTCGCGAAGCAAAATCGCTACAATATAATTAGCATGTCTCAAATGCCATCGAAAGGCAGTTTGCTGCCGAAAAATAACTACACTGACTAATGATTACGTTCATTTCCACTAGGAACCGTAGACTTCAATATTTACTACTGATTTGGAATATGCACACAGTCGCAACTTAACTTCATCGCTGATGTTTATACTGTTACCCACAATCCTTCAATAAACGTTATTACGCTTTTTTGCTTCCACTATACATGTAAAAATGTAATCTCGTCAGGCCGTTCTAGCTTTTTGCTTCTGAGTCCGGTGATGTGCCTGTGGGTGATCTCGGCAAGAACCCGTAGCATAATCTACAGGCATATTATAGTACAACGACAGCCACTATAATCACGGCATTGGCATATGCGGGTAAAGATACTGACAACTGCAGAATCTCATCACACGTTCACCGTACACTGGTGTCCTTACGCACATCAAGAAACAAATCGAAGCATATCAAACAGTTCGAAAGGTCAAACGATTGGTACAGTACCGCCAGTGTCATATACTAAAAAAATCTTGATACGCACGTACTTGCGGCAACGGCCTGATTCTCAGGAATTTATATTCCACATCCTTGACGGGCATCGTCGATCATGAAAGCCTGTCGTCTGCTGGTGTTTCATAGCTTCACTAAGCACTGTTGTCGCCAACTTATGTCCATTCTATTATTCAAATATTTACTCGTTTACTATATACATACATACGTGCTCGTTCAATAAACGAGTGATGTGGAATGTCGCAAAGAAAAGATACGTAGAGCGATAGTCGGCACTTGTTCTCTATGTACAGCAGATGAGATATCATCACATACAATGTTGCATTTTTATGGATTAAGCAGCGTAGGGTTTGTCAATGTGTGTTCTGGATAGCTGTGTGGTGATATACTTCTAGGCTATTATAGCTTGTCCTACCAAGCGCGTTGCTACTTCAGTGTACATGCGCATATCGAACATAGTCGCAGATGGTGACATTTTTAAATTTAACTGTGCTACCTTTCACCAGCAATATTGCGGAATAAAAATCCCGTTGATCGGCGTATTAACAGTCGTCTACTATGCTATCTCGCAAGAAAGAGCTGTAAGCCAGTGACAGGATTGTTTAAACAGTTCAAGCTTGCTCATTGCAAGAGTGATGTTTCAGAAATTCATAAAGTATCGCCTCGTTGTCGGCAGCCTATACTTTTAAGCGCTGCGACAAACAAAGAATCTGTACCCAGTAGAAAGCTCTATAAATATCAAGAAGTCTGTGCAACACTACTTGTGGATGCATTATATTTAGCAGGGTGATAGACTAGGTGGAACAAGCTGGATAATGCGATCATAGTCTCAAAGATGTGAGAGAATGAGATTGTGAGTGATATATATATATAAGTAGATCATTAAAGAGACGCCGGGACGGTTACTTCATTGTAATTAGTGGCAATTCGCTTGGCAGAGCATGGTTAAGGAGGAGTAATTCATTTATTGCAGCGATCTCAGGCCGATATCTTGTATGCATTCAAATTGCAGCAAGCTGATCTGCAGGCTTTTATGGATAAACATGGCGATCATTTATACAAGCCATGGTCCGGAATAGCTGTGGTTCTGAGACTCTCCTGGCGCTTCATTAGGCGGGTTCCGAGACAGCAATAGATAAGGGTCACACAAGGCTGGTCCACGAATAGAAGTCAGAGAAAGGAGCACAGTTGGCAGGCCGATGGGAGGCTTGGGATGATTGCGGCATTGGAGGGTTAGTGGACAATGCAGCCGATGGGATCTTCCGAGAAGCTCAAGTGAATGTGAAACAGGGTTCACGGTCGTTCTGTCCGACTGAAAATAAAAAGACTAGCGCATGGCTGGCGACCCCTTGCATATGGAATATCATGCGGGCTCAGCAAGCGCAGTGGAGGCTCACGAAGCCGGACAGTGGGTCGAGGGGAGGCGGTTTTGGGTTCATAGCACCGCAAATAGACTTTTTTAGTGCGACGATTCGAATGAAGAAAGACCCATGGACACTCACACATCCAACCACATTTTGAAAGTCAACTCGTTCTCGCCTTCCCAATTCGCGCTTCTCTTTCTTTTTTCTTTCACCCCTTCCAAGCCCAAACGGTCGTTTCCCCGCCAAATTATCTTTTTCGGTCGTTCCTTTCTTCCGCAACAGACTAGAAAGTCATGGAACACGACCTCGAAACTCTGGAACATCAAACGGCTCCAGAGAGCACCCGTGGTCTGTTTGACCCTCCAGAACAGAACGTAAGTTTTTCGAGCGAGTGGGAGAATTGGGAATGGGAGCACAAAAAAAAGAAGGCGAATGCTCATTGCAACACTCCGCATGGCCCCACTTGCAGCCCCCACCCCCTTTATCTACTCGCAGTGCCGATAAGCGTCGCTCGTTCCATGTCCTTGGCCCGGTCGACAATTCCCGGTCGAGACAGCAGCAGCAACACAACCACCAGCGTGGCCATCAGCGTAGCAAGTCCGCTATCACGTCCGATATGCTGTCCAATCAAAACGGAAGCCGTCGGAATACAAACTTTGGGTTACATACCTTGGCGGAGGAAGAGGATGGCCATCACAGGAGAAGGCAGCAGCAACAACAGCAGCAGCAGCGCGATGAGCAGTCGGTCACCGTGGACTCGCTCAAGGACATGATCAACACCCTCAAGACCCTGCCCGCCTACTCGAACGAGGAGAGCAGCACCGCTGGAAGTCGCAGAAACAGTCGGAAGCATCAATCACTTAATAATTTCGGACTTCCTCAGGGCACTAGACGTTTGTCGTACAACGGCTCGAGCAACTTTCGCAACAGCAGCAATGGCATCGACATCCAGTCCGTCTTGCCGATCCCCTCAGCCGAGGAGAAGGCCGATCGTCGTCGCAGCAGTGCCATGCGGATGCGCGCAGGTAGCATCAATGAACAGGACGAGGACAGCTATGTTTCACGTGAGGCCGCCAGAGCTGAAGCTGAGGCCAAGCTCATGGGCACCTATAAGAAGCCCGAGTCCAATGGCAACGGCGACTCATCCCAGTCGGTCCCCAATTCGCGCAGACAATCGTCGCGTAGCTCGACTCTGAGCGATGCCGCTGCACGTTCCTCTAGTCGCCGCTATTCTGAGTCGTCTGGCAGCGGAGGATTCGATCTCAACTCGCTCAATCCGACCACAAGCTCCAGCAGCAGCAAGCGCGTGTCACTCCAACTGCCAACGCTGAACGAGAACAGCGAGGAACCTTCAGCTGGCCGTGCTAACCGACGCATCACCTTCAACAAGCCGCTCAACCTTGGAAATGACACGAACAAGGCCATGGGTCACAATCGACGCTCGTCGCGCAACTTTGAGTACGATTGGAGGAACAGTAAGTGCCATGCGGACTAGCTTTTGAATCTAGTTTTATCTGATTGCCTGTTTTTTTAGGTGCTACGTCGCCCGGGTTACCTTATTCGCCTCGCTCATCCACGTACCGCAACTCGTTCAACCTGGTGCCTTTTACCCCGACTCGTGTCAACTTTGCCCGTGATGACGCCAATCCGCACCAGCGACGCCCTCTGTTCATTGCCCATCTTCCGTTCTCGGCGTTGACACCCCTGTTCCGTGCACGCCAGCTGGTGCGCGGTATGCTGCGAGTCAACAAGCGCAATCGCAGCGATGCCTATGTGTCATGTGAGGATCTGGATGCTGATATCTATGTATGCGGTTCGCGCGACCGTAACCGTGCCCTGGAGGGCGATGTCGTGGCCATTCGTCTAGTCGATGTTGAAAAAGTGCTGCGAGAGAAGAAGGAGAAGGAGGAGGCCAAGCTGGCCCGTAATGGCGGCCAGGTCAAGGTGCGCCAGCCTGATGAGGAGGACGAGAATGAGATTATCTTTGGCGGTGACGACGACGTAGATACCGTCAAGCCAAAGTACTGCGGTGTGGTTGTAGCCATTTTGGAACGTGCGCAGAATCAAGTGTTCTCTGGGTAAGTAGCGTGATTTTTTTTATGAGCTTGATAACCAAATGATATGCCGTTTATAGTACGCTGACACTCATGCGTCCCAATAACAAGCGTGCACAAGAAGAAAAGGCTGCGGAGGAGGCTCAGAAGGCAGAGACGGGCCAGGCACCGATCAAGGAGGCTCCTCGTATCGTATGGTTCAAGGCAACGGACAAGCGTGTGCCCTTGATTGCCATTCCAATCGAGCAGGCCCCCGCCGATTTTGTCGAGAATAGCGAGGCGTATGCGAACCGTCTGTTTGTGGTAATTTTCGGTAATTCGCTGTGGGAAAAAGGATAGGCTTTTGATTTTGCTATATTTAGGGCTCCATTAAGAGATGGCCTATCACATCGTTGCATCCGTTCGGTACGCTGGAGCGCGAGCTTGGCGCCATCGAGGACCTGGATATCCAGACTAAGGCCATTCTGGCCGACAACAATGTCACCGACACCGAGTTCTCCGAGGCCGTCAACGGCTGTCTGCCCGCAGTGCCATACCAGATCGAAGCAGAGTCGCTGGAGAACCGTCGGGAGATGAAGGATGTGCGAGTGTTCACTTTGGAGGCCGCTAATGCAGAAGGTAAAGCCTAAAAAAAAAGCTTGTTTGGGTTTGAATTTGACGGTATTTTTGAATCCAGTGCTGGACAATGCTTTCTCTGTTCAAAAGCTGGGCGATGATACTTACGAAGTCGGTGTCCACGTTGCCGATGTGACCCATTTCATTAAGCCCCACTCTCCTTTGGACAAGGAGGCCCGTGCGCGTTCCGTGCGTGTTGAACTTGTCCACAAGTCTGTCCCAATCCTCCCAACCGTATTGACCCAGCAGGTGACCAATTTAGTTCCCAACGAACCAAGGTACAACCGTTGCACATTCCATTTGAGCCGCCACCTTTTTTTTTTTTTTACTAAACTCCTTTCGTTCTAGACTCACTTTCTCCGTCGTATGGAAGCTCAGTTCTGCTGGCAAAGTCTTGGATACTTGGTTTGGCAAGACGATCGTCAAGTGCGTTATTTAGGAATAGTGTAGTTTGGACGGTAAACTAACGAGCGAATCATAGATCGTGTGCCAAGCTCTCATATGAAGACGCACAAAAGGCTATCAACAACGAGCCGCTCACCAGCATCTCCGAGGCTGATATCCGATCAGGGGTGGAACAAGATGTTCGCATGCTTCACGCTATCACTCAACAGCTGAACGAGAGTCGCCGCGCTTCTGGTGGCATGACTCAGATGCGTGATGAGTTGGAATTTACATTCAGCTCTGAGTATGAACCTAGCTCCATTGCAATCAAGTCCAAGGACAATACCACACTGATCTCCAAGGAGCTTTTGTTGCTAGCCAACCAAAGTGTTGCCCAGAAGATATCCAGCCAGTTCCCCGAACAGGCCCTGTTGCGTCGTCATGCACCACCCAACGAGCGCAAGATTCGCGAGTTACAAGAGTACGCGACCAGATACTTGGGCGTCCCCATCGACATATCATCCGCCAAATCGATCGAAAACACCATCGAATCGATCGAAGATCAGCATGTTCGCAAGATCATGTCAATTATTGTCCTCAAGACCCTCCAGGCACCAAAATACTTCTGTACCGGCACTTTGGACATCATGAAGTACTCTCATTACGCACTTAGCGTGCCCCTTTTCACCCACTTTACCTCCCCCTCTCGTCGGTTCTCTGACATCATTGTTCACCGTCAACTCGAAACCGCGCTTACTGGCGAAAAGCGCTTCTACTTGGACCGCGATACGGTTCAGAAGCTGGCACAGCACAGCAACGTCAAGAAAGAGGCTGCACTGTATGCCCGCGAACAAAGCCATCTGTTGTTCCTTGCTGTCTATTTGAGCAAGCGCGGCGTTCGCAAGCCCGATGCAGTCAATGGCGATATCATCGTGGTGCGCAAGGAGGCTGTGGTGGTTGCGGTGTCGGATCAATACTTTGATGTGATGATTCCTGGAATGAACCTCGAGCGTCGCATCCATTTGGCAAACTTGCCGGTGTGGAGAGCCAACTATGACAGTCAGCAACGACAATTGACGATGTTCTGGAAGAAGGGTGTGGACACTACCACTGGCAAGCAACGTCACTGGAGCTTGTCAGACGACGAAGATGATGATTTGGACGAGGAGGCATTGTTGGAGGAGATGCAAGACAGCTCGCCCCCCTCGACAGCCGTTCCCTTGTCAACCAACGGAAGCGCGCAGCTCAAATCCGAGCAGCGTGCATCAAATCAAAATACCCAGCATGTATCGATCACCCCCACACCTTCAGTCTCGAAGCGTGCATCGATGCTCCATGCCCGTCTGTCGGACAGCACTGCTTACAGCGCCGACCAGGCCTCGCAGACGATCCAGGCATTGGACAAGATCCAAGTCCTTGTTACGGTGGAGATGATCAAGACGCCGCCGCTAATCAGAATCTTGGGTGCCAACCCCTACGCTTAAAGACAGGATATCTCCTTGCTTTATCTCTATAATCTTGCCTCCATTGTAACTTTTTGTATGAAACTACTTAGTGTTATTTATCTCTTTTCTCTTTAAAACACGGGCACTTTTATATTTCTCTCCCTCTACTGTATACCTACCCTTCACCCCCTTCTTGTTTCTTTTTTTTTGACAAAGCCTTCCCCGTTTGTAAAACCCCCGATTAAAAATATATATTGAATATATATATATATATATATATACGTCCATGTAAAATGCTGTGTGTTATTAAAAGAATGCAATGTGTATGTGTTTCTGGGAATCGAGGTACTTTAGAATCTGTCTATGGCCTACGTATCTCCAAATGTATCCATGCGCAAATGTACCGATGCTGATATGATTTATGTTATCTATCGATGTATTAGTAAAAGTGCACATCTTAATAGATCTTCCCTTACCTTTGACAATTCCACATCGCCCGCTTAAATAATGAGGTCTTCCTCACGTCTATGCAAGATATCCTTGATAAAGTCGTCGCGCAAATGGCCCATACCACGCTTTTCATACAAGTCGGTTTCTGGATCATCACCAAGATCGCGCTTCTGAGACTCTTCCAGGTCGTCCTGGTAATCATCGCCGAGGCTGCGCTTCTCATACAAGTCAACTTCTGGATCGTCACCGACATCACGCTTCTCTTTCGAGTCGACTTCGGGATCATCGCCACGTTTCTCATAAAGATCGACTTCGGGGTCGTCGCCACGCTTCTCATAGAGGTCAACTTCCGGGTCGTCACCAGTATCACGCTTCGTCTTTAAATCATCTTCGACATCATCGCTGAGACCACGCTTCTCCAGGATGTCTTCAAGCCAGTCATCACCCATGGTGCGCTTTTCCAAGATATCTTCAAGCCAGTCGTCGCCCATGGTACGTTTATGCAGATCGCTGGAAAACTTTCTGTGTATCAAATCTAACATTTCGATCAGCCCTTTGTTTATAACCACAGACAATGCATTTTACCATCCACATTGATCTGTTTCATCTTGGCCAACTTGCTCGAATCCACATGTCCAGTATGGCCCCCTGACTTTGGAGAAACCTTGTGCACGCGGCTCAAAAGGGGAGCGGCTTGAGAGTAGCCGACCATGGCAACCATGGCAACAACGAAAAGGTGAGAAGTGTACATGACTGATGAATGGGAGTCCCAGTGGTCTATTTTTCGGTTCACTTTTATAACAAGAAGGAATTCTCTTGGCAGTACAGACGTTAATATATCCTTCCACCAACAACAGCATCGAGAATTTAATTATTGTGCTGTGCCATGATGACACTGGGGAATTCGGGTGTAGAGTGGTCCGTGCTCGGACCCCTCTCTCATTTGTACTGTATGAGTAAAACCAGGAGTACAGATACTGGGACATTCCTATGATTCTTTAGAAACACACCTTCACAGCAAATTGCTTTCACACACACTGAGATACCCCCCCCCCACAGTTACTTTATGCTAACACCAGAAATGTTACGTCAAGCTTTCACTGCTGAATCGCGCAATCCCAAGCTCATTCAACAGCTACCCAAAGTCATTGAAACGACACAAACAATTCCAACCAGTGCCGGCAATGACATGATTCCGCTGACAATAACGCGACTACAAGATACTGACGACGCCATTTCGCCTGTCATTGTCCACTTGTAAGCGTTTACTTTACTTTTAAGCTTTGATACAAAGTTATGTTAAGGTTTGTTCTCTTTACAGGCATGGGGGCAGGTGGGTTATTGGAGGCGAAACAACACATCTACGTCCGCGAACTGAAGTATAACTCTAACCATCAAACCTAAAGCTACACGTACTCAATGACCACAAGTTGGTTGTCACTGCTCACGCTGCAGTTGTTTTTGTTCATCGCAGCCTCTCTCCGGAAAAACGATACGCAGTTGCACTGGAAGAGTGCTATGATGCGATCATACGGACAGCCAAAAATCAGTGTGGATGCCACAAAGCTGATTGTTGCTGGAGATTCTGCAGGGGGAATATAAAGGCAGCAATTACTCGTGAGTATATAAGTTCCACCGTTTCTTATCCATGCAAAGCCTAACAATATTGGTTTTAATTGCAATTCGAAGGTTCTTGCCAAGCAACGACAATTTGCCGTCATCCGCGGTCAAATTTTCTTTTATCCAGCCCTAGATGAACTTTAACACTTATTCGTATAACAAGTTTGCTACCGGCTAGGACTTGACGTGTGATTTAATGCAATGGTTCTGGGATCACTATATTGACGAAAAGGATCGACAGCAAATCACTGTATCACCACTCAGAGCTACGTTGGATGATTTTGATGGATTGCCATCTGCGCTTCTTATCACATGCGAGTCTGATATATTACTGGATGAAGGAGAGGAGGAACATGCTCCTAACCTGTCAACTGCCGGTGTGGATGTTTCGGGAGTCGTATATTAGGTACACTGCATGGATTTCTTGACATGCCATTCTTTAGAAATGGTGCAGCCGGAACGGCGTTGGATTTGGCAGTTGCGATGCTTCATAAATTCTGGAAGGAATAAGCAGCAGGTTCTTCCATTCGAATATATAAAGTGTACTACTATCACGAAAGCGCCATATTGACATTTCATACATGCATTGGTGGCTTTTCTTGTGACAGAACATGCAAACCGGTGCGGTTATGCACGTACGTACAGCTACCCAACGTGGGTCGTGGTACAACTCGATCTCGGGTACCTTATGCCCACGTTTTTTATCGGTTACACGAATCATGATGTTTCAGGAACTGGGATATATACATCAATTGAAAGCCACATCGGCATCCGGAAACCTTAACCTTGTGCAAGCTCGCTTACACTTACATTCGATACAAAGGATTCAGTATATACACTATACCTTGGATTGAGGTGAACGGATTCGTCTGGCGAAGAGGCTTTAATGCACGTTTTACAAAAATGCGCGCTTATAGGGTATCACGAACGCAATGTTATATCATTGTGAGTGATGGATGGCACAAATATTTACACTACCTGTGGCGTTCCACGAGGTGTTAGTGCCAGAGATACGTTATCTAAGAGCGATCGACAGCATAGATAGAAGAGTGCTGGAGAAACTTTTCGGTAAGTTTGTTGGAACAAGGAAAATTATGTTGCTTGACAGTGTACCACTTCAAAACGCTTTGTCCATGGTGATCTGGTTAAATAGTTTTTCCGAGTAGCCCGGCATACGTTACCAGGGCGACTTGCATGATATATCTGTTGCCATGAAGGATATAGCTGTGCGAGCTTCGCTTTTGTAACACAGGGTGAGAAGCGCAAGTCGAGGAGTGCCAAATTTATATAAACGAAGTAGCATCAAACAAACAAAAGAGAGTGTATCTTCACACAAACAATAAAGAAAACAGGTGGGAAGTGCATGACCAAGTAGTCGCCCTTCGAAAAACCTTACACTCTCTCTTTTCTTCTTGTTGAACAATGGTGGAGCCATGGACGCCAACGACATTACGACTCTGACCAGCTTCAACTTTGACGTTCCCGAAGGTGACGACAGGGACGACTGGGCGCTTTCCAGAATCTTTTCGAAATTCAAAACGGCAGTTTCTGGTCCAGCTCAACATGACGACGACAATGCCAGTATTGAGCATGAACAATCACCACCAAGCTCGATCCAGTCCAACAACAGACAAATTTATGTAACTTCGCCTACGCCTCCAGCGTCTTGTCACGATCCTGTGGGTCTTCGAGCACCCACTTCTACAGCAGTAACCGCGGTCAACGCCTTTCAAGAAAACTATACCGACGCCACGCCGACTTCATCCACATCCACCATACTGCCGAGCGCCATCGCTGACTATTTGCCTATATCCAAAATCCAGTCGGTCGACAGCGATACACAGTCGATCTCCACCACGTTCTCCATCTCGACGTCGCATTCACTCAGTAGAATCATTGCTCGACTGCGCGGCCAAAAGTCCGACAAGGAGTTTTGGATGTCGGATGAACAATGCAAGGAGTGTTACAAGTGTCGCAAACCCTTCAAGCTGCTTCGGAGACGACATCATTGCCGGATCTGTGGTAAGGTCTTGTGGTTATTGAAAAAACACGTGTGTAACACCGCCCTTATAGGCCAAATCTTTTGCGGCAAGTGTGCATCGCATACAATCTCAGGCAAACGGTACAAGCAGAAGGGCGATCTGCGCGTTTGCAACTTTTGCTTCACCGAACACAACATGGCGAGTCGAAGCGATTCGTTGCTCGGCCAAGAAACCATATCCATCGATCAACAAGAGTCGCCGCAACAAGACGAGCCGATCATTCCGTCACAGCCGCCGCCGATCGCAGCACCAAAGATGCATATCCCGACAACAGCAGTGAAGCAGGGTCATCATTCGTCGTATGGTGATTCCGATGCTACCACTGTCCAGCTGGAACTAACTGCCGGCCCCCGATCATCCAATGGCAATAGCGGCAAGCTGTCACGCTCAGGATCGATCACTGCTGAAACAGAAAAGGATGATGGTGGCCTGAAACGGTTGTTGGATGCAGGCACTTCGTTACTCAAGTCAAGGCCCAGATCCAACACCTCCTCGTCGTTTATCATGGATGATGGTAGCACCAAAGGCACTACATCGGCGCCGTTTCAGCAGACAAACATTGATGGTATGGATCGGGGAGGCGGCATGTTGGTGGCCGAGCGCGAGCTCAGTCCGTTCATGGGGAGCCATAGTCTGGACGACGATGAAGAGAACGGTGATGCCGAGTATCAGCTATATGATTTATATAGTCGACCTGCAAGCATGCCTGGTGGAGCAACTACGCGCATGCCATCGAGCGGATCCAATCAGTCTCAGTCGCTCAAACTGAGCGATATCATGGTATCCCATGAGTCATTCGGAAGCGATGATGAAGCGTATGACCACAGACTTCGAGCAAAACGAACAGAGGAACTGCGTGGCCACGTGGGTCCCATTGAACGATCGTTGTCGCTACGTCGACAAAGCATAGGTCACCCTCGTCCATCTTCACGATCATCCTATCGCCAGCAGCGCAAAACCAATATGCGTATCAACACAACCAATTTGCCAAAAAACGATTATTCGATGCTTCAAAGCGAAGGCTGGTCCCCTGCACCTTTCATGTCGCCTTTTGCTGAAGACCACAGCGCAATCAAGTCCAGATTGCTGACACCGCGCAATCGACGCATATCTGCACCTCCACCCAATGTTGAGCTGAGTCTTGGTGCATTGACGCATGCACGTCGCATGCTCAAACAGCTAATGCTTGACCAGAGCTTTGACGGGTTGTCGCAACAGGCCAAGAGTGAATGGGAAGATATTGTCACCAACTTGCTACTCAAAGTGACCGACAATGTTCGGCCCGACGTACGATCTGGCGATGACATGGATATTCGCCACTATATCAAGATCAAAAAGGTGCCTGGAGGCTATCCGTCAGACAGCTTTTACGTTAAAGGTGTCATGTGCTCCAAGAATGTTGCACACAAGAAGATGGTGCGCAATATTGCTCAACCAAGGATATTGATCCTGCTGTTTTCGCTCGATTACTCGCGTGTGGAAATGGAGAACCAGCTCATGTCAATTTCACCCGTCCTTTCTCAAGAGCGTGAACACATCAGCAAGCTAGTTGCACGCATCGTTGCCTTGCGCCCATCCCTTTTACTGGTGAAATCAACCGTGTCGCGTCTTGCGCTGGAGTACTTGCTTGAAGCTAATATTCCAGTCATTCACAATGTCAAATACAGCGTGATTGAAGCAGTGGCCCGATGCACGTGTGCGACGATTGTTCCTTCGGTAGACAAGCTGCAGCTGGGTAGCCTATCGTTCGGTCACTGTGGTGCATTCGAAATCAGGACGTTGATGCATGAATGGCTTCCTAACCGTCGCAAAACGTATCTCATCTTTGACGAGTGTCAGCCAGACTTGGGCGGTACGATCGTTTTGCGTGGTGCACCTATCGAAACGCTGCGGTTGATCAAACGATTAATCGACTTTATGGTGTTTGTGGTCAACAATCTCAAACTGGAAACATCGCTGCTGCGGGACACTTTTGCGAAAAATCGTAGCCTGGAGCAACAGCAGTTGGATGATGACGAGCAGCAGAGATACATCTCCCCGCTTGTACCCAAGGATGCGAAGGAGAAGGCAGCTTCGCAAAAAGCAGAGAAGTTTACGACGCTATTGGCAGCAGCATCTCCCGACGAGTCGTCCGTCAACGAGTTTATCGAGTTGTATCAGGACACAGTCCTCTCGGCCTCGCAATTTGTTGTCTTTCCACAGCCGTATTTGCTCATGTGCCTGAAAGAAACAAACGACAAGCTTGCTGTTTTGAACTCATCGCGCAAGCCATCTATTGCATCGTCACCCACCAAAATCACGTTTGACCAGCGACAAGGCAACAATAACGGTGGAAACAACAGTGCAGCCACGACACCTGCCGCAAACATCAACGTCATTAATGATCATGGAATGACATTGGATGCTGAATACGAACGTCTCGTGGTCAAGCGCAATCATATCATGCGCGCCTGGCGCACGTTTCTGCAAGAGAATCCCGAGCAGACCAATCCGTTCTACCACCAGAAAGTTGTCATTCTGTACTCGAACGTTTGTACTGTTACAACGGTACCATGTCAGGGGCCTGAGATTCGAGTATTCGAGTACTACTGCCAGCCATCAGACAAGACATTGGGTCAGTATATTTCTGATCTATGCCGTGACGCTACCCAACCTTGTGCATCAATCATGTGCGAGCATTTGGTTCTGGACCATTACCGGTCGTATGCCCATGGCAACGCCCGCATCAATGTGATGATCGAGAATTTTCCATGTCCGCAACCGGGCATGTCTGAGAAGATCCTGATGTGGAGCTACTGCCGAGAATGCGAGAAGCCTACACCCGTCATCCCTATGTCTGAGAACACCTGGAACTACTCGTTCGGCAAGTTTCTCGAAGTCTGTCTATACCAGAAGGGCGTACATTGCAGAGCCGATATTTGTCCCCACGACATTGGGTTACATCACGTGCGTTACTTTGGCTACAGAGACTTTGCTGTCAGATTTCAATATGAGCGCATTGACCTGCTGGAAGTGGCCGTTCCACCCATGAAGCTGTTCATGCTAACCCAGGTGCATATGGATTTGAAGGAGGCCGAGTTCAAAAACTTGCGGACCAAGATCAACAAGTTTTATCAGTCGATGATCGAGCGTAACAAGGCGTTTCCATTTGATCTGGTGGATCCACGCAAGCTAGAAGCATGCAAGGCTGAGCTCCAAGAAGTTTCACAGAGATGCGATGGCGAACGAAAGCAAGTGCTGCAAATCCTGCAAACACTGTACGCCAAGAGCGCACCGGATGACATGCTTACAATCAATTCTGTTCGACGCATATTGTATCAGCAAATTGGCGCATGGGATCTGGAATATGCCGATTTGGTGAGGGACTTTTTGCAGCCTGAACGAGAACTTCGCAAGATCACAGCCAATCATCTACGTAAAGTGTTTCCGCCAGATGCTATGCCTGAAGGAGCAAATGGTGAACGAACCAAACGCGCGGCAGAAGCAACAGATCTACCGATCCTTGGTACAGAATTGGATTATGAAGATCCACCTATCGTGGTGCGTCGACCGAAAACATTGCCCGTGCTATGCCCTTCATCGGACGAGTCAGAGCCGGAGGATCTGCCATCGGATAAGAAGCTCCTTTTGCGACCAGAGATTCGACGTCGACTTTCCTTGGAATTGATGCGTGAATTCGGTGCCAAGTTACGTACAGAAGAAGCGGTCAGGAACGACAAGAACAGTCAGATCGCCAACAAGGTCAAAAGCCCTGGATCGGCAACAACTGTAATTACACCATCACGTATACCTGTCTTGCATTTGGGCCATCAAAGCAAAGTCAAGTTGTCTCCACCACTTTACGACGCGATTGCATCATCAGTACGTATGCGACCTCGACCGCTTATTGATGATACAGTGAGTGGTGGTGGTGGTGCCGCCATTGCTAGGCGCAAGACCATACTACCTGACTATCGATACAACCTTTTGTTAAACGACAATCGCGCTTCATCGCCAGCTTTGGGGCGCCCTCATATGCGACCTGCTCCAATTGGGACACACAAATCAGAAGATCCACGTGCTATGCGAAAGTCCAACAGCAACATGTCTACAGCATCACGCGATCGGTTCCGGTCGCGATTGCCGCGTAAAAAGACGTCGATGCAGGTGTATACTCATGCGAATGACCTTGTAAAGGAGAATATGGAAGATGAGTTTCTTGAGGAGACGATGGCTACAACAGCTACCGCTGCAGCCGCTGAACGTCTGGTTGTGGATGGCGATACCAAACCTGTCGATTATTTCTCACCCATGGCACCGTATTCCAATCGTGTTCAAGATCCTCAGCAACAAAGTCAATCATTCTTTTCTCAGCGTTACCATGGTGTCGCCGAGGCAATTACTGGATTTGGCATGGAACTCGAACGAAACCCGCCACCTGCACTTGATTTGCTAGAACCTCCGCCAGTGAGTATCATTGCAGGCGTATCATCATCGGATATTCGAAAGCGAGAAGAGGATGATGTTGCAGATGACGATGAGGAAGCGCTGGATGACGTGCGAACACGCGCAGAAGAGGACGTTTCGAAACCGGAAAAGACATCGTTCATGAAAACCATCACGAATTTCTTGACGGACAGTGGTGTGGCAAACTTGTTGCCGCTTGAATACCCTCTGTAAGTATTACGAATGCCTTTATTGGGTTTTTGCTGACAATACATATCTCAGGCAACCTACAGAGCATATATTCCCTGAACCTTTGGTGATTGTGAATGAGGAGATGCCAAGCACGATTATTGCGTATACTTTAAGCTGCGAAGACTACTCGAGCAAATTAAGAGAACTGGGCTATGACAAACAATCCCTTGCGGATGACACCAGCACCATTGATGGATATACTGGCACTGACTATCCGGCAATGTCTACTGAAAGCAGCAGTGAGTCGGTGACAGATATCAAAGAAACGCTCTTACGTGAGGCGGGCATCCATATTGGCTATCATTTCGGCAGCGGCTCGACCAAGTTCTCATGCAAAGTGTTCTTTGTCGAACAGTTTGACGCGTTACGGCGAAACTGTGGAATTGAAAACAGCTACATCATGTCACTCGCGAGCTGTGTCAAGTGGGATTCATCGGGAGGGAAATCTGGATCGGCCTTTCTGAAGACAACGGATGATCGATTACTTATGAAGCAGGTATCCAAATTTGAAATGGATGCATTTTTAGTGTTTGCACCGTCGTACTTCCATTACATGTCCGAAGCATTCTTTCGCGAACTACCAACAGTGCTCGCCAAGATCTTTGGGTTTTATACCATTGGATACAAGAACTCGGCCAACGGAAAGTCAATGCAAATGGATGTGGTTGTCATGGAAAACCTGTTTTACCAGCGCAATGTGAAAAGGGTAAATGTGGGAAGGCTTTATGAGAAAGGACATATATGCTCACGGATTTGTCCGGTTAGATATTTGACTTGAAAGGGTCTATGCGCAATCGCCATGTTCAATCCACAGGAAAGCAGGATGAAGTTTTACTTGATGAAAACTTGGTTGAATGTAGGGATATGCAGATATGCTGTTGTGAAAGAGCTAATTGTTGTCTGCAGTGATATACCAGTCTCCATTATTTATACGAGCCCATTCCAAGCAGATTCTTCGTAGCTCGCTGCACAATGATACACTTTTCCTTTCAAGTCGTAACGTAATGGATTATTCGCTCCTAGTTGGCATTGATGAAGACCGACAAGAGCTTGTTGTCGGTATCGTTGGTATGATTTAAACGTGACGTATTACCCACCGTTTCCTCTAATCGCCACGGATAAATAGATTTCATACGGACATTTACGTGGGACAAGAAGCTGGAAAGCTGGGTCAAGGAGTCTGGGATCCTCGGTGGCGGCGGCAAAGAGCCTACAATTGTGTCTCCACGACAATACCGTATTCGATTCAGAGAAGCCATGGAGCGATACTTCCTCATGGTGCCGGACGAATGGTCCCTTGCTCGTCAAATTGGAGCCCCCTACACCGGATATCACCATCATCACCAGCACCTCTTGACCGACCAACCATTTCAGAGGTCGCCCATAGAAAACGATTAATTGTACCTTTTGTAAATAGTCATATAGAGAATTAGCAATGTTCGAGTAAGGGGCCTAAATAGTGTACCCCTGGAAACATTCTGTACGAAAAGCCCTATATATATATTCATCTGCATAAACATGCGCCTCATACTTCCACGGACTTTTCTTCGATGATGCGCTTAATATTACTAACCGCCTTCCTGGCGCTAGCAACAGCCAAGGAAATCATCGTGAAGAATCGATGCTCGCACGACCTTCAGGCGTGGTATCGAACGAACGGTGACCCTCACGGACAAATGCGTCATGTAGCACACGGCAAAACCACAACCATTAACGTGGAAGATAACTGGGAAGGACGTGTATGGGCTCGGGGAGCCTGCACCAAATCAGGATGCGATGGCACTGTCGCATCCTTGGCAGAATTCAGATTAAACGGCGCAAACAATATCGACTATTACGATGTATCCTTTGTCGACGGCTATAACCTGCCTATCCGCATCGAGCCAACCAATATGGTGTCCGACCACACTGTTGCAAGTGATCCCCGTCATTGTCAGCCCACGTTTTGCACGCACACGCCAAGCTGCCCGCACGATCTGAGCTTCTACTCGGGATCCAAGTTCGTTGCGTGCCAGAGCGCATGCTCCCGCTATCAAGAAGACGCCTACTGCTGCACGGGGTCGTTCAGCTCGCCGTCGACGTGCACGTCCAACCACTTTTCGCGGGCGATCAAGGTAGCATGCCCTAACGTGTATACGTATCCGTATGACGACGATATTAGTGTATATGGCTGTCAAGCACCCACCTACATTGTAACATTCTGCCCTGCATAAAAAAGATCCTCATTTGCATTTCAACTCCATCGCAATTCTCATTGGTTGCGTCGCATCTCCACAGATATAATAAGAGCGGCACATCAAAAAGGCTGAGCCTTGTTTTCACACTCTTCCTTTTTGTATTTCCCTCATGGCCGATTCCGATCCGTTCGAGTGTCGATTGAATTTCCTCGCATTACTTGAAAAACTAAATGCATCACAGCATTCAATCCAAAAGGTAGCCAATTATGCAGTGCGACATCGAAATCTGGCCGAAGATCTGTACAGCTGTCTACTGGAGCAATTGGATAAGGTAATCTTTCTTTGCGTTTGGTTCCCCCTCCCCAAGTTCCCATTGCATGTACACCCCATATTATACGATAGTCTGTTTAAAACAAAGGGAGGCAGGGTATGCACGCGGGAGACGCGTGAGGGCGTGAGAGAGGGAATTTTTTGCATAAACACGCAAGTTTATGATTATAAAGAAGCTCAATCAATAATAATGTGTTTTTTAATTGTTGCCCCTCACCATTTTGTTACCTAATGGCAAATAGGCGTCCATAAACGCGAGGGTTAATATTGTATATGTCCTTGACGCCATCTTCGCCATCAGTCACAAAGTTCGGTTCAAGGGTTACCATGACCTCACCCGGAAAGATCTGCCGCGCATCATTGAGACCGTGGTGCCCAACGACGCAAAGGGCAGCGTGAATATTGGCAACACACGCAAGGTAATGCAAAACATGAACAATTGCCACGCAACGAGACTAACATTTAAAAAAAGATTCTCGACAATTGGCGACGGCGCAGCTATTTCGATAGCGAAACGATCGACCAGGTTGAAAAGCCGCTGCTGGACAGGGAAGCAGCGGCAGCAGGGTAATTATTTACTGGGTGACGTTGGAGCTATATTGATTGTCCAATAGATCCTCACAGACAGCCGGCGAGGGTGGGTTTTCCAAGGAAGACATGCTGCGGCGAATGGAAGAAGATCGAGAACGGGTAACTAAAAAAACAGTTGGTGTGTGGGAATGACGTTGACTGAGTTCTGTGGATAGCATAAGCGATTCCGCGAAGAGGTATGGATCCGGTCTGCTGAAGAATCCGTCGACGCCGAATTCCAACAACTCTGGGAAAGCACGGAGCCACTTGTCCCGGAGACGGACTATGAGGTGATGATGTTGCAAAACATGCTCCGGCTGCCTCACTATGCGTGGCACATGATGCTCGAGCAACGCACCATGGCAACGAATAATAGCAACGGCGTCGCCCCGTCTCCCTCTCCTCAGCAACCGCCGCAGCCATCCTCATCCCCTGCAACTCCCTCATGAATTTGTAATTAAACAGTCGATTATGCTTGTCTTTTTTATCCTCATTCTCTCTCCGTCATCTGATCATCCCGCTGCACCAAAAGGAAAAATATGCCTCACATTATGAAACAATGATGAGTTATTATATTTTACCCGGAATGTTTTTTGTCCAGATTCGTTCTCCTTTTTTTCATTCTTTTTCTTCAGCCGATATGAACAACAAATACACGCATGCCACCGACCTGTTCAAGATTACCGTCCAGGATAACGGGCAGATCATTCTGTACGAGGACGAGGGCGGCATGTTGCGCGGCACCTTGGTTCTCGAGTGCCAAAGCACCACCAGGATTAAATCAGTAACGCTTAAATTTGAAGGCAAAGCCAGGGTCCATTGGGGCCAGGACGGTAGCGTATCCCTTTGTTTTTTTCCATAATCAGTCATAAACTCATCTTCCCGGTCGGTTCATGCAGGCAACCATTATAAGGAAGAGCGTACACTGATCGAGCATACCTGGAACTTTTTGCCACGTTCCAAATCTTCACGGATAGTTCGTGGACGCCAGCAATGGTAAAGAGGATGGCGTCATGCGCTTTATTTTTTTCTCAACAGACACACGGTAACGACCAATGTCTATTTTTATTTCACAGGGACTTTTGTTTACGACTGCCAAGTCATCTTCCATCAAGCCTTGATCGCCAAGAAGATCGGCATGCGGACATTACGTATCGACTAAAAGCGATTGCGGAGCGACCGACTTTTTCTCCTAATTTTGTGGTGAAACGCACTGTGCGGGTTGCACACTGTCTGCGGAACACATACTCACTGCAACAGCCAGCGGTGTTCGGCGACCGACATGCATTACTGGACTACCAAGTCAGCCTTCCCAGCATCGTGTGCAGACCGGGTAGCACAATTCCAATTGATTTTTACCTCAACAACATCTCACCTCAGATTCAACGGGTGCGTTCAGTGGCGTGTTTCTTCAAAAGCTACATCACGCTCACTTGTCGCCACCAATTTATCCGGAAAGCGAGCCACAGCTTGGCTTATCTGCGCGATGATCACTTTATACCCGCGTCATCGAATGCATCGACTTCATGGACAAAGACTGAGCAGCTGAGGATACCTGGGCAGATTCCTTCGGACACCACAACCGACATGATAACGATAAAGCATAGACTAAAAATTTTAATATCCGTTGCCAAGCACGACGGCCAAGTTGAAGGTAAGAATTGATTTCTCGAACCTTTTTTTTGTGTCTTGTGTTACTGAACAAATTGTGCTTGCCGCACACAGAGATCACCGCTTCCATACCTATCACCGTGTGCCAGGTCAATCAGCTCACGAGCACCAATGAAACAGAGTTGCTGCCTCCCTATGAAACAGCTTGCAGGTCAACGCATATCACGCTCGCGTCAACTCCCATATTGGATCACGAGTACCTTTCCTCTTCCTCCCCGTGGACCAGCATGATGTCTCAGCTGTCACGCGTGCCTTCCTACAAGAGCATAGCAAGTAATCGCACTCGCTTGTCAAGAGGCTCATTACCTGGATATGATTCTATTGTTTCTTTATCTACTGCTGCTGGCCACAATTAAAGAATACACTTTGTTACATATGAGTGCATATCTCATACTAGTACTCCTATCGTTCCCTTGTGCATTTAATTGTTTATTAGGAACTATTCGTCGAACCACAATATTATAACTGACAGTAAGGAGCATACGATGAACCCACATTCTAACTTGTTTCACGCAGCATCGTACCACCAAAAAGAAGCAAATAGCTTCGACGACGCCAATGCTTGTTCTAGGCTGCAACTGCGCTACGGTTATCCGTACAACTCTAGGAGAATCGGGTCCGTCCCGGTTTTGGCTGTGGGACAAAGCCACGATCCGACCGGATATTTGGCGCCTGGATTTAACTTGCGTGATACGAGGCTGAACAACATGACACGGACTCCAACTTGCCTCCTGGGAAAATCAGTTTGGCGTAGCATATTTTTTTTAGCGTGGCCATGGGAAATAACCATGGCTCGTTATGTTGCGATAGTCTGATGCTTTCTATGCAAGAGGGTTCACAGGTGAGAGACGTGATAAAGTATAGGGTTACAAGACGCTTTGACTTTTTCTTTCCGGCAGTAAAACTGCTGCCCTTTGTTTGTACATAGCGCAATTTCGGACATGGTCCCTGCCTGGATTTCAATCTGCTGTTGTATATGTACGCCTCGTTGTGGGTTCCAAAGATTGCCTTCCGTAAACTTTTTTGAGTTAAAAGTGAAAAGTATACGTAGACATGAGGACATTGCAATGCATATCTTTCTGGAATATTAAAGCAAAATTCAAAGGCAGATCATTCAGAAGGCCGTTCACAAGTTACAGGATCAAATAATAAGTGGTTTTCATTCCAAAGTGACCTTGATAGGCACGGCTAAAGATATATCTTCCGTGTTTCAGACGCTTTACTCGATTTCGCTTTGCTTAAATGTGTTATTTTCAGAATGGGATACTAATGCGGAGGTTTCGAAACTCGTCGACAACCATGTATGCCGATAAGCCTTTACAAATCGATTAGGTTAACTTTGGAATTGGGATCTTGACATATTGTATCGGACGAAGAGCAATGTACTTTAAATATTGAGCTTTGTAAATGTATATTGATAATTAAAGATGGAATAATGATGCATAAGATGAGGAGATGCAATTGTTCTAGCCGTATATAACACTTACTATTTAAACTTGCTGGATTGCAGAATGTTTTAAAGTAGTCCATCTTTAAAGCAATTCGGTAGTTTAACCGTGCTTTGCTTCTGGACGTATTCATTACTACATGTCTGATTTTTCCGGGATCTATTGATTTCTCTTACTGGGCTTTGGTGAATTTTCTGCTTTGACTAGAAAAAGTCCTTTCTGAAGCAACAAATCCGATAATATTTATGAGGTTGATGGATTTTTCTAGCTACGTATGGTACTTGTGAATACAGCTATTCATGTTAGCAAAGGATTGGCCATGCTTATGAAGATTATATGATCAGGTTCTTATTCTATGAACCGACATATGATAGCACGGATGCTGGTCAAAAATGGGGATCAAAAATGATTCCTACGTATTTCAGCACGTATCTTAGGTTTAAAGGAGCAGAAAATGGTGAACTCAAAACCGGATAAAATGATCGATTACGTGGCAACACTACTTTTAGGAAAGATTCTACATATACCAAAATATCGATGAGCTAAAGGTAAGGTGGTTTGACAAAAAATATAAATTGCCTAATTTTGACCTAGACAGCCACAGAGGATGAGAGCTACGGAAGTACACGGTATTGACTTCCAAGCAAAGCGGCCAGGAACTGCATATTTGTTTGCGTACTTATTCACATGATGCAGATACTACACAGTATACTTTGAACAAGTGGCGTATTTATTACTTCTCTTTGCTTTTGTATACTCTTATGCTTCAACCACCTTGCATAAACCGTATTGCAATAATCGGTGCTGGTCCTGGTGGACTAGCTGCTGCGCGCGCACTGCGGGATGAAAAAGCATTTGAAAATATCACCGTACTTGAACGCAATGAAAAGCTTGGAGGCATATGGTAAAGCACAATCGAATTGGCTTACAGTAGCTAAAAATGCAAAACGAACAACTAGGAGATATTCTGAAAAAACAGCTACCCCGTCACATATACCGTCTACCGACGCCCTCGTTGTCGAACCTCCCGACCAACCTATATCTCCAGGACCACAGATATCACCGATCTATAACTACGCCTACACGAATTTACCCAAAACTGTCATGGCGTACCGCGATATTCCGTTTCCTGATAGCTGCCCACTCTTTCTCAATCGCTTTCAAGTGCTTGAATATATTGAGAATATGGCAAAAGATCATAACTTGTTATCGATGGTTCGATTCAATACAACCGTTGTCAAAGTCGAACCTCTTCCTGATGCTACTTGGAGAGTTCACGTTACAGAGCGAACGGTCGACAACGAAACCAGTTACACAGAATTGTTTGATGCAATTATCGTTGCATCCGGTCACTTTTATGTCCCTTACCTACCTGAAATCGAAGGAATTCAGAACTTTGCCCAAGTACCAGAGCATCATGTGATACATTCCCTTGAATACCGCCATCCAAAAGTATTTACAGGAAAGGTGAGCCGCCCAATTCACACATACTCCTCATTTTGCTAAATGCCTTATATACGTATATTCGATCAGACTGTGCTTATAGTCGGCAAAGGAAATTCTGCATTTGATTTGGTCCGGGAAATATCTACTGAAGCAAAAAAAGTTTATCATTGTGTCCAGGGCGATGATAATCTCTTTACACTCGTACTTGCAGGCCGGATGCCGAAAAATGCATATCGAATCGGTGCCATTGCAAAGTTTGGTCGCGATGAAATTGAATGTCAGGATGGCAAACGGATAAATGATGTCGATACCGTGATCTTTGCGACGGGATACCTGTACAGCTTTCCATTCCTTCCATTTGAAGGAGATACACTCATAGTGGATGGGCAAAAGGTGCACAACTTGTTTGAATACATGTTTTATGTCGAAAATCCAACGCTCTCTTTTCTTGGTTTACCGATACGCGTAGCACAATTTCCGCTTATGCAGCTTCAAAGTACCGTCATAGCAAGGTGTTACAGCGGGAAAATACAACTTCCGCCTCAACGAGCCATGAAAGAGGCAATAGCTAGCGAAACGAATGACCGCAACGAGTTTATAATGGATGTCGAAACGGAAATCGCGTATTTTGATCGTCTCGGTGCTTGGGCAGAAGGGTACAAAGGAAATATCGAGGACTGGAATTCATCGGATCCAATAACTGGTCGTCTGTCCGAAAAATGGAGACAAGTTAGATCTAATACATTGGAATTACTACAAGAATTTATAGGTTCTAGATTCATATAGAACTAAAGTTACTTTGTGCATATTCACAAAACTGTATATGTATAAATTAGTAATGTGCATATTTCAAAGCAATTAAATTAATATGCAAAGTACTCCGAGGTATCGACAACGCAAGCAAAATCAATTGAGATTCATTTACGAGTTAATTGATACGGTGTCGTTAAGTGATATGTTGATTCTTCAGAGGATATGTCATGTTGATATATTGACAGTATACATCAAGATATGTACCGACATAACTCAAAAATGGAATGCGTCATTGTAGAATCCAAATCGGTATTCATTGCAGGATGAGCATAAGCATGATCATAATACTCTACTAGCTCATCGCCAAGAAAAAAAATTGAGGTATTCTTTGTTCACACTGTCTATTTTCCCATCACTATATGCCCCAATTGGATCAGGCCACCAATAGGATAAATTTATTATCACCCTATGAAACCGCATGCAGGCCGAACCCCACTTCGATCCTGATTGAGCACAAGTGCTACCCTAACCTAAGGGACAATATAACACAGTTGTCACGCGTGTAACCCATAGCCCAAAGCAAACGTGCATGAATATAAGCTGTTGTTTGCAAAAAGTAGTATGACTCTAAAATTATATACGTAATTGCCTTTGCATGAAATACTTTAGTTACGTATGGCTAATGATAGTTTTCCACCATGACTTCTTTCTCTTGATGTGGGTATTTTCTTGTTCTTCGGGCTTTTCCTCGGGAACAGTAAGACATCCTTGTTTGGGTTTCCATTCGTCGAACCAAATGCCATAGACGCCGACTACAGGCATATGATCGCTTACACCAACGAGTGTTTCGTCCAAAACAGCACCATAATACCAACAAATGGTATCCTTGTTCTTGGCTGCAGGGGGCTCTACATGACGCGGGATACCTCGGCTGCGTTTCCACCAGGTCTGCTTGGGAACTATTGCTCGTGATTTGGTGGGAGGAGCAGGGTCGGGTTCATCCCGATGTCGATCGTGCCACAAGATACGATCCGTCCAGCTAGGAATGCGTTGTTTGGGGCTGGTGTCGTAACACAAGTCTTTGGGTGACACGAGTTTTTGCGACAAAGGTCTTATTTCTGGGGCGGACAATGATCGCTGTTTCCGATGCCTCGTTTTGTTGCCTGTGGTGCTTTGCTTCGTAGAACTAGCCTTTTTGGTCGATGCTTTTTCAGGCGTAGCTTTTTCAGTTGTCAATGCATTTTCAGTCGATGCCTTTTCGGTCGATGTTTTTTCGCTTGGCATATTGGGCAATGGGGGTGGAGAACCGTTGGATTGTGAGAGGGAGGTGGAAGGGGTACTAGATGTAGCTGTGGTAGGTGTCGTTTGAGCAGTAGACCGTCGTGAGGACGATGCAGATGAGAACCAATCTAGGGGTGACGAGTTATCGGTGCTTTCATCGCTACTGGATTCGCTATCTTCATCAGCAAACGTATCGAGCTTATAGGTAGGTGGAAAATCAATCGGATGTTCTTTAAATGCTTGCAATGGACTGGTTCCTGAACGTCGCTCCACTGTTAATTGATCAAACCGTAAAAGCGACTATTCGTTGAGTGTCAGCCAAAAGTCCAATAATTAAGATTATCCAGTTTTTGTTACCTTGTAATCGCCCTTTTTGATGGTATCTAGCACGTACTGCCTATCGGCATTGATGCGGTAATTGGTATCGCCAAAAATAAATACATGGTCGAACCGGTCGATAACGCCTGGTGTTTCGGTTTCTGCTTTACATAAAGCAACTTGGTAAAAAATGGCATGTGTGACATGTGTAAAAGCTTACCAGAGAAATTCGCCTCGACCTCTTCCTTATCTGGTTTAGCCTTGTTCTCTCGGCGCCTCCGACGGCGACGATGAATGCTCGTGGCGCTGCTGGCGGTGCTTTGCAGTCTTGACAAGGACGAGGAGGCATGGTGGTGGTGCTTTGCGTTTAGGAGGGAATCGCTCTTAAAATCCGGTATTTTAAGTTCGTGTAGGATGCGGTGCACATTTGCATTGCGTTCGGTCAGTTTAGATTGATGTGCTGTTTCGATCGTAAGCATTGATTGGCTTTACTATTTCCTTCTCAGACGTAATACCTCGTAGATGACAATTAATAAAGAGCAAAGAACGTGATCCAAATAACATCGAAATCGCCACTGCGCCCTTGTTACTTTTTTTTCCTTTTAGTTAGTATCCCCGCAACCTCTCTTGCGCCCCGAAAAAAAGATAGTTACCCGATCATGTTGGCCCATCCAGTCTTGATGCGGTCACATTGGACAGCTTGGACGTGGTGGCTAACGGGGTCCCAAACAAATACTGCCAAATGCAATGCAGCTAGCGTTTCAGTCTGCAGCAGCTTGTACTGGGGACCCAAATGCTCTTGCAGCTTCTTTTCCCAAAGTTCTTTTGACGGGAAGATCAGCGATTCGGATATGTCTCGCTCACATTCTTGAGTGCCAATGGCAAGGATATGGTATGGGTGGGTTGCGCTGTCATCCAGATGGAGTTGATGATACTCTTCAGCTTGCCGCTTTCGCCGCGTGAGGAAGGTGGCGAGGTCGATGGGCAAAAGGCGGCCGTACATGTTCCAAGTGCCGACAAACACCTTGAGACGATCGGGAACCACATCTTGTTTCCTGGGCGAAGGTATCGCGGGCGACGACTTTTTGAAGAAGGTAAACGGACTTCGTTTGGTGCGGCCGCTGTTGGTGGGCGCGTGGTTCTGTTCCTGTTCAGTCAACACGGCGTGCGTATCGACGGTGAGCGGGGGTGGTTGCTGCTGCTTCTTATCCTGGCCGACAAGAAGATGGGTGGCTGCCTGGAGCTTTGTCCAGTGGGAGGTGGGCTTGGTGGTGGAGGCGGTGGCCATGCAGCACTAAAATGTAGTGGAAAAAGAGTGAAAGGAGAGAAATTGGATCGCAATGGCCAATTCTAGTGCATTCGTTTCACAAGCGAATGATCTCCGATGTATATGGTGCACCCTGCGCTCTCGGGATTTCGTCAAGTTTTCTTCCTCTACCTTCCTTTTTGTTTTCTTTTTCTTGTTCCCTCACTCACCCTTTTTTTCTTTGCTCCCCCCCATGTTTATTGCCAAAATAAACGCATGCTTCGGTGCGTTTGGCAAGACATGCGCATTACGCAAATTCTCACTCTTATGTACCTCATTACTAATTGCCCTTGTCCTGTCCTGGCCCACCGTACAACGCTTGCGTGATTCGCTGTATGCCGCGTCTGTGATGAGTGACGCACAAAACGATCAATTCTGGCAGTATACACCTCATGTGCAACCAGCAAACAAAATGCCATCGCCCGACATGGCCGCCGTATACCAGATCCGCATAGCCAACCCAAATAACGAGCCGGTCACCCATGACCTTCTGGCTCGGGCCCGCGATTGGCAGAATGGATTAACATCACTCCAAATCGACATGGATGGTCAGCGCATCACGCTTGCCGAGATGCCCTTCTTTAAACTCTATTCACCGTTCGGCTCACTATGGCACAACGACGAACTGATTCGCGATGACTGGCCAACGTCTCTCAACCAATACAACGCCACAGCCTCGTCGCTGGATCCTCTCTCAGTGTTCGACAACGTCACGCTCGACAAGCATGGCAAATTAGTTTCAGCCGATGCCATTGTGGTGACGGTGCTGCTACTGCGCGACACCTACGAGCAGCTTTGGAAGACGGCAATCGAACGTTACAGCGAACAACTAGCACCATCGTGGTACCTGAAGCAGGCAGACGCACCAACACTGACCTGGCAATACAAGGTAATTGCGTGCGGCGACGGATTGCATGGAACACTAACCGCTGTGCATATAAAGTTTAAAATATTCTTCGCAGATTACGACATTCCCGTCAGTGTGTACGCTTTCCTTTTGTCACACGTAGTCATTTTCTTCATCGTGTCGTCCGCCTTTGGAACAACGCAGTTTGTAAAATCCCGATATGGCCTGGGTCTAGCCGCCGTATTCACATCCATTACCTGTGTCACTGTCACTCTCAGTGTCCTCGACCGGGTGGGCGTGCAACTCGACGCCGTGCCGTGGTACCTGTTTCCTCTGGTGTCCAACGTTGCCACGCTGGAGAACTCGTGCCTGCTCACCAACGCCGTGGTCAATGCAGGCTGCGACATGCAGGTCAAGGAGAAGGTGTCCAGAGGTATTGTGTAGCCTGTTGTACCCCGCATGACCTGTAGTTTCCTCACGTTAGAATGTCTTATTTAGGCCTGCAAAGCGTTGGTGCTCCCATGATCGGTACTCTCGTGGCGGAATTGGTCATCCTGGAAATTGGACGAGCCATGGAAGTGCCAATGATAAAGCAGTTCTGCCTGTTTGCCCAGGTCGCCCTCGTGGTCGAATATTGCCTGGAGATGTTTTTCTTTGTTCCGATCCTGTCGATCGACATCAACCGTGCAGAGGTAAGAAGGAAGCTACAGAGGCTGCTTCTCCGTATGGTAATAACCTCGATGCAACCTGTATGTAGCTTGCCGATCTTGACGATCGTCAGGTTTCCAAGCGCCTGCGCGAATTGGCCAGCAGTGGCGTCAACACCGACGAGCTGTCGCCTGACTTCTGCCCTATTCAAGACTCTACGGAGCACACGAGCTGTGCCGAGTGCAAAGATTTCAAGACGCATCGAGAAATGAATGCATTGATGGTAATAAGAACTCAGATCATGTGAACCCGCATTCCCTCGCTTGCTAACACGAGGTGCAATTCAGCTGTGCATGGTAATTTTAGGATTAATGGCCTTCCAATCGTATTTCGGCCGCGCGGTGCCTTTTTGCCCAACATCCCCGCAAATCGACCTGCACCAACAGGAGCTCATGACAAAGACTGAGCGACTGCGCCTTGTCTCAACCGAATACTGGGATATCGTCAATCCAGCACGCGAAACCCAATGGCTTCGAGTGGAACCACCTTATCTCGCCATCTACGGCGTACCCACGACCCCAGCCATCCAATCATTCGAAGCAGCTTATCGCAACAAAGCCGTGGCGATGCAGGCAGCTCAAAGCAAGCGCCAACCACCATCCAAGCTTCGCAGCTTTATGTTTACATGCGTACGAAGCACGTTTCTGTTTATCTCCAGCATCAATGTCCCTAGCCTTGTGCTCTGCATTGTGCTGGTGGGCATCCTGATTTGGCTTACACCCGCATTGCGGAACCAATACTTGATTCCATTATCCAAGAAGGTTCTACTGCGGGTCCTAAACCCAAGTACGACCAACGTCATCGTGCGTCGCCTTCGCGAACATTTCCGTCAAGATCAGGAAGTCGTCCACGTGGGTGCTATTTCTGCCCAAGAAAAGTATCAAAAAAGCAACAGCAGCGTTGGCAACGTGTCCATCAAAACGTTGTCTGGCCAACACGTGGCGGACATCCGTCGCTTCGACGTTAACACCAAACACAGCATCGTCGTTTCCTGCGGTCAAGATGATCGCCTTATTGCTTGGGATATCAGAAGAAGTCGACCCATTGCCCAGCTTAGCTATGACGGCGACAACTACCAATCCATTCCAGCAAAGTGCGTCAAGATTGACCAGGGCAACAAATGGATTGCCGCCGCGCTCAACAACGGCATGATCTGGGTGTGGAGCGTCTGCACCGGCAAAGTCACCCGCGAGTTCTGTGTTGAGCGTGAATACGGCGAAGCCCAGCAACCGCAGCAACAAGTTGTGTTCCGGAACCGAAGAGCAAACAGCAGCAATGTCACTGGTGAATCTGGCAAAAGCAAACGCCATCTCGACCGTGTGCTCGCCGTCCAGTTTATCGGTGCGGTGGCCGAGTATTGCCATCCCATGGTAGCCGAAGTGGCAGCGAAGACCAAGGGCCATACCACCGTCAAGTCGCAAAACTACATTGTCACAGCTCACAAGAGCGGAATGATTCGCGAATGGGATATCTTGACTGGTGAATGCATGCAAACTGTTCCTTCTGGTCATACACGCGATATCACGATGCTCCATGTCGTTGAGGCCAAGGCACCCCATCGCAAGCTCGGCGTATCCTGGGTGTTCAGTGCATCCAAGGACGGCTTTGTTACTTGCTGGGAACGGCAGATTGTTAAGCGACAAGATACCACAAGCGTATGGACTTGCGCGTACAGCATCAAGGCGCACGGCGGAAACCCCATTACATCGCTGGCAACTGAGCTGCCTGTGGGCGGCATGGGTGTCTTGGTGACCGGCGCCAACGACGGCAGTGTCAAGGTCTGGAATTTCGAGACTGGTGAACCAGTATGTACGTTAGCGGAGCCTTCAAAGGAAGGTGCGGTTATTAGCCAAGTGGCGGTGACCCGGTACTGCGAAGTCGAAAAGGGCCGAGGCATGTGCCGCGGCTGTGACACGTGCTTCGGCAACGGGTTCTTCATCGCATCATGCTCTGTCAAGGACGTGGTGGATGTATGGCGATTGGAGCGTGTGGGCGGCAACAGCCACAGTGGCAGCTGTACACTATGCAGCAAAGATTACCATCGAAGTCAGTACAAGCGCAAAAAGAAGAACAGCGACGCGGGTAGCAGCCCGTCCAGCCGGCCATCAGCACGACGACAGAATCGCCCAGCACGCACGATACCCAAGGTCGCAACACCTACCTCGACAGACATGCTGGAACTCCTAGACATTGAGCAGCTGGCAGGCGACAACGAGGAAATCGAGCTGGTCCCCACAAGTCTCGGCAAGATAGACCAGCCCGCTGGACGAGGCCTGGCGTTCTGTGGAAGCAGCAGGCTGCTGGCGGGTGTCCGACAAAAGGCCGGCACACATCAATGGGAAGCATGGTTCGCGTCGCTGCAGTACTATGATCCACAACAGACGGACGCACGGATACCCGTCGAAACGTTTGACCTCGATCAAGACGATGCGCAGACCGAAGAGGAGCTCGACTCGTACTTTGGACTGTTCGGCGTAGAGAATGGACGGAGGCGACGGAAAGAGCAGCGACAGCCAGACCAGGCCGATGAAGACTTCGAGCTGCTGCCGTTCTCGACGGTGCACCATGTGCAATCGCTTGATGGGGCTGGCCTCGCGTGCGACTTTGGCAATTTCATCAAGCTCATATACCTAGAAGAAGAACATAGAAAAAAGCATCTGCCCTCCTGTCGTTGCGATGCCTGCCTCAAAGTGCGGGCAAGCGAGGTCCGATGTAGCATCATTCCTAATTGTCCCCAAGCATCTGAATGTCTCACTGCACGGCAACAAGCTTTATAAAGAAGAAAGCAAACACAAATAATAAAAGAATGTACATATATGCCCCTCCTTTGCAATGTAAAAATATGGGATGACCACCATTTGCATATCATATCACCCCACAATATTATCGGCTGTTCACCAGTCATGCTGCTGTCTTCCTTGCGGGGAATAGGGGCGCTGATCGTCGTAGTAGCTGTTGGGTTCCTCCGTCGTTGGCGAGAACGGCTGTGGCGTGGTGCTGTTGTTGTATCGCTTGGTCGTGTCGTTCATAATGAATTTGTTGACCCGCGGGTTCGACGGCTCCTCTTCCGGATCGTGTGTGGAGAGCTGCGATGTGTTTTCCTTGTTGCCTTCTACTCGCCGAGGGTGGAAAATCGAGATCTATATATAGCTTTTTCGTTAACCGCTTTTGCCCTGCGCTACAACCATCCCACCAGCTTACGAAGGCGAGCCACAGAAACACACTGCAAATGTTGGTGTTGGCGATCAGCAAATCGATCGCGAACTTGTTAGAGTTGATGACTTTGTTTGGCGTCAGTCCATCGGCACAGAGCAGAACGAGCGTCGAGCCATAGATAAACAAAATGATCGTAAGGAGCACGTTCATGTCGCGGAAGTACGACAGTCGTGCACCAATTTTGTCTTTGGTGATCTTTAGCAGTCGTGCGAAGCGGAAGTGAGATCGGATACCAAGTCCTGCAGTGATCAACACTTTTTCGCATACCGTTAGTTTGACCTCGCAAATTTCATGTGTGTGTATGCTTTCTTTTTTTTTTTTTACCTTCGCAGGCATATGCAAGCTGGGGTACAATTTCACTCAATAATTCGTCGCCACTGTATCGCCATTGCAAAACAGGAAACATGGCTACACTACCAAGGGCCCTGGATCAACCAAAAATAATTAGCATAGCGCAGTGGTAAATCTCTTTGTGTCACACACCAGATGATGTAAAACTTGAATTCCCAGGAACTCATGAAGGAACGCTTAGCAACGCGGTTGCATAGGTAATTCCAGAAACACTGGAGTAGGAAAAACACTCCGGTTTGAAGAGCAAATGTGACACACTGCAAATAATCGATTGGCTAAGTTTTCAAAATCTAAAGTTTAGCGCGTCGTGTACATTTAGCATGTGAAGTTACTTTCTCACTTGAATGAATTTTTGATGGTATTCGTCCCAATACGCAAACGGCTTTGTCACAATTTGTCCGGTCTGTGGTACGTATAAAAACCCCTCTCGATATTTGATCCATGATGATACCACGTCTAAATATATGTACACAATTAAGTTATTCCGATACCTGCAGTTATGCTTTTTCTTCTTACGTACCCCATATCGTTTGCGTACACATCATTAATATCATTAGATATGTAATGATACTTTTGAGCGCCATGTTGGGGATTTCTGATGGCTTTAAGCATTTGAACCGTTCATTTGTCCAAATACGATGAATTAAGAATAGTGAAATATAGACTTCGAGCACGCAGCGTTCTATTCATAGCAATGATTGTTAACTCGATACGCATCGCTGGATAGAACATTCGTCTTACGCAGATAAGAGAAATCACTAATTGTAGCATGTCAGTTGAATTATTTTCTTTTCTGTTAGAGTATGCGCTTTCGTACCTGAGATGTGTCATTTTTTTAAAGTTGAGTGATGTGTGGAGAAAAAGAGGAAAAAGATTAGCTGAGGTTTTTTCTCAAAAGTCAAATGGAGAGAGAAAAGGATTAGCTGTCCGACAACATGCACGGCATATGCATAGCACAGATCAGGTCATTGTTCGCCATGTGTCACTGCACTGTACACGCGCTTTGCTGCCAAACAAAGCCGCCCTCTAGCTTAAAAAAATCCCATAAAAAGGGTTTTGGCGGGGGCAGCCAGGTCCCACGGATATCCCGACTCGCTCCGCCCGAACACCCCGGTCACTACTACACTACACAGGACCATGCCAACTCTTCCTTTGATTCCAATTCAACTAACCAAGTTTAAGAAGGTTTGTTCTGAATACCAAGATTGAACTACGGCTGTTCGGCAAAAAGAATAAATTAAAGAAGATGATGTAAAGGGCGGTCATCCAATTAAACACAAAGTTTTTTTTTCGCAATAGGGTGTTGTGTAAGAGTTCACTATGGTAATAAAGGATCGCTGATTGCTTGGTAACACATTGGAATAATTTCTGGAGTCCTTTTCTTCATATATATATGAAAATCAAAATGTGAACGGAAACTATCATTCCGGATCCTCTGGAAAAAGCTGCGATATTGTCGCGTTTTGAATCATTCCGCTTCGTTAGATTAATATTACTATTCGTTTGTTCTTATTGACGGGGTGTGGTACGGCACCCTTGGTAGCACAGAACAAAATAAACGATCTCCGTCCAACTTTGTGCCATCTTGAAACATTTGCAATCCAGACCATAACGTTAATGTGATCACTTCCAACTCCTTTCCAGAGTATTACGCAAATGTGGTAAGCGCTCTAAATAGCTGCGTTTTCTAACGTTCGCTTGGTGTAGCGAATCGTATATAAAATTGTTATACATCGTTGGGTTCACAAAATAATACTAATTTCTAGAATCTCCCAATCAATTCGAGGGTGTTTCGAGGAGTTACATGGCATTATCACATGTCCATTGGGCTCGGCCATTTCTTACTGGATTCTTTTTCAAGCCTGGAATTTCTTGTAACCTGGAATGGTGATACAAACCCTCTTGAGGATATGGGCCTGAAATTGACGTTTGAACGGCGTATCATTTCTACGTTGGCATGGTTTTAAGTAGACGAAGCAAAAGTTGTTTCACCTCGACGATTATTTGATAAATTGCATACACGCATAGCGTACCCATTGCGGAAGATTTACTATCACATACATCTATTTCCCAAGTTAGCACCGGAAGAATGCAATATCCCGTGTCGTCCTCAACAGTCATTTTTCTTTTTGTAGATAATGCCGCAAGGTGATATAAACTCGTGATACTGCAGGCGCGGGAATAAGGTGAAAGTGACCAAAGCCGAATATCGGCTTACAAACACACAGCTGCGCGGTCGGAGAGAGGAATCTCTCACACACAGGACGAAAACGATACAGGTATGATGATAAAAGTAAAAATAATAGTGTATTAAAGGTTGCTCTAGCAACCATGTACTTAATTTCTAATAGTACTCACCGTTGCTTAATATAAGGCCTGGTAAGTGGCATAGGTATCGTTAATAGCCCGAGAACTTGCGGATCTGGGGTTTGATCTTTAACAAAAGAACCAAAAACGCCCAAACTAAGTTCAGCATGCCAAAGAAGAATGTAACCCAGCCAGCGCCAACAGCTCGGGTCATTGGATTGGCTACAGAACGGGAAAAAGGTAGTTAGTTCTGTACAATACGGGATGCACGCTCATATCAAGAAGCGCGCAGGCACAAAGGAGTGCAAAAAGGAAGTCTTTTTCCATTCAAGGTTACCAATCAAACTAAGCGTAAAAGTCCAAATCATGCGGACCAGGTTGGCTGCGGCTGTGACACTGGCTCCACGATCACTGACGGCATCGACAAGATACGACATCACCGGGTTGAACACTTGCACCATCGCAAAGCATTGGACACCAAACATGATAATCGAGACCCAGACATTCCAACCGAACTGGACGGGCCAGCCCCACAAGAAGAAGGACAGCGGGTTCAAGATGAAAGCAGCAGGCCTATGACGAAACAAGTAAGAAAAAAAATCAGCATTATACTAATCAGCAAAATAGGCGATCTTACCAGACATTGGGCGCCAAACGGTCTTCAGGAACAGCAATACCGTCACGCTTGGCACGTGCACGATTAAGAAAGATATCGGAAAGCTTGCCCGAGATTAACGAGCCAACAACCTCACCTATGCCGGGAGAAATGAACGAAAGACCGATCAGACTGGATGAAAAGTTGTACTGGTTCGTGTATAGCTCAGGAAGCATGTTTTCGATGGCAAACATGCCACCAAACGCAAAACCAGTGGCTGTGGCGGCAATGAACACAAACGGATGTCGCAAAAGCGCCAGAGACGATAACGGATTCACCATTTTTGTTTCGACAGCCGTTGTTTCGGACTTTTGGTCGGGCTCGAGCTCAACCATCGTGCCTTTGCCCCACACTTTTTCTTCGCGGTAGGTTTCTTCCATTGCAAAGACCACCAGGAGCAGCAAAAGACATCCAAGAACAAAGAGCAGCCAGAAGACGGATTGCCATCCCCAGCGCTCGACAAGGAAACCACCAAAGATGGGTCCGAACAGTGGGCCAGCGAATTGGCCAGTAAAGTAGATACCGAGCGCATTGCCACGTTCGTCCACATCATACACATCAGCAACCGATCTACAAAGGTTACAGACATGAGTCAACGCTGCTGAGGTTGCACATGCTCCATCTTTTACCCGGCACCGATAGCCCATGCAGATGAAATGCCAACCGCTTGAAGGATACGCATGCCAAGCAGGACATAGATATCGTCGGCAAATACACCACCAAGGGATCCAACAGTGTAGATGATGATGCTGAAAAAGTAGACCGAACGACGGATCTTGTAGTAATCGCTAATGCTACTATAAAAGATCGGCTGGAGGTAAAAAAAAAAGGTTTAGTCTCAAGCCTCCTGCACAACGCCGGGATCAGCCTTACCGCAATACCCATAAACAACATGTAGAGAGAGTTACTGAGCGTCACCATGATGGTTGGACTGTTGAGCTTCGCCGTCACCTCTTCCAGGGCTGGAAGCTGTCAAACGAGGTCAGGTGGTTGAATTTTTTTCTGTCGAGCTGTAACTTACATATATAGTGGAGCAGAAGCCGGGAATGATTGCAATGAAGCAAACCAGTCCAAGAAGCAACCGCTTGCGCCACAAGGGAATGGTGCGCGGGTCCTTTGTAACAGCCGGACGTATCTGCAGCAACGACTTGACGTAGTCTGCCGACATTGCTGGAAAAAACTGAATCAGATAAAGAAAAGGCCCAAACTTGGTGAAAAAAAAATCCTTCCTTCTATCTCAGGGCAGAAACATGTTCTTTCTCCGACACTTGGGCCCAAGCGAACCGCAGCAATTCTCGGATACCCCGCGAAACAGCAAATCAATTTCACGTTAACCATTACGAAAACGCAGGTTAAGGTACCATCGCTGCCATGAATAATCATCCACGTGATACTTTCTCTTTGATCGCTTTCAATTCTTGGTATTGCGAGTGATCTTCGCCAGTTGATTGTTTTGGACTTACCCCACACCCTGCGTTTTCGGAGCAATCCGCACTTTTAGCGCGCACCTTCCGTGCAGCATGGACTCGTTCACGATCATTGATTGGACGCTAAGCTTCTCTGTAGAAAAACCTTTTGTTTATCCGTGAAGATCACCTACACTCGTTCTATATAGGTATGTACTTGTATAATTATGCCGTGACAAAGCTAGTATTGTCATGCTTGATTCGGTATGGCGCTACCGCATGCAGCAGCACATCGCATTGAGTGCACAGCATTGCCTTTTTGTGCACAATAGAACTACATACGTATCAATAGTACTGCAGTACATAGCTCCAAAGCCAATCATGGTATGCTATATTATTTGAATCCGCGATTCCAAAGGTGGTTTCCTGGTATTCCTTGCCAAGAACACTGCATATGAATGTAACATGGTCTTGGTCTTGGAATTTCCAAAGGACTTATCATTTCCATCTGCCAAACCTGCGTTCCATGCACGCTAGAACATCCGGTTTTACGGCAGCTCCGTTCTGTTCATTAAAGTGATCAAACACGGCATTTGACCTAACAATTATCAGATGTTGAAGGGCTTATCGCGAGCACATAGAATCAAAATCATGTCTTCATTTATAAAGGAGTACAAGTGGCTAAGTATGTAATTCGGCCCGAGAGAATCGTAAGTTTTGCCTTTAGAAAGCGCCAATTTAGTTTGTGCGGATCATTCATCATACTGTATCTTACATACATATGTACGTACCTGTGTCTTCTTGCGCGTTGACTAATGATACATATAAGACTACATATGTGTCATTCCTGTGTGAACAACAAAAGATATGCATCATGACAATAGTAAGGTATATTGGATCAAGTTTATCCACTTGATTCTTTTACAAAGTACGTACCTTTGGTTTATGTCAAATCATGTATTGAGGCGACTGCCACTTAGAATAAGTTGTCAGCTTTCAGGCAATAGTTGTTAAACTATTAGAACAGAGGACTTTTCTACATTACATAAGTAACAATATCTCTCGTAACGAAGTACCATTGAAAGTTTACTAGGGATTGGGATGAGGAATACACTACTGTTCCACGGGGCTTTTTGGTAGAAGTGGCGCAAAGAATCTCTAATTTCACGATATGGGTCAAAAATGAAAAGCTGGTTGATAAAATTTAACATATACTCTCAAAAATTAATAAGTAAAATCCATGCATCTGTTTCAAAACTTGTATGTATACGTACCTACCCGTTCCAAAAATTCACATGTAGAGTTCAAAAATGAGTGCAAGTTTGACAGCAGGCTCCGAAAACTGATATGAGATGGCCAGCTTGATTTTTTTTGTTCTTAATATTATGGAGACTTAAACAATCTTTTACTATCGTCATCACGTTAAAAAGGTATGTGTTTATTCGACAATAGTGTATCTACGGGTGCTTCATCATCACTTTCACTGCATTAGCATCAAAATCAGATGCACAGCACAATAAAAGGCAACGTGACAATCGCAGTTACACAAATCAACGCAACCACAATATCTCCTGTAACAAAGCACCAAAACAGCAACGTAAACAAGTTGTATTATACAATTATCAATCAACATCGCTTAAAGTTGGCCGTTATATAATATAGAAGTTCAGCGAACCTCCATAAGATTATAAACATAAAGAAAAAGTCAAGTTAGTTATTCAATTATTTATTAGCTTAGACTTTTATGCCTTCCATGAGATACCAAGAACTGTAACATAAAATTTTAGCAAAATTATCAGAAAAATGCAATTACCATGCGCTTACACTCTTATAAAATAAGATTTCTTTTATATTGATGATCGTATGAACATGTACCGAACTCCCTTAGTGTGCACTTACTACTTGATCGCTCAAAATGTTTGAAGTCCGATTGGCAGCAGCGGCCTAAGTGAGCCAAGCTTGCCAAAGATGATCATTCTTTTCGTACACTAGTACAAGGTATGCTATATACATGGATAAATGCACCAGATGAACAGGCTGGTAGATTGGATTGGATGGATGAATAGATGGATGGATGAACGACTGAACTGAACGATTTGACGCTACTTCGAATTTGTGCATTCTCGAAAAGATCGATTCGACATTGAACGTTTTCGATAACTGTTGAATCCACTCACCCATTCCTTCCATTCTGTGCTGTTCATTTGGCTGTGGAGAATTATGTGAACTTGAATTCTAATCTTTCTCTTTTTTTTCTTTACTTTTTACTTTGACAGATATAATTTACCATGGGTGGTAAGTTCTCATTCTACGCATGCAAGAGTGCAGTCAATTGATGGTATATGAATAGCGTACAAGTACTTGGAGGAGCTCTACAGAAAGAAGCAGTCGGATGTGTTCCGTTTCTTGTTGCGTGTTCGCTGCTGGGAATACCGTCAGTTGAACGTTATCCACCGTGCCTCGCGTCCTTCGCGCCCCGACAAGGCTCGTCGTCTCGGTTACAAGGCCAAGCAGGGCTACGTTATCTACCGTATCCGCGTCCGTCGTGGTGGTCGCAAGAAGCCCGTCCCCAAGGGTGCCACCTACGGTAAGCCCGTGCACGAGGGTGTCAACCAGCTCAAGTACCAGCGCTCCCTCCGCTCCACCGCTGAGGAGCGCATTGGCCGTCGTTGCGGTAACCTCCGTGTCCTCAACTCGTACTGGGTCAACCAGGATGCCACCTACAAGTACTTTGAGGTCATCGCTGTCGACCCCTCCCACAAGGCCATCCGTCGCGATCCCCGCATCAACTGGATCGTTAACGCCGTCCACAAGCGTCGCGAAGCCCGTGGCCTTACTGCCATTGGCAAGAAGAGCCGTGGCAAGAACAAGGGTCATTTGTACACCAAGACCCGTGGTTCCGGCCGTCGCGCCACCTGGAAGAGAAACAACACCCTCTCCCTCCGTCGCTACCGCTAAACTGTTTTCTTGTATCTTTCACAAAATACATGCGTTACTTTTTGCGTCACCCTTCCAAAATGCTTGTTTCATGCAAATTGTTTGTTTATTTAATTGTCCCGGGCATCGGGTTTATCCAGATGATGCTGGCCATACGGCATTGCATCAGGTTTATCTAAATGCTGCTGATTGTACGCCATGTCATCGGGATAGTTGGCATAGCCTGCCGCAGCATTGTAGTACATTTCGTTGTTGTCCGAAGTTGGAGACGTAGGCGACATGTAGTTGTTATGGTTATAGTCAGGCCCGCTGACCGTTGACTGGTCTTGCTCGGCATAATTATAATAATCTTGCATTTGCTGCTGATAGTATTGTTGATGTGCTGGTGACACATATTCGGGCTCTTGATAGTAACGTTCGCTGTCCATACCGCCTACTACCGCGCCTGCTGCTGCGCCTGTCGCTGCTGGTGCAACGAATGCACGTGCAGACATTGTCGGCCCTTGTTGACTTGTGGTGCTGTTGCTCGATGGCAAATTGTCGTATCCGGAGGGACCGCCGAAGATATCATCGCGCTCCTTCTGTAATCGTCGCTCCCTGCGATTGCGACGGCGGCGCATAAGGATAAACGCAATGATTCCGACAATGATAGCTGCACCCACAACACCACCTACGACACCACCAACAATGGCGCCAGTGTTGGTCGACGAAGCTGAGTCGGACACTATTTCATTTCCTTTGCTGATAAGCATCATAAGTTTACCCGTGGTATAATTCAATTACCTGTTGGAGTGCCGGTATGCGTCCCAGTGGCACTACCGGTCAATGAATCTGTGGCGGATGGCAACGGTGTTTTTCTTGTGTTATTAGAATCACGCGAGTTTGTATGGTCGTCATTGCTTGATGGCGTTGGCGTATTATTAGGCGTGGTCGTTGGTTGTCCCCCATTTGTAGGCTCCGCGGGCTGATTACTCGTGGGTTGCACAGTAGGGTTATTATTATCTTCAGTAGTTGTCGGCGCTGGGGCAGCGGTAGTTGTTGGTTGGGGGTTTTCTTGAGTCGTTGCTGGAGTGTTATCTTCAGACTGAGGTGGCGGTTGCGTTTCTGCGGGAGCGTCATTGCTAGGCGATGGTTCTTGCTGGGTTGGCGCGGGCTACAGAATATTTATTTTTTTAGTCTAATTTTGCTGCATGCGGTTAATTACACACAAACCTCATTACCGCCTGTCTCCTGGGCGTCAGGAGTATTTCTGCTCGTACAAAGTTTTTAATATAAAACGAACTATTTATATGTGCAGAAAACTCACCCGTTACCGTTGTCGGCTGCACCTGCAGATGCGTCTGCTTGTCGACGAAGAAGGGAAGCTGTCATTGTCAAGAACTTTGTGTGACGGTTATTGGTAGTACAGCGAGAATATGCACGAATGGAAAGGGAAAAACGAGCGACAACTGGACCTGCAGTTACAGTCGATTTTTTTTATACGGAAAGGAAAGGGGGATGTAAAAGAAAGAGATGAACCAAGGAGAGTCGAGAAACAAAAGGTTTTAAAGTCGGGTCCCTTGGCAACGCCACATCCAATGAGAATTACTCCTTCGAAACAGAAGTCGTCAACCGCTTATCCAGCCTATCCAGGGTCATCTTTTTTTTTAATTCTGATGAAGTGCAAGCTATATACAATATGAAACTATGTACAAGGAGCTATATTCGTCTTTATGCGTTTTCCCGCAGAAGGTCTTCCTCTTGCCGCCGCTCCATGGCTTCCCGCATACACATTTGAATTAGGCTCTTGAGGCGGCTGACTTCCTCTTGCTCTTTCTGTAGCGCCAATTCGCATTCTCGGAGGTCGATAAGCCAGTTCTTGATTTCGTCATCCTGTGCTGCAATTTTCTCTTTGGCAAGTTCAAGCTGTCGTTGATGGTCTTCCGTGAGATTATGCGTTTGCGCCTTGGCACTTTGGAGCGCTTTCTTCACGACTCTACATTCTTCCTCGACATCCTCTGCATACTGGATGGCCTCCTGGAGCTGTTCTTGAAGTTCAGCAGCCCTAGTTTCATATTCATTTTTCAAACTAATGGTTCGACTGAGATCATCTTGGATATCATCGACTGTGAGCTCCAGCTGGCTGATTCGGTTCTTAAGCTCAGCATCTTCTGCTTGCCGTTTCATTGCTTCATCATAAAGTTGCCGTAACTCCTTGATACGCTGATCTCGCTCTTCCAGCGCGTGCAGCTGGTCTTCCATTTCTTGAACATCGCGAGCTCGTGCTTCCCTGGTATCGTCGTACAGCCGTTGTAGTTTCTTGATCTGTGCGCGACTCTTTTCGAGCTCAAGTGCTTGTTCTTCCATGCGAGGAACATTCTCAGAATGCAATTGTATCGCTTCGTCGTAAAGCCGTTCCATTTTGTCGGCACGAGCGCGCGCTTCACCTAATGCATGCCCTTGGCTTTCTAGTTCCGCTGCATCTTGCTCGCGTGCCGCCATGGCCTCTTCGTACAACCGTTCAAGGTCACCAAACGCACGTGCTTGGATTTCAATCTTTGCAGAATTCTTATTGTACGACTCAGTCACGTCATTGAACTTTCGTCGCAAATCCTTGCATTGCATCTGGCTCTGGCGAAGCTCTTCAGCCAAGCTATCGGATTCTTCCTTCAACTTGTCTTGTGCGACTCTGGATTCATTGTACAGCCGTTCAAGTTCATCAAATGCATGTGCTTGGCGCTCATGCTGGACAGAATTCTTCTTGTACGACTGGATGGCATCATCATACCGCCGTTGCAAGTCTTTGACTTGTGCACGGCTCTCGTTGAGTTCTTCCGTTAAAATATTCAAATCTGTCTTGTACTGATCACGTGATGCTCTGGTATCATCGTACAAGCTTTGCAGTTCTTTGGCACGGGAATGGCTCTTTTCCAACGCACGCTGCAGCTCATCTGCTTCTGTTTTATGTTGCGCACGGGCCTCTGCAGCATTCTCGTACAAGCGCTGCAGTTCCTGGATCCTGGCTCGACTCTCGCTCACTGTATTCGATCGATCGTGTTCTTGGGTCGCCAAATCTGCCTCGAGTTGCTCCACCTGCTTCGTCATTTGCTCCAGGCGTGCCTCCGCTCTAGCCAGCTTGTCGGATGTTGCAGCCAGCTCTTTTTGGGCGTCCGCATACCGCTGACTCAGACTATCGTTCGACTGTTCCAGCTCGTTAATTTCAGCGGTGCGTTCTTTCAGAACTCGTTCCAGACCCTGGATATGGGATGTCGTATCCTCCAGCATCGCCATCAGCTCTTCGAGTTTGTGCAAGTGCTTGCTCTTTGCTTTGATATCCTCTTGCAAGCGTCGGTTTTCGTCCTTCAATTGTTGCTCTTTGGTGTGCGCGGCTTCCATTTCTGCCTTGTAGGTGTTTTCCAGCATCTCCTTGGTTACCGCTGTTGTCTTGACGCTCGTTTGCAAGCGTCGGAGCTCGTCGTTCAAAGCCTGTTCGTTCTTTTGCGCCAGTTTCATTTCTGCCTGGACATCCTGGATATCCGCTTCCAACCGTCGAAGTTTTTGCTCTTTTGCCGCGGCTTTTTCGATTTCTGCGCTCAGCGCATGTTCGAGCTTCTCCTTGACTGCCGTTCCAGCCTTGACATCTGCTTGCAAACGTCGGATTTCATCACTTAGTTTTTGTTCCTTGCCTTGGGCCTCGGCTTTCACTTTCTGGAAGGTGTCTTCCAGTCGCTCCGTGTCCGTCATTTTTTCCTGTACGTTGTCGAGGTCATGTTTTAAACGGTCAATTTCACGCTGCTTGGATTCAATTGTGTGCTGCAGTTGCCCGTTATTCTTCTTGAGTATACGCTCGTTCGACTGTGCCGCTTCACGGTCTATCTCGTGCTGGAGCAAAGCATCGGCGAGCTTGTGCTTTTCATCCAGTATCGCGCTTTGCAACTCATCGATCTTATCATTGAGTTGTTTTTGGTTCTCCGTGACAGACTTGTCCTGAGCACGTTGTCTTTGAAGTTCTTGATCCTTAGCGGCCGCCTCCTCGCGCATGAGGTCCAGTTCCTCACGTACACGTTGCAACTCTTCTGTGATATCACGTTCACGTCCCTGCACCATTTGCAACTCGTCCTTCTGCTCATCGATTAGAGCACGCGCCTGATCAAGTTCCATTTGGAGCCGCTCGTTCTCCTCGCCTCTCTCGCGTAGCAGATCTTCCAACGCAAGATTTTCAGTGCGGTCTTGCTGCTGTTGCCTCTGTGCTTCTTCCAAAGTGATCGCGAGTTCCTGTCGTTCCCTTTCCAGCTCTTTGACTCTGGCCGACGACACACGTTGCTCGTTATAAGCGCTCTCTAGATCGTCGACATCACCTAATGCTGCGTAACGCCTTAAAGCGTATGACTTTTGTTCAAGTTGATCGACCAAAGTTTTGATTTGCTTTTGATGCGCAATGTTAAGCTGCTTCATCTTGCTCTCTAGCTCGTCTCGCTCCAATTCGACCGATGCTACTCGCGCTTCCTCGCTTTTTCCGTATTCATATAGCTCGGCAAGCTGTTCTTGTGCGGCTGAGAGCGATTCTTCGTGGGTGGAAGACACGATGGATCCATTTGTTCCTGAACGTTGGTGTTTACGCGGGCCATAGGCATCCACTAAGGAGTGCCTTTTGCCTCCTAAAAATATAACATTTAGTTGCCTGATGTAAGGCTAGACGTTGATCTTACGAACCGTATACTTTAGACATCAGCGTTGTACGTTTAGGTATCAGTTTGGAAGAAGTTGCACTGCATATTTCTTGGGAACGGTGTTTCAACTGGTTTTTGAACGGATCACGCGCCACGCGTACATAGTATGGTTTTGAGCCACCCTCTTGTTCCTACTACATTTCCAAATCTGGCTTTCGGCTGAGCTTTACGCGCTGTTCCAGGATAAGCATTGCGATCACATACAAAACACACCAAAGTACCGGGTGGTTTAGTAGTGAATGAAGACACTGTGCGAAACATTTGCCTCTTTTCAAAACCACTCATGAGCCTATGCTATAAGAACTATCCACACTAGAGCTTTGTGATGCTCTTCACTGAAAAAGTAAAGCATCTGGAAACACATCAATAGTGATTTGCGCTGCGGGACCAGATACAGGGCTCATTGACTACATTGGGCTCAGCGTCCCTATTTAGAGCCGTGTGGTCGGCTTGAAGCAGGCTTTGCTATCCAAATACGATTCAACCATGGCAGAAACGTGCGTAACAATGTATATAACTACTCTGAATTGGATAAGCAAAAGGTTAAAAAAAATGTTCCCTAGGTAACTAGGAGCCACGTCAATAATCGCATAGAGATCAGATGCTTCCAGACGACCGGACAATGCTTTGATAAAGCGCGATGAATATTAGAAGTTGCTTGTAAATGCATTTCCAGGCAACTGATTATTAAGCGTTCACTACTCGTAGTTGGAGTATTACATAGCCTTCCTTTCCGGTCATTTCTTCTCTCAAAGTAGAAAGCAACACGTCAGCAAACTTATACTTATTGATTGAATTTGTCAAATCTTATACATAACGATACCTTGTTATGATAAAGGTTAAAAATGACATATGTATACACTCAGAGAATTTATATAAGAACATACCTAATCAAATACGTGTTGGACGCGCTAAAGACGATATAATCCATAGTGGATAGCAAAATAATTCTGATTACCGGTGGAACAAGTGGTTTAGGCCGAGCAGCAGCCAAACGCTTCCTTGAGGAAGGTCATACTATCATCATTACCGGTCGAAACATTCGGCGAATTGATGATGCCGTGACGGGATCAAACATTGTACGGCTACTCGTGAACTCCTTCACAGCCTTGTCTTGGACCTCGAAAGTTCGTCTTTATCCGAAGCGCTGTAGAATCCTTTAAGGCACTTGGACTCCAACTTGATATTTTGATCAACAACGCCGGCTGCGTTCTTGCCAATTGTGAATATGTGGCAGACACGAACAAAGTTTAAAGACGACGTTCGTCAACGCAGTAGCACCATGGTATCTGACGATGCAATTAGCACCATATATTCAACCAGGCAATCGCATCATATTTGCCACCTCGGCCCTTCACAATCCAGAGGGTGCTCATGGTGACAAAGAAAGCAGCGAGCAAATCAAAGATCCTGACCTTTTCAATATGCTGGATGGCACACCGGACTACAGTGGTATAGCGTATTACAAGGTCAGTAAACTTGCCATGCTTTGGGTCGCGTTTATTACAGCAAAGCAGTTTCCACAATTATCGGAGCTTTCCTTCGAACCTGGATTCGTCTCTGTTACTGGCTTGGCTCGTCAACGGCCATGGATCACCCGCATGCTATTCAAGTTCGTTCTCCCGTACACTAGCCAAACAGTGACCATAGATCACGCTGTTTCTGACTATGTATGCTACGCAATCAGCAACGAATACGACGGAGTGACCGGCGAATACCTCTTCAACAGAGAAAAGGCAGAAGCGTCAGAACGAGCCCGAAATATGGATGAAGATGTCAAGTTCTGGAATTTATTTTGTGACATCTGCAATACTCCCGAACGTAAGCTTACATAGTTTAGTTAAATAGCACAGTAAAATACATACTATTTATGACTTGCGCGTATTTTATTAGTTATGTATAACCAAGTGGTATTAAAGGAATATGTGTCGACATATATCATGCATAGCATTCCTGCCTCGTAGTAGGAAAAGATAGGCTGCGTAACGACAGCGGACATGATTTGTGAGGAACATGAAAAACGTCTTGCATAAAATTTATGCAACACAAGTAAAAATTTATTACTTTAATTTGGTCCCAATCTCTTCAAAGAATTTATTAATGTCATCATCGATATCAGCAAAAGCAGAACGACGTTTAGATTTTCTCGCTTTTCTTGGCAACTTGGGATATCTATAGTTGTTAATCGGTCGTTCAGATGCTATTGAGCGTCTTGTAATTTATCTTTGTTTGTTTGGCAGCTTCTTCTTGGTAAAAGTTATTCACATAGAGCAATCGCAAAGCAGCTCAAATTGTTCCGAATTATACTCCTCGTATGCACCTCGCTTTCCTCGTTTCCTCGTCTCAGTCCTCCCTTCGACTTTGTTACTATCATGAGCCGGAGCAATTGGCTCGCTAAAATCTCGCTCATCTGGAAGATCGGCTATAGATACATAGTCTATTGGATAACTTACTCGCTTTCGACATTGGTCTGGTTAAACCTTGAAATATGCTCATGCTCGTCAAAATCCATTGCACTGATGCCTTGAATGTCTTTTTGAGTACGCGATCGTTGAACAGTTGGCTCAATCCGTTTGTTTACGGCTTCCTGGAATAAGTTCATTGTAGTTTTGATTGAATATAACACGCCAAAAATGACAACTGCCTTATATAGTCTTTTCCTATGGTAGCGATTCGCTTAGCATGGAATTGAGCACAGTACGTATGGTACATTTTAGTCAGTAATTAATTACTTCTATTTCAGCAAACGTATAGTACTTCAATTCAGCGAAAATATTGAGTAATAAGATTAGGCAAATGAGTTTAGCATTCAGGTCTATCTGTCACTCATATTTAACACACACATAAAGAGTTTTGGGTAAGGGAGGTTAAGCATCTGGATTTAGCAATATATTTCAGTACCCGGAAATCCCACCATTTAATCTTGACATTCAGTGCGCACCAGACTGATATTAGGCGAAAGGTTTTGCTCGCCAATTACGTCTTCACATCAGGCGTATTAATTTATAACTCACTTTAAACCAAAATACGACATGCATTACGTAAATGTATTGTATATATAAATAGTTCACATAGTTACTAGGTAATCGGTATGTGCTATGGAGATTTTCTGTTGTAATACGTCCTAAAGAGGATTTCCTATGCATTTATTCATAGAATTCTCCATTTTAAATGCATGCCAAAGGTCTGAATGTACGATGTACAGGCGGAATATCGGGTAAAGTAGCTAGACAAGAATTTTGCTGAAGAAAGATGCTAAGATTGAAGAATCCGTTGTAGTAACTGGTTTTGTGGCTATTTCTGATCTTTCAAGGGATAACAAAACCTGGTAACCGTCAGCCTGTCAAGGACTTTTTGGACTACTATCATTGGGAGACGGTCGATGAAGGAAATTACCATTGCATGATTAAATGTGATTGTCCCGGATTGTGTACTTTGTAGTTCTGAACGAGCAAGTCCTCTATGAAGCCACCGATCTGTTCCGGGAAGAACTTCCCAATCATGGATACTATCGACACATTGGTCGAAATACGGACATGTTTGCAATGTAAGTGTATATGGAGTTGAGCGAAATGGTTCTAAAGTTCGAATTTTTAGAGCCATGGTGAAAAGATATACCCGACGCTAATGGAGAACGAGATTCGTGGTTGCAGCATCGTAAAAGGCTGTACGGCTACTGGGGGGACAGATCACATACGGTAGTATTGGCTGAAATCAACCCGTTGCGTGTGGCCAATTATGATCTCGAGCAAATCAAAAGCTCAAGATGAGAAAATAATTGGTTGTGCTGTCAGTAGCGAATAAAAAAGCTAAATAATGGAGTAGTTTATGAAGCTGTAAAAGCAGCTTCTCGAGGGCAGTGCAGTGACTGTATCGGAATTGGTGTATATCGTTCCAGGGGATAGAGTGATTCCTACAATTCCAAAGACGCAGTCTCACGCAAGACCACCCTGCACCAGAAGCCAATGAAAACGCCGTTGCAGCTGCAGATTAGGTAGTACTTTATCAAACATCCATGTCCACATGAAAGTGTATCCGATCGGAAGTAATTTGTATGGTACTTTCCACATAATATTACAAGGAGATGCTTGTTTTAAACCACACATGGTAAAACTGCTCTTGTGCTTAGTAACAAAGTATTTACAAATATATTTGAATTTAATAATTGCTAAATATACAAGATGGATGTCTTCATTTACACAAACAGCTATGGAAAGGCAAAAGGTAGTTATGACCCCAATTCAGCCATCAGATATGTCTATATGTGTCATCAGCCACTTAAAAGTGGAGGCGCTACCATATTTAATCAAGCAAGTGACAATCATCATCATTTGGCAAAAACGAGTACACTGGCACAAAGCCCGGTCTTGTTCGATCGATGGCCTATTTGCAAAATGTCAAAACAAGCATCTTTCTAATACATTCATTTCTTGTTATCTCGCCTCCACTGGCCGTGCTGCCGGATGCCTTGCTTTCTGGTCCGGTCGTAACCGTCGAGCACCGAAAGAGCCAGTCGTGTAAGCAGTTTTGAAAGCTTAAGGCCGCTCCCAAATAGAGATGCGGTGATGGTAATCTGGATATCAGAATAACCGATCTTACAGTCACCAAACAGCAACTCCCAGAAGGGCGTGTGAATGGCCTGCTTAACGTACAGGAATGGCTGTGCGACAAGATCGTGAGGTCAAGCGACAGGAGTACAGTAGCACGGTGCAGACCAAATCTCGTCGTATTCCGAAGAACGCAAATGATCGAGTATTGCGGTGTATTACTGCTCAAGCGACACGACAGAACTCAAGATGTAGTATCGGATGTCCAGATAAAGCTTTGCTGGCGCCGGCGATGACTGGGAAAAGAAAAGAAAGGTCAAAACATTAAAAAGATGTCGTCGCGCGTGATAGCAACCCGTGGTTATCCCAGCATTGTTTACTCGCGTAAAATGCCACCAACCTCCTTTATAAAACCCGCACCCTCATTATACCAGTCTATATCAGCAGTAAACAACTTTTTTGGCGCTTTCTTATAAAACTAGCTACGTGTTTCTACGACGACTCTACGCAAAGTTAGCTTCTTGTGCGGCTCGCTGTGCACCGGTCGGTCAAGCAAAACTGATCGGAAAGCAAGTTGGATGTCGATCATCCAAGTACGAACGACTTGGCCAATGTTTGTGGATATCACGCGTCATGTTCTGCTAAAACCGGCAACCGTGGTCTTTTCTCCCATTCTTAGCTCTCTGCCAAAAGCATATTATTACATTGCAGTACTGAATATTACAACACATCAGTTGAAGCCATACCGTTTGTAAAGAGGAAAACGCGACCTTCTACTGTCTTGAAAAGGTACATTCCGGGAGACACATCGAAATACGCAGAACAAACTCCATCGTAATTTCATGCGTAAGGAAAACATGTTTTTTCTCCTTAGAAACACCCATGAAAAACACTCAGTCTAGATTACCTTTTTCTATTAGTGAATTTTTCGTTGTCATAGTGAATGACTCTTTCGTCTTCAGGTTTTCTGAATGGATAGAGGACGTATAGGATCCTTTCCTTTGTTCTGATCATGCGGATCTGAAGATGTCTTTGACATCCGCCGTGCAGTGTAATGACCGCATTGTTATATTGGAGCCAATTCCATGTCTTATTGTCTCATTCGTTCATACGGTGTAACCCATGTAGACAAACTACCATGTGAGTATACTTCGTGATGATGCTGAACCGATATGTGTTATCCGATAGGAAAATCTTCTATTAGTATCATATGTGGTTGTTTCATCACAGAAATTACTAATAAACGAACAGTAATAATAAAAAGAATAGGTGTTATGTACTACGTTATGTAAACATTTCAGGATAAAAGACTGGCTTAATCTCGGTAATCCTCTTCGCAAAACGTATATACCACTCAAGACAGTTCACACGCTTTATCCAGTTTCAGTGCTTCGATCATCATCGGAATCTCGACTTGTGCTGTTTTGCAGATGTTCGTACATTCCTTTTTGTCGTATTCCCGACATACACTATCATCCATGGTTACATGCTTTTCCTTCTTTATGCTATATCCGCTGTCATTACGACATCAACAAGCGTACAGTTATCGATTGCCTTATTTGCTCTTATGTGCAACCATTGTATTGCTCTTATGTGCAACCCTGATTCGGGTTTACCGATTGTAAGGCAACTCCTTTAATTTGGTTCCATTTGTTCTTCGGCTCCTTCATCTATAAGGCAAGATCATATGAAAGTCGGCAATAACATGGATCACAGGCTTATTAGACAAAGCATTCGCCTTCTTCGTCCCGAACTCATCAACAGTATAAATAGAGAGCAGTTTTTCTCAATAAAACATTATCTTATTTTGGTCTCGTCATTCGAATGCCTTTTCTCGTTTAAGCGATACCACACTTTTAGATCTCTACCAAATGTCAGGTCCTTGATGTTTGGTTTTACTATCGCAGAAAGAAGATTATCCACCGGGAAACCGCCCAAACAATGCTTCTCAGCCTGACGATAATGCTCCTCGCGTAATTTCTTCAGCTTTTGGATGGGCTTGCTCAATTTTTTCTATCCAGTTGTGTAAGGCTTTTAACTCACATTCAACCCGATTGACTACGTACCTTCAAATCCCAAAAGTGGTTCATGAACGGGTAAAGCTCTTCGGTTCTTTTTAAGAACTTGACTGGTGCCGTAATTTTCCACTCTCGCTTCATGACATATTTGTCTTTCATTGGAGCATACAGGGACCATAGTCGAATTTTGTCCTCTACGCGATAATTAATAAAAGAAAACCGCCTTCCGAGGCTGTCGTTCGCTTACCGTATGCATGGACGAAGTAAAAGCTAATCTCTGCCAAGTCCTCGTAAGATGCCATGTTGTATTTATCTGCGATATGTTTGAGCATTGCCAGCAAACCCAACATGGCTTTGTGGTGGTCGAAAGAGCGTTTGGAATTCTTCGCCTTGTTGTAACCGTTAGATATTTCAAGCAATAGAATTTCCGCAGTAAAGTCATCATTATCATCGGCCAGGTTTGATTCGTCAACAAGGCAAGTCCGAATAATCACATCCGCCTCGTACGCTTCTCGTTCTTGAAATACTTGGCTTTCTTTAGCGTGGCAGACATGGCCCTCAGAGGCTCTACTCCAGGAATGAACGGAGAATTGTACGATGATAGTGCCTTTACGAGCGATCGCAGAGCAGGGTGGAGCATGACAAAGTTATAGTTGGCTTCAGATAGAGATACATCGAATTTGGGTAAATAAACATCTCTGGCATTAATAAGCAATGGTAAGTCATATAACAACAGGAAATCCAGACACATTTTGGTAAAACTTACAAGGTTGTCGTATTCACGAAGTACGCCATCCTCCATGGTTACATGCTTTTACTTAGTCATTGTTTATATTCACTGTCATTACGACATCAACAGCCGTACAGTTATCGATTGCCTATTTGCTCTTCCGTGCGGCCTTGATCCGGCTTTACCGATCATGTAAGGCAACTCCATTAACTTGGTTTCAGATCTTCGGCCTCTTTGACAATATGGCAAGACCATTTGAGACTCGGTGATAACATGGACCTTTGGGACTATTACACAAAGCATTCGTCTTCTCCGTCCCAACTCATCACCAGCATAAATAGGACGAAACTTCTTCAATAAATCGTAAGCTTATTTCTGGTCTCGTCATTCGAAAGCTTTTCCTCGTTAAGCGATACCACAAAGGTAATAGGCATGTCTTGGAACACCTTGGCCATCTGTTCCACATTATATGATGGGTGCGCTCGTGCACGTTGCTCCATCATTACTGGTGTTTTCTAGAAAAGCAATTTTTCTTATCAGTATGTAAGCGATATTCATCTTCAATACTTACAGCAGACAAGACTTGTTGTAAATACTCTTTAAAGTCATCGGCGACTTCTTCTATACTGACAGAGTTGAAGTTGTCAAGGGTGCTGTATGCTTCAGAGTCTGGCATATCGACGCTTCGAGAGATCCCCCTGTCGCAAGTGATCACACCAAAAGTTGCCGGACTATTTCAATTTATAGTCAGACGACTCCTGCTTCAGTTGACATGTAACAATACCAAAATGTTCCATACCTATACTTTAAGTGATCATTATCACCCTGCGATTCTCGAAGGAAATCTTCCCAGATGTCCCATAACGGCATCACGTTGTAATCTTCGCGAAAACCCAACTTGTATAGTGACAATTGCGTGCTATCGGACAACTGAATGATTTAGGTTAACACGTGCCGATGTCATAAAATTCCGTTAAACTAGTATAGCATACCTGATCATCAATACGTTGCTTTTTGCCAATCCGCGCTTCTTCTACAACGTTGTGCTTGTTAAAGCAAACCACAAACGGTACACATTCAACCATACCCTGAAGTTCTTCTGCAAATGAAATGATTTCCATCTCTTGGAGTTCAGCTGCATTGGCCCATAGTTTGGCCTTCATTCGCCTTTTGGACCTTCCAACGAAACGCTACACATAGTAGAAAGCTTTAGAATACAGTGCTTTATTTGCGCTCTAGACACTACCTCGACAACATCGTCATACAATACCTCCCAAAATGACACATCAATTCTCTTGTCAGCCTGTAGTGCTTGTTAAATCAGGAGCAATATTGATGTTCACTATAACTAACAAACCATAATATTGGATCGCTTCTTTACAGTATTGCCAAATTTGCATTTCCATTGATTGATCAAGGCTTTCTCATTATCAGTGATCTTTGAATTTTCTAACACAAAGCCTCTGTTCACGTTTGCAAAGGTTTTCAAGGAGGGAGATATGTTATTCGTAGCGCATCCTTTGACATACGCACCAAGCACTATCAATGCAGAAGTTGGCGTATTAGGTTGCTTTCTTTAGTCAATTTTGGGAATGTTACCGTCATTCGTAGACGTCTGAATATTCTCAGAACGTTTCATGGTGTTTACAACAGGAATGAAAACGTTCTTCGTCAACAACGTAAACCATGGGCTCAGGGTTGCCGGCCTCATCAACGACATTCCCCTGCCCATCTTCAAAAAGAAATGTAAAATTTCGTGTACGCATGTTATAAATTGTAATGATGTAGTGAAAGAGAAAAAAGTGGTACGGAGATTGCTATAACAACTTTTTATATAGTACCAAGTGCCAAGAGTTTGTTAGCTGTTCTCATCACAAGATCAATTTCACGTGGGTTGAATTTTCAAACAGATAGAGACCTTGACTTTTTGGCAATAGTATACAGATTAAAGCGTATTTATTATTATAATTCGTGAGTATGACACTCGAGGGCGACATCCTTTAAGGAAATTCGCCGGCCATAATGAGTGCAGAGGGAATTGAAAAGTGGGTATAGGTGGTGGGACATACAGAAAAACCCTTACTGGGAAGAAAAGCCTGATGTGTGAACTGTGAACTCGGGAGGTATCAGGTATGGCAATAAATATAAAATTCTAGCTACGTGACAAAGTAAAGAAAAAGAAAAGGAAGGGAGGTAGTGATAGCGGCAATTGCGTACGTGCCCATGGTAATGGGAATACTAGCCACTGGTATCGATCACTATGGGAAAAAATCTTGTTGAATCTTGTAATTTCTCGACAAGCTTGTTCAAGCCTTGTCCGATCTTGTCCTGAAATTTAATTTGGAAACAGGAGTAATCAAATTTGCCAAATCTTATTTAATCGTTTCAAATCTAGTTCCATATACCTTTAACTATTATACGTATTTAGCAGTAAAACCTTTTTTCGATGGCGACAAACAGTAGATAATAACAACTAATGCATATATCCTACAATTATTTATGGCGGCTATTGAACTACATTTTATCTAGATCCATGCTGAATAGCCAGTAGTAGTTGCTAGGATATGAGATAAGTGCTGTCGGTACGTAACCGCAGCAACGACGCGCGGGGTCAAAACGCGAGATAGAAAGAAAAAGCTAAGTCCACTCTTCTTATGCGACACATCACAAACTGAATCGCTGGAGCCTGACGAGATAAAATCATCAGATTCAAAACAAAGATCCTGATTCAAGCCGCCAGGTAAAGGATTCTATAAATATTTGCCAAATTTACTAATATGTTACCAGGTAGATTGTAACAATCTGTTGGGCAGCAATTACAGGAATCCGACTAGTATGATCAGTGTTCCATTGGTCGTTAGCAGTCGAACGAAGCAATGCGCTGTTGTGAGAAAGGCAAGCGATAACCTTTGTGTCATTGCCGTGCCATGCATTCGTCTTCGGAAGTTGATCCTTATGAAGTGAAAAAGATCCGGCATAAACTGGATTGGGAAGTGTTGTGTCCGACTGTCCCTCTACGGCCCCTCGATACAATGCGTAGGCTTGGAAGGTTTCCCGGACCACAAGAAAAAAGCCTCTAATATCGTCAGCCTTAGTGTCGTGAATGCTTTACACATTTTCTTTCGTGTTCTAGAATACCAAGTTGAGTGGGTTTGAACAATTTGATGAATTTTGTACGTACCAATGTTGAAGAGCGTTTATCAACGCGAACTATCCTCCGGCACCCTTGGCTAAAGTATCAACACTATGGCAAGCAGGCAGAGAAGAGTTTCCGCATACGACTGAAAGTAGGCGTGGTTTGTATCGCATTATTTTCAATGGGATTTTGAACTACTAACCATTGTCAAATAGCATTGATACGCTTATGTAGGCGACAAGAGCGGCAACAACGCTGGGGCATATCGATCTGAATATGACGACCATGAAGATACAAACGTTAATGTAGACAAAGCAAATGAATGTGACAACTATGGAGGTAGTGTATGATAAGTACATTGAGGGTGATGGAACAGGAATGGCTATGGTCTGAGAGCAAACGGCACAACGTTACTGGAGAGAACATAGGAAAATTACGTAAGTAGTGTCAGTGAAAGCGAAACAATGGCCGTGGTCACAGAAGAGATGGTCGGCATGGACAAGTTGGTTTTGCAAGCGCATTGAGTGAGACTAATATGGTAAGGATATCTTGTATATAGCCTTGAGTCTGCAGATTCTGTCTCTATATGCTGATCAGCAGGCAAGTCTCACTTCACTTGACATTGGCACTCTTAAGTTATTAGTCTTTTAGTATCATGTTGCAATATATTCTAATAAAAGTCAGCTTTATGCTTTTTGACATGCACAACGATATCATAATAATATTAGAAAAGTACACATTACATATACATGAAAACTTGTTCAATATAGTCCTTGTTATTCACTTAATAAAAAACCAGATTCAACAAGATCGATTTTCCCACAGTGGATATTGCTGCTGGTATCGTCAAAGAATGCATCCAGGATCACCTGTAGATCGGGTTCTGGGTCAAATTGTGTATCTGGATGGGTACAGACATCAATATCCCGAAGAACTTGGAGAAGCAGTGGCCAGACCGTAGGCTTTTGGCCTTGCGTGGCAGGTCATTGAGGAGGATGTCAATGATATGCTGAGTGCGGTCGACAGGCTTGCGATAGCTTTGGAGCAGACGTTGGAAGGCTGGACAGACAAGTAGTGGTACGGTGAGCGGTTGGAAGTGGTATCGGTTAGGTGTCTTGCCACTCACTCCACATCTGCATTTTTTAAGAGGAAAAGAAGGGAGCCAGTGCATACGCCACGTGACAAGGCGATGGCGAGCTTGACTGCTGGCAGACAAAAATAATATCGGATCCCAGCGGCGCTCCGGGAGAACACGGTCACTGAAGGAAACTGTTGGAGCCGTGTTTCCAGTTCCTCGGTTAGGTAACTGCGAATGATATGTTTCATGGGGTACCGTTGCTTACAGTTAATCCTCAACTTGTGAGGTTTACTGTTATACAGTAGCCGCTTTATGTAATGATATTTTACATAACAATGATTCGATATAACGATATAATTCTCGACGCACCAAAACGGTAATCACTGCCAAACCCCATTTTGTATAACGCTATTTTGATATAACGATCAAGTTTGGGCTGTACCATCGTATCATTATATAAAGCGGCCACTGTATCGGTGCCAAAGGGTTGGATGTAGGGATGCGCCACTCAGGTGGGATTTCGAAGCTGGTAGCATATGGAGATCGACCATCACCAACCGCGAGAAGAGTATCTGCAAAAGCAGTAACACCAGGGCCAGCCTGGCGTATACGCATATTCTCTGTCAGATGCAGAACGTGGACAGCATTCCAAAAGTTTGCTGACTAGACGCATTGCTCTACGATATGTGATCTTTCCTCGTTTGACTACAGGTAGCTACTGTCGAAAATCACCACCAAGTACAAATACTTTTCCACCAAAAAGGATATCGGCGTACATGGGGTTAACGGCACCCATGATATCCCGAAGGGAGCGGTCAACCGCCTCAAAGTTCCATTTGCTACACATCACTGCTTCATCCCAGATAAATAAGGATGTTTCGCGGGTCAAATGAGCATATGGGCCATTTAAGCGAAGGTTGCAGGTGGTGTTAGCATCTGCATTCAATCCGATGCGAAACCTTGAGTGTGCGGTGCGATCTCCAGGCAGCAAAAGGGCAGCGGTGCCAGAGGAAGCAACAGGAATAGCAATTTGATCATGAGAACGGACGTAACTCAAAAGAGTTTTGAACAGCTTGAATTTGCCAGTACCACCGGGACCATTCACAAAGAAGACATGAGGTGCTGGTGCAGCTGCTGTATTGGTCGCATTGATAATCGTATCGAATGCATGGCGTTGGCCTTGGTTCAACGTGTGAATCAGATTTTCATGAAGCACACGCTGATCTTCACGATTATACTCTCGTCTTTCAACGATTTCCAGCGTCTCCAAAGGGGGTAGAAGATCTAACTCCGTGGCAAATTCTTGTGGGAGCGAGGGGAACTCTGAGAGATGATGATCTGTTGCTTCTAGACGGCTTTCGATATCACCGAGTGTACGCCGATAGACCTGCGCGATCTGGTTATCCGTCAGCTCCTCCTCATTACTGTGAAGTGTTCTACGCAGGGCGTAAAAGCAGTCATCCGCCATTCTTCACGGTACGTCATCCAAAGAGTTCGTGGATCCGCAGGAGCGCAGTTGAGCAGGATATACGCAAACAATTCACGAATTATAGCTGCTGATGGTGTCGATACAATGGCTTCAGCAATGCATCGATCCCATTCATCGTCCGACTCCAGAAGACCACGCGCAACAGCAGCTTCTTGGAATGTTTCGTACACCGGAACTTGATATGTTCTTAGCGCCTCGACGCTGGTTGGACCTAGAACGTTCAGTAAAAGCAGACGACGGCAATACTGCTACACGTTGGACAGCGATGCTGCATAGATACGTGTCACAACATTTTGTACTGGAGGGTTGGTGCGAGGGTGCCATCTGTGGTCCGTGTTATTCCACGTATAGTGACACGGGATCTCGGTATATAGATACTGTCTGGCAGCTTCATCATTTGTGCAAAGCACAAAAAAAAGCTAGAGCTTGGTTCCAGAAGCAGCAGCATCACGGGCAGCTCGGAGCTGTGCAGGCGTCATATCGCCTTGGAACAGGACCATTTGCTCTTCAGGTAGATGCAGGTCTAAACGTGAAACTGAGGGGTAATGCATATGCACATTGAACACAAGAGTTCTCCACACCGCCTCGCAAGGGCCAATGTATCGAGCATTTTGAAACTGGAGTACCTCGTTATGCTGGTCAGGATCTGTAGTGGCGGCAGCGTTCTGCGTTTCAATTTGTGCTCGATCAGTGCCTTTGTAATGTACTTGCAGAGGTACTTGATGGCACGTGCAGAGGTACAGATTTCGACGTTGATATAGGCGTCGAATTTGTGGCACAGATATGGGTTGTAAGGAACGACATGCCTATTGTCAGCTAGGAATTCTGTGTGCTCGAATAAGTGCTGCCGGGTCTGCGGGGATCTTTTGTATATTGGGTATCCTTCACGATTCACTCGTGTTTCGGTATTGAAAGGCTTTGGATAACCATTTACACATTGACCAGCGATGGTCACACGGGCCGTGTATCATGCTTGATACTACTGTTCTATAGAATTGGGGCAGGGTCGCATGATCCGGTATCTCAAAATTAGCAGAATATGCACATGGCGCAAACCGCGTTTTTGAAATTCCACAGTTGCGATGTAGCCTTCAACTCTCCCGAAGCAATGTGCATCCATTATATGGCGTAACAGATGCGCAACCTTCATGTGGAAAACGCGAGCACAAACGTTAGGGCGATCATGAGCTTTTTGGCCAGGAAGAAGTTTCGCAGTGATTTCAGGCCATCGTGGGTTGCAGGTAAATGTTATGGCCTCTTTGACGAACGATCGCTAGTCCATCTTGAAGCATCTGTTTATAACGCAGACCACCGGTAAACGACGATGGTAGAATGATTGCTCGACCGATCTGTCGTGGATCTGCGCCGTCATCAATACCACTATATAGTTCTGACCGTAATGCGTTTTGATTCGTAGTGAAATAATGCAGGCGAGCACTTTCAATACGAACATAATTGTCCACGAATATTGCTGGAAGAGGCGACCGAAATGATGGTGATACGTCTGCCTATCACCTTGGCGATTCATCAGCATGTATGCACAATAGGCACGCAGAGAAACGGTGCGGTCATTAGGGTTTGCCCGAGAGATCTCAAGGTAGGTGCCATCCATATTCGCCGAACGAGAACATTAGGACGTAGTGAAGCGGCATATATGATGCATGCAGAGAACTGACCAACCGAAGACCCTCAGTGCGATCATTGATGACAATACTGAAAGGTTCTACTGCCCCATCTACCGAATTTTCCACCACCATTGCTGCAACTTCGGGATACACCTGTTGTTTGTACCGTCTGCCAAGTTCTGCTGCCTGAGTGATTACGATCTGAAGAGTTCCAATTGGTTGATCGTGGAATCTTTGGTATGCGGAAGAAAATTGTCGAGCAAAGGGGTTACAGCGATCGATCACGCCTTGGATCATTTCGATGGTTTCAGCATTCAAACCCGAAAACAGAGTGCCACGCCGTGCCAATTGCTCGTTTGTATCAGCAAAATATATCTGGGCAAAACGTGCTGGCGCGGGTTCTGGCGCCCTCAGTGGTCCGACAGCGTGATACATAGTACCATTTACGCGAAACGTTGGGACGCCAATTGATCCGTTTGCGAGCTATGGATCGTAGTTTGCTCGGATAGAAGCGAAAGCAAACATACTGTTGTACGTGCGGATGTCGGTGTGGAAATTGCTGACGGCGCTGGTAGGATCAGAGGTATCATGATTTGTGAGGAAGGCTAGAAGCTCAGCCGGCGGTGCGCGAGGGATGTGTAGATTGATGCTTCCATGCTTACAGCACATGCCGAATTGAGGATGCATAACCGATGAATGTGACACACGCTCATTGACCCACATTTGCGCGCCACAATGAGAGCAAGTGCAGTTCATTTGGGGCAAAACATGGCGGTGGTAGGATTCATCTAGAGTGAAACAGATATTCTTTCCGAAAACATTCTCAGGCACAAAGGGTACTCTGCACGCAATGCGGTACTCTGCGCCATGCTCGGATACCACATTGCGTGGATTGAATGGTCATCCTGCGAAAGAACTGCGAGAATGACCCGGTGCTCCACAACTGACACAGATACGTTGTGGTGCGGGTTCACTGATTGATTCAGTGGTGGGTGCAGGTTCAGTGGCTGTTGTAGGTACCGGTTCAGTCTGTTTTTTTTATGAAGGTTAATAATCATCGAAGTTTAGCACCAATTCCATTGACATACGTTCTCAGAGTTCTCAGTAGCGGTTCGACGACGAACAGAACGTCATACATCGTCCTGGTTCTGATTCACAGGGTTCAATGGACAACCTAAGAAGTTGGTTAGCAAATGGGTTGCTGAACCACAGCGACACCGGCAAGAGGAAGTTCGGTGTTGCTTTGTAAAAATACTCAGTACTCAGTGACAATTCAATCCAGACAGCGTATACTTGTTGGGAATCCATTTTTTAAGACGGTGAGAGTATTCTTATTCTTAGTATGATCCGAGATGGTGATTTAAGACGAAACACAAAGAAATGTTGTCAGAGAAGTTTAATAGAAGCTGCAGCCTGAAAAAATTTTATTGCGAGAGGATGGGTTACACAATGTGACGAATGTTGCTTATCGGGTAGACATCCAAGTAAGTACCCCTGGCTTGTTAATAGGGGATACGAGATGTCCTTTTACCTAGTAAGGTTTTAAATATGAGCTGGCTGACGATGGACATTTAATACTCTTACATTCCAGAGTACGTCTTCTTTTAAAATACTTTAAAGAATCAATTCTAAAAAACAAATACCTGGTCGTTTAAACTACACAACTTCGCCTTTTGTTTTTCAAAGGCTTTGACCATGCATTCCATCACATTGGCGTCATTGCTGCTTACGCTAAGCACTACGTCTTTCAGTTACGCAGCAACAGTTTTTCCAACGTACATTAACGAGACTGCGGAAACCAGATCTCACCATCAGTTATGGGCAAGACAAGATCTTGATATTCCAATAGTTTGCCCACTAAATGTACGCGGGCAGAGTCCATTAGCTGATATTGTAAGTTAACACATAAAAATGCAAAATAGCACTAATCCTATACATTTCCGTTTTAGTTCAATCATTTTGGATTCATCAGTTCCGGTGATGCTAGACTGGATAATGATTATCCATTCCCGATCGCAGTTAAAGGAGAATTGACTACAACTGGAAAGAATATAAATATAAATCATCCGGGAACTTGTGCAGTCAACGATACTAGCGATGTCTATTCCTATGGTCTTGACAATCCTGGAACAAATGATTTGGAAAAGACACCCGTATATGGAAATATACTACTGGGTGACCCATCAAGCGCGAAAGCAGTTCCAGTTGGAGAAAATTGTGATCTTTACTCAACCGATCGAAGTGTAGTTGACTATGAAAAAGTCAGAACAGGTCTTCGTGCAGCAACCAGATACCTGGCGTCGCTTGCTCCAGACCTCACAATTGACTCTACGGGCCTTGTCAACAGTATCGCCGAACCTGTAAATCCTCACTTTCGCGTATTTACAGTTAATACATGCTATCCTCCTGCGTCGGACAGTACAACATGTTCGTCATGGTCGCTATCTCAACTCTCAACTGCGGATATGTTCAGCGGAAACCGAGACCCTACCTGGAACGGTCCAACAAACTCGGAAGTATTAGAAGAGGCCGAAACGATTGTTATCAATGTGAGTACAACCTTTCGATAGTTTGTTGATCATTCCTCAATTAACCTATATCAAAATAAGGTACCTGTTCCCCAATCTAAGTCTCTGTTTATATTCTACAGCGATCCAAGCTTGGGATTCAAGAACTGCAAAACAATTTTCAATTTCTATGCTGTCAATGAGTCCGGTGAATTTGTCGAGAGTGATACATTATTCAAATTACGCCCATATAGCAACAAGTCAGTTTTTGAAGGCTTCCTCTTAGCACCCGATGGTAGGTATTTATGGAGCTTTTGTTGCAATATTACTAACTAATAACGTTTCCAGCTGACACCAGTAATTATTATATGAAGCTTGCTGGGAAGCTTTTTATAAGTACTTTCTACGATACCGAGGGTATGGATGACTTTTCTTGTGAAGCAAAAGCGTATACTGCCTGTTTCCCGGTTCAAGATTATACTGAAACATCGAGCTCATCCACTGACGAATCGAGCACATCCACTGACGAACCAAGTACATCCACTGACGAATCAAGTACATCCACTGACGAATCGAGTACATCAGAGACATCGGACTGCACATCCGGAACAACCACTGAAACCGTCACCACAGAAACAACAACTACAGAGGCATCCACCACTACTACGGATTACACTACTACCACAACTACTGAGGACACCACAGTGGCTAGCACTACCGTAACCGTTACTCAATCAGCTACATCAACAGTCTTTACCACGACTACTAGTACATTCACTACAACGTATACATCGGATCATTCTACGATTACTGCCGTCGTAACGACTACTGCACCGGTGTTTGTTCCTGTTGAAAATAGTTGGGATGATGAAAGAGGAGATCGAGGACACGGTGATTGGGAAGATCGAAAACACGGTGATTGGGAAGGTCAGAGGCACGGTGACTGGGAAGATCAGAGATATGATGATTGGGAGAATGACGAGTATTAGGTAGCATTGGTTTTTAGATTATTTCGCACCCTATGCATATTTTAATTATTTAAAAAAGTTATAAGTACTTGTACTCCAAGGAATCTCATAAAATTCTTTTTGTATTCTTAGATATTATACGTACGTAGGTAGTAGATCTTAGGTGGACTCTGAGAAAATTAGACACATGTTCACCCTCTGCAATTTATCAATTTCTCTTAGTATTTATCTATGAACATATCTAACGGACCCGCTACATTTGATGAACGCCAGCTTTGGTTTAGGCTAATTGTCGGAATCGCTATTTAGGAACTAGGATAGTTAGAATGCAGCAGCGGTTTCGCTACTTTCTGAGATAAATGTATCTTGTCTATACGGGTTAAATTACGTTGTCTGTTGTGCTGCGAGCTGAGGTTTTGCCTGATGTTGTAGCTTTGAGATCGTTGTGTGCGTTGGCTAAAGGGTTGCTCATTGCTAAGCTTGTGAATGCTTCCTGTATATAAATATTGGGATATTGTTCGACTGAAAAATGTTGGAGCCACATTATTACTTCACAGTATTGCTTTTTACAAACCTTTTGCCATTATAGATTACTTAGACTTTTTCGAGCACTTTGAGCCCTGCAACCTTGACAACATTCTGATGCTTGCGTTGCTAGAGGAGGAGGGCGACAATGACGAGTATCTTATCCGATCAACGATCGACAATTATCACAGAGCGGAGGCTCGCGCCGCGGTCGAAAAATTGCATCCCTCGAATAATTTCTCAAGGTAACAACAACCTGATGAGAGATAACTTGGTGATCATCCTATATACGATTCTGGTATACTCCATCGCCAGTTCCGAATGAGTGACGACCTTTTCTTGCGTATAACGAATGCTGTCGTCGAAAAGGATGATTACTTTCGTAGGAAGCGTGATGCATCAGGCAAACTCGGCCGTATTCCACACCAAAAAATGATGACAGCTTTACGGCAGCTAGCATATTATGGCATCAATGCAGATACTTTCGACAAAGACCTTTGTATTGAGAAAGTACGTCTCTGGAGCGCTCGCAACGACTCTGCAAGGCTGTCATTGCTGCTTTTGAGGAAAAATATCTTCGCCAGCCAATATCGACGGACCTTGAACAGCTGCTTGCCATGAGCGAATTTCATGAATTTCCCAAGATGATCGGCTCAATGGACTACATGCATTAAGAGGGGAAAACGTCTCGCCACCTGAGCCGTGTAGGTCAAAGTCAAAGAGAAGGAACCAACTGTTATCCTCGAAGCTGTTGTTTCAGTTACACGAGGTGAGGGTTAACTATATGTACATACTCGTGAATATGGAAATTTGATCATTAGGCATGATTCGAATTAAGCAAGCTTTAGGAGATAATGTTGGGCATAAGTGGGAAACTTTACTGGAGATGTTATTAATCATGTACATAGGCGTCAGTATATTCAGAACCTAAATCAACAATTTTGTGGTTTATATTACGTAACGATTGAGTTTAGTTATAACTATAATATTACAAGAAATTAAAGTTTGTTTGCATTCTTCAAGATTGCTCTCCGGTTAGTCAAAAGCTGGCCATTTCTTTCGCAATAGTCATGTACTAATCTCAGTGCACTTCTACTCGCCAACAACCAAAGCAAGTTAAAGAAGATACGCCTCTCGCATAATTAGCTTGTCACATCTGCTTCATTATTTCTCTGTCGATTTTTGTCTTGTCATTTGGACCAACTTCCACGCCTCCAGCTAGACCCTACAACTTGCCTTTTAGAATTACCATATCATTGTAACGTGCGAGCCTATAATTTGAGACCAACAAGCTTCTAACTACGCCCATTTTAGGCTGCTTGTAATGACTTCGTAACAGTACGCCACTTTCTTGGCTACGTTCTGTATAGAAGATATGTAACTCTGTAAAAGAACTTAAATGACATAGCTGCCACTTATGGACGTACCCGCTTTGTAGCATTTATGTTATTACCTTGACTTTCCCACTAACTTCGGTGCAAGCGATAAACATAGTAATAATGTCACTAAAGCAGTGTATACACTAGAACGCTTTATTTAGTATAATGACACAATATTATGAAATTATTTCAGTAGCGAGGGACCAAAGCAACTGCTACCGTCTTCATTGGACATATATAAGTATCGTTCAAGAGCGCCTTACTTCTCGAAGCAAGCGAAAAAGGCAATACCGCATACAGGTTACCAATTTAGGAAGCAGAACCTCTGTAAAGAGGGCCCATAAATTGGGATTGGTCAAACAGCTTCGGTTTTGGGCACAAATTTTGATGATTACGCACAGTACAGCATTTCTCCCAAGCTCACAGTTCTCACATCAGGTTTTTCTTCCCAGTAAGGGTATTCCTGTATGTCCCACCACCTATACCGACTTTTCAATTCCTATCTGCATTTTTCAATTCCCTCTGCACTCATTATGGCCGGCGAATTGCCTAAAGGATGTCGCCCTCGAGTGTCATACTCACGAATCATAATATTAAATACGCTTTAATCTGTATGTAGCAGGAATGCAATCGAAGTCAATGCAATGCCAAGCCACGCTCCAGTCAATCAGAGCAAGCCTCCACTAAGGATCACTCCAATGAACACTTACCAAGCATCCAAAAACTCGATCTATAGTGATGCCCTCCAGCTCGATTTTTTCTGGGACCGTATTCATCCAAATATGCAAGACGTATTATCTATGTGCAAAGTTACTACTCTCCTAGAAGCTATAGAAATCTGCATCGAAGTCGAATACAGCATGAGCCGAGCCGGAATGACGTCGCAAGCGTATGGTCAAGTTCCACGATACGCCTCCTCCGCACCAATGCCCGCCGCAGAGTCAACACAACCCAATAGCTTACATTCAACAAGACACAATTATCGACATATGAGTATTGCTGGAGCAATCAGGCGAAGAAAATCGCTCGGTTTCACAAGGAAGTTAATTAATGCGCATAGTAAAGTGAGAACAGGTGCACTCCGACTTCCTCAAATTACGTGCCATTTTTTGCTTAGCCGTACGCATTCCAGTAGAACACGCTCACTCAAAATGTCAGCGGACGTGCTTTAAGAAAAGGAGCTACATTGAGATTATAGGACCTTAGTATGCCAGAAAATTTATGACTATTTATAAGACCATAATTGTACAGTGTTGGCACTACTACGAAGTCATCTGGATACGTATTTATATATCTCAAATATACTTTCGATATAATTTTTTCTATACCGTCCTTCAGCAGAGAACTAGTACATAACGATCGAATATCCAACTTCTGATCTTTAGACTGCGTTACTTAACGCTATATCATTCGAAATAAACGATTATCATTGAGTGAAAGTTATAAAATAGTGATGTCCATAGTTCCTTTTCAATGACGGCTTTTAACAATATAGATGGGCACCCGAGACATCTGTCGAGTATCGCGCGCGGCAGATCTGCAGTTCTTTTATAACCAAAAACTTCGTGGACAAAGTGTTGCGTAACACGGATAACAACCCCAAATTCGGCAAAAAACCACCCAACACGACGAACACACCAGGCAATTCAATTGTACCCCCTCGTGCAGCGGCCCAAGTACAACCAACGCCGAGACTTTCACCTGTTAGTACCAGTACACCGAGGAGACACCCCATCAGAGGCATCCCCCAACGTGCATCAATGGCGGGCGCTCCCGAAAGTAACACGCGTAGTAGCACTAAACGCAGATCCGCGTCACCAGTGCAACACTCATGCGCTAAAGAAATCAGTCGAGAAGCTAGACAACCGGCTAACGCAACACGTGAAAACGACTGGACTAACGACATGCCACTGAGCTCTTTTGACAGTAGCATTTTGTCTTTTTCGCAACCAACACCATCGGCGAATATGCCTCCTTGGGCTATTCAACTGATGGAAGACACGGCATTGTTCCGACGCAAACTCGATCAACAGGAACAAGAATTCAAGGAGCACAAAGAGGAATTAGAGAACATGCGTGCCCTAATCGCCGAGAACAAAGAATTGCGCACGGCATTGGCTACAGCTAATGCACGCATTGCCGAACTTGAACGAGTTGCACGACCATCTGTGACACCTATCGGTAACACGAACCCCATGGAAGTGGACGCCCGACAAGACCTGATGGGATCCCGGCACGCACCAACGGAGGAAGAATGGGAAGACGGTCGCCTCGAAAGAGAAAAGCAGCGCGCGGAAAAAGACAAGCAACGTCAAGAGCAACAGCGTCGCAAAGACGAGCGTATGCAAAGGCAATTCGACCTGCTTGAAAGAAAACAGCAGAATCAGCAGCAACCACAAAAAGAAGAGCAGCAACGCAGTCAAGGTGGAGCCCCATCATATGCCAGCGTCACCAGCCGAAGACTACCGCCCAAAAAGCGTACTGTCAATAAGCTTACTGGCACTCCATCCGAAAAGCAAGTCCAATGGGCACAGCGCGTGTTTGCGCCTAGCAAAGAGACGAGCACAGAGTACACTATTGTGTATATGTCGTCGCCAAGGAAAACACTGCATAGTGAAATCCGTCGAGCCCTTCGGCTTCTGGGAGTGGCACACGAAAGGGTAATCGATGTACATTTTCCAGCGCATGGTGTCGTCGGGTTACTGGTCAACAAAACATATGAGCAAGACCTCCGTACACTATTGCAAAAGGCAAAAGTAAAGACGAACGATGACTTTAACCCAATCTCGGAATCGGCGATCGGTGATGCGAAATGGCGAGCGAAATCGGTGGAAGAACGCGTTGCATTTGCTAAGCTGCTCTACCAGGAGCGTATCTTAGGGATATGTCTGCGTATGCCAAAGACACACTTAGGATTCGCTATCCTCCGACACTTCAATCAACTGACGGAAGACGACCACCACCACGTGGGAGATGCATATCTGGCCAAGTTCCAAGAACAACACCCCAAGCCAGCACGCCAACCACGCCCGATACTTGTTTCGACGCAGGACGCCCGCCAATTACTGGGTGTCGACCTGGGAACGAGAGTCGACAAGGAGGATGCGGAAATGGAGGATCAATCATCGGCCCCAGCCGTATAGTTGCTATAGGCCTGTAAAAGCGTATGATGATATATATATGCGGCAGAGACGAATAGGACAACCCCCCACTTTTAAGACAGGCGGGTTCTTTATAGAGACATGATGAGGCACCAAAGGCCTTTTTCTATCGTATGCATAAACTTTAAAGGATGTATAGGTTATATAGATCCCATGAGGTTTATATGCTGTAAGCCTGTATAGGATATATAGGAGAATATAGGCTATATAGCTTAAAATAGTTGATAAAGCAACAATAGGTTGAAAGAGGTTGATACAGGTGTTTGAAGAACTATGTATCCAGTCCAGGCTGCTTTCAACCCAGATCGCTCATACGTATCGCTACTACTACCAGCAATAAATTGAATTACACGCGAAATGAGGTAAGCTATTTACTTGTGTATGACTTGCATAGCAAATCTAGAAGTAATGGCTAGGTTCGAATACCCCATCGTCTGCATCTCTATCATCGCCCGGCAACACGCTCTGCAAGTAATCCTGAACTGCTTCCCAGTCGACCAGCGCACCATACTCCGAATCAGGATCCAATATATGCTTGTACACTTTGCCCCAATCAGAGTTTCTGCTGAATGTCTTCCCATTTCCTCTGGACCTCTCGTGTTCACAACCTTTTGCAAGCCGATAGAATAACTATTCATATTATACCCACGTAGGTATCGGTTAGCATATCGTAATTGTAAAGTAACTAATCTTACCAAACAGTATGTCAGTGCAATGAGTGGCGGTGGGATTGGGCGTGGAACGGCATCGAGACGGCTTCGTCCCGAATGTGGGTTTCGAAAAACCACCCGAATGCAATCTGCTATGGGCTTTGACATAAACAGGGCACCATTCAAATCATAATCACGCTTTGCGAAACTAATATTAAATTCGTCAGGAAAAGTAGTGGTATATAAATAATTAATGTCTTACATACCGTCTGTCCTCCAGCAGCAAGTGGTACATATATTTTCTAATATCCGTGGTCACTCCTTGCTCTGGTAGTTCGAAGCGAAACTCGAAGTTGTATGTGTCGATGAAGTTCTTTGTAGCAGTCTGACATCGTGTTTTTGTTGTACTCGCAGTTGTTGCAACCTACCGATTAGAAACATAGTATCAGCCAAACATAAACACAAACGTCATATATTTTATACCTGCTGCACCACATCCTGATGAGCTGTATATCGGTAGTTGGTGTCGTCCGGAGGGATATTGTGCAATTGCTTCAGTATTTTCACAGCGGTAGCCTGTGCATGTGTCTCTGGAAACGCATCGGACAGAAAGATCTCTTGGGCTACCGCTCGTTTAAAGCGCTGCTCCCCATTTTCCAGATCATGGTAAGTCAATGGCCATCTTTCGATACGAAATGTTATTGTGAGCTACTGGAAATACATACTAAAGTATGAATCTTACGTAGGTGCAAAATGTGGATGGCTTCTGAGGTGCTCAGCAGGAAGTGGCTGTGTTGTGAGGCTATCGAGTATTGTTTCACGTCAGTAACTACTTGATAGAATCCCGCGAGTACTCTTTACCCACTTTGGTACGTTAGGCCTTTGTATATCGTAGGCTTGGTTCATAGCTGTTCCTTGTGGCTGCACATGGATCCGCACACCATAACCATGGTGTTGAACACTTGACTGTTCCATATTTTGTGTTGTATTTTGCTGTGAATATGAACTTTGAGGGTGCTCGTTAGAAGTAGCTGGTTGTGGAGTTGATCGCGGAACGAATTGAGGCGCAAGCTGCTGTATACGCTGTGCTGTAAGCGACGGAGGCTGCAATGATGCGTGTGTGAAGGACTGAAGTGTAGGCTGCGTGATTGGCTGCGATAAAGACGATGAAAAGGATAACGCGGTGGACTGCGTTGGAGACTCTGTGGTAAGCGCTTCATGTCCAAGAAGATCTGTTGGACTAGAAAAACTTCCCAGAAACTGCGCTTCGACCGTGTGGAGGCTGCTGTCATTCGTCGAACGTGGTGTGGAAACCAATGGCGCCGCAATGGTCGCAGGTGCTGACGTCCTGGCAGGAGGGTCTACCATTTCTAAGAAGAGATTTAGCACATTGTTCTTACGGATGTGTCAAATCAGGGATGGTGGTACCTTGGTCATTGCGCGGTTGGCTTTGATCCAGTACTATAGTTAATCATTAGATCCTGTGCGTGACATGGAACATACATTTGCCTCGTTGCGCCTGCGAGCGTGTTTGAACCCTCGAAGGAGGTTTGTACGGCGGCCTTGCTGGTCTTGGTGGCATAAGTGAGGAACAAGGGACAAATGTTATCTGCATAAGAAATTAAAAAAAACTCAGTCAATTTATGCGTTTCATGTCAAAAAAGGCCCATTGCCCATTTGCCAAGTGCTGGCGAAGAGAATTTTAATTCGGACGATGGCGTCCGCGCTCACCTGCTTCGGGAGCATCCAGGGGAAGCATTGCCCACCAGAACCAGTTCAACTGATGCCACCATTACATCCAATCCCACCATTGGTGCGTCCTGTTATCCAAGTCAACGAGATCGAGGTGCCATGTAAAGAACGATCAGCTTGCAGGATCCATTAACACGTGGTTATTTACAGGCTGATCAGGATATGAACGATCTCGACTCAGAGCTCGAGCCTATGGATATTGGGGTGGGGGAGAGCTTGAGGGTAGATAACACGACATCGTCGTTACCCCATAGCACTACTACAGAAACTGAATTTGACAGTAATCAACCTTGTGTGAAGGTATACTTTTAAATATTACGTAGTGAATAGTTGATTTGAACGTAAGCTACTTTAGTACAAGTTGGTGGTGATTTGGAAGCGTACGAAAGTCATTCAACGCGGAAATATGGGAGCTTGGATCCAGTGGGAACAACAGCTAGCACAATATTCGCTGAATCATAATTTGTCCAAATCACAATATACAGAGTGAGATATTTACTTGCAAAAGGTAACTATCCACTGCAAGCTTACAACTTCTTCAGTTTAGTCAAGCTAGTACAATTTGGGATGGATTACGCTCGATCAAGTTCCGAGCGGGTGTTGATATCAATCAAAACCGCGGAAGCACTGGACGATCGCCTCGCAGAAGATGCCGATGAGATAATCAGTGTCGTATGTTATCATATCGACAGCTTTTATGTACCTCTGACAAACTATCAATTATATATAGCCACTAGAAACTCATACAATTCGTGTCGCTGACGTTGAGGACCTTCCTCATGAATGTGACCAAGACGATCTGGCTTCTGTCCTGGAAGCATGGAGCTTTGCAAAAGAAATATCAAGAAGTTGTCCCAGTTGCTATTTGCGGACCCTCGACTGTCTGAACAAATGATTTTGAGGCCGGTCATACAGATGCGAGGCGATCAGCGTGTTTTTACCGATATTCACACGGGACATGGTGGGAGAACTTGCAGGTATGCTTTATATATTACACTTTGATTCTGCTTAACCACGAGCTAAAAAAAAAGCTATAAAACAATATTAAATAGAGCAAAATATCACCGAATCAGATAGTTCTCGCGTTGATGCTGTCTTCTGATCAAACGGACGTTTCCCAGAATGGACGATTGAAATTATGGCCCATGTACTTGAAGTTGGGTATGTATAATACAGTGATTATCATTCCATATATAGAGCGCATTATCTGATAGCCTCGTTAGCAAATGTACCACAGCACCTACGCGACAAACCAGAATTGCATGCGAGTCGAGTCCGTGGCATATTTACCAATCATCAGTAATCCAATTGATGGGAAGGCAAGACCCTGGTGGTCCGCAGCTAAAACCGCTATTATTCATCATTGTGTACGAAAAATACTTGAACCACTAAACTCGGATCGGCTGGGATGATGGTACTATGCTACATTATGGGGAACCAAGATAGCAGCTGTACTGATATGCCTTTGACAATACCGACGTAGATCGCTCTTGATTAGAGGGCCATATAACTATATCTACAAATGTGTACCAGCATTAGCATCTTATAGCGCTGATTTACCCGAGCAGTAAGTGTGCCAGTAAAAATGAATACAAGTATTCTCAAAGGTATTTGAATCAGACGATTGCTATCGTGCATTAAAAGTGGAACCAGTGCATTGTCATGCCCGAGGTGCTATGTACCTACAAGCCGATTCAACGAACTAATACCACTTGAGGAAGTCAAAATACGCGCAAACTATGATATGAAGGATTTGTACATGCAGGCAATCGCGTTCAACAAAGCTACCGCTGCAAAGGAATTCTGCAAAAATAACTCAATTTTTGCTGTTCAAGTAATTTCACAATAACTACGTATAGGTATCGAAATTAGAATTTCTATACTAACTGCCTGTATGTGTGTATAGAATGCCTTTTGGAGTGTGGAATACTTCGATATTTACAAGTCACTACTGGTAGACGACTTGCATCAGCTTGGTGGCACGTATAAGTATCTTCTTCAGTGTACAGAAAAAATTATTCAAGAGAAAGGCAGTGTAAAACTTGTGAATAATAGGTGAGTAGAACTTTTCACGTATGCCAATAACTCGTGTTAATGTAAATGACGTAGAGCCGCAGCGATTCCTGCATTTACTGGTCTTAGAAAGTTTAAGTCAGCCTATTTGCCAAGTGGACTAAAGAACCGACGTATTCTGAGCTTCGTGCTCATATGAAGGTATATACCATTGTTTTTAAAAACATTTCTTTGATGGCTTAGATAGTACTAAATTTTATAGATACTGCTACCCTGTATTCACGATCTAGTCCCCTACAAGCTGCTCTATGTCTTAGACATTTCATTGACTTTTACTTCCTTGCGACTGCAAAAGAACATGACTACAGATCTCTGAAACAAATGGAGCTCGCGCTTAAAATGTACAACAAGTATAGCCCGATTTTCGAGCAGTACTCTCCGGTAATATAAGTGCATATGTAGCCTCGTTTTTTATGGTACTCTTTCGCTCATACGATTTTGGCGGTTAGAGTAACATGAAATTTCCCAAGAATCACTGTTTGAGCAAATACATTCACGACATCGAAAGCCACGGAATTGTCAGTGCGTACACAACCAACCATTCTGAGCTGCAACATAAACGTGACGCAAAAAAACCAGCTCTACGTACAAACTTTCATAAATCCGAATTTGCTACTCAGGTAAAGCAAAATATAGACATCTGTTTGCTGATAGTAAGTCATGAAGTAGGTGTCCAAGTTTATAGTTAGGAGGGATCTTCTATATGATCAGTATCCAACGCCAATACGAGGACTACCAGTAGACGATTCACATCAGCTCGCAAAACAACATGCTTTTGAACTGTCGTCGCCACGCCATAATGGCTCCCCCGTTGCACTTGACAAATTTGAACGCATGAATGGCCCCGTTTTCTCGCATTTTTATGAGCTGGTTCGACACTTCCTGTACAAGAAGACTGTCGATGGAAACACAATAAATCCCACCGGATCCAGCATGCCCGAACCAGATGCTAAGTCGGTCAGGAAAACAAAAATACGGCATACCATACATCATATATTTTTACTAATAACGTATTTGTTAACTTTAGGGATATTTTTACGAAGAATTAGCTTTGGTTGAGTATGAGGACGGTAAAGAGATTTGTCGCGAGATTATTCGCCCGGTAGCAACGTTTCGTGGCGAAGAACAGAGGTATTATGTAAAGCTCAAGAACGGTTACTATGCACAAGTCCTTTCACTGCTCAAGATAACATACAAGAGTCACGAGCACCATCTGTTCTACGGCCAGAAGTTCAATCCAGCGGCTGAAGAGCATGCAAGTGGCCTCGAAGTGACTTACGCAACAGAGACGGAAGACTACCAGGGACGCTTTATCTCTCCAATTTCAGAGATAACTGGATCTGCTCACCTCGTCCCTGACTTTACTTGTCCAACGTATTCTGCAATAAGCATACTACCGTATGACAGTTATTTGGTCAACTATGACGTGTCGCAGCATCATTGGTGGGAAGGCAGAGACAATGGAGTCTTGATGACGATGGAAGACAGCGATCTGGTGAAGTGGGGCAGTAACTCTGATGACGAAGTAGCCACTGTAGCATCATCGATTGAAATGGTTGAGGAGGAAGGTGCAGCCCGTGTCGCCACCGAAAGTTTGGAGGGAGATGGGGATGAGCAAGTACCATGGTACTTTGAATAGAGTAACAAGGTAGCGAAGCCTAATATGCGAGATACATACGTACGTAGCTCACACAATGAAGTGCTAGCCTTGATTATAAAGTACGAAAATGGATACTGCCATGCACAGCAACCCTTAAGTTATAGTAACATTTACTGTTTCCATGACAGCATTTGTTTCAAAGAAAAAGGATCAATAGGCTGAATGAAGGTGCTTCGCAACTGTATGTACCCCTCATATTAGTAAAGGAGACCTTTATAGGACCAAAAATGACCATTGAGGTACATAAGTATTCCTTAAAATATGATATAGCTTTTGCGTATCTATATAGGCTTTCGGTTTACACACATAAACTATATATGCACTCAATGGACTAGTAAGTACTAAATAGTATTCACCTAAGCATTACACTCTTTGCATTTACTGTATACTTTCTTGATGTTCAATTATATGCTTATATGGGCGTACAAAAGGCAAATTAGCCCTGAGAAGGATTCTAAGTACGCCTACGGCAAATTTCTCTGCTTATATATCTCAAATATGTGTTATAGATTACCAATAATCCTTATAGCAGCCAGTAGGATTTCATCTTTCGCCGATGATGATAAACCGAATCAAAATTGGTCTATTCAATGCTACTGGTGTGCAAAAATCGCCAGACGAAATAATCAACTTTTGCAACGACAACGACATAGATCTTATACTTATCACCGAGACCTTCCTTGTTCAAGGACGGCTATATACTGGCTGGCTTCAGTACCATAATTACGCAATTCGACCGGATGAGCGGCACAGAGCACAAGGAGGACTATCGCTGCTGGTACGGCCAGACCTCAACCTGCATATCCACCATCTACCGAACCCAAACCGCCACACGCTGTCTTTTCGAATTGGTGCTTACACGTTCCATGGATTGTACATGACACCATCATTAGACTCCGACACATGCACCGAACTGTTGGATCAGCTCGCCATTGACGAGTATACAATCATATTCGGCGACTTGAATGCTCGTTCAAAGACAATGATGGGCGATCATTCCAACAACAAGCGTGGCACTGATGTGCTTGTACCTTGGCTCATCACAAATGGGCTACATGTTTGGAACGGCTCTCTGGCACGAGGAAAACCAACGTTTCGGACAGCATCAGGCAATAGTATAATTGACCTATTCATATCAAGAGAGCAAGCTTTAGAGGCCCCAGAAATGAATATTTTCGATATGTCCTCCCTCAACTCACACCACCACATCTGTACACTGGCATTCACACCAATCCATCCATGGACACCATTACCAGCACACAACGCACCCCGTCAGCTTTGGAAACTACAACGCCTCATTGACCCTGACGTCCGTCGACTATATACTTCTCGCTTTGAGAGGAACACAGCCAGTATTATCACACAATTGGATCAATACGTTGATAGCGCAAAAATGATACCAGACCAAACGATCATTGAGCAGTTGGGACATGATCTTTTAGCAGCGATATATGATGCACTCGACAACAGTGTTACTCGTGGAAAGGCTCGCCCAAAAAACTGGAAGTGGTTTTGGACAGATGAACTACAGTCAAAGGCTGATCGACGCGAAGAGGCTTATCGACGCTGGCGACAATCACCAAGCAACATTGTCACCCGAGCAGAATATTGGGAGTCCTACACTGCCTGTTGCGAGGACTTTATGCAGGAAATTAACCGCACGCGTCGACGAACATGGAAGCAGTTTTGCCAAAAGCTAGGCGACGCACCGGTTGGTGAAGCAAACTCCATCATTAAACGTATGCGACGTAACCGACAGCTAGCTCATACATTCTCGCACTCAGGTGGCCCGCAAAAAGCAGCAGAAGTAATGGTAGAGCACTTATCAACAGTGTTTGGAGGGGAGCGTCGAAACACCAACCGACATACAACTTTCCTGGCTGTGAAGAATCCGGATGTTGAATCGGAAGACGACCCATTCCCTACTGCACAGGTCGAGAACTGCATCAAGCAGATGGCACCACGCAAAGCACCAGGCGATGACCATATCACCGGAGCTATGCTAAAGCCCATTGCGAAGCCACTTTCAAGAATACTGAGCAGATTCTTTGCTCTATGTTGGCACTGGGCGTATGTTCCGATCTCTTGGCGTACAGCACAGGTAGTTCCGATCTTCAAGAAAGGCGACCCAACGGAAGCAGGGAACTACAGACCGATTAGTCTGACTAGCGTACTGAGGAAACTTCTTGAACGCTGTTTACTGCCCAAAATCCTTGCCGAGATGCCAGCTTTAGACATCGCTCAAGGTGGTTTTAGACATAAGCGAGGTGCCCTCGATCAGGCTTTTGCACTGAACATGCTCGTTCGACAATACCATCGCCAGTACGGAGAACCCCCGGTGCAAGCTTTCCTGGATATAAAGCAAGCGTACGATTCGAGTTCAAGGGATCTCATATGGTCAACGTTGCAGGGAAACCTGTCGAGCGCTCTGTTCCATCTCATCCGACACTTATTCGATGAAGTACGCATCACCGTTATCTTGCAGAATTATCAATCGCGATATATTCACCCAGCACGCGGAGTACTTCAAGGCTCAATTCTCAGCCCCTTGTTGTATGCTACTTTCATCAACTCACTGCCAGCACGTCTACGCATTTCCATGTATAGCCTCGGACAACAACCTCTGAAAATTCGAACAACACCACACTCTGGCAAGTCAGAAGCAGCAGTACAAGGACTAAGTTATAGAGGTGATACACGTGGGCGCCCGCAGCAAGACCGACCCGACTCTGGAAGCACACTGGTGTCAGCACTCCTGTATGCAGATGACGTGGCAATATTGGGTTCCCCGCACGATATGGTACATCTTCTTAATCTGGCGGAAAAGCATTCGCTCGACCAAGGTTATCGCTGGCACCCTCAAAAGTGTACCATCATCGAACCTCCAGCAACGTCACCAGCTGAAACACCCAGCGACCAGGAAACAACAAGGGAGTATCAGCTCTATAATACAGTAATCCGCAAGGTCAAAAGCTTCCAGTATCTTGGAATTCCATTTACCTATAAGGGCATCGACACGGATATGCTGATCAGCCAGCGTATTACCAAGGCAACGGGAAGCATGGCTTTACTACGACAACTTGGAATGCATCAATACGGCATTGGCCTATGGCCAGCATTACGTACATACCGCTCTTTTGTCAGACCGATCTTGGAATATGGGCTTGCCATTACAGCCCTCTCAGCCGTCCAAATGGAACAATTGCAGAAAGCACAAGTTGGGTGTATCAAAATGGCGCTCAATCGCAACAAGTCGACAAAGTTTCCTACCATTGTACCAATGGTATTGGCTGATCTTCCTTCCATGAAGCTGCGCGCACGTACATTACAGCTCAAATTCGCCACCAGGCTCCAATCGCTCCCAGTGTCTACTATGGCCCGTGCGATTGAGCTTTCTTTCCTATGGAACGGCCGGACCTCTAGCGACCTCCAATGGCGGAAATTAACGGTAACCAACCCCCTACATCAGCAGTACTGGAAGCTACGAAACGACTTGACCTCAACCAAGGACCCGGTTGCAGCGGCCATTGATAAGAAACGAGACGAAGAGTTTACAGCTCGGTCTTCCAAGTATAAATCAATTCGGTGTCTAAGACCATATCGCCTTGTCGACCCCATCTTGTACTTGGCAGCCTCATCTAAGGATCGACACCGACTGGTTAAATGGCGTATGCATTGGCTTCCCTCATACCCCCTGAAGGACTGCGAATGCGGTACAGTTGCTGCCCCTCGAGAACACTATGCCACCTGTCCATTGCTTCGGGCAGAACTTCAAGAACTACTCCTAGCATTTGGACCAGTCCCTGAACAACAAAGCAATACACAGGTGATCGACTTTATGTTGAACAGCCTTCCGCGCTCAAATAATGGACTGACCCGGGGCAAATGGAAGCAGGCGTGGCCCGCACTTTTGCATGTCCTCCGCAAGGTTGATAGACTGAGCCATAAAGATGCGCAGTACGATGACGATGAACCGGCACCGGAAGAAGCTCTTCAAGGCGGACCATCAGCACGTACATACCACCACACTTAGGGTGATACCCACGTTTACATTATTGATATTCTATCTACACTGTTTTTCTTCTCTCTAATTCTATAACTTTACGCAACGTTTCCATTTCGGCCTGTCTTTTTCCCCGTAAGGGGTTTTTTCAGACATGGCGCCAGATACCCTTTTATATCTATACATTTGTACCGCAAGGAAGCGACCATATACCTATTGGAGCAGGTCAAAAAGTCTTCCAAATAAAATTTATACTTTTTCAACTAGATGGGCACCCTAGCCATTGTAGTGCACTCGTTTCCGCCCGTACCACCTGGTATAAAAAACTTGAGTGTGCTAAAAAAATTTGACAATCTGGAACTGGAACCTTTGATACCCTTTGCAATGAGCTTATCACGGGATGGTACAATGACATATTGCTCATACCAAGGAAAAATCTCAGTTTAATTTCCTAGAGGAGCATTCGCTACAGTAAACTACTTTGCGAGTATGATCATTCGCAAAAATGGAAGGAGCAGCAGTGCTGTTCCTCGTTTACTTTCGAAAATGAAAATTGAAAAGTCATGGAAGGTATTAGATCTGCTCGTGCATGTAGGAATTAGGTCTCTCCCTTGTGAAGCAGAAATTCCGAGGTAAGAAACATACACAGTACATGAAAAAACTTAGAGGATGAAAAAGATATGCTTGTGTGATACAGAAAATGAAAGCGTAGTTGGGTGCTGGAACGGAAAAATCATAAGTAAACACCCATGTGAAAAATATTCTTAACATGACACGGTGTGATTGCTTGCTATTAGCGACGCGCCATGGAATTTTTGAAGCAATGAATTAGCAGGATTGTGATATAGCTAAAGCTAAAAGGGAATAGCACGCCGATATTCTCGCCAGCCCTCCGTACGATTTCGTCACGAGTATTGTGCAATAGCTACACGCTCAAAGAATAGATCCGATCGTTCAGAGTATCCAAGTAATGAGGTCAGAGGCTTACCGAATGCTTGTTCAGACGCAGTATTATATAACCTAATTCCATTGGCAGTCTCAGTAATACAGAGTGGGAATATCTCAGCATTTGTCCTTAGTACTCTTCACATAAAAAATGGAACACAGCATGTCAGTTTTGATCGTCAGTGTCGAAATGGAACCAGTGAACTCAAACAAAAAAAAAAGAAAACTAGAGATCCCGTTTCCTAGCAACCGCTTAGCAACGATCGCACAACGTGTAATAAATGTCGACAAGGAACTAAAGACGGATCAAGTAAAGCGGACACTGAGCGTGAATGACAACAAACTGGAAGCGTGAGTGTTTAAAAAGTCTTGCGTAAACATGACGAATGACTGATTCAGTCAAGTCTTTTCGAGTGTACAACAGCACGCATGATGCGGGTTTCGGTGAATTCATTCCTGGAAATGTTGACAATGGTCACTCGGACGATGGACCAGTGCGACCCACTCAGCAAACAATAGCCGGAAAAAACGGAAGAATAAAAGACAAGAAGCGCGGTTATTTCGTTATCTTTTTTTTTATTATCCTTTACATAAAATCATGGTACTCCCTAACGATTTGAAATCATGGAAGAAGCTTCAACAGCACTATGATACTATCGGACGCGACTTGGTGATGAAAGAGCTGTTTCGAGAAGACAAGGATAGATTCAAAAAGTTCTCTCGTCACTTCAAGGACGAAATCCTGTTAGATTTCTCCAAGAATATCATCAATGAAGAGACGCTCCAGTTGCTGCTCCAAGTAGCCAAGGAGGCTAAAGTGGAGGAGATGCGTGACAAGATGTTTGCAGGTGAACATATCAACATTACCGAAGACCGTGCTGTATTGCACACGGCATTGCGCAACCTCAGCGACAGGCCCATGTATGACCAAGGCGAAGATGTGATGCCTGAGGTGCGCTCAGTGCTCAAGCATATAAAGGAGTTTTCAGAATCGGTGCGATCGGGCAAATGGAAAGGATACACCGGCAAAACAATCACTGATATTGTGAATATCGGTATTGGTGGATCTGATCTAGGCCCTCTGATGGTGTGCGAGGCCCTCAAGCACTATGCAAAGCCAGGCATGACTGCCCATTTTGTATCCAACATTGACGGCACTCATCTGGCAGAGACACTCAAAGCGGTTCATCCAGAGAACACCCTTTTCATCGTGGCGAGCAAAACATTCACTACGGCGGAAACGATCACAAACGCAACGTCTGCCAAACACTGGTTCTTGGAGCATGCAAAAGATGTAGGTTTCTCTTTACCAGTTTCTCGCATCTTGGACTTATTGGATGTAGATCAAACATGTCGCCAAACACTTTGTGGCCGTATCTACGAATAACAAGGCAGTATCTGAGTTTGGCATCGACACTCAAAACATGTTCAAGTTTTGGGACTGGGTGGGTGGTCGATACTCAGTATGGTCTGCTATCGGCTTATCGGTTGCGCTCTACATCGGTTACGACAACTTTGAATCGTTCTTGCAAGGTGCCCACGAAATGGATGAGCATTTCCGCACGACACCGCTCAAGGATAACATTCCGGTCTTGTTGGGCCTTATCGGTGTGTGGTACAACAACTTTTTCGGTGCACAGACGGAGGCTTACTTGCCGTACGACCAATACATGCATCGATTCGCGGCTTACTTTCAGCAATGTTCGATGGAGTCCAATGGTAAATATGTTTCGCGAACGGGTGATCGAGTGATTTCATCGACATCGGCTATTCTCTGGGGCGAACCTGGTACCAACGGCCAGCATGCGTTCTATCAAGCCATCCATCAGGGCATGAAGCTTGTGCCATGCGATTTCCTGGCACCCATCGAGACATTGAATCCAATCGAGCACGGAAAACATCATGAGATGCTACTATCCAACTTTTTCGCACAGACAGAGGCATTGATGATTGGCAAGACTGAGGAACAAGTGCGTGAGGAGATGGGACCCAATGCCGATGACAAGATTGTGACGCAACGTGTCTTTCTTGGCAACAAGCCTACCAATTCAATCATGTTCCAAAAAGTTACTCCAAAGACTCTTGGTTCGTTGATTGCCATGTACGAGCACAAGGTCTTTACACAGGGCGTCATTTGGGACATCAACTCGTTTGACCAGTGGGGCGTCGAGTTGGGCAAGCAACTCGCTAAGGTTATTGAGCCCGAGCTGGCGAAAAAGGGCGAAGTTACGACGCACGATGTGTCGACAAATGGCCTTATTAACCATTATAAAGCACATAAGCGATCGTATGACGACATTAGCTAAAAACAGTAAGAAAGGTCAGAAAGACCCTTGTGTACACGTCTTTTACTGCTCGGTTCTACTTTTTAAACAAAGAAATTATGCCTGGCTTGACCACTCCACAAACTGAGCGATTCAATGCTCATGACATGCCACCAAGTGAATGTTACGATCGTATGGATCAGTTTTTGAATGCACACCAGAATGAGGCCACTAGTTTTACGGCGGATGATGATAATCAGAACATGGGTTTACTGTGTGCGCAGCTTCCCAACAACCAGATACGTGCGACGGCAGTGTCACTGAGCAAGCATCAAATCGCCAACTTTCTCATGAGCCATGGTTTCGTGTGTGAAGGGCCAGTCGGTGGGGAATCGACCGCGCTCCGCTGTGTACGCCCTCAAGGCTCTCAAGCACAGCAATAAGTCAACCCTTTATAAATACATGTAGTACCCAACAGCCATTATTATCAGTCACTACAATTACCAGAATAAACATGCATTCCCAGAGAAGATACCTCCTACAGTCATTCGGAGGTTGCATCCAATTGCCCTACGTGTTCGCATGATACAGTGCATAATTAGTTGCTAAGTCTGACACTTCTGCTACGGACTCTGATTTTTCTATTCATTATTCCACCTTTTTACACCGCCCAAATGTCTTCGCACGATCAACTCCCTCGCGAAGCCTACAAATGCATACAAAACATGCCGCTTGAAGCAATATGTCCGAGCAGGCTTGAGGTAATTCAATCGAATTGCTGTTCTAAACCCACCATTGTACTTAATCAAGTACACTCGTCTCAGCTTTTCCAGCGATCGGCGCGACAGTTCCGGGAGCTACATCGATCAATTCATCCAGAAGCCAAGGTCCACTACAAATGGTACGCGGATCAAGCAATCAGCGCGACAACTTTACGATTTGTTCTGAATTATCCATGACAGGAAAACGCTCGCGCCTGCTCAATTGGAATCAGGCAGCAACAACTACAAGCAAATGCTTTCCGACTATGTTGCCTCTATGACACGAGGAAAGCGTTTTGAAGACTTCATCAAGGTATAGCTTTCCAGGTGTGTGGCAGACACACAGTACTGATAGTAATGTGTAGAGTGAGGGCGCTGGCGCACTTGCAGAATGTCACCGATACCATCAAATAACGCGGCTATGGGAGCTTTGCCATATTTTATACTTTACAGATCAAGAAGACGAACCGACGGGCGTCAAACTTTTGAACTGGCTCAACGAGATAGATAAATGTAAGCAAGCCATTCCCATTTTGTGCCCTTTTTGCTCATCCGTATTGCAGCCATCTATCGCTTCGATGTTCAAGGCATCATCGCGCACAAAACCCCCATAGACCATCCAGAATTCTGGCCCTACGTGTACAAGTATGATGACAGCGATTGGCCGGCGACAGCAAAAAACTGACAAGCCATATAGATTGATCTTGCGACGCGAACATCGTATCCTGTATGACTTGATTAAAATCGTCAAGTCTCGACTCAGTGCACACAAAGAAGCAGCACAACTGGTCGAGCATCTCTTGGTTGCACTGAACGGTGTGCCATCGATACCCAATGAAGCCGACCGTGCAGATCAGTACTCGAAGGATTGGACAAAATGGCGAGAAAAGGTGCACAAGGTGGCAGAATCGTTCCGCAAAGCGCACGGCTCAGCATACCGCATGCAGTACAGCTCACTGCTCAACTCACTGGGGTTATTATACGGCGATACGAAATCCATTCTCAGTTTTGCCGAGCACCCGACTGAAGCACTTATCAGCCTGATTGTCAACGCACATCCATTCGCCACACCAGACAAGATCCGCGCCGTGACAAGGGTTCTTGATCTGCACTTTAATGGAGAGCTCAAGCATTTCAGCGCTTTTGCCAAAGTGATACAAGGCGATATTGGTCCGGGATTGGAACTGTTTTCACCAAAGGACTGGTGGCTGCTGACCCATTTGGTGGATCTATTGGGAATGACTGTTGCAGCCAACTCCATCGCTACCATGAATACACAGATTTTTTCTCCAGAACGCAAGCAGCGATACATGATGCCATTCAGAACTTTCCTGGTGCTTGTATATGTTCGTCTGTTGAGTGAGCATGAGAAAATATGGGGATATGGCTTGGATTATTTGTCAACCTGTGGGCCGTTGGGACGAGTAGCACTCGATGATGTAAGTTTGCTGCTTAGTGATTACGTGCTGGCCGTGTGTTCACTTACTCCTTGAAAGTACATCAACTCGATGCCTAGCAACAGCACCAGTGCGACGGAACGGCTATTGGACTATTGCATTGACCATGGCTACGTAAAACAAGTCATGATGATTTACGAGGTTGGTATATCGAATGTCCCGCATATGGTATACCCCTAATGGTATTGCTAGTGCCAAGCCAACCGAGGTGTGCGAGGAAGCTACTCAAGAGCGATCCAATACTTATGCCGAACTGGAGAGTACTCGATCCTGGAACAAATTTGCGAGTCAGCGGTTTACCATTATGCCAGAACCGGTAAGAAAATATCAAAGCATTATATACAATATCTAAGCGATAGTCTGTAGGAGAACTAGCAGACACCGGTAATCTACCGGCTCAGCTTCATAACTACAGCCGATCTTTACCGCATGTTGAATTTTTTATCCAATTTTCCCAGTTGCATTACTTTTACGAGGTAGGGTCAATTAGCCACTGTTTGCCATATCGACTCTAAACGGACCATGACAGAACCACGACTATGACGAGGCTGCCGAATTCCTGTACGATATCCTTCTGTCCGAAAACACCGCCACCCACTTCATACCACTTCTCTTTGTAGAAGGAATGACTGTGATTGAAGGTAGCATATAATCGGTTTTAACACAGCAAGTGGCTAAACCAAAGTCACCTAGTAGACCAACAGTTTAGCCGGTATACTGAGAATCAAGTCATCTCAATCCGATTACTGCTGAACGATCTACTGAACCGTGACAATATTCCAGGCATGGATCTACTGGCTCTATACATGGAGCGCATCCATGGTATTCCCGTCCAAGAATCTCGAGATGGACAGGATACGGTCCAAACAGCCTTTCGCGAATATGTTGATCTTATCAGCCAAAGATACAGCTACCACAGCGTAGTGGCCTCCAACACTGAACCTTTACCCTGTATAGATTGATAATAAATAGGTGCAATACGTAATGTGGAAGGGAAATGGCTCATGATGCTTTTTATTATTATATTACACAAGATTACACTCAACAAGCCGAAGCATTCCTCCTTTGTTTTATTGAGTTTTCAAGGTGCTCAGTTGTGAGATGATATTGCGGCACAGCGACGCAGAGCAGATCACTCCATGCTTAAATGGCACAGCAGTGGGTTCTGAGTCGTCTGCCGTGAATTGCTGATCTCCTTCAAAGATCCAATCATCAACCGTTTTCAGTAGTCCATCGAATTCTGTGAAAGGCGCAAACTGGAATTCTTGTGATACTTTGATAGGTCTTACTGCGTCTGGATTGCTAGGCTGTTGCGTCGGCCGAGCAGCGACTGCATTGGGCGTCTTGGTTGAAGAAAACTTATGTTCGAACGCAGCATCCGAAACACATATGGTTCTTGGATCCGTGAACCATATGTCCAATGCATTCCTGATTGCGTGTCAATCGCATTGCTGCTTCTGCTAGCACCTCTGAACTTACATTGTAGCATATACTATGCGCACTGAGTCGACAGCGCGCGGAATAATTGAAATGTCACCAATAGCCCCCTTTTCTGCACTGTGTTGTTCAAGTCTTTCCAGCGACGTCATGAATGGGAGTGTTTGGAAGAGCACCTGTTGGAATCATCAGCACAGAGCGAGCTTCTTTCTGGTCCCATTTACCTGAATCAAGTACACCACATCGCGCTTATCATTGAGGATATCCTGCAGAAATGATGCTACGCGCCAATGTGGGTTTCTTGCTACTGACAGGTGCAGCAACGTAGGTGCTTCGCTACTCTTTTTGGAATGATCTTCATATTCCTCCTTCATGCCAACACAGACAATATATTGCCGTGCTCGCCCGTTGCTTGGAGAGTCCCATCGGATGGTGCATGTGAAATCCTTTACAGAGCCACGTTACTAACCCCACCGAGCCATGATCAGCAGTATTCTACAAATACCTGGGCGTATGTGAATTTGAGTTCCTGCATGTTGAAGCTGCCAAACTCCAGCTGATCGTTGTATTTGCTCAGCCATTTAGACGATGCTATACGCAACAATTAGCTACACGACCATCGCCACAAGAATTAACATACATTGCCGTGCCAGATTTGCCATCATGTATATCCGTTCCCAATCTATCAGGAAGCGGTCGATACTTGAATCAATCTCGGTGTATGTAAAAGATAGAACGTTCGAAGGTCTGTCCAGTGAAATATGGTCTGCTAATAAAGGGTGTCAGTAAACTACGCATGCACACAGGCAAGGTAACTCACCATTAAAATCTTGGATCGGTAGTGGTATATTCTTCCAATCAAATCTATCTTGCATGACCACAAAGCATTCATTTCGCCCACACGCCCACCACCCCGACGCTCGCATCAGAACATCGTTGCACATGTGCGGGATCATTTTCTCCACCCATGGCCGAACATGTAAGGGTATCTCTCGGTTAGTGCTTCCAGGATGCTGTGTATGAGAATCATCGACGTTTCGTGCTGCACACGCTTTCAGAAGCTCGCGTTGAGGCACGCACAACACCTCCATCTTGTTGGCAGCCGGATGGTTCAGAACTTGGGATTCAGCGGTAGGAAGCGACTTGAGTAATGGCCGGGATGTGTAGGTGACTGTACCCAAAAGAAGCTGGAGCTCCACCTTGCGGTTGGTAATGAACGCGCTAAGTTATAAATATCAGCACCGTATCATTGTGATTGGAATATGTATAACCTACCGACACAGTGAGTCCAACTTGGCCATGAAACGGAGATCTATCGAAAGACTAAACACGCAAATCATCAGTAGCTGCTGTAGCAAAGTATAGTGTAACGTACTTGTCCATATTTTGAGCTGCATCGGAAGGTTCCGACGTATCAGCGCGACCAGTTAACGTTTTCCGCCGTTTCTTGTGGAAATTCTCTGTGTCTTGTTGGCTCTCGTTTTCTTTGTTTTCCTCAGAGTAGCTTCTTCGCTTCTTCGTCTGCCCATCAGCGCCATCGTCGACGTGTGGCATAAACTGCTCCCTCCACATCTCCTCATAATCCACATGCATCATATCTACAACCACTTGAAACAGCCCAGCCTGGTCGCGTTTCTCGCTAAACAGAGAGTAAGGGCATGCCAAGATACATGCTTGCAACCCACTTACTTGATGCAACATAACCAGGAATACACCTCGTTCTGTACAATAGCGATCACCAAATACCAGTCCTTGAACTGAGCAAATTGTAAAAATACACAATGCGACGGGTATTGCAGCCGGTTGACCGGAGGATGCGTGGTGTCTGCAGGATCACGCGGAGGAGGAGGTGGCATGACATCGCCAAACAATTTGACGAGATCATCGGCGCGCAACGACATCTGGGACGTATGGAACGGTTGCAGACTGAGTTGCTTCGCAAGCGATACGATCTCTCGGATAACCACTTCCGATCGCAACCAGAGAAGATGTTTTGCAACATTGGATGGGTCACTGTTCAAGCGTTCCTCGAGTTCCTTCAGTTTCACTGTACATCACCGGTTCAGAGACTCAATTTTTCCCACTGATACACATCTTACCGTCTCCTTCGCCAAGTCTGTAACCTGCCTCCCGAACCTTGATACGACCGGATCGCATATCCAAGTTGATCGTGATGTACCGATGGTGTCGGTATCGCACAATGACGGGAGAAATATCCATTTTCATGTCACCGATATAAAATTGATCTATCATCCAAGTCAGCGTATGCTCTGACGTTCATCATTCCTATGTTACCTTTCAATCCCTCCGTTGCATTTGTCTCTAGGTCAGAGATTACATCTTCCAGTCGCCCTTCCACCAAATGCAGTCCGTTTTCATTGAGAAACGATTCCTGACCTTTCAGTACTATGCGTAACTTTTCGATGATGCAGAGACTATGGTGCCGAGTCACATGCCATAGAACGCGCTCAACGTTGATATCGGACGGGTTCTACACACAAAAGCTATTAGATCCATGGTGCTTACGTCCGCTCTTTGCGTTACCAAAAGATCCGAGTTTGTATGCAGATTGCTTTCACCACCCCACAGAACATCCAGCTGATTTTTTGGGTATTTGAGCGCTGAAATGATCTTTGGCCGGTCTGCATTGTCCATCTTTGACAGTTGGACTGACGCTCCAAGTCCCGCTTGTTCGATCAATCCTTTCAGTTCGTCACGAATGCTTATTGCCATATTGACTTGAGGAGTGAAGGGTCCTCTCCGCTTGTCCACCTCATTGCTAATCGAAATTTCTATCGTGGTGCTGTTGGCCTGCGCCTCAGCCGACTTTTCCTTTTCATCGGTCTATTTCGAATCGTGAGCATGCTAGATCAGCTTCCAGATATCAGCTCTTACCTGAGGGCGAGCCCAATGAGCAGCTGGGGATCCTCCCTTCCAGTAAACCAGCGTCAGTTTTGTCCGGGTAGAGTCCATGAACACCTTCAATTGATCCAGCCATCGCGTCCTCGATACCATTGTGGCTTGCATGTAGATGATCTCTAACTGCATGTTGAGACAGAAAAGATGGAGGTAGTCATACAGGTTGACAAGGGGAAAGTGGATGGGTGCTATCGGCGTATCAGGTGTGGAAGTTACTGGTATAGGTGGCGGCAGCAGTTGCTTTTGAGAGTTCATTTTGAGATTCTGCAGCTGCGCTTCGTTTAATGAAATATCCACGTCTAGCAATGGACGCTTAAGATCCTCTCCTGTGTCTGTACAATAAACCACTTACCAGCAGCACCACTACCTGCAGTTGATTTGACCAGCACGTTCAACGACACAATCCACCACCGTCGCTCGTTGGGTGGGCCCATGAGCGTGAGAGAAACGTCGAATTCGTTAGGTATTAAGAACTTGATGCGTCCACTCTCTATGTGGAGTATTCATCACTTATCACGCCGTCGTTTTTGATAAAGAAAAAGATCTGCTTTACCTATTTCGTAGGCCTTCATGGGTGATGGCAGCACCTCGTTCGTCATCATTCTCATGCGAATGACATCGTTCATTTTGCTGAAAGTTTCCAGAACCTCGCTATCAGTCAAGGGGATCGGTATGCTCTATTGCGCGGCGCGTTAAACACCTGGCAACGGCGCGCGGCGACACACTGTTCTGTACCTGAAACTTTGTGGGCATCCGTTGGTATGTTCCTGTCGTGAGCACGTCGACTGCGCTGAGGATATCAAAATTGCGTATCCTTGCCTTTGGCAGCTCGGCGTGGATTTTATGCAGAAAATGAGTGGTGTCGCGGAAGATTTGGTTTTGATTTGCCAAAAAGGCCATGATGTTCTAAAACCATGGTCAAAAAAAAAACGGTGCTCTCTCCACCAGTGCTTCTTTATTACCTGGCACATCTGGATATCGTCGGCATCGTCAGCCCACTTGACCAACACTTGAAGTTTTATTATCTGTTTTCGCACGAGCGTGGCATAGTTGAGAATGTGCCGTTTCTTTTCAGTATCACTTCGCGACGGCAATCTAAGAACAATTTCGAGCAACTTGAGAAAAAGACGCGCATAAGCAACCACAACAATTACGTGTCGGTAAGAGTCATGAGATCTGCATGGGCTTTGCGGATCATTTTGCCAATCAAAACTTGTAATGGAACCATGGAGGCCATTTCGTTTGGCAAGACTATCTTTTCATCGGGTCGACTGCCATTTTGCTGCTTTACATCGTGATGGTTGATCGTGCCCAATTTGCCATGACCATTCTCTATTGTATGGCCATTCGTGTCCATTGTTCGTCGATCGTCATTGGTCTCTGAATCTGGACGCATCAATTGTAGAATTGGTCGTTGAAGGAACAAGATAAAAAGAAGGAAGGGCGGCGAGAAGCAAGTCGAATAAATTGAGCACACAGTTGCTGGAGCTGAGGATGAAAACCGTCCCGCAGTCCATGGCATAGCCGCATTGTTCCATGGTTGTTCTAATTATACTCGTAGCAACACACCTCCTGAGAAATATATATTAAGCGACCATCCAGACAGCCCTGGACCGACTCTTTATAGTCAACCGGATCAGCCTCAGGTTACTGCGCAGATCAGTCGAGTACCCGATAGGATGGTCATCAGAAAAAGGTAGTGAAGTAAAATGTGTCTCTGTGGTGCGTTCTTTGTTCTCATAACGCAAGCGCCTTATTGAATAGGCTTGGGAATTTATAGGTATAGCCTGCATTTCAACGAAACGTATATTTTCAGCGTGATACGTAAGTACACGTATGCATGTACATTCATCTCGCTCTACTGGTGGACCTACCGGCACTTACTGTCCTGAAATCTACGTAATTTCCTGCAAATTACGATATCAGGTCGTAAATACCGGTAGTGCTAGGCTATATATTGACGTACAGCAAAACTATAGCAGGACGACCGAGTACTTTGTATATAATGACAAAGCGGAGGTAGTAACGAATGTATCAATGTCCGTCCTTGTTGCTGGGTTACTGTGTACGCTTATTCTGCTTCAACAAGCGTGGTTACTTGCCTTAAAGTGGCACAAGCGAAATCTGATGGCTTGGTGCTAGCGTGCCAGCTCAGTTCAATGATGCAATCCATTACACTGGAAGCTATTTATCCCAGTCCGTGAAATACCTAAAAAGCGCCGATACGGAGTGTTATGGTCGCTGGTTGGATCGGGATGGCCTTTATCCGATAGAAAAATCAGGGCATGGGCAATAAGACCAATCGACTATTAACACTACCATACACTGATGATGTGTGAATACAGACTTGAGTATCTCCCGTCCTATTTACTTTCACTGCACTGTGCAATACAGCCATATTGCTCAGGAGCAACCACAGTTCAAATCCAATTGCAAACAATCAACTAGATTCTGGGTGGCATTAAGCAAGAGTAGCAGAAGTCGTCCTGAATCTATCCTCCGTGAGGTGATGGAACAAGCGAATCAAAATAAGCTCCTCCAAAATGACGAGATCGGCAGGTGATAGCCAATAGTAGCAACCCATCGGACTTCTTTATAATCTCTCCGGCAGAGATGAAACTCCCACAAACTAGCTTCTTTGACACCTTTAGTCATGAACAAACTTGGTGCCTTCGCCCGTGCTTACTCCACCGTCCAACCCGGCCTTCGTCCAGGCGTAAGTTTTATCTTCGACAATGTAATCACAAGGGTTATTAACAATTTGTAAAAAGATCACCAAGGGCTTTGTTGGCGCCATTGGTAACACTCCATTGGTAAAGTGAAAAGGGCGTTGGTTTTCCTAAAGCATGCTGACTAATATGCACTTGCCATGTGCTCAATAGATCCGTTTGAACCGTTTGAGCGAGGAAACTGGATCGGATATCCTTGCTAAGGCTGAATTCATGAACCCTGGTGGTTCCGTCAAGGACCGTGCTGCTCTTTTCGTTGTCAAGGATGCTGAGGAACGCGGTTTGATCAAGCCCGGTGGCACTGTAGTTGAAGGCACTGCTGGTAACACTGGTATTGGTTTGGCTCACGTCTGCCGTGCCAAGGGTTACAAGTGTGTGATCTATATGCCCAACACTCAGGTAGGAAGGAAGGAAACGGGCATGGAGAGAAGAATTAGAAGACTTACATATCATGATATAGTCGCAAGAAAAGATTGATTTGTTGCGCATGTTGGGTGCTGAGGTTCACCCCGTCCCTGCTGTTGCTTTCGACAACCCACAAAACTACAACCATCAGGCCAAACGCCACGCCGATGAGTTGGACAATGCCGTCTGGACCAACCAGTTCGACAACATTGCCAACAGACGCGCTCACATTGAAACCACCGGTCCTGAAATCTGGGCTCAAACCGAAGGTCGTTTGGATGGATTCACCTGTGCAACCGGTACCGGGGGTACTTTTGCTGGTACCACACGCTACTTGAAGACTCAGGATAGCAACATCAAGGCATACATTGCCGATCCTCCAGGATCCGTCTTGCACAGCTATGTCCAGAGTGGCGGTAAATCGTTTGACCGTGCCGGTGGTTCTATTACCGAGGGTATTGGTCAGGGTCGTATCACGGATAACATGGCCCAGGACGTCGATATTGTTGATGGTTCGTTCTGCGTTCCCGATGAGGAGTCCATTAACATGCTCTACCGTCTGTTGGATGAAGAGGGCATCTATGTCGGAGCAAGCTCTGCATTGAACGTTGTTGCCGCTGTCAAGTTGGCCAAGGAGTTGGGAACTGGTAAATTATTTGAAGCGTTGCTATGAGTTTTTTTCTCAATATGTTGCTAGGCAAGCGTGTGGTTACCATCCTGGCTGATGGCGCCTACCGATACCAATCGCGTCTGTTCAGTAAGTTGAAAAATCAAAAGTGCTTTTTATTTATGGGCACCAATACCAACTGTTTCCTTTTTTTAGGCCGCAGCTGGCTTGAATCCAAGAAGCTTGATACTGCTATTCCCGAGCACTTGCAAAAGTACATTGTTCTCCCGTAGATAATTGCAAACTCCTCTATAGAACCAGAAGGAAAAGACTGTATTTTTTGTAGTACCGTAGATAATAGATGTTGAAATCCTCCCTTAACCAATTTTGAGAACTGTTGGCTTACAGACTCTAATATATCTGCATCTCCTGCGGTCAAAAGCATTGACCTGATAGTTGCAAAACGAATCTTTGACTCCCGCCACGACAATTTTCTCTTTGAGTAAAAAACCTCTGCGACATGGGCAAAAAGAAGAGTGGCAATCAAGGATCAGCGCGACAATTTTTACAAACATACCAGCGCATGAACTTTTTGCATCAAGCTGCAATATTAATGTCCTCCACACAGATACCATCACGCGATGAATCGACAGAGAATGAAACACTGGCAGCACTCGGTCGCTATTACAATAACAACATGAAAAGGATCGGCAAAAAATTGGTTTTGCGATCGTAAGTGTATGCAGAATGCGTACCGCTGCCATTTGCTGAATAGAAGCGGCTGATAGAGATCCACACGTAAAGCGATCTATCTGCAAACGATGTGACACAGCATTGATACCCGTCTTGACAGCCAACGTTCGAATCCGTGGTATGTGTTCCTCAAGAAACGAGAAGGAAATGCCGATCACTCATCATACAGTAGCTGGACAGACAGCAACGGTGACCACATGCAAGACGTGTGGCACTCAAAAGCGGCTCCTGGCGAATCCTCAACATGAGCTTTTCAACGACAAACCAGAGCACGTTGCACTTTTGCAAAGCGAATCATCATCATCTTAATTGCATTTCTCTCAGTATATCCACTCCTCCATCCGTGTGCTATAGTGTTGTTCTTTACCGAATACAATTTGTCGTTTTGCACCAATGATTTTTTGAGTCTTAATATCGACGCGATACTCCTCTTCCACCAATGGATCAAACCTTCAATCTTAATCTTCCCAATCGCAAATTCGTACTCGTTGAATACCCAGGAAGGGTTAAGAATGTGCAACGCGCGATCCAAACACTGGGTGGCGAGAAAAAGATAGCCAATGTAGGGATCGTTGTGAATCGCCCCTCTTCTTTCCGCAAAGCATGACATCGTAATCGATCATTTTTGTATAGACACTCAACAAGGACATCAAAACTCTGGAGCTCAAGTACCGTCCTGAGGATCCCTTCTCTCACCCCATTTCGGGCGACGTTATATCGACCGCTGCAGTCGTACTTAAAATAACCAAACGAAAGAAGAAAAGTCAACCAGATGAAGAAGCAACATACAAGGCAGAGGCCATCGGTACGGTCCCAAGGTCTTGCCGTTTCCGTGGTACGTTTTGTTTTTCTATATCTAAGCAACACCTAGCTTGACAACTTTGAAAAGCAATGGCCGATTTTCAATATTTGGTGCCGAAAGACAATAAGCTGCGAGAATTCCGCTCATCGCTGGAGAAAGGAAACGGTAGCATGATGGATAGCGCTCTACACTTTCTTCGCACTAACTTGAAGTGCAGTGAACGATATATTAAACTTCAATCCCAACGAAATGGACAAGGATGATAAGATGATCCAAATCCCACCACCCGTGTTCAGCATGCGAGAAACACCGTTTGATTATGGGTTAGCAAAAAAAAAGTAGCTTTTTGAGTTTCATTTCTGACGCTACATTGAATAGATATAATCAAAACGCGCCTGTTTTGCGTGTGCGAGTGCGACAGCGCGATGGCAGTGTAAGTAGTGCTTGCCAAACAGAAGCGAACGGTGATGCTGACAATGTAATAGTATGCTATCAAACTTGTTAATCGATTTAGGCGCAGCGCGAACGAGATTTGTTCCATTTTGTTCGAGGCAGAGACTGTTCCTGATAGTCCCAAGTTTGATGTGAGTATTCTGAAAAAAGATGAAAAAGCCGTCTGTGATATTGTGGCCAAGGTATGATATGTGCAGCGTTGATGTCTTTGACGCCGAAAATAGATAACACTATTGATAGCTTTTTGAAGAGAGACCTGTATGGACGCGTTTGGGTGTCATGAACATGGTGGATCTCAAGCATCATCGATACTTGAAAAGGCATGCAGCCATCGTCCAAAGAACGTGTGGGTGCATTGTACTGATTACATAACCACATTAGTGCATTGAATGCCAACGCCTACGCATTCCGCAGCGGGCCGTTCCGTGATTGTTGGGTGCGCTATGGAGTGGATCCACGAAAGGATAAGAAATACTATATGTAATGCAGGACATGGCAGCTTATTATCGCAAACCTAACGCTTGTAAAAAATATAGTTACCAAATCGTCAATGTGCGTGGCTTTGTGGATTCGCAACAGGGCAGATCGCAGCGTGGAGCACGTAGGAGTGTCTACCAACGCAAGAAAGCTCCAGAGGAAAAAAGGTAAGCATATATATGTGTGTATATATGCGAATGTAAGATTTAACACTGTTCTAGCCGGTCCCAGGAGGAACGATTGGGCCATCAGTTTGACGGCATGAACATTCCTACAAAAACAGCCGTACTACTTGTAACCGACATCGTCGACCCGGAGTTGCAAGATATTCTCCACAACCCAAAGTTTCTCAAACCAGTATGCACAAAAACCTCTGGGTTCTACTATGATTGTGTGCTCGACAGGCTGCGCGCTTTGCTTAAACAAAAAATGAGTCAAATGAAAGAGAAGGGAAAAGCAAAAAAATTGATGAAACCTACGGAAGGACTAGCTGAACCAGTGGCCAAAGAGAAAGAAGAAAAGAAGTACACTGAAAAAACGCCGGAAGCCGATGATCTAGAGAAAACTACCGAGAATAAGGAATTAACCAAAGAGGACAAGGTTCGTTTACTGGTTTGCGATAGCATCCATCCAACTTATCTTTATTTCCATAGTTTGCCGAAACCTTAAGACAAATTCAAGGTACAAATGGAAAAAAACGCCATGGTGATTGTTGACTAACGGATATTATTTGAAGGGTTCAATTTTGGATCGATGGACATGGCTGCTTTGGAAGAATTCGATTTTGATGATCTACTGGGAGAAGATGGTGCTGAAGTAGAAGATTTTGACGGCGAAGAACACGAGGAACAGGAAGATAAGCCGCTTTGGGAGCTAGATGATCTTGATCTGTAATGTCAGCTTTAGTGCTATCAAAGAACTATAACAAAGGGTGTTTCTGTTCGTTTGGATGTGATTTTGCTGTGCATACGTAAAGCGGATATAGATACCAAACTGGGGTGGTCCATGCTATTTTGAACGCACCTAACGCAATACAATCAGGTCGTTATTAATGGGGCGTACCATGCTTTCTAAGCATTCTATATATTTACGAAGTTGCACTGTTCCACTTGGTCGGCTACCGCTAATCAACCGTTAGACGTACATGTCATGTGAGCAATTGGCGAGCCGTAGAAGGTTCAAACTGCGTATGGGTAAGTTCTACAGCCAGATAGCCCTATTTACAGTATCACCGGAAATAGTCATGACTTACGAATCTGTATTAGTAACGTGAATCAATGCGAGTTATTCGTGAACAGAAGAGCTCAGGCATCGTTGACTATAATTTTGTACGGTAGCTGCTGAGGTACTCGGGGTGCAAGAGACTGGATGAGGAGCTATTACTATGATACTTGAATCCGTGGACCAACATGTTTCACAACAGTGCCACTGTTGTCACTCAGCCATTTAAATCACTCTGTGAATGTAATGAGTAGTAAAAGAATACACCAGGCCGCATAATTACGGGGTAAAATCCTGCTGGCCGAGCGGACAAGGTGAATTTGTAATGTTGACTAACCATATCGCACGAAATAATCTGAAATAGGCAGTCCTGGTGATTTACACTTTGGCAGCAGGCACCGCTCCATTCGGTTTTTTTTTCCACGGTTCTTTCACTCTTTATCGAAACCATGACCCAAACTGACGGCAAGACCACTTTGAAGCTCGGCGTTCTCGGTAAATACCTTCTCTAGTTGCGCCTGAGAAAGAATATTATGTGTTTTTTGTACACGATCATGATTCTGATCTAGTCTCTCGCTTTTTTTTGTTGGACATTTCTAGCTTTGCAGGGTGCATTCCTTGAACATATCAACATGTTGAAGAACCTTCCCACTGTCTCGGATGCGATTCCCGTTCGCACGGTTGAGCAGTTGCAGTCGGTAGATGCGCTTATCATTCCAGGTGGTGAATCTACCGCGATGGCACTGATTGCCGAACGCTGTCAGTTGTTGGAACCTCTTCGAGAATTTGTCAAGCAGAAGCCTACTTGGGGTACTTGCGCAGGCATGATCATGCTGTCGAACGAAGCGACTGGAGCCAAAAAGGGTGGTCAGCAGCTCATTGGTGGTCTTTCCATTCGTGTCAACCGGAACCAGTTCGGTACCCAGAAAGAATCGTTTGATACCTTTTTGCACATGCCCGAAATCGTAGGCAACGAGCCCTTCCATGCCGTCTTTATCCGTGCACCGGTCATTACCGACCTGCTGGCCGAGGATGTCAAGGTGGTTGCGCGCTTGGAGCATAAAGTGGGCCAGACTAATGCCGAAACCATCGTTGCCGTGCGACAGGGCCATCTATTTGCCACCGCCTTCCACCCGGAATTAACACACGACAGCCGTCTCCACAGCTACTTTGTCAACGTGGCGTTGGATCACTACAAGAGCCAGTAAAAGAAACATACATTTATTCATCACTGATACTTTACCCTGTTAGAAACCATGTATCCTAGAAACATACTGTGTATAGAATTATCATCTACGGCCAAATATACATACAATGGCACCAGTTATTTTGAAGTGCACTGTCACACATCTAGCGTGCAGAGGTGGGTGGGTGGCTTTTGCCGGACGGGCACAGCATTGTACAGGAAGAATAAAGGAATATATATTAATAGAAGGTTCCCATTAAAATATTTACACTCGATGCATTATGGGGATCTATAGCGTTTACTTTATGTATATCATCTATAACTTGGCCTTAGCCTTGGCATCTTCCTTCTTGGCCAACTCGCGGATCTGTCGTCGCATGATTTTACCGCTGCCGTTCTTGGGCACGGCATCGATGAAGCGGACGCCACCACGGAGACGCTTGTAACCAGTGACGTTCTTGGCGACATAATCCGTGATCTTCTTGACGAGAGCGTCATCGGCCTTGACACCCGCTTGGGGCACAACGTAGGCGCGAGGAATTTCTGTAGCTTCGGCGTTGTCATAGACACCAATGACACAGCAATCGGCAACCTCGGGCAAGCCCAGCAACAAGGCTTCTAATTCAGCGGGAGCGACCTGGAAACCCTTGTACTTGATCAACTCCTTCAAACGGTCCATAATGAAGAATTCCTGGACCTTGCTGTCGAACTTGCACACATCACCGGTGCGCATCCAACCATCACCGGCAAAGGTGTTGGCGTTAGCCTCTTCGTTGTTCAAGTAGCCCAACATGATGGATTCGCCTCGGACCAACAATTCACCCTCTTCATCATCGCCAAGTTCTAATAAAGCACACATAAGTTGCATGGACTTTTTTCACCTAACTGTGCTTACCCTTTCCGGTCTCAACATCGACAATCTTGCACTCGTGGTTGGGGCAAAGGATGCCAATGGAACCAGGAGCACCGCCCGTAGCCTTCTGGGTAATGACACCACTGGTGGTTTCCGTCATACCGTAACTGTATATCGATTCAGTAAACAGCGCTCATGAGCAATGGTGGCTCGCACTTACCCTTGCTTCAAGAGAGCAGGCATACGCAACTTGAGCGCATCAATGTGTTCCTTGCCAAGAGGAGCAGCACCGCAACCAAGGGTGCGAACACTGTTCAAGTTATACTTGGAGACGATGGGGTGCTTGGCCAGAGCAACAGCTAAATAAGATTACATAAGTTTCCCCATTATGAAGGACAAAAAGAACAAACTTACCAACTGGAGGCACAATGCTAACAACGGTAATCTTGTACTTCTCAATCAGCTCGCAGAAAAGCTGGATTTCAAAGCGCGACATGACCACAACAGGCAACAGCTTGTAGAAAGTGTTGAGGCACAATACGGTCAGGCCGAAAATGTGATAGAATGGCAAAAAGCCCAACACAACATCATCATCGTGTTTCTCTTCCTCCATACCCAGCATGAGCAGAGTTTGTGAAATGAAGTTGCGGTGGGACAGCATGACACCCTTGGCAAGACCGGTGGTGCCACTGGAGTAACAGATAAACGCGACGTCCTTGCGGGGGTTGATTCCCTGAAGAGGGTAGGCGACCCGGCGCTCACCCAAGAGAGAGTTTACAGATTTGATGCCATCCACTTCCTTCTCGCCGTACAAAAAGATACGTTCCTTGGGAATGCCGACCTTGGCACAGACCTTGGTAAGGACGGGCAAAAGTTCAGGCACAGTGACAAGTGCCTTAGCACCCGAGTTGGAGATTTGATGAAGGAACTCAGCTATAAAAAGTTGGGGATGAGTCGCTGTTTCTTTTGAGTCTGACTTGGTTTTTTTTTTTTTTTTACCTTCAGTATAGGATGGGTTTCTAGTGAAATAACAAAAAAAGAAAGCGATCGCTGTTAAAATATTGCCCGCCAAAAAGTAAACATATATCCTTACCCAGGAGTGATTGTGCACTTGGCTCCTAACAGCGACAGGTATACAACAATGTGGTTATATTGGTTGGGAGCAAAGGAAGCAACAACATCGCCTTCCTTCAAGCCGACGATGTCGTTCCAACCGGCGGCCATACGTGTAGCGAGGTCACGGACCTGAGCAAACGTCAAGGTACGACCGGTATGTCCATCAATGGTGACTACACGATCATGGGGATATTGGGTATTATATTCGTTCTCTGACAACAAGAACGTATAGATATCGAGATCAGGTAATGGGATAGGATCGTAGGTGGACTTGTAAACAACCATTGTGATGAAGCAGAAGGGAATAAGCCTAATTGCGGGGAAGCTTTCAACACGCTTTTATTAAGTGGAGTGGGAAAATAAGTTACATAATGATCTTCAATGCTATTTGCTACTGTTTGTGGATGAATACTTTTCCGAAACTGCTTACCTGAGCTGTTTTGCTGGATTCAAGGTGCTGCCAACTACAGTAGTGCCACAAGTCGAAAAAAAACCCTTCTGGCGAGCCCAAAAAATCAGGGCAATAATGTGAATAGTATCTACTATGAGTATAGTATCGGAATAAAACATTTTTATATGGCAAACGCATTCCAGCGTTTCGCTGTATCCCGCAATAAAGCAAACCCGTAAAGATTACCATTTGTAATAATCTGTGCGGACTCTAAGATAGTGACGTATCTACCTCCCCCACGATCTGGCTGATCTACATCCGAATCTCATCCCAGCTTCAGCATGGCAAAAAACGATTGTCCGTAATGTCCGCGTTTGTCATGACAAACCGAATGACAACGCTCCGTTGCCTAGTTAACCCATATAATTATATATCATGAAAAGACAAGTGAAACAAGACGTCGGTCACTTTACACCGGATCCAATTCAAACCTCGGGTCCCTACCAAAAATGGAATATTCGAATCTAAGTGGCTCATCCCACAGATCTGTGCGATTTCTGAAGAGGCGTCCTTGTTCCTGAACTTCCACCAAGCTCATGTGTAACAATTTGACATTTGGGTTGGTCAGAAGAATTTTTTTATGCCAGTCAGCATGTTCAGGGTTCGTTGGAATCCAAATCGGGTAATATGGGGTAACCTGTTTCTTTTATGCATACCAGATGGTATCATATATTATCTTCGCATGCCCCCCTCTTATCGACATTCGCAAAAGGCCCACACCTTTCTTTTCCTTTTCATTTTTTTATTAAAAAATGGCGCAGTCGACGGAAAAGAAGGATGTCTGTTTATTGGCTGTAAACACATCTGATGACAGACCCTCTTCACCAGCTACACCGGCTGTGGTTCCGTCCCGACACGTCAATTTGCCACCATGGGTGCAAACAAGTTTGCCAATTTTCAGCTATTGCACAGCCAGCATTGTTATGACTGTTACAAACAAGTATGTCGTGAGTGGTGACTTTAACATGGTGTTTCTACTCCTTACAGTTCAGGTAATTACATTCGATGCTTTATAGAAACGAATGCGCTCGTTTTAGACTAATAGTATATGATAGAGCGTTGTCACTGTGTTTTTCCTGCAAACATTCAAGTTTCTCAACTTGATCAAATTCCGTGAATTTAATGTGGATGAAGCCAAGAAATGGTTTCCTATCACGATTTTCTTGGTTGCCATGATCTATACCGGCTCCAAGGCACTCCAATTTTTGCCGATCCCAGTCTATACAATCTTCAAGAACTTGACCATTATAATGATCGCCTATGGAGAGGTTCTTTGGTTTGGAGGCAGCGTCACCGGCATGATGATGACCTCGTTTATCTTGATGGTAACTACTAGACCTAACTTTTTTTGTAAAATGAGAAAATTAATCGATCACAATCCTTCTCTTATCAGACACTTTCATCGGCAATCGCTGGTTGGAATGATGTTGCTGATGCAATTGCATCGATGACAAACATATATCATCAACAGACGGCAACCGTACCCCTTGTGGGCTACTTTTGGATGATTTTCAACTGTGTCTCATCGGCAGCCTTTGTTTTGTACATGCGCAAGCGAATCAAGCTGACAAACTTCAAAGATTTTGATACGGTCTACTATAACAATCTGCTCTCGATCCCACTTTTATTGATTCCAAGCTTGGTATTGGAAGAATGGTCTATTGCCAACTTCGATGTTAATTTGTAAGTGGTTTGAATCGGTTATTTTTCGTTTCTTCATAGTAGTGATTACTATTTACACATAGTCCTCTTGAACAACGCCAGCCACGTATTTGGGCGATGATATTCTCTGGAGCTTCCGCATTCGGCATGTCTTATGCTTCCGCTTGGTGTGTCAGAGTGACGTCTTCGACTACTTATTCCATGGTAGGATCGCTCAACAAACTCCCTATCGCCATCTCTGGTATTGTTTTCTTTGGTGATCCAGCCACATTTAGCAATGTATCAGCCATCATGATCGGTATGATTAGATTTATGCAAAGCAAGGGGTTATGAAGCGCTCAATATGCATAATGTAGGATTTTTGGCGGGAATGGTTTACTCTTATGCGAAAGCCTTTCCTAAAAAAGGCGATGCCAAAGTAGCCTCAGCATCGAGCCAAAGCTATTCGGATGCTAACAAGTATAGTGAAAAGAAAGGGGTGATGTGATTTCATTTTTAGCTGTACTGTACATGGCATCATTTGTTTTAATTCGCGCTTACATACATTTTCCCGCAATACTTTGCTTTTGCTAATACATAAAGTAATAAGCCTCGTTGCTCACTTTTTCTTGTCAACTGTGTGATAGGTTACATTTGAATGTTGGCGATTACAAAAGAAACCAAAAATTCTATATACGCTCAATCCGTTGTAATTTACCATATCAGTCTGTTGCTAGTCAAATTCCAAAACAGGAGCACGAGTAAATTAGTGTTACAAAGTAACAGTTCTGTACCCCAGACCTCACTTCGCTGCTATGGTAAGCAACGTCAAAAGATATCGTAAGATACCTTCAGCGACAAAACTGATAACAAGCTCTGATGCCTTGTGCAACGGTCTGATGCTGTCTAAGTACACCTGTCACAGACAAATTGCTTACGATTGTATCAGTATGTGAAAAAAAAAGATAAGAACAAGTCATTGTCGCAAAAGGTTCACCTGATTGGTATGTATACAAGATTGTGTTTGATATATCATTGACGGGTGGTCACTTGATCTAATTTAGGTTTCAAACTGCAAGACCCTTTTCCCAGACATTTGACAAATACGTTTCTTACGTAATAATCTAAGCTACAACCTTTGCTGTGCAGGCCTCCGCACTTGGGCAGATAAAGGTTCAGAATAATGAGGTTTTTCGAGTTTACGAAGGCTTATGTAACAGCAAAGTACATCAAACTAAAATATATGAGTAAGTGCTTCCGTGCACCTCAGTAAGACACCAAAAAAAGAATCAAGTATTGTATCACAAACTATATTTTTTTCTCTCTGTCTTATATGGCGCACTAATCAATTCGATTCGTTCACAGGGCTCAAGCAGACTGTGTGTGGGGAAAGCATAATATGTAGAGCATATTATCTTTTACAGTAGAAAGAGCCTTAAAGTTCTGGACCATGAAAGATCACAACAGGGAACTTTATTTACTGATCTAGCTAAATTTATGGGTGTGCATAACACAGAAAGAATACGCAATACAATTCTATAGGGGAGCTTTTGGTGCCAATTAATACGGATATAGTTCAAAAGTTATAATTTATTTTTTTTGAGAGGTAATAGACCAGCTCCTAAAGGTATTAGGTCTCTCCCTTGCGGTTCGAAGGTGTCGTTAAATTTGTACAAAAGGATGAGAAAATCCATACTTGAAAAAAAACCATATTGGTGAACGAAAAAAAAAGCAGACCAGTGTAGCCCAAGATGGTAGATAGCGGGGTGGCACTGTCATATTGTAGGTAGACCCTTACAAAACCAAACATATCATGTGTGGTTTCCTTCGGAGGAATCTGTCGAATTTTGGATGGACCGTCCGGTGCTTGATTTGCTACTTTGTTCGTTATCCGCATTCGGGTGGATCAGGTTGTCAATCCTGTGTAGAACTCGGAGTAGTGCTGGCCAAGTGTGCTTCCATTTACCACGGGTGAGACCGACATCTGAACGTGGAAGGCAATTCAGTATATAGTCGATCGGGTGAACACCAGGATCGAGCTCAGGAATGGCGCCGAAAGCTTCCAGCAATTCTTGCATTTGTGACTCTACAAGCGGGCAGGATGTGTAATGTCCTCTTTTGGCCTTTCCTTGTCCACAGTGGCAGTCTGGTGGGTTGTACGTTGGCGGAAGCCAATGTAGTCTCCAGTTGACGAGCCGGTGTCGATCATTTGTCGACGCTTCGAGGTACAAAATTGGATCAATCATACGCATCTGTCGTAGACAGCGTACTGATACAGATGCTTTGCCTCTTGACTTGAGCTCGTCATCTCGCATGCTGTCGATCGCTGCCTGGACCGGATCTTTTGGCGGTGGTACCTCACTTTGTATCTTTTTGAGCCTTTGGCTGATAGAGTTGGTTGCTGTTAGCCGTCGCCACTGTTGGTCGCAGGATTTTTTCCCATCTGATAGTAGCGCACGTTCTACTGTCCGAGCCATAGTTGATGTTGGCAATGATTGTAGGCAATACGGATATATATATGTGTAGCTTTAAGCGTTTAGTTATATGAATTGTACCATGATAGTAGAGCTTACATGTGCTCTGAGGATCGCAAATTCTTAAGCTGTTTTTTATTCGGTCTGGTTAGTACCGGCAGTAACCAATGGCTAAAACTTTTGAAGATGTTCCGGATACGTACCCTTCCATCAAGCTCTGCACCAGCAATAGTGTCAAATCTTAGGGCACTCTCGATGTTCGCTATATCATTTAACTAGCTGTACACACTGCCTAATGCGCTATTAAGCGAGATTAGAAATCTAAAGGCTGGTATGAAACTATATCGATATTGTACAGTATAAGTTTATGAATGTATGTCATGAAAGAGCTTACTCATGTTTTATACATACATATAACCAAAAGTTTCCATTCAACAGGACGTGAACACTGAAGCATGGACTATTGGTGGTCCACTTCAGCCATTACCTGGCTCGATAATGTCACATTTTCTAACCATCAAAAATTGTTTATCTTCATATGGCTGGGCGAAGCGTAGTATTTCTTGATCTCATTTCTACTATTTTTTTTTATCGACTTAATCAATCAATGTTAAAGAGAGTTAACAGATAATGCATCAAGAAGATATGTAATGACACCAGTTTGCATACGTCTCTCTTAATAGTCTCCCCATAAGTACCCTATCGTAGATACTTACATAAACTGTACCTACCGTCTGCTACAGACTCTATTGAAAAACTGTATGCAGCATGCTACGAAGAGTTAATGTGTCTATATGCTTTAACTTTGGACACCTTTCGAGGGTCAAGTGCAACACCAAGAGACGAGATATGGAATCCCAACAATATGTTGTCGCATTAATGAGCACGCAGTAGCTTCGTTGCAAGGAGCTGTCGTTGTACTTCAAAACCAGTGCGATTGGTATCGAGCGGTGCGGAGCCGCTGTAAGACAGAAAAACAGTGCGTGTATTTTGAGAAAGCTGTCTTTCTCGTACTAGCCTTTTTTGCCGCAATTCGTTATGCAAAAGTCCATTGTTCATAGATACGTAAGCATTGTTGAAAATGGTTAGTTGAAAAGAGAAAAATCCCAGGAAGCTGGTAAAGGCTAACGAAGCACAGTGCTATAATATGATGTTTTTTGTTTGATCAGATAGACGGTGTCTATCCTTTGAGGCAATAAGGAATCTGAGCCCATCCATCACCGTAATACGGAATTTCTCGGGACAAGCATTTTGTTTGAAATATTCTCTCAACTCTATGTCCTCAGTTACTGAAGCTACAAAAAAGCTCTATGCAAACATATGACAATTCCATTTATGTAACCAGACTCCTTTTAACTGAACAAAGGATTGGTGAGATAATGCGTTGCACAATTACATTTTCAAACGTAATCCATGTTACAACACAACACTTTTTTTTAGAAAAAAAGGCCGACGTATTCGAATCAGGAATTGCCTTTTGTAATAACCTTTATGAACTCCCAATTGATTAAACAGCGCCTCACGATAGTGTGTAACATTAACCGTACTTTATTTTACGCACAGCGCCGAAGGAACTTTTTTTATACAAACGATATATCGAGTTTTCTCAAGAAACAATTCAGCTGATCTTATCTCGTTTGATCTATATATATATATATATACTCTCCAACATGCCAGTAGTGAAATAGGGCCAGATTTTTTTTATATTCGACATATGATTATGCACGAGTTTCTTTTTTTAATTAAGGAAAAATGTGCTAGAGCTGTAGTGCAGAAAAGCTTTCCAGTAATGTGGATAATAGGAATGTACCACCACCAATGTAAAGGCTGCACAGTTTATCTCTGGTACAGTTGTACAACATTGGCGTAAGGAGACATGCGAAAAAGAGGATTCCGCTGATCAATGGTTCAAATAAGATATGGAGTATAGACGGCCCATATGATACATCATGCTCCAGTAAAAAATGTCGATAAATGCCAATTAAGGTTTTTCTTTGCTGACTAAGACGGTAAGTTGTGCTTTTGATGGTGGATGTATTAATATATAGTACGTTGTTTAATGATATACACATACAGGCTATATATATAAGACAGAATATTATATAAATTAGTTGTCAATATAAAAAAGAAAGAAGCATAATAGACCATTAACTTGAATAGCGAAGCACATGATGAAGAAAGAGAGGGAAGAAAAGCATTTAAACTGTCTAAATCCGCGGCTTTCAGATACTTTTTCCCACCCTAGTAATATCGAGACAGAGACGGAGAGAGATAGAGAGAGGAGGTAGAAGGATCGGCCCAGCCTTTCCCTCTTTTTGTGTTTTATAGCCAAAATTCTTTTTTAGTGCTGATGCGCGTGGAGTGCTGAGGAAGAAGGCGCCGAGGAATTGTAGGGATACTCTTCATAGGGATGCTGTGGCTGTTGTGTGGATGGAGGAGCCGAAGGCGGTGGTGGTAATGACTGATGTTGCGGAGGTCCTTGGTTGCCAGCATAAGGATAAGTGAATGGCGAAGACGACGATGAGGTCGGCGGTTGGTCTCGCATGGTAGAGAAGTACTTTGTGTCGGTCTCCGGTGGACGCGACGAGTAGAATGCAGATTGAGGCGATTCTGAGTAATAGGAGTTTTGAGCCATCATTTCTGCTGTGGTTGGTGTCTTGTTCTCATTGTCCAAGCGACCTTGGAAATATGAATCTGATGATGACGAGGCGTAGGGTGGCTGTTGTTGCTGCGGTGGCGGGGGAGCCGGTGGATGTTGTTGTGCCTGCTGATAACCCACGGCGGTCGGGTAGCCATAATAAGGAGAGTATGGGCCCAGATCACTCACGGGGGATGCGGGCAGACTGAGATAGCGGGGTGGTGGAGGCAGTCGTTCTGCGCTGCCTGGCTGAGGAGGTGGCGGTGGAGGCGGTGGAGGCATGCCCACGGCAACGCCTTCTTCATGCGATTGTTGAGCGGTCATATTGTGTCGATAGCGAGTATGCGAGTCTGCGTAATGACCGGGGCTTCGACCGCGCACGACCAAAGGGGCGGAATGACAAGTGGCAACACGGATTTCTTCGCCTTGACTGGTGTTTGCATAGAGGTCAATGACGATTTCGTAGTATTGCTGGGCAGCGCGTCGTTTGCCGTTGTTGGCTGTGGCAGTCTTGAATTGCATGCGTTCGAATGTCACAATGTGATGGCTCGAGCCGACGGAGGCGAGGTGGAGATTGCCACCAGCGCGCACAGGCTGCGGTTTTGGGACCATTTGGGGCCCCTTGTCTCTTTTGGGCGTGTGTTGCACCAATTCGATTTTCTTGTCTGCATTGTTTGAGACACATGCGCTAACCCCAATCGAGAAGAATTCGACCTGGTATAGCTCTTGTTCGGATTTTCGCAATAGACAAGGGACTTCGGGGCCTTGCAAAAGATAGTTGATGCCGTGCACATCGAAGGTGCCGCTGACCTGGAAATAATTGCGCCGATAACACGCCCAATCTTGGTCCGCCCTAAAGAAGCCGCGGTCCATCTTTGCATGAAGCTGGACCTGATATCTGTATGCGGCAGGTAGATCGTAAGTTGACGTTACAGTGCGATAAGATACCCAGCGATAGATACTTGCCCGTTGGACTGGTCCAGGCTCAGCAATTCCTGGAGCTGCTTTGTCGAGGAGAAGGACGGGCCCATCTCAAATGAAAAGATGGATTCTGTTCTCCGTTTTCTGATTGGGCCGGCGAATTGATTGTATGGATGAGACGGGAAAGTTGTCATGCTCGTGAAACTAGCTGGCCGTGCGGGTAGCGTGGGGCGAGCGGCCCCGCCATTGCTCCCACTGCTGCTGCTGCTAGGCGACTTGTTGCCTTGCAACGGAGTTGGCGGCAAGGAGGTTGTATCTGGGCGCGGTGTGCCCGGCTGCGTCATTGACATCAAACTACAAACAATAGATAAAGGCGATGCACGCTTAGCTTTTTTTTTCTTTTTCCCTTTCTTTTCCCATTCTGGGTTACAACGCAAAGTCCAAACCAAGCCCGTAGACACAACCCACTTTTTCCCAACAACACCTCCAGCAAAGAAAAATGAGTTTACCCATGCATCGAGGATTCGGCGGCCATATCGGCGGGCGGTTGCGGAGGTGGCGGCGCGTGCGATGGTGAATCGCGGTAAGGGTAGCTGTTGTTGGAGAGCGCCATGTAACTGGGTACTGATTCCTGAGATGGTGACCATTTACTGTCTTGCATCTCGGGGTCCTTGGCTTTTTTCTACACAAATAAAAAAAATGCGGTTCCCTGGATCCAGAAAAGAAGAGGGAAGGAAAGAACAAAAGAAAAGCAAAGGGTTTAGGTGACTCAAAGTTCCCTATATACACCTCGCACATGATCTGATCCAATATCGACTCCAAGCTCCGAACCGCCTCTGCACCACAAAAATGCAGCACTGGCTCGCTCCATCGCGCCGTTAGATAATTGTGCCCTGCAGGGACGCGCAACCGCCTCTGCGTCTGCACCGTAAATCACCCGCACACATGCCCCTGCCGGCAATCCATGTAACCCCACCCCCTTGATTTTTAATTGACGGACCGCAACACAAGCAAAAAACCTTGCCACCCAAAGAGTGGCGCACACACGCGCACATACCCCCTTAATTCCCCAAGCGGTGTACTACCTTTATCACACATTTTGCTGCATTTTTTGCATATGCCTAGCACTCTACCTACTACAGCATCATCACGTCCTCGTCCATGTCTTCGTCGCGCTCCGGCTCCTCGTTATCGACCACCGCCTTGAACAGCTCGCTCTGTGTGCGCAGCGTCGAAAAAGTTAGCCGTTAAAATTCCATGGCCACGGTGCTCGCCCTACCTTTTTCTTCAACACGTTGTCCATCAGCCCCTCCTCGACCGTGTCCTTGATAATGACGGTGTGAACGAACGTCTGCTTGTTCTGAGTCATGCGATGAATGCGCGCAATGGCTTGTTCTAAAAAAAAAGTCAGCCTTACCGGTGTCTACAACGAGTAAACCCACTTACCCATAGTAGCTTAAAAAAGGAAACGGAGCGTGCCGTCAATAAGCTGCATATCCCACATGACCTCAAACCCTCTTACCTGGATTCCACCTAGCAACAAAAAAATCTTATAAGAGACTTTTTACTCCACAAGCAGCAACAGCCCGCCTTACCATCTGTCTAGGATCACCATATGATTCGCACGCTGCAGGTTGAGGCCAACACCCCCCGCCTTGAGCGACAAAAGCATGACTCTGACCTCAGCATGATGATTGAACTGGCGAAGACTAACCATTCTGGAGGCACCGCTCATATCACCATGATCTACGCAAGCACGGCGCGATTAAAAAAAATGGATCGTGTGATGACTAATCCACTTACAGCAGTTGTGCCGGATGTTGATATTACTTAACACGTTTGAGATTTCTTGGAGCAAATCGACAAACTGGTATAAAAAAAGACTCAGATTTTTTTTTTACCTTGCAGCGGGTGGCATGGCTTACCTGTGTCACAACCACAATCTTATCAGTGACGCTTTTGTCCAATGTTTTCCGTAAAAATTGGATAAGCCAGCCCACTTTGGTCGAATGTTGCAAGAAAGGAAGTTTCTGCAATGCATCCATATCGGGTGGCTGCTCGTCGTCGCCAAATTGATCACTAGAACGTGCACCCCTTTAGAACCGACGAGTTCCCGCAATGCCCCTCCCTCTTTGTGCACCTACTAATAGCTCTCAATAATGTCGAATGCCTCGCGCACTTCGTGGTCCTCGCCGTTGTTGACGCGCGACTCATCTTCGTTAAGATGCTCCAGCAGATCTTCTGAAGAAGCTCTTTGGACCGTTGGAATCAAATTAGGAAATTTGTCCAATAGAATTCTGAAATGTCCACAGGCTGTCCAGTTCATTGATGAGAGAATGCTGTTTATCATTGTCTTGCCCGATGCATACCTTGCTTGAGTCGCAGATAGAGCAAAGCGGCTGCGGTTACTGCTTGGTAGTCGCTGCTGTCGGTTCGTCTGCTCTGCTGAATACGCTTATAGAGGATGCGCTCCAGATAATCGTACAGTGCACGTTCTGCATCAGTGAAATCTAACGCAATACGATGCTCCTTTTGTGGTAGAATAGTCAAACTTTGTTCAAGTGCCTTTTTCGTACGGCGGACCATATGCTGTCTTAGCAATGTTTTGATATAGTCAACATCGCCTTTAAGATTGTTAGAAAGCGGGATTCCCAGGAATGCGAATATCGGATACAGTTCTGAGATTTCATTCTGGATGACCCCACGTGAGTATATGCGTTGTAGTAAACAAAAGAGAGCTTACTTGGAGGGGTGTACCGGATAAACACCATCGATACCGAGCCTTCAGTTCCAAAACGGCTTCGGTGACAGCTGTTTTCATTGTGCGCACTTTGTTGGATTCGTCTATTTTCCCAGATCAGTTTCCACGGCAACTCGAAACTCCCATTCGTTACCAAGGACAACACGATGCCATTCTGTATCGATCAGCGGTGCTGCCACGCCAGTTATTTGCCTGTTGCGGAACTCTGCTCGTAACCGATCGTAAGTGGTGATCACCACGCGAAAAACAGGCTCTATATGGCCCCGTTTAGCTTGGACCCCGCTTCATCGACTTGACTTACGATCAAGCAGGTTCAGCGTTTCTTCATTGTAGATAAAGTAAGGTAAACTTCCGTAGCTTGTCTTGGTCCGAATCTCTTCTGCCCACTGTTCTGCGACCTTTGAAAAGGAAATGTATCAGATGACACGCATAATCCAGCCAGTCCGCACTACATACGCCTCTTGATGGAACAACGACCAATGTACACGCACGAATATCCAGTTTGGGTTGTTGCCGCATAATCAAGGTCAGCATTTGCAAGGTCTATTTGCCCTCCCCAAAAGTGAGCTCCTTAATCCATCCACTCCTTTTCCAGTGCTTACCTTGCCCAGCCCCATCTACAAAGATACCCATTTATCAGCCTTTTGACTCTCTGTAGGAGAGCGAAACGCACTTACATCATCGGCCAGAATGCCGCCACGGTACGAGCGTTCCATGATGACCATGCGATCGATGCCTTCTTCCTGGTGTGGCTGCAATTCAACGTGAGGCCGAAGACTCGCGTGTACTGCACGAAAAAAAGGTTCATATAACGGCTATACTTGTTCCCTATCAACGCTACCTGCATTCATGCTGACATCAGGTAGCTGTGATTCGTCTTCAACGGTGGTGACCAGAATGTTATCCTTATCTGTCAACAATCTTAGTATGGCGCACTTTTCGCAACATGCCAAACAATGGCCAACCTCGTAGCCAAAACGCGTGTTCTGCAGGGTAATACGCGCCGCCAATATCAATATAAAAGTAGTACACGACATCCTTTTCCCATTCATTCGGAAACTGGTTGCATAAGCGCAGTAAGAGCGATTGAAGGCTTTCATTCTGGTGGCCATGGAACAAGTACCGCGTTGGGCTCTCGGCATGGGATCGGACGACGAGTCGGTAGGTGTCCCGATGGCCTTGATCGCATTTGGAGCACTTTGGACGACCAGCCGGGATCTTTGTCATTTCTGTGTTTTGTTCGGTATAAAAAACTGAGAGAAAGAGTGAAGACCAAAAAAGGCAAAAGAAGGGGCGTGGATTGTTTATATGCTCGTCTGCGTTCCTTTGCAAAGACAAAAAAGTATGACAATTATGGGGTGCTCTCTTTAAGTTGTGGGTGGTTCTTTTTTATTATTCTACAGCCAAGGTATCATCAGAAGGTGTTAGTAAGCGTGCCAGGCCTTCTGATTCACTCTGCACCACGCAATCCCAGCTCCCGCTGTTTTTCTCCAGATATCGCCGTACGAACGGGCAAGTGGGAATCACCAGCAATTTCGCGGTCTCGGCCCACCGGAACCCCTGAATCACTAGCAGATCACCAAGCCCCAGATCACGATATGCAGCGGGAATCTCCTATATGAACGCTGGATTAACCCTCCACGCTGCGGTGTGTTCGCGGATACGTTACTGTGTGGTAGAACTCGACCATCTTCTGAAAGCGTGTGGGGAGGTAGCAGAGCGCGGCTACTTGTGTCGTTACTTTATGACGTTTTGAGAGCCGTGATTTGTGTGTCCTCTGTTTACCTATTGTTCCTTTGTTGTCCAGTGTGATCCGAAACATGCAGCGGTATACGTCGTGCACAATGTCGATTGCATTGAACTTTTGCCGTTTTGATTTATGCTCGTCCGACGACGGTATCGGCGACGATGTGGATTGGTCAATGGTCAGCGGGGGCGTGAGCGGGCCTATACTGCTCACTATGTGAGTATTGTTGACAGCGGACGCAAATAAGGGACCTGAATACAGCCGAGGAAACGGTAACGCAGCTTTGAACCGCTGGCCAAACGTCGCCGTTGCTTGGTAGCGGGGTATAAACGGAAACGACGTTGTGGACGACGACGCTGCTGCTGAGGTGCGATTGTCGGTGGGAGGAGTTGCTGGTGATGGCGGTCGCGTCATTCGAAAAAGTTAAAAAAAGGCCCAGAACCTTGGGTGCTTTGTAAAAACAAAGAAAAAGAGAAAAGAGAAGGCAAGGAAACCTTAAAGGAAAGAGAGGCAAAAAGCCGTTTTTTTGTGTTTGCCATGGTGTTTTCCTCCGCCCAAGCACCCGAAATAGCAGTTTCCGCGAGCCTCCTGATAGGGACACGCTCTGTGGTGTTCTTTTTGCTCGAATGCATGAAAGCAAAAAATATGGGATTAAGGCCCATTTGCAACGAAGGCCAGAACCCCGATGACGTTACACAAGAGCTTGTTTTTTTTGTCTCGTGCTTTTTTTAACGCTCCTGTTCGTTTCAGCCCTCGAGCTGTTCAGCATTACCCGATCCAAACGATCGTCCGAGCGTGGCAAGTGTCGCTCGCCCGCCTCTGCACCGTCCAGCGTGGCGTGTGTGCGCCGGATTGGGCCTGAGACGCTGCACTTATCGGCACCCATCGCGCGTGTCTTTTATAGTCAGCGGGGCGTGCGTGAGAAACGTCTCAAAAAGTAATCATCGAATTTGCCAGCATAGCAATAATATGTATCTTTTGCGACCACCATCAAGGTCTCATGGTCCGTGCCCCCCTCTTTGGAATAAACAGGGGAGGGGGATCATTCCAGGTTATATAGCGGCAATTAGCCGCAAAGAGTTTAGAGAGAAAAAGATGCAGCTCGTCGGTCTAGATCTTTCGCATTGCCATTATTTTGTTTACCAAGAAACCTTTTCGCAACTCTGGAAAGAGACAATCTTTGGAAAAAAAAATAGGGAGGCATGCATCCGTTGTTGACGCTATCAACGCTGCACGACAAAAACAATACGGAAACGCACAGCTGGACTTTTTCGCTCGCAAATGCATGCTGCATAACCTATAAATATCTAAACTTCGCAACATAGAGCCGATCGACACTCAAGGGAAAAAAGAAAAAAGTTGATAATTATCAACGCTCCATCGTCAACATGGTGAATATTTGAATGACCGACAGTCCAAAGCTAATCTTTTTTTTGGTGGCCCCCCGTCGTCTCACTTGCATCTCATACTCTTCTTTCTCTTCTTCTCTCCAAAAACTACTTTCTGGTTTTTTATATCTTTTTTTTGTAAGCCCGCTTACTTTTATTTTTGTTGCCAAGAGGTATTGTCATGGTGATAAAAAAAGTTGTTGTCCTGACGACACTAATGCAATTTACCTCCAAAAAGGAATTTTTATCTTACACCATGGCAACACCGGACGAAAAGAAAACGCTCTTGAAAAGAGGGTTTACGAAACGAGCCGGAAAAAAAGTTCGCAGTTTGCTGCAGGTACCAAAAAAACAAACCAGATTACTCCTTCTCTTTGATGTTTCTCTCTAAAAAAACATATCGCCACAAATTTCCCTCCTTATAAGCGTGCGAGAGGCAACCGTAAAACGAATACCGATGATGCCGACGAAATAATTGAAAACCCGTCCATGCTGACCAACTCATCCAACAATTCGCAAAGCAGTTTAGAAGAAGAAGAAGAATATGAAGAGTACAACAAGGCTTCCAGCTCAAAAGATAGTAAATTCAGTCAGTCATCATCGATAATGCGGCCTGAGAAAACCGCTGACAGATCTATTACAGCAGCTGACAGTCGTTCTCGAAAATCTTCCAGCACTTCATTCGATCATTATTTTCGACAACGTGCCATTATCAAGCCTTCCGAAAGCCGTTCGCGTACAATGTCGCTGACTTCCGCTTCAGAGTACGTTCGCCCAAAGGGCGTATTTAATGATAAACAATCATGTAGGTCTCTCCCTCTTTTTTTTATAAGCCCGGCTAATCGCGCCGTATTACGTATATATATATTTTTTAACAAATATATGTTGTGTATATAGCATCGATTGTTGTTGTACCCGCCGCGGCCCCGGGTCCGTCTCCGCCAATATCCCCCACGTCAGTTCCCGCGACAAGTGAATATAGTTTGACGAGGAGTGTCGAGGAGTTGTCGGTGGCCTCTGAAAAGGAGGTCGTCATCGTGGCTAAGGAGGAACCAGCAACAAACAATGACAAGGAGGAAGAAAAGAAAGAAGAAATTCCAGTCATGGAAGATGGCTCCTATGTGCTTCCAACCCCTACTACGATGACGGCCCCGACACCGACGGTACCTACCTCAGAAGCGTCACCGACACCGACGACAACTACTACAGAAACGTCGACGACAACTACTACAGAAACGTCGACGACAACTGCTACAGAAACATCACCAACATCGATGACAACTACTACAGAAACATCACTGACAACGACGACACCTGCTACAGAAGCGTCGCCGAGGACAATGACAACACCTACCGAATCAACGCCACCAACAACGATGACAGTAAGTACGACAGCCGTAATGACGACCACTCCAAATACAGGAGAACTTGAGGTGTCAAAGCGCGTGGCCTACTTTGACAAGAAGCATCGAGGAAAAATCACCATGCTGGATACATTAACATGTAAACAAATCAGCAAACCTAATGAAAGCATGAACTCACATAATAATATCATTAGCCCTACGTGAGCTCGGATATCATTGGATGGTTGCCATTCCTGCCACGTTGATCATGCACTTTCGTTTGTCACCGCTCACGATCCATCATCCCCTCTCTTTCCGAGAGTGGTTCAGCTTGCCGATTTACACGGATCGGGTTGCACAGGCTTTGGCCAATCATACGCCGCTTATCCATCGTCGAGAACAGGTTAGCAAGTGGGTAGACTTGTATGGACGTCGGAAAGACTCTGTACGAGGGCTCACTTTCTGGGATGGGTTCCGTGCTCTGAGAGGAGCAGAGAGAACAACATTGAGGTGGTGGCAAATACGCCTATGGTGAGTTTAGTAAAGGAATACTGCAGAAACAACTTACATAAATATATATAGGCTGGCACATCGGCTCCAATGGATCTTGACTTATTCCATGCTACACGACCCTCAAACTCGGATGGTAACGCAGCCTGCCCTGGAGTATTTATGTCCATCATCAGACTGCAAACAATGACCCATATATCCTTTTCGTTCGTATTTAACTCTTGTCTCTTTCTTTCTCACCCCCCAAAAAAACACAACAATAAACATTACCTTTTTTTTTACCACCCCAACTTCTGGTGTTTTCTCTTTTCTCTTTTTCTTTTTTTCTTTTTCCTTTTTCTGAAATGATGAAGAAGCAATATGCGACATCCGTATTCAGCGAAAAAAGCGCCGCCAGCGCAAAAAGTGGCCGATCATTCCTATCCATGACGTTTAAGCCTCCCAAAGTCAGTTTCTGGAAAAGTCTAAAGAGCTGGCGTAAAAGAGACGACGATATGCTGTCTGTTATTTCATCATCGGCATCGTCATCCGCTTCATCATTTGGCTCGTACAGCAAGCTCAAACGACTCTTACTACCATCCAGCATTACAGCTAGTACAACCGAAGCAAAAGCACCGTCCTCATCGGAAGAAGAAGAAGAAGCGGTTGGTGACGAAGGACCTAGTGAAGTAGTCATGCCGACGCGACGAGCCAAGAGCGACAAGGGTATCTTGCTACGAGACGCCGAAGCCATAGCCCAACGACGAAGGGAGCGACGACAACGACAGCCATCGGAACGCGTCACGTTTATTGAGCCAAGTCCTGTCCCGAGATTCCGAAATGCGCCTCCGCTGCCACCAGCCTCGCCTCCTTACCTCGACATTCTGATGCAAGAAAACGATAGTCGTCGGAGCAGCATCATCCAACACGATGTCGATGTACCTACCGTCTTTACAACGCCATTTGACAGTAGCCAAGAGAAAAAGAAGAAAAGACATTTATGTTTCAGATCGCCCCTGCAGCGCGGGCAAACATTGACTTTCTCCCTTCAAAATGTCACACCCGAAGAACACATCATCGTGTTTAAGTTCCTGACCAGTAATGCCAAGTTGCAGCGTAGACGTCACTCCTCTTCCGCTTCTTTACCTCAGCAGACCACCAAATGGCCTGCTGCGTTTGGATCCGAAAGTCACTCGAGCCTGATGGAACGGTATTTTGTCAGGCCCAGTGCTGGTCGGATGATCGAGACGGATCAGACGGACATAATGCTCTTTCTCAATCAGGTGCCTGACGAGCTGGCCCCAAACGAGGTGCTCAAAGACAAAATCCTGGTGCGATGGGCCGTAATCCAACGGAATACCCAAGTCGATGCTTGGATTCAGGCTCAATCTGACTCGACTCGACGGAAATGGCTCGAGATGCTGGTGGAGCAGTGGCCGGACCAAGTAATTGTACGTGAAACACGGTTAAAAATACGCTTTGTATAAATAATAATAGTATAACGGTATCAACTTGTTTTAAAAAATGGGAAATGTACAACATAAGAGATAGAAAGAGGAGAGAATTATTCAGATGCGGGGGATGGCGTGGATGATAGGGTTTGGTCTAACACAGCTTCTGCTGCACCGGCTTTCTGGACAATCTCGACATAGTTGGCCGGGAACATGCCCATGCGGCCATCGCGCAGTCGTCCTCGCCACCACTGGCTCTGCTGGTTAGTTACTGGATCGGATTTTGCCAGGATGGCCACAATGTCTCCCTTCTTCAGTGACAGTTCCATCTGTGATTCCGCGGTAAAGTCGTACGTTGCACGAGCAAACTCGAGTTTTGATGGATCGATCTTGCCCATTGATGCCATCATTGGATCATTCGACTGTGGGTTGTTTTGTTGTTCGAGCTGTTGCTTCGCCGTTATCAATTGGATCAATTTGTGCATCAAATAAGGAAGGCCCACGACCATGAATAAGAAGATCAGGATTGGCTTCTTTGAAATCTTGGGGCGCTGTGCCGACTTGTTCTCAAACTGCTGGAATTCCATAAAGTTCATTTCCGAAGGTCGACCAGGTTCAACGCGGCCCAAAGCCTTGTTGATGTACTTTTTGATGAGACGGTAGAGTGCAAATACGCTGAATACTTGGCCAAGATAACTGCGCAGGAATCCAAGTTGCTCAGCCATGCCCATCATGGCCATAAAACTCGAATGTGTTGCCATAAACGTCGAATCAAGCATCTGTGCAAAACCACCAAAGGCGCCGACGATTTGTTCAATGACTTCAAAGGCTGGGCGAGTACCGGCTTCCATGCGTTGTGTCAAAGGAATTTCGCCGTCAGGGCCACCCATACGGTTGCCATAAGGAGACATCATGCCTCCTCCGAATCGGCTGCCATAGCCGCCGTAACCGCCGTAGCCACCGTATGAACTGCCGTAGCCGCCGTAGCCACCATACGAGTTGCCATAGCGACTGTAACCACCGATACCGCCATAGCTGCTGCCGTAGCCGCCCAAGCCGCTACCGTAACTGCTGCCGTAACCGCCGTATCCAGTTGTACCGTAACCAGTTGTACCGTACCCTGTTGTGCCACCATACCCTGTGCCGTACGCTATTGTCATATGAAAATTAATACATTTTTTCAAGAATGAAACGAAGCGAGAACGAGCATTTACTGCTTGGTCGATTTAATGCCGTTGAGGCCGTCGATCGTGTGGGAACGGGCGGCGCATCTGAGGAATCTGAGCCAAAGCTGGTTGCATTGGCTGCTGCAGAGGGGGAGGTAATGGCAGTTGGAGTAGCTGCTGTTGCTGCAGCTGCAGTGCCGTTGCTGACTTCCCAAGGTTTAGGTGGTGATGGCATTGTTTGGAAAAAGAATGGAAAGTGGAAAAAAGAGGTGGGCGCAAATGGAAAGTGGATAAAATATAGAGAGATTAAAATGACTAACACAAATTCACAAGCCAATTTTTTCAACACTCTTTATTGTTGACGTCCACCCACGACGGCCCACACGTGCAAAACGTTTTTGTGAGCTCGGTCACTTCCACTGCTATTCTATCCACTTCCCGCTTGACCACGTCGCTCATATACTCGTCCCTTCGGTAGCGGTCCAGCGTCTCTTGCAGGTCACGTGGCAGTGAAGTGTACAGCATGCGGGGCGATCCGAGCACGAAGAGAGTGGCAAACGCTGCGTGGTGGTCAACCTCGCTCGGTTTTCGGTCGGGATACAAGGCGTCCAGAACCGTGGGGTATAGCGCAGACTGCGCAGTGTCTTGGAGAAGCTTGTCGATGTATTCATTGGGCGACTGTCGAAGGGATTGGTTCGCCAGAATCACTGTATACTCCGGCGGAACGTTTCTCAGCACCAACCGGACGACGTGTTCCAAAGTCCGTGGCTTCTCCATCCACATGTTCTCTGGGATCCGCTTGCAGAAACTCTTGGCCAGAGTCGACCAATTCAGTGATATCGGCTGTACATCTTGCAGCTGCTGCCGTTGCTGTGCCCGATTAGGCTGCTTTTTAACGCTGCAGAGGCTGATAGGTGGTCGCTCGGCATCGTAGCTTAGCAAAAAGTAGCCGCGTGGACGACCCGTTTCCTTGTCAACCGGCTTCATGGACTCGTACAGCGTTTCTACCGGACACCAGTAACTCGGATACTTGTATCGCGCAGTATCGAGCACAAGCACCATCTGCGTGTCGGGATTGTATGCTCCAATCGGCGAAAAGTGGCCGTCACCGGTCTGTCCCAGCGTCTTTCGAGAGAATGAAATCACCATAAACACATCTGACCGCTGCGTTACGTTCTCCACATCTTTCTTGAACTCCTCGAGCGTAAAGTCGTTTCCACGTTTCACCACAACGTCGCTATGGCACTTTGCTAGGCACGCGAACTTATCGAACGTGATGCCATTCTTTTTCATATCCTCTTTGGATGAGCAGCACTCTAATAATTCGTCTATTTCATTCATGTTGCTTAGTGTTTGTTGCACTCGCCTACTCTTTCTCTGTTTACCCGAATACCAGCGCCAGTTGCCTTTCCAGCGTCGTTGCGGATCAACCTCGAGCGCATTTAATACCATGGCCACTGTCCCATTGCTTAGTAACCATTTGTGTTGAAAATTATAGTGCAAACTTACAGGAGCTTGGGCCACAGTAAGCGGGTTCGGACTGCGTGGTAAAGTTGCCAGTTAAAGAAAAGAACCCTTCGGCATGGCCAGCTTCCATGGCCGAGCGAAACAGCTTCTTGCCTTGTTGAGACGAGAAACGGACGAGTGTGGTTGGTAATTGACGTTGGTAAAATGTGTTTTTTAAATCTGGGTTGGGCCCTGATATGCCTAATAGATCCTGAAAGGCATTGTGTTTAGCGGGTGAAGGTGTGGCATTTGAGTCTGGTTGTTGCGAAGCAAGTGCTGCCGATTGGTGAATTAGGCGAGGTAATCGCTGGTTACGTTGAGCAGCCAAGCATACGAGGTGTCGTGGATATCGATGGGCGAGTCTAAACATTAGGGAATTCTATAGTGTGTACAAGGTGAAAAGGCCCTGCAACACACACACTTGTCAGGATTATTTAAAGATCAGCATACGGCGATGCATCTCGAACCTTATTATGTGTCCCTTTCCAAATTGTATATGTCCTGCATCGTCTCCCTCGAATCTGCATATCCTTATATATCTTGACAGCCAGCTCGATCTTATCGATGGTATCATGATGGCTCAGTGACCAATGATATCCTTCTCTTCTGAGCAAGACGTATGTGGCTTGCAGCCTAGCATTATTACCGCGATACATGTGCGACCGCAGGGAATACGTCTGCACAAGCCCAGAAATCAATGCATGCTCTTTACAGCAGAGGCCATCATCACTCGCATCAAGCCGCAAAGTCATTTTGGAGAAAGTTTCCATCCCAATTTTATTTTCATCATCAGATAACAAGTCTAACGCATAATTTACTTGCGAGACTATAAAGAGAGCATGTAAGCAAAACAATCCAAGCACACCCACTGACAACTTTTCACTCACCTTGATCTTCTTGAGATAGAACTCGAGTTCCTTGCCTTCCAAAATGTAACCGTCGCAACGGCCAGACTGACCAGGGCGCGAGGCAATGCGGGCTAATTAAAAAAAAAGCAAATAAAAAAATTAGTTACCTAGACAACTGCGATATTCTCGAGGCTTCATTACCATAGAGACGACCGGCAGCGAATTGGTCATCAAGAAGAGTGTCGACGGCGGCGGTGGCACGGCGCTCCTCGAACTTCTTCTTGCGCTGCTCGGACTTGCCATTGATGTTGGCATCGAATTCAGCAGCCTTGGCCTCGGTCAACTTCTTCTTGCCCAAGGGAAGACCATAGAAACCTTCGTACCACTGACGGAAGGGAGTGGCATCGACTTGGATGATGGCACCCTTCACCAAGGTGTTGGTACGGACAAGCTCGTTGTTCGTGGGGTTGTAAACGACAGTCAAGACACGAGTCTTGCGAGCCTGACCTTCAGAAGCCCACGAGAAGTTACCGGATTCCAAACGCAAGGCTCTGTACTTGGTGTTACCACCACGAGTGCGAACGGTGTGGATACGCTTGGCACCAAGCTTGGTGTTGGCGGCAGGGCGGCCCAACTCGAACCTTTAAATTATAAAATGAGCATTTTCTCAAAATGGAATAATGGTTGTTCGATTCGCTTACTTTCTCTTCTTGCGATACTGAGCACGTCTAGCACCGGTGGCACTGTCAATCGATAATTTCGAATTAGTTTCAATTTTTGTTTTCTCTAATCTTCAAAACTCGAGCGTTTATCTCTTTTTCCAAACTTACGATCTCTTGTGCCTGGAGTCACGGCTGATACCTAGATGGATAGCGTCAGTATGGCTACATGGATGGATGGATGGATGGATGTCTATTAATTACCCATGTTGGTCGATGGATGAAAGAGGGGGCAATCGGAACGCACCAAGAGCTTGCCAATGAGCTGAAATTTTGAAGCTCCGAAATGTCGACTTGGGCTTTGTCGGATCCTTTTGAGCGCTCTAACTGGACGTAGCACTGACGGATAATACCTTTCTCCAAAGCGGTGTGTTGTTTCAGTTAAAGTATGATCCAGTATGTTCGCAATATTCTAAATTAAGAGTAAATAATTGCTGTTTTCCCTCAGGTACCATGGAACGTTCCTTAACAGCCAATATGACGACCTTTTCATAGTGGGGGTTATCTTAGCCGTCCGGTTATTATAGTCTAAGCAAATGGTACGTACTGTATAATTTACATATTATACGACTGATATTTAGTTACATTATCTTGCACTGTCTTCTTATTACGTACATACGTACGTCGTTTGCAATATAATTATAGACCAAAAGGATATAAAGCTGATCTACTTGTCGTAAGCAAATTCATAATAACTAGTCAATAATGATCATACTTTGCGATACGCTAGAAGTAATTACTAATACAAGCTACGTATTTTCTTCTCTCCTAAAAGACAAAACCCATCGCGACCAATGTACAGATATTCAAGCGAGTAACAAATCCTGGGCGATTTTTTTTTTGACACTGGACTATGTCTTTGTCACATCGTAGTCTTAACTGGCAGTGTTATCGTCGACGTAAAATACACGGATTTCTGTGATTAAATGTACATTCCGGATTCACCAGCACATTATGTAGCTATTCGTATCTTGAGGTAGCAAAATCGAGATATTCGTTGGATGATAACGGTAGGCTGCCTTAGAAATCCCATCGTAGGATCGTGTTGATCAATAATGTTCTACGTATTCCGGCCAGGTAAAATCAGTGTGCTGAATAAAGTTGTGTATCCGTCAAACACTCGTTGTTCGTGTACTCTAAGTCACCAACATCGCCTCAATACGTTATAAAGGAATAGGAACCGTTACGACTTCTGCTTTCTACTTCTCAGCAGTCACACAAGTAACATAATTGTCGTATTCCCAACATACATTATCATCCGTGGCTAGATGCTCTTCGTTAATCCTTGCTTTTATTCGTTGCTTCTGCGACACTAACAACTGTACGGTCATCGATTATTTCATTTGCTTGTATGTGCAATGTTGATCGGGCTTTACTGATCAAGCATAGCAACTCAGCTAACTAAGGCTCTGTATGACCTTCGGCTTCATTCGCATTAGACGGCAAGGTCGTTAGAAACTAGGCAAAAACATGGATCCCCCGGTTATTGGACAAAAGCATCCATCTCCTCCGTCCCGACTTGTAATTGTTATAAATAGAGAGTAGTTTTCCTCAAAAAGCATGATCTTATTTTTTATCTAGCCATTTGAAAGCCCTTTCTCATTGAGCGTTACCGCAGTAATATTGAGGCAATTCAGATGTCTATTTACTCAGCGGAAATAGCAGAAACTTTATTGTAACTAGACGCTTAATATTGATGCCTCTTATGTTCTTGTACTTATGTATTGTTAGGAAGTATCAATCCTCCGTTCTTTAAAAAATGTACCTTTTCTATTTCCCAAACTAATACGTAATGATTCTGTAGTCGAATATAAAACATGTCAATATACACTATTCCAAAGCGGCCACATGCGTTGTCGCTCACCGTAGTAGAGGAATTTAACCTCGGAGAAAAAGGACAAATAGTATGTACGTACATAGTCAAAAAATTGTAATAGTAATACGTGTCAAACTACATCGAATATAAATTAATCCAGAAGCGTTGCTATTGAGAAACTGCCGTCTTTGTCCTGTCATCAATTTTAACAAGCAGGATGAAGGCGTCATCTCATATCAGTTTGTTAAATGTACTATCAATGATATGACTAAATTTATCGGCTGCGTAGAAAATAAAGAACGTTCTTTGCACGAAAAATCCAGTGTGTGTCACTTTTTGTGTTAAATAATTCATAAAGACCAGCCCATCATACTCACTCATGGAGGAGGGGGTGAAAAATTGGTCATCGGATATTTCATATGCTATTCCTGCTTTTGTTGTATGTAGATGTTTAAACTAATAACATTTCACTGATGCTGGTAATAAGGTATTGATACCGTCATGGTCGCACACATATATTCACGGAGAAATCCATTGCAGTACTTCCCGCCAAATAAAAGGGATACCTACTTCTCAGCGAGTATTCGAGAGTGCCGGGACAAAGTTTATATGATCCTTATCTCTTGGGTGGAGGCTTATTAAGACGCTTGGTTAAGTAATTATGTTGGGTTCATCGATGTATTACCATAAAATTGAGATAAGCTTTCCTTGGATCTGATCCAATATACGATTTAGTCGATTAGGTACGACTTGGTAATCTATGATAACAACAGCTGATTGCAGTACAAGGATTGCCGAATTGAAATCACAAGGTCATGGCTCTGATTACCTCCTCTAATATAGATCGGAAAAATAAACAATCAATGACACACGAGCGGCTTGTAAATTGTTGGATGCTGGCAGAATTGTGCCACCGTATATTCTCGCTATCTTGTTTCTTTTACTACTCATTGGCTGAGAATATGGTATCTGTGTTAATGAAATTATCGTCTTTGATCAATAGCAGTTTATTTTGTATATATAGTTGGTTGCTTTGCCATCCAATTAACGAAAGCCAAAATCCGCCTTCTAATAGGCAGTAGTATCAAATAAGAGCTGCAATTAAACTTTGCTATTTTCTTATCGAGGGTTCATCCTTACACAGCTTTTATAATACGTATTTCACCTAATTTATTTGATTGTCGGATCAGAAACATAGACTTAACTTTAGTCATTAAGCCGTTATTTGAGTTTAACCGTTGCCATATTTGCTTTGGGTGGAAACCTGTCATACTGGATCAGGCGCGTGGTATCAAACGGCTACTTCTATTCACGGCCATGCCTCTTTACAATTACCCGGTTTTCACATTAAGATACTGTCGTGATAAAGTGTATAATTGACCAATAGCAAAACAAGCGCGATCTAATTGGGAAACAAGCAGCGATAAAGTTCTGCTTTTTGCGACACATGGGATTTTATTACCTCATTCAGACAAGTGCTTCGTCTTACCGTCAATTCCTCACAACTGTTTCGATTGTCACAAAAAAGGACTCGGCTAGGAGCGAGAGCTTTATTACAAAATAAAAAAGATATGTAAAATTATTCTCCTGAATTCATCCTACTACAATGTTAGACACGTCATTAATCCCTCTTCGCTATATAACATTCATTAGTAATATCACAGAGTTTGACGTCATGTACAACTGCTTGGACTTATCGCGGACGCTGAAGAAAGTAAAGCTATGAAGATTGCTTGGATACCTAGATCGATGTAACATGAGAAAGTGCCATGACGCCGCGGATTACCAAATAGGCTTGGAAAACACCCGGTCTTCCGATCATGGCACATACAGCACGCTGCGAGCAGTAAAAAAATGCTTTAAAGAAAAAACTCATACGTCTATGTACATAGAAGCACTATCCACGCTGAGTTTTACTTCATATACTTATAACCTATGTCCATCAAATTAGTACGGTATACATGAATGACTATAGTATTCGGTTTTTTATAATAAATGAAAAGTGGTGCACTTAAACAGCATTTATTTACACGGATTTGGTGGTGGTATATTCCATGGAGTATCATGTGAGTATCTTTTAGAACTTAATCTGTGTTTAGTATCGATGGTACTTGGTTTTGAGTAACAGCTGATGAAGGTTCGATTGTAGCGTGGGGAACACTTATCGCACTTACTTTGATCTAGTACAGTGTGAACGATATCGTCTTTGTCCTACCTCTTTCGAGACGATAAGCGTCTGTTACCTCCCAGTATTGGTATCGTGTCCAACATTGCAAGTTCTTAGGACTGGCATCTCCTGCTTTATTGGGTGACTGTCACTGATACACACCCCTACGACAATAGCCGCTTGATGGAAATTGAGGAAACATTCTTTCTCTGATATATACTTCGTCTAATATATATACCCGAAATCAGCAACGAGTCGAAAGCATTATCTTGCCAAACTACACGCTTTCGCATTGACTTGACTATCATGAGTGAAAAAGCTGGTTCATTAATTGCGGAGACCAAATCGAGTGGCTCTTTCGTAGCTGCAAAGCTAAGACCAACAAAGCGGTTTCGTGAGTATAAAACATAATCCATACACCATAATTTCTAACCATTTTCCTTTTTACGTATCTACCTATCTATCAGCCTACGACTGGAGAGACAAGTTGCATGATCCTAATTTTGATGTGGGTCGCGAAAATGGTGGTCGATCTTATACTGCCTATTATAACATTGTGCGCTGTGTCTGCGGCATTGGAATGTTAAGTTTGTCGTCGGTATTAGCTGGTGGTGGTTGGGGTGCCCTGGGTAAGTTATTTTACCACATAGTATCGCTTCATATCCGTTATAACCTTGGTTCACATTAGCTATTCTTCTTCTCTGTTGGTGGATGACAATGGTAAGTGATGGTACAAGAAATAAATACTAAACTAATCGAATCTCTTGCAGTACTGCTCCGTTATTCTCATTCAAACCCTATACTATGGTGGAGAAAAACATATGCTTTCAGTTAACCAAGTGGCGACGACTGCTTTTGGAAAGTACGGTGGATACACTTCGTTTTTTTTCAACGCATGGATTTTACTGGGCACTGCGATTCTTTACTTTGTGCTTTGCGGTGCCAATCTGAATCAACTCTGTGCTGGCACAGCGGGTGAAATCGGCCATGTCCCTTGGTCCATTATTTTTGTTGTGCTGGTTGGTATTCCATTTATCTTTATGAAGACCATGGACAATCTGAGCTGGACTTCTCTCCTCGGTGTCACTGTAACTCTTGCCACCACTCTCATTTGCGTCATTGAAGCTGGTCTCGATCGTTATAACCAAGTGGATGTTGTCAAGGAAAATGTTGTCTGGGAAGGCTGGCCTGGTGCTATCGCCGTTATCTCTTTCAGTTTGGGCGGTAACGTAGTCTACCCCAATTGTGAAGCCGCTATGCGGAAACCCGAACGTTGGTCTATTGTCTGTATTACCGGCCTAACGACATGTGCTCTCTTGTATGTATTGGAAAAGTTATTGAAAAGAAAATCTTTTGCTAAACTTAAAAAAACTAATTAGATACTTTATGATTGCTATTCCTGGCTATTTTGTATACGGTGAAACTGCTGAAAATCCAATTTATAACAGTATTCCTTTGGGTGTCGGTAGAATCATCGCAATTGTGCTGGTGACGATTAATGTTACAGTGTCGGTCCCTATCTATGCTGGCTCGTTTGCCATCGACTGCGAAAATATGCTGTGTATCACCGTTGAAAAGATGGGAAAGAAGAAGGAATTCATTTGTCGCGCACTCTGGCGCACTGCCAGTAAGCATCCTTATTCGTATACTTTCACGAGAGTGCGTATTCATTAGGTGTCATTTTAGTTATGGTTTTCTGTGGCATTATCGCTTGCACTGTCCCACATTTCAGCCCTCTGATGCATCTTTTTGGTGCTTTTGGTTACAGTACAACTATTTTCATTATTCCTGTCCTTTGCTACTGGAAGCTTACCGGTTTCAAGAACAAGCATCCTGCTGAAATCGCATGGGGATTTTTGACGCTTCTGATGGGGGTTGTTGGCTTGATTTTCGGTACCTGGGACTCTATTGAAAAGCTTATTGCTGCTTACCGAGGAGAAACATAAGCACCTGTATACTTCGTATTATTTGTCTCTTGTGGTGTAATATATTTTATATGTATGTACGTAATTGTAGTATTATGAATATTAAAAGAACACCATATGTCAAAAGCAAGGACTACATATCGAAATAAGCTTATATATGAAAGGCTGATTATATCTAGGCAACAAAACAATTTGTTGGTAAGACAAAAGCGTAAGCACGGCAATAGACCGAAAGCTGCGGTTGTAAAGCCATGTGTCAGCACATCAGATTTAATTGGGCTCTGGAACCCCGGGTCGCTGTCTGACCACTTGCTTCTTTCCACTGTTTCTAATTTAATGTCAACGAGCGATCCACATACCAACGAAGAAGATCAGCGAATGAATTATGCTGTGTAAGTTTTGCTTCCTGGTGCATGTGTCATTGGGCCTTGTCATGATTGATTGCCGGATCTTACAGGCCCATACCTGCGTCGTCGACATCACTTATGGCATGGTCACTATCGCCACCAGTGTATGATCGGTTCCATGGCACACAGCAACATCGAGACAGCTTTGGGCGACGACAAGAGTTAGAGAGTGCGTTCTATCGCGATCTCGTATGTTGCAACAAACGGATCCACAATTTGCACCATTTGCTCCTGCACTATGAAAAGCATCACCACGCGCAGCAGCCGGCTGACGATGAAGTTCCTACAGATCAGGCAATGGAGATTGAGGAAGCGGTGACAACCAATGTCACGCACGATGACAACTCGCTTGCACCGATCATTCCCGGGGTGGAAGATGCTTCGGACGAGCTCCTGCTGTTCCGCAGCACAAGCGACGTACTGTTTCAAACGGACTACATGGCACCTGACAAGCCATACAAGTGTACTGTGCCGGGCTGTCTAAAGTCGTACAAAAATGCGAACGGATTAAAGTATCATCGGGAGCACGGACACTTGAACGACGAGAACGATGACGATCGACCGTTCCGCTGCACGATTGGCACATGTCACAAACGATACAAACAGCTGAGTGGGTTAAAATATCACATCACGCATGCGCACATGGCCCCCGCGCCTGCGTTTTCACAGCTGCTGTCGCTGCAGCCGGACCCGTTCTCGTAATGAGACGATGAACGCCCCTTCCTTTCATTCGATCATCTGTAAATTAAGTACATTCCTTATTATCTAGTCCTAGAAAAAGTTACATACGAGCAAAAGCATTCATAATACGTTATAAAAGCAGTAGATGCATCATCAGGGTTGCATTAAAATTCCAAGAAAACTTCAAGTGGAATTTTGAACAAAAAAATCTCCTTGCCTTTTGCTTCTTTTCATCCCTTTTTATCGCATGACTGACATAACTTTCCGTCAGCAGCTTGTCATCCACAGCAAGGACATCGCTTATTCCGCCAGCCTAGACGAAAGTCTGCCGCCGTGCCACCCTACAGACACCGCCGCCGAGACGCCCTATGGCCGTACGCTCTTCAAGAACTCTCGAGGCTCGCGCCTTTCGTTCCAGTCCGAGAGCCGCACGTACAACCGCCGCGTGTCGTTCGACAACACCACGGCGATGCCAGAGAAGCAGCACGTGGTGCTACGTCAAACAACCGACGGCTTCGAACGCACCCGTCGATCACGTGTCTACCTCGTACCCGTGAATATGGATGTGGGGGCGCTCGACGGAATCAAGTTTGCGCTTATGGTAGGGTGCCACAAAATGTAAATAGCATGACCAATATGGCAAAGGAAAATCTGATCAATACTCTTCCCAGGATCTCGCTGAAGAGAGTGACGAGATCATTGCTGTGGGGATTTACAGCCAAGGTATACCACGCGACCTTTATGGCAGCCGGGTTCTCACGCATTTATTAACAGAGGACGACATCACGGCGCAGTACAAGGCCGACGAATTAATGCGCAAGCTGATGGAGTACCATCAAGGAGACAAGGTACATATGTCTGTATATGCACTCTGCTATCGGAACGTTTCAAACCAAGTTTGTTGTTGCTTAGATTAGCATGACAGTCGAGGTGTTTGGCGGGAAATCTGCAAGGGATGTGTTGGAGGAAATGGTACACAAATATTTTGGATTCGTTAAAAAGAAGCCAACGAAATTAAGGTTTTAGGTCGACATTTACGAGCCGTCGATGGTGATTGTAGCATCGCAGCGACGCCCAAACAAAGCGTCTCATGAGTTTTCGGGCACGGGAATATTCAAGAATGCCCTCAAACGATGTGTTACCCCGATTATATTTGTGCCGACTGAAGCCTATATACGCCGCGCTTCAACAGGCGATTTACACACAAGTCGTCGGTCATCTTCACAAGACGATCAAAGAATAAGTGCCCGTCGCTCAGCGTCGGATCCGCAGGTAAAAGTCCCTGCTCGCGTCAGCCAGTCTCGCCCCACGTCGCTGCGCTTCCTCATGAAGATGCTGGAGGTTTTCAAACGGGCCCGATAGATAAGAGATGCTGTATTGTTGTATTTTATTATGTATGTAGAGATTTAAGAAACATATGAATGTATATTTGCGGAACAATGAAAGCAGAAAAGGAAAGAATACAAAAATTGAGCGTAAGGTATCATTTTCGTACAACACAAACGGGCGTAAGGAATAAGCATAGTACATAAAAACAGATGGGGTTATGGGGGAGGCCGATGCAGCGCTTAGAAAAACCGTTTCGATGCTGGACGGATCGCTGTCGCTGCCCATTCAATGTAATTTTCTACTGCCGGACGAAGAACCTCCGCCGCCGGAAGCATCTGTGTGATGCTGCCTATTGCTTTGGAAACAGACAGCCACTCCTTGACAACAGAGTAGTAGTACGTGTCCAGGACGGCTCGATAGCTGCACTGTAGCTTGTATACCAGCGGTACCATCTCGATGGTGTCTGTCTTTTGTACTGCAATAAAAGTCGGCTGATTGCTGAGAGCCCTCTTTTCATCGTTGCTGCTGGTGATTGGTACTATACTCATCAGTATATGGCCCAGGAATTCCAGTACGTATGCTTTTCCGGATGCTGCCTTTTGGGTCAAATCATCGTACAAAGATCTGAGGGTATCGTAGATCGCTTCGATGAGACGGCGATCCTCTTGCACTGTAATTGGCTCAATAACGCAAGTTATTTGAGCGCTTTTTTTAAATTTGGACTGAGGCATGCCAGTGACAGTAATCCACTGATACTCGTCCTCTTTGGAGGAGCCATTTGCGAGCCATCGTACGTCAAAGGTGGGTTGGATTCGGCGGTAGGTCATGTTGAGCTGTCCACAAAGTATTTGGAGATCTTCGGAGTGGATAAAGGCCATGATCGGCATGCCTATGAGTTGGCGTGTTGCTGGCGAAGCTGGTTGCAGCTCTTGATGCATCACATGATAGACGCGGTCGACTATCCCATACGGACTGAGCATAAGCACGGTGGTAGCGTCCGTTGGCAAGGTGAATCTATTGTGGCGACTAATCTTTTTCTGCCCCGGGGGATCGAGTGGGCGCACAAGCCAATAGTCGAGGGCGCCTGTGGTCGTTTGTAACGGATCACGATGGATACATGCCTGGAATTTGATGCGCGTGCCTCGGGTATCGCGTGCTACACATCGTCGTGGAAACGTATCGTCGTGCAATGTCTCCAGCAGCTGCCCGATATTCTTGCCAATAACGTCTGCCGGGCTGTGTCCCAGAATGTCAAATATCTCGTCTGTGGCGGTAACGATGGTCTGGTCCCGCTGGTGTACTATGAATAGCGAAGACGAGGTGCGTAAAGGGCAAGAATCAAAGGAATGTGAGTCTTCATCGTCGCTGGACGCGGACATGATGAATTTTTAAATGAAGGCGATTTTTAATGGGAAAGGAGCTGTTGAAACAAAAGAGGGAAAAAGGAAGAAACAGTTGACACTTGACTTTTTTCTTTAGCTGTTTCGTCTCGTCCCTTTCACATGAAAAAATTCGTATTTGTGTAACGAACTAGAGAACAAAAGACGCGTGGCAATTGTCTCTAGCATATGAAAGCGTTACCGTGGCACACCCGCACAAGCCTATTATTCAACTGAGCCTCTATCCATAGTTGGGTTTCATGCGAGATTATGGGGATAATGGAAGCAAAAACTCATTTGGCGATTTCACATGCCAAGTCCAAAATACCATTTTACTTTTTTCGTTTTTTTACAAATCTAGGGAAGCCTCTAATACACCACGGCAACATGGAGGTTATACTTTTCGTTGCGCTTGGTCAGCAAAAAGTCAGTGTTGTGGAACTTGCGCACCGCTCGCCATGCCTCTGATTCAGAATCAAACTTGACTAGAAACTTAGATACAGTCGCCTGCTTTTTTCTATTTTAAAAACCTCATGAGTTAATGTATGACCGTTTTTCATGCTCTCTTTCCCCGGATCCACTTACGAAGGTAACCGCATTATACTGTCCGCTGTGCCTTCCACTGGGTAAAAGTTCCGTGACCGCAGGTAGCCCAGCAGATGCTCTGGTTTTGTCAGCAGGGGCAGGCCCGTGAAGACCACTGCGCGTCCAGAGGCACTCGTGGCGTCGGCAACCGACATCAATTCGCGTGTGCGCACCTTATCCGAAAGCTTACCAATCTAGATAATCCAGGAACACAGATTTCTTAGTCTAGAAACCCCATATTGGATTAAAAAAAGCTTACATGCTGCATCTTGACCACATTGCCTCCCATCACACGTCGGTTGCCATATTCGATGACACGTTGGGCATCTTCTGCCGTTTTCATGGTAATAATACAGCGGCCGTTGAAGTCAAAGTTATCGTTGCGAACAAAGACAACTGTATAACGTAATCAGCATTTTCTGCTTTCTATTTTTCGATATAGCATTAGTCAACTTACTTTCATTGATAGACTTGTCGCCTTCTGGCAACGCCTCACGAGCAAGCTTTTTAATATCCTCGGTTGTCGTGGTGGCAGGTAAAGCATCGATTTGCACAAAGCGTGTAGGTTCCTTACTGACAATATTACGTTCTTTTCGTACCTGAGCTGTAAAGCCGTGTTATTGAGAGCTGTCCTGCCTTTAAAAAAATACAAAGAGACTTGCCAATGAACTTGCTTGTCATTGTTGCTGCTGCGCTTGACTTTTCGGCGTTGCATGTTGGGGCAGAAATCTGGAAGCATCGTTGTTGCTGGGGTTTGTTGAGGCCAATTCTTGACAATGCTGATCTTTGACGTAAAATGGACGATAAAACAACTCGACTGGCCATGGTTCGCGGCTATAGTATTTTGGACAACGGCAAAGTGGTGATTTTTTTTGTTGTTGTCATTGCGGTAATTTTTCCAAGTCAGCAGAAGATCGAGGTTGGCTGCTGTTTTCCGTCAAGCGAGTAATGAATGATTGGGTTACACCCATTGTTTTAGTAACTGCAAGGATGATATTCGTGAATCTCATGTCTGCAGCTGGACAGGCGACTATTTATATTCTTCAAAAATCATCCACTTTTTTTTTGGAATGATTGCTCATGATCGATCTAAAGTATTACAAGATCACTCCACAGTTTGGCTTTATCAGTTACACCCATGCAAGCGGTGAAAATGTTGTCACTGTAACTATGGAAACGGTAATAGCTTAAAGAAGCATGGAAAGTGGATCAGATCATGTATGTCGTGTGACACTAAACGTACTTGCAACTGTGACGCACTTTCGTAAAGATAAAACCGAGATTCCCACTTCCATCTTTGCAGACTGCGCACTTTTTTTCTCACTCTTCTGAATGTCCAGTAAACAGCAAAGTAAAAGTAATTATGTTGAAAATACTAACTCTATTTATACACCAGGCACCAAGAAACAGTTCCTTGTTGTTATCCACGACTTTACTGATCCGGAAGCGCTTGAACGGCGCATGGCAGCACGAGACAAGCATATCGCCATGGCCAAGGCAAACCACCCCGAGTATATCGTATGTGGTGGCGCCATTTTTGATTCCCATGAGGTACGCACATAGACGAGCACGAAGAAACGGTACGTAGCTCAGCTTTTTGAATGATAGACGCGAAAAATGATCGGCAGTGCCATGATTTGTCAGGCAGAATCTGAGGAGGAGCTACGTCAAAAAATTTCACAGGATCCTTATGTCCTCGGCAAGGTGTGGGAGAAGTGGGATATTTACCCTTACCGCAAGCAAGTATACATCACTTTGTCTATCTCTATGGTTACTTACTGATGTTTCACAGTGCCGTTGGCTTGGAGAAGGAGCTTCCCGGACCAGTGATTATTTAGGAGCACACTTGCGCGTGCGACAATAAACTGCAAACATGATAGTTACGCGTTGCCTGTTTTCCTTGGATGGTTTGTGGAGTGCGACATTTTGTCCGAGCATATATAGTGCCAGCAACGGAAAGACTGGAGTCTATATTCTATATGTAACTCTGATTGAAAAGCCGCTTGATATTCGGTGGCGGGCCTCGGTGCTAAAATCGAGTCGTGTGCTCTTTCTTCCTTGTTGATCGTCCAAAAGAACAAATTTTGGACGCGCCTCCCTTCTTGCCCCCACAGCACGTCAATTCCACGAATAGTTTTCGATCGAACATCATTTGCTCGCTGTGCATTTTAACCCTCTTTAATTTTTCGATCGAACGAAAACAAGGTTTTTAGATGGACCATCGATCCAATCATTGAAAGAAAAAAAAAGAACTTACCTTGCCGAAACGAAACTAGAAACTTTATTAAAAAGGAGGGGAAAATAACCTGGGGTTGGTGTCTATTCTGCTCTAATCCGTTAACATTATGACAAAGAGTTCATGCTCCCTTCCACTTAGGAAAAACAAAAGCGTTCACTATTTTGACGTCTCAATAAGCACACGTCCCAACGACCTCTCTCTTTTCATTCTTTGCATATCATGTTTTTCTTGGTAAATGCAGATACGCGCACGCCCCGCAGCGAAGGATCCCGGTAATAACATTTTGCGAGGTAGAAGGAGCTATCACACACGATTACGCTGCACCCATCATACTTCGGACCCAACATGCACGCACAGCTAAAGGACAAGCTGTATGCCGACGTGGAAGGCACCTGCTCCGGTCGGTTTGGGTACATTATCACAGTCGTGTCGCTGCTGAACATAAGCAAGGGCAAGATATTACCGGGATCAGGTTTGGCAGAGTTTAAGGTGAAATATCAAGCGATTGTGTTCAAGCCATATAAGGGAGAGGTACTGGATGCCGTTGTTACCACTGTAAATAAGGCAAGTGTTGTTTTCTTTATGCGCCAGTGTCCGTGCTGAGACGATCTATAGATGGGCTTCTTTGCCGACGTGGGCCCGTTACAAGTCTTTGTGTCGAGCCATGTGAGTATTGGGCGATGGTTGTGCCCTGCGTCCTGGAGCTGACCCCTGTGCCTGTTTGAATAGCTAATCCCAAATGACATGCAATATGACCCCAACGGCAACCCGCCCTGCTACTCTTCTGAAGACCAGGTATGATGGCGGAAGGGGAGTGCGCCGGGCCGAGAAGCTCAACGGTTCTTGATAGGTGATACAAAAAGACGTGCAGGTTCGGATAAAACTGGTGGGTACCCGCATTGATGCAACCGAGATTGTAAGTATCTGCTCAGAAAGGGAGTGCTGGTGCTGGATGGCGCGGCTAATACGGCCTTTTTTTCATTCAAAAGTTTGCTATTGGAACGATCAAAGAAGATTACCTGGGAGTCATCTCGCCATAGCTTACGTCTTTTTTGCGAAAGTAAAAGTATGGGATGGAATAAAAGAGCAGTGGGAGCAAGAAGCGGTTTATCACCCTGTAAAGAGTAACATGCCCGTTTTTTGATTACTGAAGCAATACCCAGGTTTTAAAATAGTCATGCGATATATCTCATGCTGGGCCACTGCCCTGGTTCCCAGAATATTAGTGTCGGGCACGGCTTCAGAAGGTATTTGACCGTTTGACACGCTGCCTCTCAGGTTTGCATAAGATGACTGGCATACCCAAGCCATAATTTTTGAGGCTGTCATATGCTGCACCGAAATATTTTTCATTTTTTCACACAGCTGACCGAAGCATTCGTGATCCATAACAATCATTGCCATGACAACGAAATAGCCATGGCAACGACGATGCTTTGAGATGTCGAGACGGAAAAAGCAAAGCTTCTAAGTTTTTTTTTTCTTCGTTCGTCGGTTCGTTGACAGGCACCAATAAATGATCCAAAAAATTGATGACGTAGTAGCTAATTTTTTTCCGTATCGCGCCCTGGAGGAATCGGCTGCCTCCCCCTTTCCCTATACACACATTTGACAATGGTTAACCGCGCTTTTGTGAACGTAAATGGATCTCGATAAATTTCGCAAATGGAGAAAGCTTACGGGTGAACGTGGATAGGTCGGCCGCTGGTCAGCACTTGCTATCGGTCTTGTGTACGGCTACTCGCACAATGCGTCGTTGCAGAAGCAGGAAGATGCAAAGAAGCAACAACTCGAATACGAGCGTCAAGAAAAGCTCATTGAGAAGGCCAGACTCGCGTACGCCGCCAAGAAGAACCCCACCCCCGCCGTAACAGCTGTCGAAACAGGTATATTGAAAGTGTAGAGGCGACAAGGTGGCGTTTTTTGCTGACTATTTTCTCTTTACGTGTTGCAGTTGACATCGAGAGCCCAGACTTTGATTTCGAAAAGTTCATTGGCCAACTGGAAGCGCAGGAAAAGAAATAATATGTCTACAACCACTAGATCGACTGCATTGAATTTGTGTGTTTCTTTAAATATGATCGTTATTTTGCATACATGCTGTAGTGTGTACAGGGAAAGGAGTGGTCAATGCATCTGACGACATTATGAACGGGTTCATTGTTTGGGATTGATTGTTTCTGTGGACTATTTAAATTTCTTTGAGCATGGTGGATCGCCGGCTCCCCTCCCTTTCGCTCTGCTCATTCTGTTAAATGTCATTTGCCGACGACGATACCAATTGGGATAACGATATTGTTTTTTGTCAAGCCTTATTCGATCAGAAGCTCGCCAACACCGCCAGACGCACCAACATCCATGCTCGCAACCCGGACAAGGATCTGGCCGACGCCTTTGCTCGACTGGGCTACGACGACGACGACTACGACGACGACGATGACGACGAGACCGACTCGACCTTCATCAGCCATCACTCCGACAAGCTGTGCGTCAAAGAGCGTGCCGACTCGCTGTCGATTCCTGGGCTGGATGACTATATGCTCAGCAGCCCATGCCCCGGCGTCATCACCCGCATCGGTTCCCACAAGCAAGTGATGGATGATGGTGATTGGGGGGAGGATATCAAGCTTCCTAACAAGGGATTACCCGCCACCCCGCCCCTCAAACCGGTCGGGCCATTGTTCTTGACAGACGAACAGGAGCAGCCGCCCAAGCGGAAGGTCAGGTTCGATGCGCTTGAAAAGGTCAACACGTACACCCCCGAACAGAGTCTTGAAGAAGACGAAAGCTACGATGATATTGGCTTTCCGGAAGATATGTCTGGATTAAGCATCAAGCGGTCGTCGACACCTCCACCACCACACCGGATGCAACCGCAATCCATCCACGAGGACGACGATCAAGACTTTGGTAAAGACTTGTATATCGATTCAGATGACGTATTTCGCGGAAGGAAGCGAACAGCTCCGCGTTTCTCTTCCATCCCCCGTCGTGTGCCCGACTCGAAGCTGCCGGTGGCTTCTTCATTGGACCGAAACCCGCGCTTCCGTGCTGCTACTTACGCATCACGGCAGCGGCAAACAAAGAGTCAAATGCCTCCGCCCAAGCCAGCTCTGGAAAAGCCGCCCGCCACTCGATGGACGGATCGGTCAAACAATAGCAGAATGACTGCACCCAACGGTACCACCCTGATATCCACACCGCGGTCAAAAGTCTCGTACGGAAACGGGTCCGAGTTGGATGGAATCGATATCCTGCCAGAGTGGCGACGCCGAAGCCTGTCGTGCTGGAAGCATCTGACTGGTAATACGAGTTGTTTGTTTCACTTTCATGCTCACATGTGATTATAGAGAAGCGTCTCGGCGGTATCGATCCACAACGACCCTGGCGACACAATATGGTACGCGTCCTTTTCTTATGTGTTTTAAGAAGAAAAAGCATTGATTTGTTTGTGTACAGTCGCGACGCAAGCCAACCCTTATTCGGCCCGACGAGCGCGTCTTGAACAAAGGTACCCCACCCACAAGGCAGGAGCTCCTCACGTATATTAAACCATGCTCAAATATAGAATGCAACGAGATGCGGTACGATGCAGAGGCACAGCGATGGCATGGCAACGAGAAAAGCCTATCCTTTTTCACGGCCAAACAACAACGCCGGCGACCTGCGCTGATCACAAACATGAACAAAAAGTCAATTGCGAGCAGAAACGCCGAGGTGACGGTGGGCTCGATGGTGTTTGACCCAGTCGAAATGCGGTGGAATACAGCGCCCAACGTTGAGGAGGAGGAAGACGTGCTGGCAGGGATTGAAGATCTGGGCGACTTTGGTCTGTACCGTGACCAGCCTTCCATGCGTGTTCGTTTACCAAATAGTACGCGCGAATTTGAACTTTCTCGGCAGATGCAGCGACTCTGCCACGACCAGGAGGAGGAACATTATGAGCAGATGAAGCACTGGTCTCTTCGCGAAGACGACCAGCTGTTCACGCCCAGCAACACCCCCGTACGCACACACACGTACTTGCTCTACCATTAATATTATATCGTAATAAAGGAATTTTGTGTTTTTATATGTGCTTGAGTTTAGCCTCTCTTTTAAACAAGTAAGCGCCACAACTAAACTTGAAATCTCTGTCTAGTACTTTTTGCCAAAGAGGATGACTTGGAGTTTATCGTAGCCCGACAACACACCAGCGCCAGCAATGGCACGCAGAATGTTGGCACCGGCACCCTTGAACAGCGATCTGGTGCCTTCCTTTGCGATGATTTCCTTGAACGCGTGAATGGACGAGTCGTACTTGACGGCGGCGCCAGACGTCATCATCATACGACGACGGACAGTATCGATGGGGTAAGACGCCAAACCGGCACCAGTCGTGACAGCCCAACCAAGCAAGAAGGTAGCCAAGAAGCTCTGCTGCAATGACTCGGGCATGGCGGGCTTGAGCGAGTCGTACATACCAAAGTAGAGACCACGGTACACGATGATACCGACACAGGAGATAGTGAAGCCACGGTACAAGCCTGCAATGCCATCTGAAGCCAAGGTCTTGCGGTAAACATCGATAAGACCGTTGAATTGGCGATCGCCACCGCCCTTGGATGCTGACTTGGCGTCATTGGCAAGACGCGTACGAGCATAGTCAAGGGAATACACGAAGAACAGACTAGATGCACCAGCTGCACCACCCGACGCCAAGTTGCCGGCAAACCATTGCCAGTAGCCATCTTTGACCTTGTCCCTGCCAAACATGCGCTTGAACTTGTCCTTGAAAGCAAAGTTCAACGCCTGCGTAGGGAAGTAACGGATGACGTTGGCCGTGTTGCCTCTCCACAGCGAAATAACGCCTTCGTCCTTGGCAGTACGCGTGAAGCACTCAACAATGCCTCCGTATGGCTTAGCCAACCGCCCTTGCTTAATCATCTCATCTTGATTCTGAATGAGAAGCTTCACACGCTCAACTATGGAAGACAGTCAGGTTAGCTGGCTGTGTTTGTGTTGTTCTTCAATGGTATTAACTTGGCGCGGCCGCTGTTTTTGAGACGGCTGCAGAGATACCGCCCATCAAGAAATCCTAACGGTGACATGAATAAGCTTCAACGTGCCAGAAAAATTTTGCTGTGATAACTTACGACGACAAACTGATTCTTTGGCTTTTCGGGCATACTTATGTGAAGGAGAAAGAGAGAGAAGGAAAAGGAAGGCACATGTTTCACGCTGTTACTCTTTATATAAACAAAAGCCGGGTCTTTTTTTTGCAGCCACATGGCTCCCCTTTTCTCACTTCCCCCATACTCACCCCGTCCCACCGATAAACGCCATCACCGTTTATCTCGAACTTTTCATGCAGCCTTGGCTCATTGTTTTTTAAAGCGGCGTTCGATATTGCGGGGAACATCTTGCAAAAAAAGCGGTTACCGCTCGCTCGGATTTTCTGGACACGCTGACACTGCCAGGGCCCGGTTACGGTTGCCTAGGTTTCCCGTTCACGTCTTTGCCTGGCAACAATGGCCACCGTCAAAAGTGAAAAGGAACGCTGTATCGCTCTATTTTAGACCGTGTAAATATAAAAAAGAATATTGTCTCGGTTGCCTTTGCGGGTAAGTTCCTCGATTAGCGTAGCGCATGCGGCATAGAAATTTCGTTATCTGAGTCCACGACAAGCCTTCCGATTACCGAGTCATGTGCCATGTACACAGAGGCACGTTTATTTCATCATAAACATGGTGACATGTACAGTATTGCCGAAAAGCAGCGTCCTCACCCACAGAAATCAATGTCGTCATCCAATGAAAGTCCATGCTGCAATCCGGTGACGTGGTAGTACTTTTTTCATTCTACTCTCAGCAAGAAGCCTTTTTCTCCTTACACACTACCTGTTTAAAGGACCAGACTTGGCAGTTCAATGCAACAGCAGAAACGGCTGGAGATGAAGGTGCCTTTATTAGCCTAATATCCTGCGAAGTCAGGATAAAATTCCCAGCCTGATCAGTTTTTGGTTTCTTGGGAGCTACACTTGGCCTTGATAGATTTCCGGGGTGTAGGGGTGGAACGTCTGACGATTGTTGCCTATTCCGTTTGAATAATCCGTACATAGCTTACTAAACTGACATTGCCTTTACCAAGTTTGACACAACCGAAACTTACAGGTACATAATGTACTTGAGCATTATTCTGTGGCGAACGAATCACGCTAACTATACATGTATTCACTCATGTATAGTCGATTCGCCAAGGTGCTGCTGCAAGAGAACTCTATCCAGTTACAGAAAGTAAATTCTATAAGACCAAGCGAGACGATTATTCATCGAGAAGTGAGCCAGGCTTATATCGATATAGCCAAGGTAGCAATGTTGACGACTGTGTCACAATAAGCTTATAATTATGCATACAGACCTCAAGCGTGTCCTATCCCATAGCCCGGGGCAGGCATATATCATGAGAAGAGTGATGGATGGAAATTGAAAATACACATAGGCATTGTTCACCATTTTCAAAGCGTATTACTCGACATGAGCACCTTTAAACACGGATCGCCAGCATTTCAAAAAACCCATCTTATTACCCGCGCCAACACTTAGTGTGAATAAGCAAGTCAAACGTTATTGCTTCCTTCAAGTTTTTAGCCATCTTTATCCGGAGGTGCTGTTACCATTTGCGCACTCCCAAAACATGGGCCTTGGCAATATCGACATCTTGCTTTGAGGCCCAGACCTTCTTCAGTTCACCATAGCCGAGTTCAACGATGCTCCGATTGATAATCGTGGGGATGATGTCAGGGCGAAGACGATGGTTCCCGTGAGCTTCCTTATAAATCTACAATGTGGCATCCCATTCAATTTAGTTAACATCATGTGCGAGCCTGTATCGTATGTCTGGGCGCCAGTAAGTTACTTCTTTATGTATGACTGTGCATAGCATACCCTGCTTTTGCACATGAATACCGCTTGGCACTCGTTCATTGCAAAGGCCAAATGAGAAAAAGAAACACGCTGCTTCATTTCCCATTGTCGCATTTTTGGTTCACTTATACAACCTGCTATTCTTCCATTGCTTCGCTGACAACTGATATGAACATCCAGTTGGCTCTATGCTAAGGTTGCACCACCGCCATTAAAATAAAGTAAGGTGTAGCCGTAAATACTATATGCATTGTGTATCTGGAAGTAGTTTATTACACGCAGCACTCTTTTAAAAGCATGATGTATAGCATGGATCATATTTCCCTTCACAAAAAAGCTTTCGTGTCAACCCAGGTCTTGCATTTTTTGAAACCTACACGAGATGATCCATCAGAGCTGAAAACCACTTGATCAAATCAATTCAAAGTAAAGTGATGGCTACCGTCCATTTTATAACAGTTCAAGGTCGCGAAAACTTGCGTCTGAGGTTTATATCCAACCTTACCTTGATGACATGAGCCTAGCTGAATATCTCGTGGGCTGGTTTAGGAAGACTTAGCGAAAGCACGTTACAGATTGCTTAAATGAGGTAAGGAGACTATCTCGGCTGTTCATTTGCTTGCTTTCATGCTCCCCAAAACGGTTTGAGGAAAGCCAATAACGAATTTCCAACCAGTAAGAGTTCCGAAACATAGTCTTACACTCTCTTCTTGCCGTGCGACAATAAGCCATTGCGATAATTACATTTAACCCCAACTCCTGAAAGTTTGTGCTTGGCATCTTTTGTAGATACAGTGGCATTGCTTCTGCGTCTGATAAAACGAAGACTGGCACTGCATGCTGCACTTTATTGACGTTAATTAGGATACTAATGCGAGGTTAACACGGGTTGCGGAAATAGCAAACGTCTTGCTCAACAGAGTTGGAAGATTGTCGATAGATATGGTCGCTTGTTGACGTCCGTGGGATTCAACATATTTGCGTTGTTTGGTATCAGGTTACTCAAACTTTCACCGATGGCTGCTGGCGTTGGCACCGCAAAGTGATTGCATAGCTCCGCAAAGTCCAATAGCCAGAGATAACCAATGGTAATATTTTCTGGGGTGGTTCATCCGCTGTCGTGGATGACGATGCTACCGTCGAGGTGCCAGTTATTGAGTTACTTGTTCCAGTACGTATTCAGTGGAACTAAGTTGTCATCGCCATTGACTGTGATTTTGATACCCACTCCACCATCGTTATTATCACGGGGGCGTTTTGCTTATGTTCCGTTTGTCGGACAGGTATAGTGATAGTGATAAGCGCACATAAAAAGAAAATAAATGACAGATCTTTAAAATGATCCACGATTTATGTATATGTGTATGACACTTCGCATCTATCTGCAATCCAGCTACAATTCCTTCTACATTGCTTCGCATAAAACACTTCCTTAGCTTTTCAATTAGGGGTAGGTATCCGTACAGACATGTCTCTGGGTTTTGTTACTCTGATTCAGCTTGATACGTAGTGGAAAAAAGTGACCATTCTGTCAAGAGGTGCTCTTGGGAAAACCTTAAAGCCACGTCGCTGTCTACCAGCTTGTGACCTGCGTACTTCTTTGGGAAGAACGATGATGTTTTTTCAGATAATGACGTTAAAGATATGCGGTAACAGACGAGAGGCTGCTGGTTGAAAGTATGACTTGTGATTCCGATGCACCCTTTGGTTATCGGGCCTCTGTACCGATTTCCTATGAGTCGCCATACCCTTCCTGTAAGCGTAATCTCACGTTCGATCCATACCAGGTAGTCAGAGTCTGGACTATAGAATGCTATACGTACGCCGGTGCATGGGTAGCGGACAGTATCCCCAAAGAATAGGTACATAGTCAGGGACCAAAATTAAATTGTCTACGTCGCTTCGCAGGGTGTTACCATGTAAAGCGACATCGGAGTCCCGTACCGAACTGAATGGAAACAACGGAGCTATCCATAGTCGCTGACTGTAATATACATAAAGCACAATGCGAAAGCGCAGACAACGTGAACGCTGTCTATGATCTGACTGTTGGCAAAAAGAAACCGATACGTATGTGATTTCCATGTCATAAGAACGTCCATTTTGTACACAGGATAACTTATGTACTCTAAACTGTAACAAGGATCTATTCTAGGTGGCTATCATCATAAAATACTCAATACCCTTTGTCTTTTGATCTTGTTAAGTTTCCTAAACATATTTCGTCAATCACTCGCATTCGAGACATGTCCGAAGATGATTCCGTAGTTGTGATAATGGCAATAGCTTCATAACTCTTTGTCGCATTGTAGTGAAAGGAGGTAATAAAGTACGCAACCTTTCTACATTGGTTTCGCTGAATTTGCTGGGTTTAGGAGGTTTTTTCTGTGGGTCGTGTCTATTGCTTCTGGTGATATGAACATTTGCTTGGTGTTACCGTGAGATTCATTAGGTAAGTTTCCTACCGAATAATAAAAAAATCATCTTACTAGCTTCTATGTCATTTGAAAACCTGGATGACAGATGTCAGCAGCACTAAGCGGATTGACATCAGATAGCTTACATTTTATGTAATACGCATGGCTTTTGTGAATGGATAATTCCGGAGAAATATATGATCCGGAATAAGATGCCAGGTAGCGCTTGATTCTGCTACTAAATAAGGTGTGGGTTACGTCTGTTATGTTATTGTACCCAGTTCTGCTTGTTCGGACTGCAGTTGTGCCAGAGCAGCATCTTTGTAATGCAATTAGAAGAACGTATCTGCTATATCGGACGATGTATCCGGTTACTACTGATACATTACTTACAAACTCACTGCACCTAGAAGCATATGATTAAGTTTATATCCATTGTAAGATTGTCAATTGCTTGCTGTCAGTGATATGCGCCACTATGGTAAAAAAAAATGCAGCTGACAGGGCATTTAAACTCCAACTACAGCAGGGATTGTTCCGCAGTATTCGCAGCGCTCTTTGACCATGGTCATTCAACAACCCAACTCGCAAATCAAGTAAGAACGATAATCCAGCCAGCCGCTTCCTTCTCAACTGTGATTCACCAGGTTAACAAACGTCTCCATTGTCCGGTTACGGAAAGGTGGCAAGCGCTTCGAATTAGCTTGTTACAAAAACAAAGTAATGGAGTGGCGCACCAATGTGTAAGCAAAGATTTTTAAGCGATTGCGTTCGATCTCGGTTAAACTAATGCATTTGAACAAAGGGAGACTGATCTAGACGAAGTGCTACAAATCCACAGTGTGTTTATGAATGTATCCAAGGGTCAAGTGGCGAGCAAAGAGGATCTGAAAAAGTGCTTCAAGACTGAGGATACGGACAAGGTGATCCAGGAAATCCTAAAGAAGGGTGAGCTGCAAGTGGCCGAGAAGGAGCGAACGAACCAGCTGGAGAGTATGTGGCGCGATATTGCCAACATTGTCACGGACAACTGCGTCAACCCACAAACCAAGCGACCGTACACTGTCACAATGATTGAGAAAGCCATGCAGGATCTGCATCTCAGCGTCAACACGAAGCGAAGCTCAAAGTCGCAGGCATTAGATGTCATCAAGCAGCTGCAACAAAAGCAGATCCTCCCGATCCAGCGCGCGCAGATGCGTATCAGACTGACGCTGGCACAAAGCAAAGAGGCGAAGAAGCTTCGCGAGAAACTGCAGCCATTGCTTACGTCGATCGAGGACGAGGACTCGAATCCAGAAGAATACGAACTGGTAAGCATATACTTATTCGTTCAAGGTGAGGATTATAATAAAGCTTGTACACATGTATATAGATTGCGCTCGTTGATCCCGGCCACTACCGCCAAATCAACGAGCTTTTACAGAGTGATGCGAAGGGAAAGGGCCAGCTGGAGATCATGAACCTGAGGGAGAAAGAAGAAGGCGATGAAAAGTTCTAAAATACCGGCGAATCTAGAATAAACAAGCTGTCCTCATTCTTTTTAATCCATCGCAACAGTTGGTTCGCGCTTGATATGATGTTGGGCTTGGATGTGCCGTGCTTGAATACCACGTACAGCTCAAACGACGATGTGATCTGTCCCTTGTTGTTAGCGTGTGTTGCAATGTAATTCCCACTCTTTCCTCTACGCTCACCCATCCAAGAATGATCTCTTGCTCGCTGTCGTGGTAGTAGAGTTTCAGTGGCCTTGCTCGGCAGTGCATGCGGTCATATACATGCTGGTACAGTCGGTACAGTCTCTTTTGGTTGACATCCTCGGTATACGGCCCAGTGAAGTCTGGACATGTAAATTGGACGTGTACTTTGCTCTTGTACAAGAAATGCAGCAATCCCGGTGCACCGACATTGTCGGTTGTATATAGCTGGTCGGATGCCTCGGTAATATGGTCTAATATCTCGCGCTTCTTCATGGTCTACATGGCGAATGCAAGAATCAGCGCACTGGCAATCATGTGTACTAGAGTGCCATCTATTACCTCGGTGATCGTTGACTTCCATTCACTCAATTCAAAAAATCGATCCTTGTCGGTGCTTATCATGACGATCGATACGTCGCGTGCGATGTAACAAATATACGCATGCAGAAAGCCTTTTGAATTAAACTTGGGTAAACAAAGCGGTGTCCAGGATTCTGCTGCATGGAACGTTGTGGAGCCCGTCAGCATGTTGAATAAAAGATGAAGATCTACACACAGAATGCTCCTATCAGCATGCAGCACAATACTATGCGCCCAAGTGTACCTGATGGATGTAAACTATGTCGTCGTGGGCGTAGTAAGGTCACTAATTGCCCTTTTGCCACGATCATTGCATAAAGCAGGTCCTGGTGTCCCAGAATTGATCAGCTGTCTTTTTCCATGATCCCTTGATAATGTACCTTGACTCGACCGTTGGATATAATAGACCCTGCCTGCTCACGTACTGTCCTGTTCAGCCTTAGTACCTGGAGCGCGCTTAACATGAAGCTGTGGTCCTTGTTGAATAGTGTCGATAAGCTGTCCAGAAACACCTCAGTGCCTAGCAATAGTAGGTGAGGCATGGTAAGCGCACGATACCATGAACATACCACCTAGCAGACGACGCAGATCGAAATTTACGCGTTGCTCGAATATCCGAGTGAGCTGAGCACTTGTGAGGACGCTGATGATCTGGTTATGCAAGTACAGCAACTGATCTCGCAACTGTGATTATTTTTCGGGCGTCAGTTACACATTGCACCACCAGCGCATTGTCCGTTCCCCATTGTTTCATTACCTGCACATCCGATTCACCGGTCTTTGAAACGGCCACAAAGTACAACGGCTCCTTGTGGACGAAAACAAACTTGTGATGGCCTGCGTTGATCGATCTATATCGGGACACACATCATCAGCTGAATGTGTCCGGTTCTGCGGGCTCACGCTACCAACTTTATCGTGTCATCCCCGTCTTGGAAAAAGGAGATGATTGCCTGGATCACTCCCATCAGTGACGATATCCGTGACTCGTCACCGTATCTGCTCTATCCTTTTAGCTTGGAGCAAGAGACCACGCAGCCAAACACACTGACCTCGTCCATACAGGTTTGCCTGCGCTGCTCAGAATAAAGTAGTGTTTTTTATGTTGAAACCATGACGACGATCCCGATTCTGCCACACCTAGTTGTATGTTGAAAGGTTAAGACCAAGTCAGCTGGAGTGGAGTATGCTTGCCATTCTGTCGTTTCTTGCCGGCTTCTGCCAAAACAGAACTGCGCGATCCTTGTCGTTTCAGTTTATTGTAGTTCTTTACTGGATCGCTCATGTTCGAATTCGATGAATAACTCGATTCATAAGAAGAATCTGCTCCGGTTAAAGAGGTCTGGTCAGACAAGGTGCTTGGACTGTCGCGATGATTTATAACAATTGGATCCTGCATTAACGTGATGGAGCAACGGTCGTGTATGATATTATTCGAGTTGAAGAAAGGAAGGAGCTAAGTCGGCATTACGATTTTTACATCTGTGGGTCACCGCCAAGTGCCGCGCCAATCATATTAATGGCGTAGTAGCCAATCGCAGTGGCTGGCAGACTAATTAAGTCGTAAGCTGGAGGACTGAGGCTTCAACGGGATTATGAAAAGGGACATGACTTGTGCACTGGTAGCTAAGTAGTAAAAGCGCTTTCTTATGGCAGTTTTGCAAGGAATTAATGTCATACTCGTTCAATGCCTCTTAAAGGACATAAAAAACCTTACTTGTTACCAGTAATCGAACAGAGAACTCATGGTTCGGGAAGTTCACTAAAGATCCTAACTGTTAGCAAGCACCGTATTTATCATAATCACTGGAGGAATGCTTCTGCTGCAAAAATTTATAAAAATAATACCACCGACGTTTCTTGAAGGTAGCCAGGATGAGAAAGATCAAGCTATTAGCAATAAGCCGCTGTAACAATTAGGGTCTTACTATCAGCTTCTGTGTTACTACAATCTGAATTGTAGTTAATTCTAGTTATTGTTTTATTTATTTATCGTAATAACAATGAAAAATTGTGTTGTAACAGGGAACTTTTTCACGATTAGCTCAGGTACGTACTTCTACCTATGTATGCATGGATGATCATTTTACTTCTGTTTTAAACAACCCTACCGCATTCGATATATACCCACACCATTATATTCCAAACTATCCAAGCATTTCACATAAGTAGTATATTTTGTTTGAGACGCTACTTTGACAAGTTTGGAGTGTCGACTCGGCGTTTGTCTGTACATAGATCTTTAATATGCTTTCATTCACTTCACAGCCGTCGGCACACTAATTTATACTAGCGAATACGTAAGTAAAAGTACGATTTCACATTTTTTATAAATGACAAGAGGCAAGTTTAATATCAAGGTATTCTTCTTGACTAGACAACATATGTGCTTTTATTTGTCAGGTCTTACGGCTCGATAAATACCACATCATGGCAAATTAGGACAATAAATAACATGTCAATGTTAACTTTATTGCATCGGAGAGCAGGGATGTCTCTGAACTCTGAGATTTCGTTCTTCACAGCCATTCGGTGGATCGAAGCTTCTTGAAAGTAGAGCGCACAGAAGCAAATACTTTACGTTTGATTCATGACTCCGCACTCCAACGCCTCGTTTAGGTGTTCAGTACAGATTAAAGCGTATTTATTATTATAATTCGTGAGTGTGGCACTCGAGGGCGACATCCTTTAGGCAATTCGCCGGCCATAATGAGCGCAGAGGGAATTGAAAAGTGTAGATAGGAATTCAAAATTGGGTATAGGTGCTGGGACATACAGGAAAACCCTTACTGGGAAGAAAATTTGATGTGAGAACTGTGAGCTCGGGATGTATCAGGTATGGCAATAAATATAAAATTCTAGCTACGCGACAAAGTAAAGAAAAAGAAAAGGAGGTAGTGATAGCGGCAATTGTGTGCGAACCTATGGTAGTGGGTATCGATATTGCTGTTGGTATCGCCAAAGAATGCATCCAGGATCACCTGTGGATCGGGTTCTGGGTCAAATTGTATATCTGGATGGGTACATACATCAATATCTCGAAGAGCTTGGAGAAGCAGTGACCATGTTCGGCGCCAGTGGCCATACAGTAGGCTTTTGGCCTTGCGTGGTAGGTCATTTAAGAGGATATCAGTGATATGCCGAGTGCGGTCGACAGGCTTGCGGTAGGTTTGGAGCAGACGTTGGAAGACTGGTTCAACCAGTGGACAGACAAGTAATGGTACAGTGAGCGGTTGGAAGTGGTATCGGTTAGGTGTCTTGCCACTCACTCCACATCTGCATTTTTAAGAGGAAAAGAAAGGAACCAGTGCATACGCCACTTGACAAGGCGATGGCGAGCTTGGCTGCTGGCAGGCAAAAATAATATCGGATCCCAGCCGCGCTCCAGGAGGGTACGGGCCACTGAAGGAAACTGTTGGCGCCGTCTTTCCAGTTCCTCGGTTACGTGACTTCGAATGATATGTTTAATGGGGTACCGTGGTGGGTTTGGGCTGTGGAGCGCTTGTTTATACTCGACCCATAACTTATTTCTGGTCATGGCAAGCCATTCCCTGTCCGGTTGTTGGCGCTGGAGAAGCGAGTCCACAACACTGGCCAGCAATGTTGTAGGTGGCAGTTCATGTGCTCGGCGAACAAACTTGAACTGCGGAACAGGGGTTCAGTACAGTATTTCCAAAAAGTAATGTCGCTACCCAAAGAAATCAATGCCGTTCCAAAAATGGAAGTCGCTGTATATTTTATATTATAAAAATTGGCCCCTGGCGACATTAGCAACATTACTTTTTGGAAATACTGTATAATTGGGATAATAAATATGTTTTAATCTGTATATAATTGGGAAATAGGTAACGCAATCATAGCCAAAGTATATTCCTTGACATTGAGAAATTTGCAGTACATCCTCGGTGTTCGGAAGCAGATGCCGCTTCTGGTCGCTTTTACCATTCTGGGTGTTGTCATACCTAAAAGTCTTGGCTGGAGCTAAGGGCCCGGATAATGCCAAGGAGCCTTGGTATTTCTCCAGCACTAATTTATATACAGAGGCAGAAACTCTCTTTCCTTTGTCAATCACACCTTTTTTTAACTTTTTATTCCCAGTATTCAATGGATCACAAAACCCCGCTTTTGCCTACATCTGAACATACTATTCCTAAAATATGCTGTCGTCATCGACGTCTATCGAGATGGGCAATTGGTATCAGCGTTGTGGCCCTTATCCACACCTTTTTCCATAATTATCGGTCTCACTATGTTTCAGTTCAACCATGCATTTTTGATCCCCAACCCTCTCCAAATCATGCTCTCCAGTCCGGAACTATAATCCAATGCCGTCCAGACGACACGTGGGAAACAAGCGTTTTTGTATTTACAGCTCCCAGAGATACTTATCGTGGCGTTGACGTCGAACAAAAGGGTGGAAGTCATTTGTCATTGGCGGTATAGTAGCATAAAAAAAAAAGAAAATGGTTGTTTCTCACACCTTATTTAGAAAGGTGATGTTAATATTGTTGTGGACGAAGCAGTAAAGGAAACTACCGTTCGTCTCGACGCGAAGTATGCCGATCCAGTAGTTGAAAGCTATCTTGACATTCATACTGAGGACCGACATGATGATGTGCTTCACGTGATTTTCGATGTATGTATATATGCAACTACGCTGGTAATGAAAGCCCCCATTTTCTAAGTTAAACTTATTTTCCAGACGAACCACGTCAACCGACATGATCGCCCATGCTTGCAGCTTGACATCACTGTGACGCTTCCCGATCCGACCGTTTTGGATAGGTTGAACATTGGCGTTGTAAATAATGTGATCACGCTTGCAGACGCGGGTCTGGTGTTCTCAAAGTCACTTTCACTTGCAACAGCCAATGGTAGAATTGTGACAAATGGTGTCAGCGCTGGTGATATTGCACTCTCAACAGCAAACGGCAGAATCGATGGTGACATCAAAACATTCAGTGGAAAGTCCTTGGTGGCATCCGTCTCCAATGGAAGCGCACTTGTTAACGTTACCACCATCACTGACACAGCCGATATTCGCGTCAGTACCGCAAATGGAATTGTTGCCGCTTTTCTAGTAGGTGAACTTGTTGCTAGACGATGGTTGATTACTCACATACAAATCTATAGCCGGATTCGTTCGAGACCCAATTCAGAGTAAGCACTGTCCTTGGTAGTGTGAGCGTCGACTCGCCTTACCCCGAGAAAATCCATTACCAAGGGTTTAAGGGCTTCACGCACAGAGCTGGTTACTATGGAAACCCAGATGAAAAGACTGATAATGGCTTAAGCCTAAGTAGTGTTAATGGAAACGCTGCCCTGACATTTGTGAAATAAAGCGAATGGCGGTGCTGTATTACTCGGCATAGCAAAACTATGTGATCTAATTTTTCTAAAAATAATTACTACCTCCTCTTTATTTCTCAAGCTATGACCGTGTACAGTACCGAGAATCAGCCATTGATACCATCAAAAAAATGTAATGAAACCTCAACTGAGGACACCACCAAGTCATCATTCACCAAAATACTATCGACTATTCTTTTATGTGTTTGTGCGGTACTCTTTTGTTTAAACTTTCGCGGGAAAGAACCAACAGTAAGTTCCGATGGCATTAATTAGTTCAAATACCAACTGCTGACTGCTTCGTAGCATGCCGACTCATGCACGGCAGTACCTTCGATCTCATGGTCTTCATTGCACACGATTCCACATGATCGACACCATTTGCGTGTTGGTCATGAACTAACTGATCGCTTACATATTACGGTATGGTTACCGATCTTTCAGAGTAAACATACTTACAGAATATAATCATCATGACAATCAGAACGGCTCAGTGCAAGTGCACCTCAATGAAGAAATCAGCGAGACAACCGTCCGCTTTGATTTGAAATTGACTGAAGAATCGCAAATTGACCTAATACAGATGAAGCAAGTGACACAAAGTGACCGTATTGCACTAATTGTGGATGTATGTATATCTTATACCTTCCATCTGCTGCTAAGATCAATGTGTATTATAGGCCGACACAACTGCAGAGATCCCTTTGTGTATTACCCTGGATATTACTATTGAATTACCATCATTTTCGGCACTGGACAGTCTTTCTATTGAGACATCAAATACCACCATCGACGTAGAAAGCGGGATGTACTTTCCTCATATGATGCAATTGAAAACGACCGACGGAAATATCACAGTCAAAGTAACCTCGTTGACACGAAATACGAGCATTTCTTCTTACAGTTCCTGATGTGAATAGAACAGCGTGACCAACAAACTTGAGTTGAATACTGTAAGCGGCTTCATCGATTGTACTGTACACGAAATACCCAACAGCCAGATCGAAATCAGCTCAGTTACGGGGAATATGAGCATCGACTATACTGGGCTACCTCCTACTAGAATCTCACGTGGAAAGACATCCATTGCCATAAATAGTGTTTCTGGAAATGTTGACGCCTGGATGGTAAGATGTTGCTAATGTTTAATAGTCATATTAAATCATCACCTTCCATTTAGCGCACGGACAGCGTACTGTTTGATATGGAGGGTTCGTCGGTCGGCCAGATAGGGTGGGCCTATTCTCCTGACCATGGAACGCTCACTGAATACAACCGCTCGATTTCCTTATTTAAACAGAGCAAAAATGGTCTATACAGCGCATATGATAGCATAGACGAACCTAATGTATATGTATCAATGAGGTCACAGGGAAGCTCCCTATCAAGACTGTTTTTCAGCCGCCATGATTGCAAAACGTAAACGTTCTTTATTATTAAAACGATAAGTCTTTTTAGGCCTGATAGGTCGAGGCAGAGACGTTGCCGCCTGTTCCAGTCCAGTTTGTGTGGACCCACTTGCCGGGTTGGTTGCGAAGCTCATAAGTATGAGCGCCAAAGTAGTCTCGCTGGGCTTGAATCATATTAGCGGGAAGGCGCTCATGTCGCAATCCATCATAGAAGCTCAAAGCAGTCGAGAGCGCAGGTGTAGGAATTCCCAGTGTAGCACTTGTAGCAACGACAGTACGCCATGCATCTTGAGCCTTTGCCGATGCTTCCTGGAAGAACGGATCAAATAACAAGTTTTCAAGCTTTGGGTTGTTGGTGTACGCATCCTTGATTTGTCCCAAAAACACGGAGCGAATAATACAGCCACCACGCCACATCAATGCAATACCAGCATAATTGAGGTTCCAGCCAAAATCATTGGCGGCCTGGCGCATGAGCATAAATCCTTGTGCATACGATACAATCTTTGACGCATAAAGAGCACTTCCGAGCTGGTTGACAAAGCCTTGTTTATCACCTTGGAATTTGACGTTCGTGGGTCCCTTGAGAATCTTGGAAGCGTGAATACGCTCCTCTTTGAGTGATGACAGGCAACGTGCATATACGGCCTCGCCGATTAATGTAACAGGAATACCCCGGTCAAGAGAATCGATGGCTGTCCATTTGCCGGTACCTTTCTGGCCCGCCTTGTCCATAATCTTTTCAACCAAAGGAGAACCATCCGTGTCTTTGAATCGAAGCACATCTCGAGTAATTTCAATCAAGAACGAGTCCAGTTCTTCCTTGTTCCAGTTGTCAAAGACATCGGCCATTTGATCTTCATTTAGGCCGACACCTTCTTTCATAATCTGATATATTTCAGAAATCAATTGCATATCGCCATATTCTAGATTCTAGATGAGCATAGGTTTGCATATTAGTCAATTTAGCGACTTACCAATACCGTTATGCACCATCTTGACGTAATGACCGGCACCATCTTCACCCACCCAATCACAGCAAGGTTGGCCATCAGGTGCCTTAGCTGCAATAGCTTGGAAAATGGGCTTAATCTCGGGCCATGCCTTGGGATTGCCACCAGGCATCAATGAAGGACCATGACGGGCACCTTCTTCACCACCTGAAACACCCGATCCAACAAACAAAATTCCTTTTTTTGTAAGTTCTTTGCATCGGCGGGTGGTGTCGGGGAAATGCGAGTTGCCACCGTCAATGATAATATCACCCTGGTCCAGGTGTGGCAGTAATCGCTCAATAAATTCATCGACAGCATCTCCAGCCTTCACAAGAAGCATAATCTTCCGTGGTTTCTTCAGTTTGCTGACGAACTCTTCGATGCTGTGTGCGCCAATGATATTTGTTCCTTCAGTAGACAAACATTAAGCAACTTCCTGTCTTTGTGATTTCAAAATATACCTTTGGCTTCATTTTCCAAAAAGTGATCGACCTTGGACACCGTTCGATTGAATGCACACACCTTGAATCCTTTGTCGTTCATATTCAAGATCAAGTTTTGGCCCTATACCGGCTATGTGAATTCGCTGATACCTTTAAATGAAAAATCAATTTACCATAACGGCCAAACCAATAAGACCGATATCTGCACTAAGCATAACATAAGATATTTGCTCTCTACAAATAGGTGACAGTAAACTTACGTTGGTTGAGACATAATTTTGTAGATGAAAGAAAGACGTTCCATGGTTAATGCGTGGGTTGCAGTAAACTATTGTCACGGTTTAAAAACCCATGTATTTGCGGCTATTCTTTTTACCTTCCTGATGTAAGTATTATGTACAATGCACGCACACGCCCTTTTTGATCCGATAAGCCTTCGCTTTAAAACTACATTGAAATTTGATTATGGTGGATATTAACTCTCTGATATTTTTTACGTGACAAAGAGAGGCCCGAAAGGGAGTGATATGACGGGCAACGGGCCAAACTGGTCAACGTACCTCGGTCCCATACGTATCACCGTACCGTTCAGATGTTTCTTTCGGAACGTCTAGACCGTCCAGATGCAGTTAACGTTGCGTCTAAGTGGAAGGCTGTCGGGACAATCCGACCGAAGAATTTTCAGCCTTTAGCGGGACGCAGTTATCCCACGTTTCCAAGGCTACGCTGCGTTAGGAGTCCAGTAGCAGAGAAACCATGCACGATGTATATCATTGAAAAGACAGAATGACATTATCATTACAACTGTAAGAAATAAAGCTAATACCATAAGGGTAGGGCATGTGGTGCACGTACCAGCAGATATAAGAGTGCCATTACACTAGGCACAGATGGGATCCAAGGTGTTGGCGGCGTGATCTATGCTTTTTCGTGGGGCGAAGTCATCGCGTGCCTCGACCATACTGAGAGAGAAGACAAAACTTGGATGACGTTCTTGAAGCTTATTCGACAAATATTCCTCCGTGTTTCTTATTGCGTGTCATCCTCGAGATCCTGTTAAATATCCTTTCTGTGTTCAACTTTGTTTACATTTACTTTACCCAATGGCAACAGGCGAGCACAAACACGTCCAGAATCTCGATTTACTAACATACGCAACTGTTTCCAGAAACGGTGCGTAATTCACGACGGAACCCATTTTCATCAGTAAGCTTGTTGTTGGACGAATTTATGAACTGACCGAGCAAAAGATCGTGTGGGTTGTGAGTCGCGATACCGCAAAATTCAATAGTGATGATGTTATTGGCTGCCCGACTTGGCCTTTGAACAACTTCAGCATTCTCTGACACGGTAAGAGGACGGATTACCTGATAATCCAGACCATCAGACTGGCTGCTTTGGCCTGGACTGGCGATCGCGGATGCAGAGACGGACAAAGCATTCTCAGGAAGTAAGGTTGATACAGTGACTCTATGTGCGTGCTATATCTCTAAGTAGATGATGCCACTCTTGGTACGGATGGCACCTATCCTCCAATCGACAATTCCCGAAGTAGATCCAGAATACTTTTTTATGTTTAAAAGAGCGAAAATGCATTCTGCACAAAACAGTTTTTTGGGTGCCATTTGAGTAAAAAGGTCATTATGAATCAGGATTTCCTAAAACGCAATTTTTTGGGCCATAGAGTCGATATTTCCAAAATTACATTTGAAAATGACTTGCATCCGAACGCGCCTTTTAGTTATGCACACTGTATCTTCATTATACTGTCGGCATTGCCCGAACGTTTTTTCCAAAAGGAAAAGGGGTCGTTTTCACCTATGCCTGAGAAGTAAGTGCACAACTGTCGAGTAAGTTGTACTTCAATGTAGTTGGGGATCCGATTATAGCCAACGTTCTGCTTAGCAATGTCCCAAAAACCCTCTATCGGTTGCAGCTCGCAGTGTTATGGAGGCGTCTTCTGGATGTCGTGACTATGCTTTCGGACAATCTCATACACTGCGTATGTTGCTGGAAGCTTTTCTCTCAAACGCTTCAAATCTGCAAGAAGTTCCTTCTTTGACACACCTTGTTCTCGAGTTGAAATGGGTAACTGATGACTATTCGAGATACACTAGCTGATTATTTCTTGGCATTTAGCTTGGCTGGTTGGGGCGGGGTCATTCTTGCGAAAGTGATATTTGGCACCATCCATAAGAATGATGCACTTGTATCCCAAGTCCTCCAGTTTTTTACATAGGCGTTCAAACAATCTCTCAAAAAGATCTACATCGAAGTTGCCATGGTATCCATTGTAATCCGGAGCGATCTTGGCATCTTTCACACACTTCGCCGAGATCTTTCACTCCTTTGGTGTGTTTTCCGTAGGGGGACGACTGGGAATACGCTTGCGCTTGCTGCCAATCTGAGGTTCCAGTTTGTCAACATATGACTTACCTTTCAAAGGCCAGATGACAATGTTTTCTTTAACCAATTTTCTGTGTAGAACATCTCCTTGACTAAAGACCACGAAAGTACCAGAAATAACCAACATAGGTTCCCGTCCGATCTCGTTTACCTTACCACCAGGTACATACTAGGTTCTTTTAGCATGATGATCAAGGTGACAGTATGATTCATCGAGAAGCACCTCGGCTTTGATGGGCAAGCTTTTACGACCAAGGTTGCCCAAGCGACGTTACACGTATTTCTCTCTGTGTACCACAATTACATCGCTGTCATGCAAAGCATTCTGATGCGGTCCCTGGCCATAACATAACTCAACCTTCTCCAAACCCGCTTTGAGAACGGTGAGGCAGGATGACTCAAAGCTTTTATCCTAAAGGTGCCCCTACAGAAGCTCTGCAGTAACGGGCTCACCAGCTTTGGCACGGTTGAGAGCGAATTTACGCATTGTGTGAATGTATCCTTCTGTAAAGACCTTCTTCGGCCGAAAAGTCTGCTTCGATTCTTCAGGTGAGTCATTCCTTTGGTCAAGTTAACGATCTTTTCTGCCATTGTTTCTCCAGTGCCAACGACCTCTCCTAACAGCTTCCACCGGGGCTTGCTTTTAACGAAGTTTTCCAGCTTGCATTGCTCGATCAAAAACTTGCAGATGTGAATAAACGTAGACCACTCATTTTTTGTAATGGTAGATTGAGCATGTTCTAATGGGAATGAAACCATGATGGGAAGTAAAATATATGTCAAGCGAAAGCGCTTCGTGTCAGGAGCACGAAAATTTTGGTCTCAGGAGCATACGACGTTCCCCGAAAAACTTAGCATTAATGATCATTTTTCTCATCATCAATTTTGGATAGAGGTTCCCCGGAGGGTCTTACAGGTAAGAGAGCATTAATAGCAATCTCTTCTTAATTTAAAGTAATGGTAGAAGCTACCTCCATGTAAAAATCACAAGCGATATAAGCATGTATGTATCTACTTATTTATCGAAGTATAGTAAAGAACGAAGCCGATATACATTTACACTTCGTCATTAATAGGTAGCTAGAGTGTGGTTTGCAAATAAAGGCGAAATACTAATTTGTTAAACGGCAAACGTTGTCCGTTCTTATAAGGAAAAGTCGATCATGCTATGTTAGTTGGTAGTCAAGACGATCGGGACTGCATCGGCAATACTGTTTTCGTACCGGTAAATAGTTGAAGCTTATTTTTCCAGTGCCAAGATTACAAAAGAAACACTACGTTTCTTCTTTGCAAAGAGAAAGAGAACTTTGCACTTTTTCGATTTTCGTATGACTAAGCAGTTACAATTGATAACTGATGCACGTATTTAGTTCGTTATTCCGGTATCTCTACGTACTTTTCTTACGTTTTTTCTATCATTGTCCCGGTCCAGCAGCCTTAGTTAAACTTTAATTCATTGACATGGAAAACAGACAAGGGTGTCACAAAGCAACGTGCAATAATAACCGGGTTTTCTATCACGTGTCTAACTTGTTTATTGTTACATGGAAGTATGTATAGGGTGTTTATAGTAGTGCAATGAATAGTAAGGTAATAGTACAGTTGGAAAAAATGCAGATACAGGATGAGGGGGAATTTGGAAGATGCAAAATGTTATAGCACAGATGGTGAATTCTTTTTAGTTCCTGCTTTCAGTGATGCTTGGAGCCTGTTGTAATTCCACCTTTTCGGTTTGACCTTCAACATCTTTTGGGGCAGCAGGTTGTTTGGCACCATAACGAACGTTGCGAATGAAAATAGCACAGATAACACCTACACCTCCGGCCACAATAGGTACTATAAAAACGTTATTCAAGGCTGCCATGTAAGCATGGATAATTGGCTGCTGATACTCTGCTGGCATATCGCGAATATACAGGTAGTTCTTCAATGCACCGTATTTGTTGGCAGCACCAAGTACTTCGGGAGCAAGACCAGTGAACTGAGCCTGTAAGAATGTCGAGTAAAGAGTCTGATAGATAGCCACGCCGATAGATGATGCGAGTAACATGAAAAAGTTGTTCTGAAGATTGCAAGTAATTAGCATGATGAGCTTGACATGAGGGTAGCATTTTTTTTTTACCAAACTAGTAGCAACAGCCATGTGCTCTTTCTTGGCAACGGATTGTACGCCCAAAATACAGTTCTGCTGAGAAAGACCAAATGCAAAACCTGTGGAAATAAGTGAGAAACACGTGTGGATAATTGTAATGAACACATCAAGAACATACCACAAAAAGTCAAGAAACCGGCTTGACGTCCCCAGTTGGCAGTTTCGTCGACAGTGTAGAAAAGACCATAGCCTAGAATGTTAGATGCTGCACCAATGAGAATGTAGAGCTTGATATATGGAATTTTCTGGAGCAAGATGCCACTGCCAACGGACCCGGCAATCAAGCAGACCATGTAAGGAATCAACCGAATGCCAGATTCTGAGCTGTTCGCGCCAAAGACAGACTGGAAGAGAATCGGGCCAAAATATAAAGTGCCAATAAAACCCAAGCCGAGGGCGCACATGTAAAGGTAGAAAATGATGATGCTGGGATTCAAGATCACTTCGCGAGGCATAATCTACGTAGTTGTCGCATGTTATTGTTTTGAACAATCGGGTTGCTATTAATAAAAACTTACGGGTTCTTTGGCAATCCACCCTTCCGAAATAATTAACAGAATCAGGGAAACGCCGGCCGCAACGAATGGGCCAATGGAATGCCCACTGCCCCAACCGTACTACATTGTAGTAAAAGTAAAGTTTAGCCACGCCGTTAATTTCTAATCATCGTTCCATAAAACCTACCTGTGGGCCCCAGCTAAGAGCAAGTAGAAGGCATACAATGAAGCTGATAGAGAAGATTGTACCCAAAAAATCGATGCGCTTGAGTTTCTCCATGAATGTCTGGTTGCTAGAGGCAGTACTAGTTTCTTTGAACAAGAAGAGCACAATCAAACCGGCAACACCACCAAGGATGATGTTAATCCAAAAATCCCATCGCCAGGTCAAGTAGTCAACAAAGGCACCGCCAATGAGGGGGCCGACGACACTTGCTAAACCGTAAACCACAGTAAGCATAGATTGCAATCTTGGACGCCATTCGATCGGAGCGATATCTGTAATGATGACAAACAACATGGACATAATTCCGCCAGCACCAAAACCTTGAAGTGTACGACCGGCAATGAGACCTTCAATGGTAGGAGTGAGGGCGTTGACCAAAGAACCGACGAAGAAAAATCCCATTCCAAAAAGCAGAATCGGTTTGCGGCCAAAGATATCCGAAAACTGACATATGACAAGTTAGAGTCCTGACATTTCTTTTTTACAGAAAAAAAGGTTACCTTGCCAGACAAGGGCTGGAAACTATTCATAGCAACCATGTAAGACGTTGCAATCCATGTTTGCTGTTCTAGGGCTTCAAGTTCGGTGGCGATAATAGACATAGCTGGCGCGACAACTGTGCTGTTGAGCGAAACCATGAACATGGCCAATAGAATGGCGATAACCAAAAGGACGAGTTTGAGAGTATCCCAAACTGTTCGTTTCGGTTTCGCTTTTTCGTCTAATTTGGCGCTGATAGCGGAGGGTGCATTTTCAGAAATCACAGTAACCTCATCGGTACTGCGTAATGAGCTAGGCATTGTGTAGAAAGAAAAGAGGAGAAGTTAAAGGGCATTCGTGTCGGTGTGTACCGATATATATACGCATTTCCTGGTATAATTTGCCACGCCAACTTGGCGGATCAGAAAAGTTTTCAAGAGCCACCTCGTGTTCCGCCGGAACTTCGGATCCAATGAAATTTGAGCAAATGGTTTTTCCGAAGTTACTATGTTTCACTTGTTTCGGCAGCAGCGGCTAATCTAAAACACCGGCCCGTTGTGCATTGTCACCTTGCACATACTCATTGATCATAATATAGCAGTGGATGGCAGCGGATAGATGTCCAAATATAGCTGTGTGGCTGCATTATGACAGATCTTGATGCATAGGACTGCGTTGAAAATTTGGCCGTTACGGGAGTGTCTTTACCCGTGATCTTGATTTGTGTAACAACGTCTATTTGGGGTAAAATTGTATAGAAGAGGCATGATGTGCCAGCTATTTAAAATTACATAATTAGAAGCTGGTAATACAGTATATGTAATAGGGAGGAAGGCCCGTGTGCCCTATGACATGTGCATAAGGAAAGAATTATATGGGATCATAGTGTGGCTACGTATTAACAGCAAAAGTAAAGGCCGGATCAACACCCTTGCTCCTTTTGACCTTCAGACATATCGAACTGGTGTAGTGACTCCCCCTTTTCTTCTGTCGACGGCCCCTCTTTGCTCTCAGCGCCGCCATACCGAACATTACGAAGGAACAAAGCGGCGATCACGCCAATGGCACTCGCGACCAGCGGAGCGTAGAACACGCTGTGTAGTGCGTGCATGTATGCTTGAATGACCGGCCCTTGCACTTCTACAGGCATATTTCGAATGTGTAAAAAGTTCTCGATTGCGCCATATTTCATGGCCACGGCAAGTACTTGAGGGTCTAATTTTTTCACTTCACTTGTAAGGAAAGTTGCAAACAGCGTCTGGTAAATGGCAATCCCAACCGCGGATGCAAAGATCATGAAAAAGTTATTCTAAATTACCGTTTTAGTACAAAAATCGCTCTAGTTTTACCAAGAAAAAAAGACTTACCAGACTTGTTGCAACAGCCATGTACTCCTTTTTAACTGCACTTTGTACTGCCAAGATGCAATTTTGTTGTGATAGTCCAGATGCGAGGCCTAAAGAAAAACGGTAAGTGATTGTTTGATATCATTGTACGCCTTTTCTTATATACCACAAAATGTCAAGAATCCGGCTTGGGTACCCCAGTTAGAACCTTCGTTTACCGTGGAAAACAGGCCGTATCCGATAAGATTGCTGGCGGCACCAATGACAACGTACACTTTAAAGTATGGGAATATAGGGAGAAAAATTCCGCTGATCGCAGACCCAATAATCAGGCAGACTATGAACGGAATCAAACGGATGCCGGATTCTGTACTGTTCGCACCGAATACTGACTGGAAGAGAATAGGACCAAAGTACAGTGTACCAACAAAACCTATACCAAGGCAAATCATGTACAAGTATACTGTAAACACAGATGGCTTAAATACGACTTGAGGAGGTATAATCTTTTTGTTTAGATACGATTTATTGTTAGACATAATAGTTATACCCCCTAGGTAATTTGACTTCACAAAAAACTTACCGGTTCTTTAGCGACCCATCCTTCTGTTATAATCAAACCAATAATTGCCACACCAGCAGCACAAAAAGGTCCTATCGAATGTGCACTACTCCAGCCGTACTATGTATGATCCACATATGCATCAGTAAACACCACAATAATATTACTGCTTTTGATACTTACCACTGGTCCCCAGTTTAACGCGAGTAGTAGACAGGTGACACAGGCTACAGAGAAAAAAATACCCAGGAAGTCGATTCGTTGGATCTTATCTCTTAGGGATTCCTTTCGTACTTGAATCGGTTCTTTGAAAAAGATACCCAATAGTACAGTTGCAGTTCCACCCACAATGATGTTAAGCCAAAAGTCCCAACGCCATGATAGGTAGTCTACAAAGGCACCTCCAATAAGAGGACCAACTACGCTGGATATACCATAAATGGCTGCAAGTATAGACTGTACTCGTGGCCGCCACTTGAGGGTGGTAACATCTGAAACGACGACAAATAACATGGACATAATGCCACCAGCTCCAAACCCTTGAATCGTACGACCGGCAATGAGTCCATCCATTGTTGGGCTGACTGCAGTAATGAGTGAACCGATAAAAAAGAAGCACTGTCCAAATAGCAACAAAGGTTTTCGACCAAAAATATCAGAGAACTAAAAATCCAAGTAGGTGATCCATATATTAATAGTTAATATTATATGGAGTGTGCTGAGTGCTATATACCTTTCCAGCGATAGGTTGGAATGCGATAAGTGCAACCATAAAAGAAGTTGCGATCCACGTCTGCTTTTCAATGGCATCAAGTTCGCTCGCAATGAGCGACATAGCTGGTGCAACGACGGTGCTGTTGAGGGACATGACGAACATGGATAGAATGATGGCAAACATTGTCGCTGGCATACGGATTTTTTCGAATACGGACTTTTTCTGTGGCTGTTCCTCATTCTGTTGATCCGCCATGATCCCGTTTAGTGTGTCGCTTGACGTTGGTTGTCTATCAACGGGAAGGGTAGAGCAGCTATCGCTAACTTTTTCTTCCCTGTGCATTGCTGAATGCATATCTAGATTAAGAGAAATTACTCAACTGGAGAGAACTGACCATATTTATGCGTAGCGAGAGCAATTTGATGTGCACACATGATATGTGAAACTATGGCCGGATAAAATATTTCGGCGCATGGACCGACAGAGCGAAACTGGGCTATTTTCACTCAGCTGATCCCCTCATAAGGTGGATCACAAAACTCTGTATAACCATGATCTGATGTTGTCAACACTTTGCATTGTACCAGTGGCTTTTATCAATGGTTCTCAAGTACTTAAACTATCCGAAAAAATGTAATTATCTTCACTTTCATTCATAATGCCTGCAAACACGGATCAGCGTACTTAAGTGATAATAATAATGGATTTTGCAATATGTTACACTGTTATTATCTTGGGATATAGAGAGAAGACAATAATATTAAATCGTTCGATTTCTGTTGACATCTATTTTAAAATTTATTTCTCCTTTTGCAATAGACTGACGTATATATGCTCTATATCGTAGCAATAATATCAGTCGCGTATACCGACGTAGTCAAAGGTTCGCTAAGATATTATCCGAGACGTGATCTCGTTATTCTGCTTTTAGGTATACATTATATTTCATGTGAATAAAGAGTGCAGCTGTTGGAGGGACAACGTTTGAAATGGGAAAGAAATATGTGATCTTGAACTCTGGTCACACCTTTTAATTGGTCACAAAATTGGAAACGGGCATGCGAAAAAACGCACACCACAATGTCACGGAGAAGGTGCCGGACTTCCTATTTTCACAACTTGCACCAGTTACTTTCACCATACTTCCCTAATTTGACGCGCTCTACATATTAAAAAGTAAACCTATATAGCACTCGCACTCTCTGGTCTCGTACCTCTTTTATCAAGCAAAGAAAAGTATTATAGTTATCAAGTCGATATACAGTCAATTTTTATTAAAGCGATAATTTATCAGCCACGCTTATGGATGACACTTTTTCCGCATACACATCAATGCATGTCTTACTGCATGGATACGGCTTTTTTGGAGAATATGCAAATAATACCATTTTTTTGTCATTTGAAGAATGTATTTGGACAATCTCAGGAGACAATGAGCGTCATTGTGCAACATTGCTTATATAGAGTCTCGAATGACTTCGGTTGTCAATTTTCCTGTTCGGACGCCTTTTAACCGGATTCAAATTCCTGTCTTCCACATATATATGTATTTTTCGTGTGTACGGTTCAAGCTACATACTATATGTAGTAAGTGTACTGCTGCAATAAGTAATGGAATTTAAACAATTTTAATACTAGGATCTCATTAATTGAGCCTGTGGCAATGAATATAACTTTATATCGTACGTTCTAATGGCTATACTAAACCTACATGATAAACGCAATGTTTGCGTTAAAGAAGCCTTATAGGTACATTTCAATACATGTGGACTTCATTTACAAGTTACGGAATATAAAATAATATCATACTTGTAAAAGAAGGTCAATTCTTCCCTTTCGTTGGTATGGCCTTCTCTTCACTTGCTTTTGGCGGTTACTCTCTATATCGTACATTTTGGACGCCAAGCGATGCAATCGCACCGAGTCCACAAACAACTAGTGGGACAATCAATGCACTAAGCAGTGTTCCGATATATATATATATATATATATATGCCAAAGATACCTGCAGCAAACACGGCTTGAAAAAGTACTGGACCAAAGTACAATGTACCGACAAAACTTAAGCCAATAGCTACAATATAAGCATAGACAAAAGATACGCCCAGTATGAGTATAACTTGCTTGGATTTATCTAAATAAGGGAGAACCGGTCATGTCTATGATACTGCGAACGCAATACATACTTCTCTTACCGGTTCCTTTGCAATCCAGCCTTCTACTAGGGCCAACAACAAAAGCGGGGCACCGACACCCACGAAAAATTCTATAGGATAAATATTGCGCCAACCGTACTGTAAAGTACCGTTAGTATGATACGCACGTTTTGAGTAGATATATTTCCAGTGACGTCGTACCAATGCGCCCCAGTTTGGTAGCAAACGATCCCCTTTGACTGGAGCAGGCTCCTTGAGCTGAAGTAACAAAAGTAGTGGTGTTACACTGAAAAGGACCACACTCAGCCAAAGTTCCACCGCCAAGTAAGACCGTCAACAAAGGTACCGCTAATAAGAATGCTACCGTACGCTTGTTCATTCGTTAATTGTAGAACGTCGGTAAATATATAGTTACTTAAGAATGATATAGTCGTTTACAAGCCGATGCCGGAGACCCAGAACGTTGCGGTGATTTGCCGCCACTTGTCGCTGCTCGTCGGGTCGAAGGTTCCGAAAATGATTCGTCAGCTTGCGGCGAATCGCAATGAGCCGGAAGTGGACGGTGCCGAAGGAGTTCTGCTCAGCATCCAGCAGCTCTCAGAGGTGCTGGCAACCATTTGGTTCCTCTTATCAACGGGAAGGTGGTCGAAGTCGTACGCCGCGAGGGCATCAGATTCCCAGGGCGCAAAGTTGCATCCCAGGTTTCAATACCTGTCGCGGATAAAGTCTGGCTGGGCGCGTATCCAATAGAAACAATAATTGGTAGTGCCGATCAACAATAGCACTCACACCACACGAGGAAAAGGAAAAGGCTGTGAAGAAGCTTTTACCGTACATAGCAGCAAAATTGCTTCAGTAGTGCCGTGTTCTTTAGGAAGTTGGGACACTGAAAAGTGAAAAAAAGAGGGAAAATAATATGCATGTGTGAGCAACAGCGCATAAAGCATGACTACTGTTTCAGGTTGCATAAAAAATGGTCTTGTGATACTTTGGTGTACATATGAAGAATCGAAAGGATGCCATGACACCTTATTTACGGAGTGCCCATAAATTAGCCAAATCCTGCCTTTTGCAGCTCCTGATCGTTACAAGGTCTACGAATTTTGCTTTGAAAATGCCGATGGTATTCCAGCGCTTTTGTTCTCCTATTTGCTGTGATCCCCGTACCTTGCTTTATATAAAATGTGATTCTCACAGCTGTGAAAGTGGGTTCGACTGTACAACAGGCATTATTTAGAAAGCGGGGTGTAACTAACAAAATATTGTTTAAATACAATTTCTATTTCGTATATACGTATATATGCGTACAAAGCACTAATATATGATATAAGAACATCAAGGTATTATGTGCAGATAATGCGTGGGAATAATCGATGCTAAGGTGTATCTGAAAAAATTAAATGATTAAACTGGCGGTCACAGCTCTACTCTCTGTTGTGGTTGCTCCATACGGGAGCTGTGTATAGATTCTGTCTTTTCATTCACCTCATCAATGGTCGCTATATCGTCTTTATTCTCCTCAGCTGGTAGAGGAGGACTGTGATGTGGTGCAGAGATATCGTATCGGACATTGCGAAGGAAGAGTGATGAAATTACACCAACACCAGCAGCACCTAGCGGTACGATGAATACGTTATGGAGTGCTTGCATATACGCGTGAATCAAGGGCTCCTGAGCATCGACTGGCATTTTTCGAATGTACAGGTAGTTGTTCAGTGCACCATACTGCTCGCCAATCGCAATAATTTCAGGGTCCAGTCCACTTATTTGAGCTTTTAGAAACGTTGAAAACAAAGTTTGATAAATGGCGATTCCCAGAGACGAGGAAAACATCATAAAGAAGTTCGTCTATGGTAAATTTCACTGTTAGTCATCTTGATTGCAAGCCAAGCGTAAGTATAAAAAAACTATACGTACCAGACTTGTTGCTACGGCCATATCCTTTTTGTCAGCAGCAGTCTGTGCCGCCAGAATACAATTCTGCTGTGATAGACCAAATGCGAAGCCTTAATGTAGATTAACCATTGATTGTTAGATCTAAACTAAGGCTTTCTGATATGTAAACTGCTTACCACAGAAAGTCAAAAATCCGGCTTGATGACCCCAGCTAGAGTTTTCGTTTACTGTGTAGAAGAGTCCGTAGCCAATAACATTACTGCATGCGCCGAGGACAATGTAACCTTTGAAGTATGGGAAATACTGAAGCAGGAGACTACTACCCAGGGAACCAACAATAAGACAAACCATAAACGGAATCAATCGGATACCGGATTGAGTACTGGAAGCACCATATACTGATTGGAAGAGGATGGGACCAAAGTAAAGAGTACCAACAAACCCGAGACCGAGGCAGCACATATACAAATAGACTGTAAATACAGAAGGCCTTAGCATGACACTTTTCGGCATAATCTGTTGGATTTTCAAGTCAGATCATTTGTTTATCCTGTTGAAGATGAAATAAAGTTTACCGGTTCTTTTGCAATCCATCCTTGGGAAATAACCAGAAGGATAAGTGCCACACCAGCTGCGACGAAAGGACCGATAGAATGGGCATTGTTCCAACCATACTATAAAACCAATGTGCGTTAGGATTTTCCCGTTTTTCCCGCCAAGATTTGTCAGGCTTCACGTAACGTACCAGTGGTCCCCAGCTCAATGCCAGTAAAAGACATGTGACACAACTAATGGAAAAGAGAATTCCCAGGCCATCGATGCGCTTGAATTTGGCGAGCATGGATTCCTCTCGTACAGGTATCGATTCTTTAAATAGGACTATAATCAATATCATTGCGACGCCGCAGACGATAATGTTAAGCCAGAAGTCCCATCGCCATGTCAGGTAGTCGACAAATGCGCCGCCAATGAGTGGACCGACAACACTGGATAAGCCATAAATGACTGTCAACATTGATTGCAAGCGAGGGCGTAACTTGGGTGATGCGAGGTCCGACACGACCACAAACATCATGGAAAAGATACCACCAGCTCCGAAACCTTGAATTGTACGACCTGCAATGACTCCCTCCATAGTAGGGCTTAGCGCCGTAATAAGTGAGCCGATAAAAAAAAAGGCCTCTCCAAACACCAAAACGGGTTTTCTGCCAAATATATCAGAGAACTACAAAGAATTGATTATTAATAGAGAACAACGAATATCACTTTGCAATTGTTACCTTGCCGGCAAGCGGTTGGAAGGAGATCTACAGCGAAAAAGGAAATCAGAGAATGAAAATTTAAAGGGAAGAAAATTTTGTGATCTATACCATGGCAACCATAAATGATGTCGCGATCCAAGTTTGCTGTTCTAACGCGTCAAGTTGCGTCGCAATAATAGACATTGCCGGGGCAACCACGGTACTGTTCAGAGACATCACAAACATTGACAAAATGATACCAGCGAACACGCCAAAATATCTGATCCTGTCCATCAATGTTCGACTCTGCGGTTGTTCTGGAGTCGATTCCTTTTCGCTGGGTGTCAGCTGTTCCGAGACAATAGTAGCTGTATCGTTGCCAACGTTATTCTCTTCGTCGTCCCTGCGCATAATTTATATTATGGTAAGGTTTGTGATTTGCTCGAAAAAATAAAGGAGTCAAGAAGAGGGATGAATTCTCCGCTTTTTTCCAAGTTCCCTTATATAAGTACAGAAAAGTTAATCACAGATCTGCTCCACACGTTATCGGTTATGCAGAAGGCCGAGAGTTTGTTGATAGGCTTTCGGTAGAAATGTTCAAGCGGTACCGCTATGAAAACATCATCGACCAATAATAACGTCACAGACTGGGCAGAAGCAAGTGTCTCAGCTGATGATCTGTCTCCACGTGGATAACGGATCGCGATAATAAACAAAAAATTAGTAAACCGGCATGCAGGAGGCGCTATTAACGATATTAAAAAGTATTTTTTATTATATATTCCTGTTAGCCTGGGCTTGTCCGTCCAGTGAGATAAGGAAATAGACACAAGCTTATAGCCGGTGTACTGTCACAAGAAGTTTGGCCGCTCATAATTTACATTAACTGATTTGGGTTGCATCGCTAACTGTACGACATCCGGATGTTTTTCATTCCACACATTAGAAAGTGATTAGAAATCATCATCGTTTATTATGTTTCTGTTATCTAATTTTAGCCCATGCGCTCCTGTATGTTTTCGAGTAGTTTTGGCAACATGGAACACTCTGATCTGTGATATGCTCGGGAAAAAGATGCGACACTTGTGCAATGATCTAACATGTAAACTTTAACCCGAGAATTTTTTTTTCTCATGCCAGAGAGACTGTTAGATAGCTCATGTGACCAGATCAAGCCATAAGCGATGCCAATGGATATGTCCCCGGGGGGTGCGCGGAATTGATTCACGGTATAATCCATGGCTGTTCTACTGCATATAGTGATGAAAGCATAGATACTTCAAGATAACCAGGTGCTATAGTGAATCCACTATATTATTTTAGGCCGTTCAGCATGACACTGCCTCGTTGATTAGATTTCGTATATATCGTGATCCCATTACGCAGCCGTATACTATTTTGGACATACTTGGAAAAATCTTTCGTCGATAGGTCTAGAAAGCGGGGACGAAGGGTATTTTTCATGCCGTTTACCTCCTATGGCGCAATGTGCTTGATCTTGAATTTGTACTTTACAGTGGGAATACATTCATGAAATTTTTACATGTTTAAGGATTCTGTACCGTTTCCAGGTCAAGAAATGGAACGAGCTGCAAAGATATTAGAATACGTATTTCTTTTAACGTATTGTTTGCTTTATTGTCTCCACTTGCCCAGGCAAAGTAGAAATTGGAAAAGTATTTTTCTGACTACTGCCAACAGGTATGCACATGTGTGGTTTACGGTTGAATCGTGGAACCGATGAACGGGAACCGGTTATGCCGGCCTTGAATCTAAACCTTAGTAGGTCAGATCAGATATAGTACGGGAAAACAGAAACCCGGAATGCAAAATGGCAGTGGCTGACGTGCATTTAAATGCCACCAATTGGTGGATACAGGATAACAAGCCCATCTTTTGGAAGTGCCATAACGATAAACAACAAATCGGTGTTATGATGAATTTCATTGTGACAAGAACGGACATTGTAACCAGAAATGGGGCACTGACTTAATATACCACAATACAAATTAGGGTGACAACAGCAGACTCAGGAGATATTCTTCAGCTCTTCGTATAATAAAATCCATCATATATCTGCAGTAATATCACGCAATGACCGTGCATCAAGTTTAACCAGCATACATATCCAAAGGGAAAACATTTAAACCCTTCATGTGTTGATTGTTCGCGTATAGGTCGTAGGTAACGTATTTAAACCTTAAATTGCCGTGTCAACGATGATTTGTTGGCCACCTTGTCGCTATAGCAACCGGAGCCTTATTGCACTGTAAAAAGATGCTCTAAGACAGCAGCTTGTTGTTAAAAATGGTACCGGCATCTAATAGAGCAGGATGAAGTAAATTAACGATTGGTCATGATGGCAATGGAGAGATGAAGTAAAAAAGCTTCCTTGGAAAAGTAGGCTATCTCTCCTCTTCCAAATTTTCTCAGTCCGCAATGGGGATGACTCTTGCTGACGAATCACCAAGGGACTAGTTACCATATATGGTGGATGATCCACGTCTGTCCGCGTAAGACATTTCACCCCAGCAACAACTTATAAAACAATGCGAAGCGACGACTTCCGACGCTAAAAACTTTTTCTCTACTCTTTTTTTTACTTTACTTTAAACATGGGTGCTATCGTCCTTCCTCAAGAATACGGCTACGTAAGTCAACGTTCTCGCAATTATAGTTCCAGTTGATTGACGAAACGGACCATAGGTTCTTACCACCTTTGCCGCAAGCGCGCTTTTCCTCTTTGGCTTGGGTGCCCAGACCGGCAAGTACCGTCGTGCTGCTGGTGTGCCTTATCCTTATCGTATGTCAATTTGCTATTGTACTTGCTTGTGGTACCAAAATCTGACTTGAACGTGTTACAAACTCTTTTGTAGCATATGCCGAGCAATCTGAGGCCGAGAAGGACCCCAAGAAGAACTTGTTCAACTGCGCCCAGCGCGTTCACCAGGTAAATACGAAAAAGATAGACAATGGACCTCAGCTTATCAAAGCAAAAATAGAACACTTTGGAGATCTTCCCCGTCTACTCGACCTTCTTGTTGATCGGCGGTATCAACTATCCCGTCTATGCTTCGGCTGCCGGTGTTGTCTTCCTTCTTGGCCGTTTCTTCTTCTCCTCCGGCTATCTTACTGGTAACCCTTCGAAGCGTATGCGTGGTATCTTCAGCTACATTGCTCTTCTTTCTCTTCTTGGCATGTCTGGCTCCACTTTGTATCGCATTTTGCTGTAAATTTCTCTCGCCATCTCTAATACACCACGACACACAAGCACTTGCTCACTCTTGCATCGTATTGCATAAAAACACCTTATGTTTTATTACGTAATGAATAAAGTATACATTATGTCATCTTAAGCTACTTGCAGCTTATCCACAACTGCAGCGGAGTCCTGCACTTTTTGTTGCTCCATATAACGTTTCTCGAACTCTTTCTCGGCAAGTTGGCGCAATACTCGCTTTTGGATCTTTCCAGCTGCCGTCCGTGGGAATTGCTTCATAATTTTAATGCCGCCTGCGATACGGACGGTGTCATGCAACCGGCTATGCGCGTAATCGAGTAATTTGCTTTCCATGTCTTGTGGTTGTTGTACGCCATCAACAAGGATGACAAACGCAGTGGGAAGCTCCATAGCGTCATACTTGGTATTCACACCAACAACTGCACAATCTACAATACTAGGTACAGTCATCTATCATTTAAATAGTGAGTGATATGTTTGAAAGCTTTTGGGTATCTTAGCGTACCAAAACCGATTCAATTTCTTTGGGCGAGATCTGATAAAAAAGAAAGTTAGGAATATACTCTCTTCTAATAATAATCACATTACCCAGTTGTTACGGTATTTGATGGTATCCTTGAGGCGCTCAATCACTGTAATAACGCCGTTCTTGTCGATAATGCACAGATCACCGGTATGGAAGAAGCCCTCTTCATCCGTCATACGTGCGGTAGCTTCCGGATCATTATAATATCCTGGCGTCAAACCAGGTCCTCTCACAAGCATCTCGCCAGGCTCTCCAACACCAAGTTCTAAATTAAGTTAAAAAATTGAGGTAAGCAGCAATAGTCGTAATATCTAAAGATCTCCTATATACCTTTGCCATTCTCATCAATGATCTTAGCTTCGGTTCCACAGCACAATTTGCCTGGTAAACCAATTTGCTCTAATCCGCCGCGCGGGTCCGGGTGACAAATTCCCCACATTTCCGTCATACCATAAGCATTAAGCAATGGGATCTTGAAGCGTTGAAGCACAGTCTTGGCAATCGATACATCGAGCCCAGCACCAGTTGAGACGATAACGGTAAGCGATGACAAATCATACTTTTCCGCAATAGGGCTTCTTGCCAGTTCTGCCATGCCCCACGGCGAAAATGGAACATCCGTGATACGATACTTCTGGATGTACTTGCAAAGATTTTCAAAATTGTACATCTTCATCAAATAGGTTCGCAGGCCAAGCTTAATACAGACATGCATAGTAAACAGTAGACTGCTGACATGATAAAGGGAACCGGCGGCCAAGAAGGCATGAGTGGAACTCTTTACGAGGCCTTGCAAAGCGGGGTTATTTAATACAGGATGGCGAACAAAAGATGTGGCCGTAATCATCATCTTGTGTCTAGATTGCTGTATTAGGTGATCCCAAGTTTTGCCTCCAAACTTTTGCAACTTACGTCATAATTACTGCCTTAGGAGTACCTGTAGTTCCCGAAGTAAAATAGAGATACACCGGATGCTTCTCGAATTCATCCTTTGTTATAGGAAGTGGCGATGCCAGTTCTGTATGATTCAAGAGCACCTGCGAAAGGGATCGGACGCTGCCAACAGGTTGACCGAGTGTCAGAATCGAGCTTTTCGGTAAACCAATAATCTGTGCGGCCTTGAGTCCCAAGGATAATGTCATTGGATGAACGACAAGATACTTTGTATCAACCAAGGCCATATCTCGAGCAATACACTCGGGATCCTGAGTTGAGAAATCGATCGCCGAAAAGGTACCGCCAGCAACGGCCGTACCATGCAACACCATCACAAATTCCCACTAGAAAAGTTACGTTAATACTCTTGTTACTATCATAGAAATAAACTTTTACATACCACATTGGGAGCTAACATTGCAACCACATCACCTTTTTGAATTTTAAACTCACGTTTCAATCCAGCAGCCAATTTTTGGATCGATTGCTTGAGTTGCCCATGGCTGACATACTGATCTGGATCGTCTGCATCAACATACATTGGCATATTGGGCGAAATTCCTTTGGTTTCAAACACATGTTCGAACACTGTTTGTGGCGTATGGAACACTTCGGGGGTTTCAGACTTGAATATCATAATAAGAAAAGCACTGTTGTTTTTTTTCGCTGCTAATATTGAGCCTTTTATATATATGAAAGACGCACACTGTCGTCATGTACCAAGTGAGTACCGTAGGATAACTTTCAGTTCGATGATGATCTTGATCCAGGTCCATATTAAAACATTACTCTTTCTATTCTCTGTCTTTGCAGCCCCTGGGAAATTTGACCTTGTACTTTGCCCCTAATAACCATGTGAGAATAGTCGAGATTGCTTTCGGGGTACCATCTGTCAATGCTGTATATTGCACCTAATTAATAACAGTGCAGAAAAAAAGTGTTTATAGTATAACCTACTTATCGCTTTCGTAGAAAGGTATATTTCTCATCGGTATTCTTGGCGGTTATGATTCAACTATTTCCGGATCCCGTTTGATTGGTAATAGCCGGCATGATCGGCTTTACAAGAGAGACTTGGTTTAAAAATTGGGCGGTATTACCATCGGCCATAAGCTGACGATATTTGTCCATTTTAACTTAATTGAACGTCTTTGGGAAGGAACATATTTCTTACATTTTAGGGTAATGGTCCGAAAATAGGTAATTTGTGGTGTGAGGTCGCGTGGGTACTTGAATCGTTTCAATTATTGGATCAGCTTTTTTTCATAGATATTACCAGTTAACTCAGTTGCCCTATGGTTTCCGGGATTATCCATACATAATCATGGTGCAGATAGCGGAACAGTAAAAAATCTCCCCTATGGAAGAAGTTATGCATGTTGATTAGTAGGGTTTGTTAATTGACGCCCATGTCCCAAAATTTCTTACATATAAAAGAGGTAGCAACTACTTCGATTTGCTATCAATCACATACAACCCTAACAGCAGAACAATCTTCCACCCCTTCCACTCTCTTTTTTCTGTAAAATATGAAGTTGTCTCTTTTTGCTCTGGCAGCATCCTCGATCTTTTGGCTGGCCCAGTCTCTTCCCACTTCTCTGGATAAGCGTGCAGCTCATGATGCGGAATCTTCTTCCTCTAGCCTGGTGGCGGGAAAGTACTTCGATCGTGTCGTGATTATCGTGTTTGAGAACAAGGACTACGAAACAGCCATGGAAAACGACTATTTCAAGACATTACCGAACCGCCACAATGGAGTTCTTTTGACAAATTACCGAGGCACGTCTCATCCTTCGCAGCCCAATTATGTAAGCAGGTGCTCTTTTTTCTTTCATGTATTTATTAAGCATAATGTCGATAGATTGCAATGATTAGTGGCTCAACGGATGGTACGGATGAAGACGATGAGTCCAATATTGATAGGAAGACTATTGTTGATCTGCTGGAAAAGAAGAAGATCTCATGGAAGTCGTACCAAGAGGACTTCCCCGGTGGCTGTAACAAGGAGATGGACATCGATGACTACGCACGTAAACACAATCCGTTCATTTCTTTCAAAAATATCCAAAAGGACAAAAAACGATGTGCTCGCATTGTAAACAGCAAGGAGCTTGACAAAGATATCGAGAATGACTCAGTCCCCCAGTACGTCTTTTACACGCCCGATGTAAGTTTCCAAATCGTATCTAATTGCAAGAAGACTAACCGTACTATAGATCAACAATGATGCACACGACACAGACATCGATTATGGAGCTAAATGGCTTAAGAAGTTCCTTGAACCTCGTATCAAGAAGCCCGCATTTAGCAAGAATACCATGTTTGTCGTGACATTTGATGAAGATGACAGCAATACCGATGAAAACCATGTCTACACTGCCCTGTTTGGTCCCGACTGGAAGGGCGCTCCCAAGAGCAAGAAAGATAAGAAGGAGTATGACCATTATTCCTTGCTTCGTACTATTGAAGACAACGTAAGTGGCTTTTTCTAAAGCTTTTCTAAAAAAGTTATTCATACTTGGATTTAGTGGAGCCTTGGTGATCTCGGTGAAGAAGACGAGGATGCGGATCCGTTCGACCTTTAAAACCTGTAACACAAGATATATATTTCCCCTTTCCAATCTTTTTATTCTCTGGATTAGATATAAAAATATGCAAGGGGCTGGCTTGTACAACCAAAACCAGTAAAAAACTCATGTTTTTCTATACATAATTATGCTCCTATTGCCATGCCCAATGGGTTTCTTAACTGAGCTTGCCACCCAATCGCACTTGCGCTGCAACCTCTTGGCCATCGTACATTCGACCCATACAGCTCTTCCATCTCACGCATAAATCCTTCAAAGTAGCTCCATGAGGATTTGGCTTTTTGTGATTGACTGAACCCGCCACCAGGCCAAACCATTTTCGAATGATCCTTGTGTAATATAAACGTATGGTGACTGACTAAGAATTTGAACCCGAGTGCATTCAATTGCAATGCATGCGACTGCTTGTCACCACCTTGATTCCGAAACCGCACGTCGTATAGAGGTGTCGTCTCGCGAGGCACAATATAATATGGTTCCCATTGTGATTCGTAACATACTTCATAGTACAGTGTTTGGTTGGGATTGAGAGCCATTGACATGGCCAAGGTGGGCCCATGACCGCTACCCGGATCCGTAATATAGGCGACACCATCCTTGACAAGCTCTCTCAGTTCGCTGATATCCTGTGGAAGTGGATCATCCTTGTGCGACTCGAGAATGGCATAGCAAGGGATTACCATCGCAACCTGTTCCTGTGCCAGTGCCAATAGTTTGGTTTGGGAGTGAGCATACATATCCCCAGGTGGAGTAAAATCGGCATCCATGACGAAAACGTGCGACGTAGTTGACGCGGTAATGGCGAGGTTTCGAAGGTGGTTGATGGGGTATTTTAGATGATCCGGATTGGAGTAATCCGGTTTTACAAAAACAATGTTGACCCGCGAATAGAGGATGACGTTGGCCGGGACGGCAAAAAACGATCTCAGGTAATTCACATCATTCGGTTCCGTCAGGTATCTGTGATATACAAATTAGCATGCATAAAGCTTCGAACCGGCATGAATTTACATTGCAACCGATACGGGACCTGCCCATGCATCGAGAACTTGAGTGAATACACCGAGTCGGTTGACTGAGAACTGGGAGACAAGTGTCAGATCAGGAGACTGAGAAGCTTGTTGACCTGAGTATGCAACGATTATCTCTTGATCCATGTTGGCCGGATCTATGTGACCTTTTAGCAATCGCTAGGCTTTCGTAACACTTCTCCTCGTACCCGCAATCTGTTGCTTAAGCTGTGATGCAAGAATATAAAGGTCCCCCCGAAGATCCACCTCGACAACGTCCTGACAACCCTTCTCAATACAGTCAGTCTGCCCTTGTGTTATCGCCATCCATGTGTCGTCGGCCGCCTTGAGCAGTAGCTCACAACCAAGATCAACTTGGATCGTCGCTATGTTGCGATACAAGCCTTCTTGCTTGAGCTCTTCCGAATCATGGTGATACCGTTCGTCGTGAGGATGCCAGGTTGCACACCGGCCTTGCGGATTACACAACGTTGCCGCACATTGTCGCTTTGAAAGTAACGTATCGTATGCTGGTTGATCGCGTAATGAGACTTGAGTACTAACTGATGATCTGGATAGGGCGGTCCAGAACAGCAAGATTAAAAGGACCAGGAACAGAATGCCGTAACGTTTCGCATCGCCAAGATGTATTTTTGTACTGCTTGCTGTTGTCAGCGGCTGTGGTTTACGGTTATAAAAGTGACGACGTGTCAGGGGGACGGATTGTTTGGGCTTTTCGTCAATGGTCAATGAGTCATTGCCAGTCGCGAACGTCGCTCGCGACGTGCTTAGGCGTCTATTCATACAAAAGGGTTTGGTGTAGGTTTGAGTTCCGGAACATAAACTATTTACAGATATATTTTTATTTGGCGTGTTGTGCTTTGTAGGCGTCGAGCCACCGCTGTACTCGATCCACATTACTCTCCATATCAGCCACCGTGTTACTAGGCAACTCGACCACAATCTCTTCCGCATATGATTCACGGGCCGTTTCCAAGACTACTTGCATGATTTCGCATTCCATATTTTCTTGTATTTTACGCTGATTGTATCCACTGGATAGAAAAATGTCAGTCATGACTTGATTGCATATATAACTCTTGTTACCGCTTCTCCATCCGGTCATATAGAGGCTGGGTATCTGCTCGCAGGACAATGACAAGATCGAACCATCGCTCTGGAAAGATCTCACAGGTATGGAAATCAACCACCTTGCCTCCTTCTTTCATTAAGTCTTCCATTTCATCCAAAAGCTAGTCTCCGGTCTTAGCATTGCTATTGTCTGTTGGTTGGATCAAATTTACCTTGTCTTCGTCCAAGACGTGGGTATCGAACTCGGCCAGATAGCCTTCGTGGAGCTGCTTTTGTCTGACAAGTTCACCGACGTTGATATGTTGCAAGCCAGTGACACTAGCAATCAGCTCGCTAGTAGTAGTTTTGCCTAACATCCAATTATTCAACACGTCTGAGATTTTTAAACTATGAGCGCACATTACCACAGCCTGGTGTGCCAGTGACGAGAATGTTGGGTAGATCGCGTTCCATTGCCGGGATCGATCGAGTGTCTGAATCTGAATCGTACATTGTCAAAAGAGGTCCAAAAATTTCTTTCGGAGAACTCTTCCATATCGGATGGCTTGATCTTGGAAAGTTTCAGTACCCAAAATGGGCATGTGGTCGGCAACAGTCAACATTCTATTACATATCAGCGGTTTTCAAAGTTTGGCTATGCGTTTCCGTGGTATCTAAATGAATTTGATCAGAATCATAGCGTCGGAACTGGGCAACGCCATGACGCCACAAAGGCTAGGTCAAAAAGGATCACATGGTATGAACTTGGGCTTGTCAAGTCAATTTGGGTTGTCAAACTGCCACACAAAGTAAAATAATACCTAGTAACACCTATTAATGATAATACCAGCAGTCTACGGTATAACTACAGATCAAGAAGATAACGGCGCCAATGTACTGTCTTGTTGTAAGCCGTAATAATGTAAAGCTAAGCTGTACACAGTTATACTGAAACTTTTTGTGCACCAGGTGTCTTTCTACTATGCGTCGGATAAAAGGCTATATCAACACATTGATATGCGTATCATATACAAAGTAAAGACAATGAATCTGATTTCTGACACTATGACACACACAGGTATGCCATACGTAGTAAAGAATATATACTAATAATTTGGTGCAGAAAATAGGCAAAAGCTGCTACCAAAAGCGAAATTATGAAGTATCCCAGGATGTAAAGTCGAAGTATTATTAAGCTTCTGCACCCCGCATTATCAAATACAGCTAACTGGGTGCTAGCGCTTATAAAGTGCATCAGCTTTTTATTTCACATAGCATGTACCAATCTGCCAAACCAAGTACATCAGCAATAAGAAAACACTGGTCATACTAATTCTTCTTATTACTTCCAAAACTAATTAACGCCAACTTATATTATACTGTCGTTAACAGTTACACAGGCCTTTACAAAATCTGCATTGGAGGCCCTAAAGTCGGATTTTGTCGGATTTGCATAGCTGTATCATGCTAAGGTGTCATCCTGACACGTGGTGAGCAAGAAGGCGCAGTGTCGTTTAACAGCCACTGATTCCAACAGCAATCATTATCAAGTCCATGTTTTCTTATGTAATGAGAAGTTGCCCACGACACACCAGGAAATTGCCCGTATATACGGCCCAGTTTCCCGTGTGCTCCGTGAGAAAGGCGAGTCGGATTGACTCAGTGTGAGTGGCTTTGCTCTCCGACCCTCCGTTTAAAAGGGCTAGGTTGGGGGAGGTTTTTCCAAGACGCGAACCTATCATTATGGCCACCGAGAAATTTGACAGAGCTGCTCTTGAGCAGCTTGTGACCAAGCGCTTCTTCTTTGCACCTTCGTTTCAAATCTACGGTGGTGTTGCCGGTTTCTACGATTATGGACCGACTGGCTGTGCCCTCATGAACAACATTATTTCTGTATGGCGCAACCATTTCGTGTTGGAGGAGGAAATGTTGGAGCTCGACACTACCATCATGAACACCTATGATGTGCTCAAGACTTCGGGCCACGTCGACAAGTTTGCTGACTGGATGTGCAAGGATTTGAAGAATGGCGAGATTTTCCGTGCTGATCATTTGGTCGAGGCTGTGCTTGAAGCTCGCCTGCAGGGTGACCGTGAAGCGCGCGCTGCCAAGGAAGGTGCTGCTGCGGTGGATGCTGCCAAGCAGGCTGGTGAAGCTGCCAAGAAGGCCAGCAAGAAGAAGAAGAAGGGTACGGTTGTTGCTGTGGAATTGCCCGAAGAGGAACGTAAGGCCTATGAGGAAATCCTTGCTCAGGTAAAAGCAGGCGACGCGTTGACCAGACACCAGAGGCTAAGAGCATATGCGTAGATCGATAACTATGGCGGTCCCGAGCTAGCTCAGCTCATCACCAAATACAACATCCGCTCTCCCGAGACTGGCAACGAATTGTCCATGCCTCAAGAGTTCAACTTGATGTTCGAGAGCAGCATTGGTCCCACTGGCCAGCTCAAGGGGTAAGCTTCGAGTGATAGGCGTGTTCTTGCGGTGGTAAACCTAATCATCCAACAGTTTCCTGCGGCCCGAAACTGCCCAGGGCCAGTTTTTGAACTTTAAGAAGCTTTTGGAATTCAACAATGACAAGATGCCGTTTGCGTCTGCACAGGTGGGCCGTGCATTCCGTAACGAAATCAGTCCTCGATCCGGTTTGTTGCGCGTGCGTGAGTTCACCATGGCCGAGATCGAGCACTATGTCGATCCCAACAACAAGAATCACGCCGGCTACCAGGACGTCAAGGATATCGTCATTCCTCTGTTGTCCAAGGATGTCCAGTTGTCTGGCAAGACGAACACCACTGAAATGTCCATCGGCGACGCTGTCGAAAAGAAGGTCATCGACAACCAGACGCTCGGTTACTTCATTGCCCGCATCTACCAGTTCTTGCTCAAGATCGGTATCAAGCGCGAAAAGTTGCGCTTCCGTCAGCACATGGACAACGAAATGGCCCATTACGCGTGTGATTGTTGGGACGCTGAGATCAAGACCAGCTATGGCTGGATCGAATGTGTTGGCTGTGCGGATCGATCTGCCTATGACTTGACCGTGCACTCTGTCCGCACCAAGGAGAAGCTTGTCGTGCGCGAGCAATTGGCTGAACCCCTCACTGTTCAAAAGTGGCAGGTCGAGATCAACAAGAAGACTTTTGGCCCCAAGTACAAGAGAAACGCCAAGGCTATCGAGGAAGCGCTCCTCAGCTACACTGATGAATGCTTCGCACAACTTGAGAAGGATTTGGAAAGCAAGGGTTCGTCGATTGTCGAGGCAGATGGTCAAAAGTTCGAGGTTAGCAAGGATGATGTTAGTGTCAAGTTGGCCACCGTCACGGAGCATGTGCGCGAATACACCCCCAATGTCATTGAGCCCTCCTTTGGTATCGGCCGTATCCTGTACTCCTTGCTCGAACACAGCTGGTGGGTGCGTGAAGACGATGAGGCGCGTAACGTGTTGTCGTTCCCTGCCATCGTGGCTCCGTTCAAGTGCTGCATTCTGCCTTTGTCGGGTAATTCCGAGTTTGAACCTTTTGTCAAGAAATTCTCGCGTGCTCTGCGCCAGAATGGCGTCTCCACCCGCACCGATGACAGCAAGACCTCCATTGGTCGTCGCTACTCGCGTAATGACGAGTTGGGTATCCCATATGCTATCACTATCGACTTCCAGACTGTCGAGGATAACACCGTGACCCTCCGTTACCGTGATTCCACCAAACAGATCCGTGACTCGTTCGAGAACATCCTCAAGATCCTCAAGGAAGAGCAATAATGTAGATAACAAAAGCTGTATGTAACTATTAGGTAAAAATTATATGGGATCCTTGCTGTTCAAAGGAATGGAATGTTGCTCTTTATCGTGTGTCTCAAAGCTGGGTGAATGTTGTGTTAGTGCGTGCCATGTCCAGGGGTAAAACTGTCAGTTCCCCGATAACTTTATCAGGACTAGCCGTTCACTATATAACTATGGTTATCTTGATCACAGTAACACAGTGAGATGATGAATTTAAAGTAACCTGTCTGTGTTACGTGATGTTGTTCTTCGTTTACCAGACCTAACGATGAGCTCCTCTAAGATAAATGATTACTCGGCTTTTGTCAGGAAATTTAAAACAGAAAGAAGTATGCAAATGACGGTTGATTGAGCATTGCTGGAGCTTGTCGTGGTAACTGAATGCTCGAACAGAACTTGAGCGGAAAGAATGTAATCCCGAAGAATGGCCTATTAGTGTTAAAGTTAAACGTGGTATGGCAGCTGATTCAGTGTGTTGGATGATTTCCTCGTAACGTTGAACTCATGTAGATTCCAGCAATACAAAAGACGAATACGGTATGCACCGACAGCTGATTGAATTTTCCCATGGTAACATTTTATCCCAAAGCAGCCTTTGACAAGAACAATATAGGTAAAACAGCGCAAACTGGTTAAATTGTTCCATAATAACAAGTGAATGCATCTAGGCTCCAAAGCAAGACAAAATAGGCGTCAATGGCGAAATTTCAGACCATTCATTCGTAAGTGCTACATATAGACGGTCCACGTTGTAAAATCAAACTTATCGTGTTTCAGCAACGGATATACCGACGATTGGAGACCCTGATCTGGCGTGTCTCTATCATCCGCGGCTGCCAAAAGAAGTTGCTGCCCCATACTACGTCTCTAAAGAAGGCATCGTTTACGAGGCGGATGACAAAGGAGAGCTCTCGGTCAAAACGCCACCAGGACCAAGCAATCATTTGTATCGGTTTACGGATAAGGACGGAAAACACATTGACATCAGACTGGAGGAAATTGTGGTCGCGACATTCGTTGACAAGTTCAAGGGAGACGGCGAAAAAAAGATGGGGTACATAATGCATGTTGACGGCAACCAGCTCAACTTTAGACTACACAATCTGATGGTGAACAAAGTTGACAAAATTAAAGATTTCGACTGGACACGGTTATCACAGTTGGATAAGACTGCTCGATACATCACCATCAACAACATACACGACAAATTGGCGTTCAAAAAGTATCTCGTCTCGGATTCTGGCAGAATCTTTAGTCTCGCCTTGAAAGACCATATTAGGCCTACCAAGAGCTGTGACGGATTCCAACATATTTTGCTCACATCCGATAACTACACTGAAGTTTCATTTCCAGTCCACTGCATAGTGCTACAGTCCTTCAATAGCTGTCGGATAAAACAAGACAATATTCGTCACATCAACCATAACACAGCAGACAACAGTCTGGCAAACCTTGAGCTAATTAATAACGATGATCTGGTGCGCCAAAAATGTACGATGGTCAACTCTACGATGCACGGGATAGGAAAGATATCATCAAGTACTCATGCGAAGCCAAAAGTCGCACGCGCTACCAACAAAAAAGAGGAGCGAAAGTGGCCCTTACCTCCGGTGACTGAAGAGACAAAATGGGCTACGGTCGGCTTCCTTCCCTGGATCGAATTGGCCTTTGATAACTACGAAGTATCGGCAATGGGTCATGTTCGCATAAAAAACGACGCTGCCTTGGTACCAATCAACTATTCATTCAATGGAACAGCAACAGTATGCCTAACCTGCTACGACACACCATATCAGCTGCAAGTTTCGCAGCTCGTTGCATATGCGTTTGTGAAAGGATACAGCGAACATCGGAGTGCAGTGATACACATCAACAAAACTCGTCAAGATAATCGTGCCGAGAATTTGCAGTGGGTGGAGAAGGTCATCACAAAATCACGCAGCAGGGTCTCTCGCAAGGTCACTGCATCTCTCTTGGATGACCCAGAAAATGTCAGAGAGTATCCATCGATCTCCAATGCTGAAAAAGCGCTATCTATATCCCTACGCAAGAAACGTGCAAACGAGGAGACTTTTACACAGAAGGTTACATGGGATGGCAAGGAGCAATTAGCAAATATTCAAGTGTCTTAAAGGTGTATATCAAATCTTTGTAAATTATATATAGTCAGTTAATACATTTAAAGTTTCTCCTTTATTATGTCAAGGTCCTTGGAATCCCACGTGGGGGTGTTCTCTAGTCTGCCAAAGGTAATATACCACGAGATGGTAGGGAGCATACAGCAATACAGAAAATACAACGCGGTTCCATGGTCGAGGTTTAGCGTTATGAAACGAGGCTTTATGTACAGTATTAGTTTAGACAAGTTGAAATGCAAATAAAGAGAGATGTAAAGGAAATTATTCGAGAAGCACGCAGTTGGGATGCAGCATGATGAGCGGATCATCTTCGGACGTTTCATCGTCTTCGTCGATGGGAGCAGAGTCCGACGTGTCGTATTCAGCATCTTGACGGATCTCAAGCAACGTTTCATGTTCGGGCTTGGCAAGCTTCTTGATAACCTTTTCAATGATGGTCTTTTCTTGTTCATAGTGTTCCTCCGTCAGCAACTGCTCTTCTCGTTGTTCGAGATACCAAAGCACAAGCTCACTTCGACGAATACCAACATTATCTATAATCGAAATTAGCTACACAGACAATCGCACTGATTGCTGCAAAGACTTACCGTCGGAGGCTTGAAGAGATCGCAGTTTGTGTGCAAGCATCAATTTGATCTGCACAAACTTATCGTAATCGATTCGAACACGTTGACGTTGTTCGGATTGCGCCGATGATGGTTCCTCAACTTGCATATTGTCATCTTCAGTTTCCTGAAGCGTAAGTCTGTTCATTCCTTCCAAAGCTTCTGCACTAGAAACCACATTGGCATTGATAGGATCTTCGATATCGACATCGTCCTGTTCAACGCGAATAATCGACTTTTGAAGCAAGTTATATGCTTCAAGCACGAACCCTTCTGTGATTTCATCTTGACAATGTGCTCTTGCGATGGCTTCAGACAGACGGATCATACTCTCAAGCTGACGCACGGTGATACGGTAAGAGTTTTTACCAATTCCTTGGGCATCACCTTGTCGAAGATCTCTATAGCAGTTGGCGAGTTGTTCGGCAGCTTCGGGGGTCATCTATATCATTTTCGTTAGTAAGCGAAAATGATCCATTGATTGGTCTATCTACCTTGGGTTTGAAGGTGCGGGCGAAACGAATATACCGCTGCAGTTGTTCGGTACTGAATTCCGGCTGCATGTAATCGTCCTTCAAGCGATGTACGTTGACGATGTGACGAGCAATGTTATAATCCGTGACATCGTTGCACTCGTCTAGTACGACAAAGAACAAATCGAAACGTGACATGATAGGTGCTGACATGTTGATATTGGCCTTTAATGTCTTCTTTCGATCGTAACGACCGTGCTGGGGGTTGGCTGCTGCCAGAATACTGGTACGTGCGTTCAAACTGGCTTGAATACCGGCTTTGGCAATCGAAATGGTTTGCTGTTCCATGGCTTCGTGAATGGCGACCTGATCCTTGATATCCATCTTGTCGAATTCATCAATGGCGCAGATACCCTATCGATCAAACCACTTTAGAGTTTGGATCGTGTTTCTCTCTCGAAAGTACATACGTTATCGGCAAGCATAAGCGCACCGGCTTCAATGGAGAATTCACCAGTTTCCTCATCTTTAATCACGGCAGCCGTCAAACCAGCAGCACTGGAAGCTTTGCCGGACGTATACACTGAGCGAGGCATGAAACCGCACACGTATCTAAGGAAGGTTATTAGTTGCCATGGCTAAAAGTCGTCATACACGTACTTGAGGAATTGACTCTTGCTGGTACTTGGGTCACCAACAATGCAGACGTTGATGTCACCACGAAGACTCATACCCTCGGGCGTTTCTTTGTGGACACCACCCATCAACTGTAGTAAGATACCCTTCTTGATTGTGTCATGACCTTTTCTCAATGCATGTTAACCAAATAGCCCCTCCTTTTTTTCGCTAACTGAGACTTACCAAATACATTGGGAGCAATACTGTTGACCAGCTTGGGGTAGATATTTCTGTTCAGCTCAAGCATCCCCTTCAATTGCTCGATTTCGTCGTGTGTATAGTCATTTAAAACTTGCTCACGACTTTCGTTCTCCAGATCATCGCCGTGCAAGTTGGTATTTGACTGAAGCCAGGAGTTAATCATCCAGTGACGAGAAAAAGACAAACGATATCTTATACATACCTTGTTTGTGTTAGCGGGCTGAACCATGCATGCGAGGAACGACATGCGATAGGTCAAATCACGGACACCAAGTGATTTCAAGCCAGTAACGCCTTCGTTACCGAGACCTTCGCGTGTGCGTGTGCTGGTGTCGCGTTGTGATTCTACAGACGTGCCTGGGGTACGGAAGGCCGCAACATCGGGGACAACAATCAAAGTACCGACAAAGTTACACTTGTCACCGGCCTTTGCACGTTCAACCATCTCACCACGCACAATCACATCCATGCTAAGCTGCCATGTCAGTATGATCGATTGTTTGTGGCACATGACTGCAAATTACCTTCTTGGCATGCTGCCAGTGGGGATTTCACTCGAATTTTCCTGGATGCGTACCTTTTGCCAGTCAACGAATTTGGATTGTTCGACATTCAAGGTCCAATGTTGACGGTTGAAACACTGCAAACCTTGACACATGGTAGGCTGCACAAACACACCGATCAGCACAAATCTCTCACTCTCTTTTTGTTTGCACGTTACCTCAGTGTATCGGAACTGTTGCTCAATATCGTTCATCACTTTTCCGCACTCGTTACAGGTGAAGGAACCATACACCAACTCGGGACGCACTTCAGTGGTACGTGTGACAGTACCGCTGATGGTGATCAGTTGGCCAATCTTTTCAGTCTTGAGTTGACGCACACGACTAAAGTCGGACACACTATAGAACGACACGGCAAACTCGCGCAAAATGGCACCAGCTACGGATTCGGTCGATGAAGTGTTTGCGTGAGCATATTGTGGAAAGTGGCGTTGAACCACTTCCTGGACAGCGCGACGAAGGTAAGGCGACAAACTAACACACTGTATCAGCCATCACTCTTTCTCTCTCGCCCATATATATATATATATATATATCCATACCGATAGTATTGTTGCTTCAGGGCAGTGGCCAGACCTTCATCAGCATTTTGGATGTGAGTAAAGTCGACATAAACCGTTTGCGTTTCGTTGTATTGCAGCTGTTCAATTTGCATCATGTATGTTCGTCCCTGGTATTCGCTTTGGCCAGTGCTAATGTACGAAGCGCTGTCGTCCCTGAAACTAAACACACCGATGCATAAACAACTCTATCGTTACAGCAGTAATAGGACGTACTTTTCCAAGAAGCGTACAAAGGCTTCCTTGACACTTTCAGCCAGTTCGTCGACTACTTTGGTAATGGCGCCGGTGTTGAATGGATTGATGCGTCGTGCCTGAATTTGAGCGTCCTGTTGCTGTTGGCCATCGACATCCATGTTAGCGGGTGTTGATGGTGGCACACCTTCGAGCGGAACGGCCTGAGACGAGGCCAAAAGATTGCTCGAGAAATGATCGCTGGCTGGATCCATTTTAGCGGTAAGAAGTAAAAGACGCGGAGTACAACGCCAAACACGTCGCGAAAAAACGAAGAGTAAAAAAAACGTCAGTGACTGCCAGTAAGCTTGCCTTTTTAGGGCAAACATCAAATCAATTTCCACGGGCGTCTTTTTAATTAATTGCTATGGTTATCAGTTGCTATAGTTTCTTTTATTATTATTATTATTATTCAAATGGTATTATGTCAAGGTACGACTACGCAAACCAAAACGATTCCCTGACCGAGACATATATTCGTGCTTATATCGACACGCCCATGGCGAACGGCCTGTTCCAAGTTTCTTGGCTATTTCATTCCAGTTCACATTGATGGATTGATCCTTATACGGCTGGATAAGTTCTGTCAATTGAATCTGCTCCTCTGCTGACCAATGCCCATGTTTCACATTGGGGCTGATGCCACGTAGCCAGCGAACACGACACTGTGATGCAGTACGTGTCGGGACAAGTGATGCCACCCTTTTCCACGATGACTCGCCCACCTGGTTCACGGCAAACCGGAGTTTATCATCCTCTTCTTCTGTCCAGTGACCGGTCTTTATCTCATTCTGTTTCCACCAACGCATACATTGCCCGGGTGTTCGATGCGGCAAGTACGTATTGGCAATGGCAATCCAGTTGCTGCCAAACATATGCACGCCTTCGCGAACCAACGCCTTCTCCTCTTCGCTAAAGTGACCCTTTTCGATAGGCTTCTCGATATGCTTCAGGTGTTGGTTCCATCGATACATGCATTGCGCTTGGGTTCTTCCGTCAATCTCGCTGGCGATGCGTTCCCAATCAGGATGATACAGCTCTGCCAATTGCCGGAGTTTCGTGTCCTCTTGGGGTGTCCACGGCACCCTTTGCACCGCATCTGGATGCTTCAATTGATCATACTTGTAGCGACATCTTACTGCTGTTTTCCCCACTTTGGTTGCCACTTCCGTCCAATTAATACTCTTAGTATCTTGCGTCGCCTCTTTCAGCAATTTTATCTCTTCAGGCGTCCAGTCGCCACCACTGATAACAAGCCCACCGCCGGGTTTGGACTGGATTGTCGACTCAGTATCGATCCAATCGCGCATAGCATGAGCCATGCGCACCTTCCATTCTCGGGCATTCTCATGCTCCTTTCGTTGGACAAGATCGTTGCCAAGGACCGGTTGCATGGATCTGATATCCTGATAAAACTTGATGCTGCATGAAAAGGCGCTGCGGCCCAACTCTTGGCCGACTTTGGTCCACTGGCAATTGTGCAGACAAGCCAAATACCAAAACAAACGAGCTTCCTCGTCGGACCAAGTGTTTTTGCCAGTGAGCGACGGTTCCAGCTTTTGCAACCATATGCGACGACAAGCGCGGTGTGTTCTTCCAGGCAAGCCCTCCGCAACTTTTCTCCAGTCCTGGCCATACATGATAATCCGTCGCAGCAACAAGTCGTACTCAGCCTGCGACCATTTGGCGTTGGAGACGGTCGGATCGAGTGTTTCATCGTATCTGTCACGCAACGAGGAGGGAATCCGATGCGGAAGGTACTTTTCGGCGATGGATGTCCATCGTCGACCATATTCCTCATATCCTTTGAGCAGTTTCTCATCTTCCTCGGGGGTCCATCGGCCAGGAGCCGGGCATCCGGATCGCTCGCAGTGCCTTTTGTATCCATACCGTATGCTGCGTATGGTTCGTTGAGGGAGATACTGGTCGCGTATTCTGGACCACGCCGGCCCAAGCGCGTCGAAGGCCCGTTTCAAGGTTGCGATTTCTTGGCTGGAGAAACCGCCTCGTCGTTTGTCGGGATCAAGTGCCTCAGTCCATCGTTGCTCCACTGCCGATGCGGTCCGGTGTGGCAAACAATGAGCAGCCAGATCGCGGAATCGTCGACCATTTTGGACGACAAAGTCGCGAATGAGAGTGTCTTCCCAAGGCTCCCATTTGGCGTGGACTTTGGATGCGAATGCGCGGATGGGAGGACGGGGCGATGCCAGTCGCCAAGTATGACATATATTTCGAAGCATCATGAGAGGCGGACAAAACGAGTCAAGTTGACTGGCAACAAAATAAGTATTTTCGCGCACTGTAATATGTACATGTACAGCAAAGCAAGGACTATTACATACGTTAGATGACAGTGTTATGTAACCACAGAGATAAAACCTATAAAGAACGACAAAGAAGCCAATAACAAGAAAGAAGAGGAGGGGGGAAAACAAAGCATGATGATACACGGATGAAGGGGAAGTGCTTAGACCCGCTTGGAGTCCTCGATGTGCAGCTTGCCAAACTGCTGCTGGAACTGCAACGATCCGATGCGCTCGTGTCGCGGGCGAGGCGTGCCTTCCTCGTGCTTGATCGCCACTTTATCATCGTTTCGCTTTGCTGCGTCAATTAATCGTTCAAGCTCATCCACACGGTCCTTATACTGCGCCAGCGTGTCCTTCAGTTCTTTGATGTGATCCACCGACAGTTTCAGGATCGTGCCCTTGTTGATGTTCTTGATGTTGGCAGCCCCCGAGCCGCCCTGCGTTGATGACACCGACATTACGTTGGATGTGGTGGGTGCGTTTTCTAACAAATGGTCCGGCAGCAGCGTGGATAGTTCTAACAGGCGGCCATCAATTTCTGGCGCCAATGTGCAAGTCCCCCCTTGGAAGCACACTTACCATGAATCCGCTCGTTGATGTTGTCCCGCCGTCTTCTCTCCACTGCGTTATGCGACTCGCGCCTTCGACGTCGCTTCTCAAACATCTCCTGCAGGCTGCGCATACAATTGAGTGCCTGAAAAAAAACATGACCAAGGTCCACTTACTTTCGCTGTTGAAGCTCGTCATCCTCGCCCCCTGCCCCACTTGCAGGGTACCCGTTGGCGTCCAAGTGACCTGTCGATGTAGAAGGCGATACAATCAAATCCCGGCCGCCAAAGATAGGTGACTGACCGAACGACGATCCATTCGAGTCTAAACTGGTTCCAAACCAGTTTTGAGCGTTTGGGTCAGCAAAAGAGATAGGTCGACCGGCTGCGGCCGCAGCAGCTGCAGCAGCAGCCATATTATTCGGTGGACTAATCGCAATTGACGCTGCTCCAAAGCTGCCTTGACGTTGATGCAATTGGTAGCTGCTGCTGGCAGAAGGATTGAATACGCCTCGTGGATTGCGCACAGGGACCGCTCCGACAGTTGTGTGCGGTGTGCCCATGGACGCGAGTCCGGTTTGTGAGAACTGTTCGTCGAATTCCTGTTGTGTTGGAGAGTACATTGACATTTTGAATAAAATAAAATGGTTGAAGGAGAAGAAAGGGAAAGAAAAAGTAAGCGAGGAAGAGAGAGAGAGAGAGAGAGTAAATACACACACGCACACACACACACACAGCCCAACAAAAGAAATATGCTGTGAAAACGACTGCTGACCAGAATACGAAGCGTTATTGGTAACACAAAGCTCGGATCATGTGGCCCTCGAAAAGAAAAAGGGGGCTATGGAGGGTGGTGAGCAACTTGAACGTTCTGCAGTGCTCTGGTGCCGGTTGATAAGCTTCTGGTCTACGTAGTCCTGACGCCATTGGTGTGCTTGATTAAATGGGCCTGGGAATTCCTATGCTTTTTAAAACCAGAAGGTAGGCTGCATGACGCTCTCGACGACACGGACCATTTTCGGCTGATCGTTTCTGTTTCCCCGATACAGGCCATCGCCATCCGCCTTTATTCATTTCCGAGCAACTGCAAAAGGCCCGTGTATATATCTTATGCAGGTTCTACTTTAACGGTGGCGTTTTGCCTGTGTAGCACTGAGGCACTCTCCACCATTTTCCTGTTCCCCGGCAACGGCCCATATGCTCCAGTCCGGCACAATCTACCTATATATCGCATATGAAAGTAAAAGAATCAACGGTTCCACAACGAAAATCATAAGTTGTACCACGGTTGGATCTTCGGAGTCCAGCAAAAGGGCACAGGCCACCACACGCTTGCACACCTTTACGCCGCCTTTTGTCCACGTAGCCCAATTACGTAACAGCCGGTCTTAAACTGCCCATCAACCAGGTACTCCTTGTTAAAAAAAAAGGATACCAATACATTAGCCATATTGAGCCACATGAAAACAGTGGATTGCCACTTTTTTTCACTTGTGATCACGCAGGTGAGTGGCATCATTATTTCGCAGGCAGCCGCTACTATATCGAACTTACTATACTACCTTATGTTGCCATCGTAATTTGGTTCCCGTCGAAACGAGAGTTTATGTGGCTCGTTCTTTTTACGCATGTGGTTCGCAGACAGTTAGCGATGATTGGTCGATTAACTATTTTACCGAATCGAGCGTATGCTCTCATTTGCAACGGACATACTGTTTCTAACTCGATTATTCAAAACTTGCTCAGCATTTGAAACGACAGCCCATTTTCTGTTGCTCCCTACACAATACGTTCTGCCTTTCATAAAATTCTTACATGAAGTTGTCCCTGCCACCATCGTGGACCACGCGCCATTACAAGTATCCAACGAACTTTTCAAGGAGCCATACAGGTAGTACCGCGGAGACAACTTTAATATAAACATTTTTAAGAGGAAAACGTGGAGCAGGATGACGTGTGGTAAAAAGGCTTTCAAAAGTTGATAGGTCTTTTTTTTTATTTGCTTCCCCGCACCTGTATGTCCTCCTGGCAAGGGGTGATGTACGGTGAAGTCAATCACACCAATCATAGTCCGTGCTAATGCATCATTATGCTGCCAGATACCAACACGGCTTGTGCATCATGTAAAACAAAAAAGCATTGCTGCAACAAGATCATGGTCCCACGGCAAACGTGTCATTGTTTATAGAATGAGGCACAAACAAATGATTTTGAGAAAAAAAAGAGATTCGAGATAAGGTGTCATGATCCGCAAGAACCCCTTCCATCATGTTGTTGCCTGAGTTGCGATGCATCTCCTTTGCAAGCTCAGCAACGAAAGAGAAACCGTTCATACTGATGCAGCCAAAGCGATATAAAAAGGAAATCACGGGAACAGAGAGTCGCCAAGAGCCGGAATCAGCCGTTTTGGAGGAACCAGGCCAAGATCAGATGGACGCACAAGACGTACGCTTTTGCGGACCTGTTATTGTAACTGCCTAATCTTGACAGAAATCGCACTGCTCTGCTGCACGTTTGAAAAAAAAACTTTTTTTACTTGCCTTTTTAGCTTGCTTTTCCTTGCTATATATTTAGAAATGCAGGCTCTCCATTCACCCTGCACTTTCTTCTTCTTTTTCTTCTCACTTTATGGAGGTTTCAAGACGCACAATAGAACGCTCGAATACGCTGGGCCCAATGGCAGCTATCCAAGAATGGGAGCTGGAACGAGCAATGGTACTAACAATATTCATACCGTCATTGTATTGTATGGCTCATATATCATCTTGCAAAGGCATTGAGTCAGCTGCAACAGTACCGCGAACGAGTACATTGGCTCGAAACAAAAGCTGAGCAAGACAAAAAGCTATACGACAAGCACCGAATGAGCGTATGTATGCCTTCTGTTCGCAACAGAATCCGATTGTAACATATTCGATGCGCAGTTGCTTCGTGAAGTCAGACTAAAGGAAATGATTGCGGAAAAGCGAGTACAAGATATTGAAGAACGCTATTTAGAGCAGGTATGCATCCTCTCTCTGTCTCCTTCCTACGGTATGAGTCCCTTAAGCTGACAGGCTCCCCTACATTACAGATCCAAGATTTACAAATACAGCTCGACGAAGAAAAGCGAGAGCGACAAGATGAGGTTCAAGAGCTGCGGCAACATTACGATAAAATGCTTCAGAGCGAGCAAACGAAGCATGAACGACGGATCTGCGGGTTTCAGCAGCGGTTGAGTGCCAAAGAGACCGAATATGCTCGTCTCCAGAAAAACTTGCGGCAAACGCAGAGCGCCCCTACATCCCCGACCACCCCGGACACACCTATTCACAGCGACTGCGACTCGGTGGCGACGGAGGAAGATATGAGGGACACTCCTCTCCGACTTATGCAGGAAAAGCTGTTCAAGCTCCAAGCAAGCCACGATAAGGCACAGATCGCATGGGAACAAAAGTGGACCAAACAACAGCAAGCCTTCCAAGAAGAACGCTCATCCTACACCGCGAGAATCAAAGATCTCGAAGACAAACTGCTGGGCCAGCAAGATCCTCTCCAACTGGAGCGACTTCAAAAGGAGTATCAAAAGGGAGCTCAGCGAGTCTATGAAGAACGGCTTCGAAACATCGAACAAGCATATGCCGCCAAGAGCAAGTTGACAATGGAAAGCTATCGAGGCGACCTGCAGCAAATGCAAGACCGTTTCATGCACGAAACTCGCGAAATGGCCATGCACTTTGAAGCTCAACGGGAAAACCAAGCCTCCGAACACAAACAACTCTTGACTGAAATCAAGGAACACCATGACAATGAGCTGGAAGTGTTTCGAATCGAACACCAAGCTGCGATCGACGAATTGGAAACTCAGCTTGAACATGAAAAACAAGACGCCTTGAACAAATGTGAACAGGAATGGAAAGACAAGTTGTCCGACATTGAAGCAAGCATGTCAGACGACGCACGTCAGACTCAAAAGCACTGGGAAAGCCGTGTGGCTTCAGCGGCCGTAACACGTCAAGCCGAATTCACTCGTCTCACAGGTGAATTGGAGGTCCTCAAGGACCGATTAGGTCGAGAAATTGAACGCCGCCGCGACATTGAGATGCAACTTGCCAAGTCAACCGAACAGCTTGAACACAGTCGCAAAGCCAAAGCCATCGCCACTCGCGAATGTCTTGATTTGCAACGGGAACAACGGCGCGCACACGCTTTGGCTACTAAATTAGCCTCGATCTCGTCCGAGCCACTGTCTCTTGGCGATCCAACCCTATGTGAGCTGTTGCAACGATCGATTTCTCAGGTCACGCGTTTGCAAGCCGAAAATTCGATTTTGGAAAAGGTAAGGTTTTACATCACAAGCCATGTCACGGTCTCGCCTAATATGCATACATTGGGCGTATAGAACTTGGAACAGTCTTCCACCACGGCATCCAGCTACAGTTTTTTTGGCTTATTTTAGTTTACCGCACCTCCTATTATGACGTACCCTTAACCTACATAACCCGCCCGCCGTATTAGATACTCATAGTCTTATCGTGTAAATATTATTCTCTCTAGCATTTATGGTCCTCTTTTTATTAAAGCTGCTTCTATCATCTACCCCGTCCGAAGCTCTACAGATCACCATTGCGTCAGTGGGTTTGCCTGCATTTCATGCACGTACATGTGCTGCACTCTGAGGCACGCATGCACGGTACGGACCCTTCTGCGACAAATGACCCCGTTCGATATCATCCACCGCGGGGGTTGCTCCATTGTTGAGTGATATACTTTATATGGTCATTAACGTATAAACAACGAGTGAAACCTGCAATGTAACGGGCCAGAATTAATTTGTAGCGCTGTGGCGTAAAAAATAAACTCTAGATAGGAGCGCCCTGATAACCAGGAACCTTTTCCTTCAATAGGCTTTCGGTAAATTCCCAAAGCTTCGTCGCGTTTTCATCGGATGAGGAATATCCGTTTACGTATCCTGGTACAGCATAGGGGACCTGTTGTTTGTTGTCATGTATCAGAATCTGTTTGATGCTACTTTGTCTCTATGGAAGCTTACGTAGAACTTTCCCTTGATGTTCTTGCTTTCCACTTCGGGGCTGGTGGCCAAGTACAGCTGTGTCAAGGCACCTTGCTCGGTGGTAATTGTGATGCAGTTGTTGTAGATGGTTTCCAGAACACCCGATGGGCTCATAATGTGGCGAGAGAGCTCACTGCGCACCACTCCAGGATGATTCGTGTTTACGAAAATCTATTAGAAACGTCAGCCCACGGGCCCATTCCGATCATATCTCTGCGTTACATTATCAATACCCTTGGCTTCGAGACGTTTGGAAAGTTCGCGGGTGAACAGGATATTGCATGCCTGAACGGAAAACACATTAAAAGAGTCATCTACCGCAAGGCGGCAAACATACCTTGGATAGGCCGTAGTGGAAATTAGGGTTGTAAGTCTTGGCATCGCTCACCTTATCAAAACTAACTGCACGGAGGGACGTCATGTAATGGCCCTTTGAACTAACGTTCACAATGCGGCTAGGTGCTGACTTTTCCAAAACTGGAAGCAGAAGCATAGTCAAGTAGTAGTGAGCCACATGATTCGTCGCGAATTGAGTTTCGATGCCTATCAAACACGTCTATTTTAAGCTCTTCCCTTCTTTCGCTTGCTTGTCTTACCATCTTCTGACAGGCCGTAAGGGCACATCATGACACCGGCATTATTCATCAGAATATCAAGCTGATCATACTTGGACCTGAATTCTTCAGCAAAAGCCTTGACAGCAGCCAGCGAAAGCAAATCCAGCTTCATAAACTCGACCTTGTCATTGCCAGTTTCTGCCTTAATGTCAGCCACAGCTTTTGTGCCTTTCTTTTCCGTGCGACATGCAACAATCCTGAAATATAATGTCAATTTAGAAACAGGAACAACCGGGCATTGACCTACACATGACAATTCTTTCGCGCCATTTCGGTCGCACACACCTTGCCAATCTAATCAACCCAATTAGTTTCCCCTTATTCGTCAATGAACAACACACTCACGCCGGTGTTGCTACCGGTGATAATGGCAATTTTGCCAGAGAGATCGGGGATTGCAGCAAAGTCAAAATTACTGGACCAGAACATGGTGTGCAAGGGTTAAGGTTGGTGCTATGCTCGCTGCTTGAAAAAAAAAGTTTATGTGCGTAATGAAAATCCCGGCGATTGCACATGCATTGATAAGCACACGTGGAATTTCCTTTACTAGTTTTAGTTACAGTCGTCATCGTGATCCTCGGCTAAAGAGACAAATAGCAACCCAACTCGGGGCAATTGGTGAGGATGAACATAATCTGGGCAACACTGGCAAGTTGCGCTACCATGCTATAACCACATGCCTTGGCAGGAACAAACCCATCAGCCAATATCTTTCATAAAGGAGGTTAGGTAGCTAGGGAGGACAAACAACTATACTACAAAAAGCCTTGGTAATCCGGCGCCTTCTCTTTCAGTAATTTCTCAGTAAACTCCCACAACTCTTTTGCGTTTTTATCCGAGGACGAGTATTCGTTTACAGATCCTGGAACACCATAAGGAACCTGTTTATAATTGTCAATGTCAAAGTGACTTTATGAGCATTTGCAGGAACGCTCACATAGTATTCCCCTCGGACATCTTTGCTTTCCACTTCTGGGCTTGTTGCCAAATAGAGTTGCGTCAGCGCTCCGTCCTCGGGGCTGATAGTAACCAAGGCATTGAACAGACGCACCACGATACTTGTCGGAGAAGCAAGATGTCTGGACATTTCTGTACGCACAACTCCAGGATGTCCGCTGTTAACGTAGATCTATTGACCATTACAAGAGCTAATCTTTCAGCATCAATCAGTAACTACTACTGTACTAACACTTACATCGTTAATCCCTTTACTCTCCAATTGTTTTGTGAGTTCGCGAGTGAAGAGGATGTTGCACGCCTAGAAAACAATCAATTGTTTATATATGTGCTGATTGCTGGCAAAATGTTTCGTTTACCTTGCTAAAGGCATAGTGAAATATTTTGCTGTATGCTTTTTCATCATTCACTTTATCCAGGCTCATAGTTTTAAACGATGTGGCTTTGTGCAGTTTTGCGCTAACATTGACGATACGACTGGGTTTTGATTCAATCAGAACCGGAAGCAATAGCATGGTCAAATAATAATGTGCCACATAGTTCGTTGCAAAATTGGTTTCGATGCCTAAAGCATATAAGCTTTACGAGTTTGAACAATGCATGTAACCTTATCCATCTACCATCTTCCGATAATCCAAATGGACACCCCATAACTCCAGCATTATTAAGTAGTATATGAAGCTGATTGTGTTTGGATTTGAATTCGTCGGCAAAAGTTTTGACGGCAGCCAGTGAAAGCAAATCCAATTTCATGAATTCGATTTTGTCGTTTCCTGTGGCCAACTGGATTTCTTCCACTGCAGCCTTTCCTTTTTCTTCGCTTCGACAAGCTACAATGCTGCGTATCATTTATTATTGGCGTAATCTCACTGATATAGTCGATCATAAACGCGTTGATACGTACATTTGGCAATTCTTCCGTGCCATCTCCATCGCACATGCCTTGCCTATCTATTTACTTTCGATTTAGCTTCAAGTTCTTGTCATAGCAACCTAAAAAATGTATATACCCCCGTGTTACTGCCAGTGATAATCGTAACTTTGCCAGATAGATCAGGGATATCTGATAACGCGAAATGCTTCATGTCTCAGGTTCCTATACACATTTGGCAATGATAAATAGTTCAGTACATCGCTATACAGTAGGTTGCCCTACTTATGATCGATTTGTGCACTGTCACTTGTTATATCCAAAGTGAGTCTTTATATATTTTTTCCTACATTGTGCACTGCTGACCGCTTAGTTTCTTAAAAAGCTACTATTGTTACGCTGGGTCACGAATAATCGGATTTCCATATGAAAAAAAGTACGAGCGATTATCTTGGGCACCCTTATCCTTTCCTGGTCAAGGGCGAACTGACTAAAGTACCGGTGTGCGATATATAAAAGGACAAGCAACGCGATACGTAGTACAGCTTATATGGTATGTGAAACTTACAGTACGAGTTGATATCTCTTTCAGCCTTCGTATTGATCGCATTTCATCATATATGGAGCTTTACTAAAAGGTAGTACATAATGTATTACTTTCACATGCTTGTTCGCTTATTGGAACATTTGGAATATATATCCATGTGAGCCATGAGAAGAACGGTATCTTAGGTCATGTGGCGGTCAAAAGTGGACACACTTTACCAAGCGCGGATTGGGTGGCCAATGATACGTAAGAGCCATAGGTGTCAAAGTGTTACTTTGCTCTCAATATGATCAAAGTAAACTTCATCCTCATTGTAAGCGGCAAACTACATAATCCGTTTGCTACCGCATCGACAGCAACAGCTTTTAATATCCTGTGAAGACAAAAGATCATATACACGAACCAGTGTCAATTTTCAATCCATACATTCTGTCACACATGCTCTGACTCTTGGCGTAAGTTCTGTAGGCGCTCATCACGCATACACCGCAATACCACTGTTAGATAACAATTGTGTATGCGAAGGACGCTTCGCTAAAAGATATTTTATCGATATTTTATCGATATTCGAAATCGGATCAAGAGTGGATTTCTTCCGAGCACGCAGCAATGCTACTACAAATCTCTACGGATTATTCGCGTAGGGCTTTGTTAGATATATAAAGCACACGGTTGACTATGAGCGATGCTACGTAGACCGTATATACTGCTCAAGTTGAAAAAAGGGTAAAAAGACACTAGGGATAACATGTACATATTACCGAAGCATCACAAAGATTAAATAGTTGCACCTTGGTAGTCCTGGATTTTCTCCTTTAGCAAATTTTCGGTAAACTCCCATAAGGATGCAGCATTTTTCTCAGATGAGGAATATGCGTTTGGATTTCCTGGCACAGCATATGGTACCTGTCATATACTATACGTTAGTTTTGAACGTATACTATAATTCCCACAGATACGTACATAATATTTCCCTTTTATATGCTTTTCTTCTACTTCAGGGCTTGTTGCCAAATAGAGCTGCGTCAGTGCACCGTTTTCTGTTGTAATATTGAAGATGGTATTGTAAAACTTTTCCAAGAAACCAATTCCGAAAAACAAATGACGATAAAGATCGCTCTGTACGGAACCGGGGTGTAATGAATTGACGTAAATCTAATAGATTAACCGGGTGATCCCAGCTTAGTGTGATTTATAATCAAATATGTCTACCATGTCACATACATCTTTCACTCCTTTCACTTCGAGTCGCTTAGATAGTTCGCGGGAAAATAGAATGTTGCAAGCCTAAACAAAAGGATATCATTGGACTGTCAAGTGTTCCAAAATTCTGATTTCTACCTTTGTAAAGCCATATTGAATGGCCCTGTTATAAGACTTTTCATCACTTGCTTTATCTAGGCTCACAGTGCGGATCGAGGTTGCGTTATGAGCTGCCGAGCTAACATTAACGATGCGACTTGGAATTGATTCTTCCAAAAGAGGGAGTAGTTGGATGGTCAAATAGTAGTGTGCCACATGATTTGTTGCAAACTGTGTTTCGATTCCTTTACAAAAGCAACCATTTTTTAACATGTCATTTTTTTCACACGCCACTCGTTTTAATTTACCATCCTTGGATAATCCGAAAGGACAACTTTATGCTTGGTTAGTTCCAGAGCTTTTCAGTCATGGATAAAAGCACCTACGCCATTACACCGGCATTGTTCATGAGGATATGAAGCTGTTTGTGTTTGGACTTGAATTCCTCCGCGAAGGCCTTTACTGCTTCCAGTGAAAGTAAGTCCAGTTTCATAAACTCGACTTTATCATTTCCAGTAGCTGCCTTGATTTCCTCCACTGCAGCATTTCCTCGCTGCTCGTTTCTACTCGCCACAACGCTGCAAAAAAAATTAGATTGTTAATACCATTGACGCTAGGCAACTTACACATGGCAATTTTTGCGGGCCATTTCGATTGCACACACCTTGCCAATCTAGTGGGAATATTTAGCCTTCTAGATCTTGCACTCATAAAGGACAATAAAGTGTACATACGCCGGTATTGCTACCAGTGATAATGGCGATCTTGCCAGATAGATCAGGGATATTGGAAAATTGAAAATGCTTTTTCGACCAAAACATTTTGTTTCACGAAAGAAAGTTGGATCTTCAAGTTCTACTGACTTCAAATTATATACACATTTGCATAAGCGGCCCGAATTTCCAGCTGTCGCTAGCCAATCCCAAACCTCTAGGTTCGAGTATCACCCACGTACTTTTGTGCAGCACCTTTTCTTTGGAGCTCAACAGATATAAAAATTTATAAAATTCAGTATCTTATCGGTTGAGATAGCTTAAATGGCGCTGGATCTCCCTCAACCCTTATCCCTGCGTAAGGATTATGGGTAACGCGTGAGCATGTTGAACCACAGGATTGTAAGGTGATGGCTCGCTTGAACAGAATTTCCTCAAAAGGAATTTCTAGTGATTCGTAAACCCATCTATTTGCCTTTTTTAGCTGTGAGATAGGAATCCTACTGAATATTAAGGAAACATAAAGATTATTGGCAAAAATGTTGCGAAGTCCATGCATCAAACACTTGAGAAGGTTGGCTAGTTCCATATATTATAATACTATATCACATAGTAAATGTTAATCATAATGATGATAACTAAAAATCTCAATATGACGGGATGGCACTTGTTACGTAGGCTAATGATCTAACGTGTTTTGAGCCACGGGGCAAAGAAGATGCATACGGGAACCGGGAATTATTTACAGATTGACAGACCATAGGGATCAGACAGGTTAAGTGAGTTAATTCGTAGATCAGATTTAGCTCCATACAGTTTTTTTTTTCAATAAGTAATGTCGCTAGCTTTAGCATCTTATGATACAAATTATGCATGAGATATCCGTTGACATACCAGATTACTTTTTGGAAGTACTGTATAGAGCTCAGAACGATTCGAATTTCGGGCCAAAACGATCAGACGCTTCAAAACCGGGTATACCTTTGGACTGAGACCAATATTCCTGGAGGTCGAATTAAAAAAGGCCTCTCCGGTGATATGTTCAAAGTTGGAAGTGGGCGGGCTTGAAGTATCTGGACCTGAAGTAAGGCTAATGAACGACCGAGCTAGTTTTTATGTCTCACCTAGGCAGCCTATGAAATTTCGAGCTACGCTCAGTGCTTCACAACATTTTACCTGAAGCAACGTTTGAGACGCTTAGCGACGCTCTGAATTACATAAGAAAAGACACCATCAAAACATGTCATAAGACAGACGGACCACAGCATCAACTGATAACCATAAAAGTGAAAGTCGTATGTCATTTCATAACGCTCACCACAAAAGTAGTATATATATATGAACTTATAGTGTGGTATCGTTTAAACTAGAAAAGGCTTTCGAATGACGAGACCAAAATAAGATGATGTTTTATTGAGGAAAACTGCTCTCTATTTATACTGTTGATGAGTTCGGGACGAAGAAGGCGAATGCTTTGTCTAATAAGCCTATGATCCATGTTATTGCCGACTTTCATATGATCTTGTCTTATAGATGAAGGAGCCGAAGAACATATGGAACCAAGTTAAAGGAGTTGCCTTACAATTGGTAAACCCGAATCAAGGTTGCACATAAGAGCAAATAAGGCAATCGATAACTGTACGGTTGTTGATGTCGTAGTGACAGCGGATATAGCATAAAGAAGGAAAAGCATGTAACCATGGATGATAGTGTATGTCGGGAATACGACATATAGCTGTTTTCTGTATCTTAATGGAGCATCTTTTATATTCGACAATTGAATAAATGGCCTTCAATACGAAATGAAGAAAAACCACATTTGTTGTATGCATAACGCTCCTTACAAAAGAAGAATAACGGTTTCGCATGGCGTTTTGTCATTGATTAAACTACATTCTCACTGAATAATTTCATTACAGTAACTATTATGCTCTACTTTGAGCAAATAATAATAGCAGTAATCATTCCGGTCTTTTAAGCTTTTAGAATTTGGAAGTAAATTACAATATGCTGCTAAGAATGTATACGCTGCCTGGTGTACCAGTCAAGTTGCAACGCGGACCATAGCAAACTACGACACTGAAGTACAGGTTATGCGAGAGCAACTCTAGTCACCGGGAAGGAAAATAGTAAACAGGAATCTGCCAGCTAATGTACCAGATGCTGCGGCGGTTGCTGAATCGAATGAAAACTCGTTTATGTCTGCACCGGTTGTTTCCGAAGATTCATACTCGATAAAGCTCGTACCAGTCACCGGCAACGACATCAGCCCATTAATCAGTAGCTCCTGTTCCTTCGAACATACCCACCGTCACTGAGATCAGCACCATATCCACCGTCTACATCAGCGTTTGGTAATATGCCTCCCCGTCCGTTTCCACCGCCACGCTCACAACAACAATAACAACAACACCAAATATACCACAATATGCTACCACCTACACAGCAAGTATACTACAATATGTCACATTCACCTTCACAGGAACAATCGATACGATATGACATTATGTCACCACAAAAAAGATTTCGACACCTTTCAGTAGCACCCAATCCATCTACTTCAACTCCTCCATTGGTCAGTACGTCATCCCGAGCAGAGGTTCCTGCCCGAATCATTCGTACATGTACAATATGCAAAAGGATTGATTGCAAAGGGCAAAGTATTGTGATAACACATCACAGTTTACATAATAATTAATAGAGCACCACCGCGTCATGTAGCACTGAAGCTCATTTTATTGGCTTACTGAAAAGTCTCCTTTCTTGCCTCATCGAAACCATGCATTTACAGGCGCTTTCAGATCCTGTAAATACATCCTTAAAAGTCAAAGAATTAATTACGTCGAGCCCAGACATGGTACCCGAGCCGATTCTGTCCCTGTCTCAAGTTCCCGGGCTCCAATACACTAACAGCTAGGGGGTAATCTGAGAGCGACAAATCGGGAAAGACTCAGTTGACTTGGGTGATTAGCGCATGGGAATTTTTTTTTCGTGGTCATATTTAAAGAATCAGCCTCCAGACTTGGCCCAATTCGCTTGTTTCACAACCCTGCCTACATCAAGTAACAACACAGGGACGGTAGTTGAGTAAAATGACCAAGTAAAGATTGTTTAGCTCAATCAAAAGTTTGCATTTGAAAATAGATCATGCCAAAATCGTTGCAAGGCTGGTTGAGGACCAGAAGTCTACAGGTCAGGAGCTCAAATTGCCAGCAGTTGCAATGGCAACGGGAATAATTGAACAAAACCCAGTCGCAATGGCTCCGAACAATCAAAGCAACTGGAAGTTGTTGACAAAAAGTAGCAAGCAAAGAAAGACTAAGGTTCTCCTCTTCTGGGTCCTGTTGCAATAACAATAGGACAACAACTGGTAAACTTATTGCGTGGTATGGCAATAGTGTTCCTAATGAAGGCATTTTATAGTCCTCGCTATGAGAGCCTACAATATTGTGCCGCCCGGTTCACGACCTTGAAGAAGAATCCTTCTTGGGTTGGCTATCAGTGGCATCACTCAAACTGCGTACCAGCCCGTTTACAAGTAGACAAACCCAAGTTTCTCTTCTTTCTCCTTAGAGCGGCTTGCCTCCAACCATGTTCGAACAACCGTTCAAGTGGATGTGTCGCACAATGCAAATTCTGCAGCATCTGCGAGGTTTACCTTCTTTTCCTTCAAGGGCGGTCTGTTTCCAACCATGTTCGAACAACTGTCCAAGTGGGTGTGTCGCACAATGCAAATTCTGCAGCATCTCCGAGCGTTATATAATCTGCATCACTTGTTGAATGAACGAAGGTAAATTACATATTCAAAGTGGCCGTGTTTATAACGCATTAATTAACTGTCTTTCTCCCAGTTAATATACTACTATTATCTATTATCGCAACTCGCTTTTGTACGGTGTAACAAAATTCCTTTGCCGTTTGGTTTCTGTTTTGGTAACACCATATTCCATATACAGCAAGCACGTGCCCATTTGGTCTGCTGTCCACTCTATTGTTTGGTGCAATTTGCTACTTCTTTACACGGAACCCACGGTCAACACCCACTATTCTATTATACTGGTGCATTCTGCACATCCCAATTTACTTCTCTACACGGAACCCACGGTCAATATCCATTATTCTATTATATTTGTGCATTTTGCACATCTCAATCTACGTTTGTACTCAGATCCCCACGGTCAACACCCGATATTCTATTATACATGTGCATTTTGCACATCTTCATCTTACACTCGGATCATTTCGAGAATCCCTTTTACATCAACAACGTTCCTCCGGCACAACTAGTTATTATCACAGTCGTATATTCAGAACCCAGAGAAAAGAAGCCTATAAATACCCCCGAATTATCAAATGAAATAAACCAGTTAACTTGACCTCAATTATCTTGATCATACCTTTCAGAAGCCCAAGACAGGAGCTTACATCTGTATTTGGTTAACTCACCCTTTCTATTTCTCTTATTTCAACCTATTTGTGGACCCTGTTTCACAGAACGCGTTCTGAAAAGTACAATCTCTTTTTGGATTATGTAACACAAATTTCCTTTTACACATTCTGAAAAATGGATTTTTCAGAACGCCCTAAACTCTCTACCAGTTGTTAGATGTTAGATGTTGGATAATACCAGTTGTTGGATGTGCAGTATACTAAACCATGGGCGTTACAACACCAATATTTTTATAGCAGTAGCATTTCTTGGGACTGGGTTACGGCGGTAAGTAGTCAAGCACGTAGTAGGCGCAGGTCAATACTTTTCTGAGCAAGTATCTGGAACTTGAATACCAAATTTACTTGACCAGTCCCATTTTCACGTAGCTTTTGTTTATACCAATTGGCTGTCACATTTTTTTCGGAAAAAAGCTGAATTCTGTGGAAAAAACACAAAGTGATATGCTTGCGTACATTCCCTCACGAGTCGCCTGGTTCGATCGCTGGTATCCTTAGTTATCATTATGACGCATGATATCATTTCCATAGTTTGAAATGCTCAAAGCACCACCATCAACTCATTGAATAATATTCTAACCCACACATAGGTATAAATTACTCATTTTACCTACCGTAGACAATATTGATGTACAACAGCAGCAATATATATCTACAAACCTCTTATTAAGTATGACACTTCGCTGATCACGCTTTGTCATTACGAGAACGGCCATACAGTTGTCAAAAGTTCAGTTGCTGTCCAGCAACAAACGATAGGAATTATGAGAAGCGAAGGTTCCTAGTGAAAAAGTAGTTGTCCAAATCCAAATACATAAATAAATGTGCCTAATTTTTTGTTTATATAGAACAATATGACTGTATACAATGTCTGTTTTTAGGAAGCGGTCTTGACCAAAATAATAATGTTACATGAATTATAAAAAAAGTTGGAGAGCAGAGTTTTGATGATGATCAACCTCCGTCCGGTTTAACGGCTTGGAATACAAGTCGCGGTACAGCGTTCGGTTTCTCAAAACTTGCCGGTGATGGTGAAAGCGCGGCACGATCCACGGGTGTAGTTGGAACTTGTGATTTTTCACCATCATAATAATAGTAACCAGTGGCAGTACTTGATGGTGATGATGATGCTGCTGCCACAATCGCTGAGCTATTATTATGGTTTTGAGTTGAATAAACATCGGAAAACGGCGAGGTATTCAAATTCTCGAGCTGATGTTGTTGTTGTATCGGTGGTAATGGCGAAATTGTAGATGGCATGTAGAAAGCGGATTGGTTGTGGTTGTCCCTGGTAACGACAGTTGCTGGTGCATAAATTTTGCTTCCGTTATCGCTTTGGTGCTCGTTCTTGTAAACGAATACTTCATCGTCACCTTCGCTATTGCTAGTATTTTGACGCTTTCGACGCATGACAAACAGTACTGCAACTGCAAGTAGAGACACCTGTTTGATTGAAGAAAGATCAATATCTGGTATATTAAATTGAAAACAGAGCTTACTGCTGCTACGGCACCAATGACGGCACCAGCAATTGCACCGCTGGAAGGCGACTCATCGTCCGCATCGGTGTTTGTTGGTTCTGGGCTCTCCGATGGTTTCGTTTCAGGTGGGCGAGGAACAACGCCAACAAAATTGTCCACCCAGGTCCAGTTACTGACGTTAAGTACGTGGAAGTCGTTACGCGTTGCTCCAGTGCTGTCAATTCCAAAGATAACGAAGAGGTTATCTGCACCAGCCATGATCACTGTGAAAGAGCATTAATATATACCGTGCTCAACCGTATAATTAGTCAAGAAGCTTACTTGAATGACCATAGCGAGGTCCAGCACCACCGCTAGCATCATTGAATCCCACCTGTTGCCATTGCAATGTACTTGTTTCCAATACGTAGCAAAAATCGGATAAAGGTCTCTCACCAGCTTATCCAGAAAAAAATAGTAAGAACACTGTATTTTGTGTCGCGTTAAAATATTGATACTTACTTGCTTCAGCTCCACCGTACACAACAATCCTTGTGGTGTTTGGTACTATCCATACTGAAGTCAATTTCACGGCTATCATCCAATTGCCATGTCAAATATACTAACTTAATGCTGCTGCATGAAGCCGTCTAGCTGTTGGTGTAGGGCCCGCCGATTGTCTTTGAGTCCACTGACCAGCAGTTGTATCGTATACGACAATATCGGACATTGCAATCCCCGCCACTTGGTATGTTACTGCTCCTGTGGCATCGAGCACCTGCGTTGCGGTAAGACCGCCGATATAATAGATTGTCCGTCCGTCGGACCCTAAGGTTCCAGTATGTTCAATTCGAGTTGGGATTGCAGCTGGCAACATGGACGCTGTCCAATTTAGTGACTGTGGCAAAAAACCTATAAGAAAACAACATCAAAGGGGTATGGTGCACGCTTTACCTTGAAGTTTAAAATTTTCATATCCCTTGAGTAATCTTCTCCCAACGTATAGCCTGTAAACTGATCACTATGAAACGACCATTATCAGTTGCTGCTTGTGGTGAGCGGAAATGCCCAAAGAATTTACCTGTTGCCGCCCCATATGTGTACCATGGTATCGTTGCTGACCACCATTGTTGACTGACGCCTTTTATTAAAAAAGGTTAATGTGCGCTCTGTCGCCGTCCAAATAAGGTGACATGATAAATAACATGTAGAAAATAACATACGTTTGCAATGCGCCTGCGCTGTCGATATGCTTCCAGGTTTCAGTCTTTATATCAAAGGCGATTGTTTGATGCGTGAGAGCCGTTTGATTGTTGTATCCCATACCGCCATTCATAACAAAGCTATTGTTTTGGGGAAGCGCGGCCATAACGAACAAAAAATTGGGTTCCGCTTTCACTATTCCTTTTGCCTCCACAGGTGTCCAGCTCGCACCAGCGTTACTGACAGCAAAGTCGTTGGACAGATCCAGCGTGTAAAAGTCATCTGAAGTTAATGGCCATGTTTGCCCGGTTACGATGTTGCCACCGCCGTAACAGTATATCTTCGGCTTAAAATAGACGCAGCCTGGTCGCCGTGTGTATTAAGAACAAGGAAGTAGGGATTTTAATGAAATTTTTTGTATGTACCTCCACCGTATCGTGCGGAGGGTGTCACCGCTCGGACTATCCGTGGTGCAACGGCTACCGCGACAAGGTGCGAAAGCCAGAAAATCGGTGCTTTCATTCAAGGGTGGAGTTCAATTGAGGAAAAAAAAACAAAGAAGTATTGGAAAGAGAGACAGATCCAAGTTGGTCTCACCGTGCCTACCAATAGGCCTAGTCAAAGTAGATTGCACTGTACACCGGTAAGGTGTCACAGAATATATAAGGTTGCCCAATAGCGGCCGCCAATTACATTTACACCCCGTTTGACCAGTACAGGGCCTGAAAGGGAACTGCTGGTGCTACCCATATTTTGAGCATTTTCTGAAAGGAATTGCAATCTACTTTAATATTACTTTCATATGGCTGCGCTACCATCGCAATACTAATCGGGACAGAATTCACATCGAATGCTCAGAAAGTGTATGCTCTTTTTTTCGGTTCGTTGGCAAGCTTATCTCAAAGAAGCCATGCGAGCTCCCATGGTCGGGCCCATATACTGCAGCGAAGAATAGGGCGTGGCCTGTGGGCAGGTTTGGTATCTTGTATTGTGGATATCTCAAGGACGAAAAATAAAACCAATTAGGCTCGTCGGACATATTCTAACTTGATCTCTTCCGCCACCGCAGTCCCTTGGACATTCGGATCGTGCCCGCATGAACTTGTGGCTGATGTTGCTATGATTTCAGTCACGAAATTTAAGCATTGGCTTCCTAATTTTATTGCGAAACGCCGCAAGATAACCGAACTCAAAATGGCCAAAGCAAAGAAAGCTACCGTTAAATTCCAAAAGAACAAGCTCAAAGGAACTCTTGAGCGACGAAAAAAGTACACAAAGTTCAGGCAACAAGTTAATCGTCGCAAAGAACGAAGAAATCGCAACCAAGAAAACGGAAAAGGTACGTATTTTATGCGATCTATCTTTTATTTGTATAAAACGATCTCACCATTGCCATAGCAGCAAATCCCAAAGAAGAAGCTACAGAAGCTCAACCAGAAACAAGGTTTGTATGGGATTACGATTCTGCGTGGAGCAACCAAAAACAGGTTACTGATCAGCTGTACCAACAGCAATGCTGAACAAGCCAATGTCGAAGATTACTTTTGCAACTTCTCGATCGGTAGCGAGGAGTCCCTGGATCTCAGTGATGATGAAGAGGAAGATGTAAATGGCCTTGATCTACTCGAAGCTGTTGAAGATGAAGAGATGGAAGAAAAGGATGATAGTGAAAAAGAAGAAGAAGAAGAAGAAGAAGAAGAAGAAGACGACGACGACGACGACGACGAAGATGAGGTGTTTGTAAGCGATGATGAGGAGGAAGAAAGTGGCGATGAAGATGACGATGAGATGGAAGACGATGATTCTCAAGCGGTTACCATGGAAATGTTGTCAAACTGGTCCACGTTAGCAAAATCAAAATCGGTCGATAGTTTCAAGCACCTATTGATGGCTTTCCGATCCATTGCCCGGTCAGATGAAGAATCAACTTTCACTTATCGCGTCAGCAATCATAAAGGTACCGTTGATATAAAGGAAGATAAGAAAAAAAAAGGCAACGTGAATATTCACGCGTTCTTTCATAGTATACAAGAAACTTGTTCGTGTCACGTTAAAGTCAGCCTATCCAATTTTCAGTCAGCATTTGTTTTTTACCAAAAAGGCAAAGCATCCGGCAAAAACCAAGAACTGGCGTCGATTGGAAAAAGTTGTGCGTCTTTTCCTTAATAACTGCGTCCGCTTTTTACGCGATCTGGATCAGGATGACATGCTCCAGTATATTCTCACCCATCTGGAACCATGTACCCTTTACTTTGGCTGCTTTCCAAAAGCTGCACGAGAATATTTGCGAGTAAGAGTGAAAATGTATAGCCCTATTTGGAAACTTACAAAATTTATCTAGGTCTTGTTGGATCGGTGGTCGGACAATGGATTATCGTCAGAGTCGCGGGCTCGATGCTACCAATCAATCAAGCAATTTGCAACAACAGCCATTGACACTGAGAAAAACAGCTATCTTTCTCACTGTTTGAAAGGCGTGTATCTTGTTTTCGCCAAGCATGCAACAAAAGTGACTGAATCTACGCTCCCGATGATCCAACAGATGTTGGAAGAAGGACCTGACTTATATACCCTTGATCAGAAAGTTAGCGCACAGCACGCCCAAGTTTACATCCATCAGCTAAGCAGCCATCTCAAGTCAGCAAAGAAGCAGCATACTGCAGAAAGTTTCAAATCCGTATACACTTGGCAATTTGTCAGCTGCCTTGATTTCTGGGCAAATGTTATCGGAAACACGTGCAATCCAGATATTGGCACCACATCTCCTATGCTTTCTCAGTTACAGCCATTAGTTGATGTGTCTTTGCAAACCTTAAAGTAAGTTCTTTTTTTGCTAATGGACAAAACTATGGGCATAGCTAAATGATATATTTTAGAATGAACCCTGTTGGACAATTCCTTCCTCTTCGAGTACATATCATCCGATCTTTGATTGGACTGATTGACGGTACAGGATACTTTGTACCTCTGAGTCCGTTTATATTTGAGATCTTTAGTGGTGATGTCAAATCCAAAATGGAACCAACTGATTTGCCAGCCTTTGAATGGGATCTGTACTTGCGAACTCCAAAGGAGTACACACAAACAAAGATCTATCAGGTTAGTGAGATGAATACAATTGCGTTTGATCTATTTGCTTACTTACAACCTCACAGGATGCCAAATATCAAGTATTTTACGACAGCATAATTGACTTTTACGCATGCTTTGGCTTGTCAATTGCGTTCCCAGAGCTTGCCATCCCTGTTCTTAGCAAGGTACGTGCTATGTGCGCCGTCTATACATACAAATTCTAACGCCGTGCCTAGTTAAAGGAAGATCAAAAAGATTTGAAGGGTACTCGTTTTTCAAAGTCGTTGCGCACGCTCATTGATAAGGTATGGATTATTTTGGTGTTGATAGATCGTAACTGACAAATAATTGGACATAGTTCGAGACACACAAGAACTACATTGAGCAAAAGCGGGCACCATTGGAATACAGCCCCAACAAATTAGACGAAGCTTACGCCTTTTTGCGTAACACCGCATTCGAGACCACGCCTTTTGGTAGTTTCTTAGCCAGCAGAGCAAAGGCTAGCACTGTAGCATAATTTCGCATTTTCGTTTCTTCCGCCAAAAAAAATTAATCTGCAATGTAAAGACAATAATGCATGGTCATAGAACTGTAACTTTATATAAACAATTATTCCATTATTAGTTGAGCAAGTTCTTCGACTAATGTTTCGATTGCATCAGTATCGTTTGTCACAGTACTTTCGTTGCCGCTATCCATCCGCAGTAGTCTACGAGCTATCGCCTCAATGGCATCAAACACAAGGTCTTCCTCTTCAGAGTATATGGGTTTCAGTGTCCCTCCAGAATAGATGGTGCTTGAAATTTCGAGCGCTTACAAAATCGATTAAATACAAATTTAGGACATGTTCTACATAACCTTTACCTCTTTTAACTACAGGTGTAGGGACCCCGGCAATACTTGCACACCACGCCCCATACGAATTCCGCGCTTGAGATCCAGGAACCACTTTGTATAGGAAAACAACTTCCTCCATAGTTTCGGTATTTTCTCCTGTAACCTGCGTATTGAGAATCTCCATGCTTAGAAAGCTGATTCGGTTGTCTTCAGGTGTGATAATGTCCCGAGAGAGCAGCTCTAAGGTCATAAATATTCAATGTATACAGATTCGCAAAACTACTTGTGAAAACGTACCGTGAAAGTGTGTAATCGCTATGATTTTAGGGCACAAATCTTCTTTATGTAAAAAGTAGCCGAGTGTAGCACAAAGTAGGCTTGCACCGTCCGTACTTTCAGTACCCTAGTAATGCTAGTGAGTGAAAAGAACCAAGGATATTCGCAGAGACATACACTGCCAAATTCGTCTATGAGGACGAGACTCCTATCTGTCGCATAATGCACGGCTTGAGCAAGCTGTTGTATATCGAGCGCAAATGCGCTTTGAAGCTGTGCCGAAGCATTGAGATATATAATCATCGAACTTTATAGTAAATTACCATGGATACCGTTTCTACTGTTTGCATGCATGAAAATATTTTGTCGGTGATCCCAATGACTGCATGGCTTGCGGGAACAAAGCTAAAACCTTCACATCAGCCACTCGAACTTATAAGTCGCTTTGATGTACCTTCCAATATGTGCCATGTATGTGATCAGCCCAACCTATACTGGTGTTAGAGAAACCCAATACGTAGCATGGCTTGAAAAATTGCCTGTCTGAGATAGACACTTTTTCCTGAAAAGTTTGCACCAGTCAAGAGCGCGACGCTGTTGTTTGTGTTTGCGTCGCTTGTGGAGGAAGAAGATGTATTTCTCGATAGAGTTCCTGCCTTCCCGCCGATCAAGTGTGTGTCATTCGGGATAAACACGTCAACACAAAGTTCCTGTAGCGGATGTCTATACACTATCAATGAGCAAAGTTGGTGTCGCGATTCAAGTAAGCCCTACCTTCCTTGGATAATCACCAAACAGTTATCCAATGTCATCTCTGGTCGGACGTATTGGTGAAGTCGTGCTGCATCTGCCAGCGATAGCAAGCTAATTATATAAAGTCAAATTCATCCATCCCATCTTTGGAGCATACGTACGCGTCCAACTCGGCACAGACATCTGCCATTGTTAGTAGGTCAGCGTAGTAACCAGAAAGCCTTTCTGAAAGGATCTGCGTCAACTCAATTTCTTTATCTAGTACACATTAGAACGGATATTGCACTAATCTCACGAGATAAGCATACGAACCTATGATTTTAGCATGGATGTCGCCGATTTCTTCGTCAAGGTCTATTTTTATACGTGTGAATGAAAGTATCAGATAGTACACATTCCGCCTTCGTACCCTTTGTCTTGTCATCCTTAAAGTATAGATTCTCGGCCGTCTTGAACTATCTCAAAGATGAGCGCATTGCTACCTCTGTGATAGGCACCTTTTACTTGTAGTTCAAGTCTATGGATTTCTTGAACTGCATAATGGAGTTGAATTGGTAGAGTTATGAGGTACCCAAGCTGAGGAAAGTAAACAACGTTGCACAAGGCACCAACGTTTGCTGGCATATCACGGCTGACTTCTCGTGACACAGTTAGCTAATGAAGCTAATGAACATCACATAATATGACTTTTTTGCTTTTGTAAGTACTTACCAGAGTGCCATCAAGTCCTGTATATGTTTCTCTCAAGCAATCCAATTCCTGTGATGTGAAGTACATAAGTTACAGTGTGGGATTGATAACGTACGAAAATGTTGGGTACACACGGGATCAAAGTTGTCTTTTACTACCAATCTTCCTTCTGTTTTACTCTGCTGAAAGTCGAGCTATCAAATACGCTCGTGAGCTATATTCACCATCATATGTATTAGTGTACAAACATACCGCATCATTGATTGCAGATCCAACTGCGCGCAATATGTCAGGGTTGATCGTATGCGATATCTAATGATCACGATCAAGATGTGCTACCCATGATAAATGTCGCAAATGGGTGCTGGTACCTTGCTCGCAACCTGAATTCCGACAAGCTCTCTTCTTGGTGAAAAGGAGGCATGGATACGTATAGCGTAGAAAGCAAACTAATGAAAGATGTATATAGTGTGAGTTTTGTAGGTATAAGCACTGCACTATACAGCCAAACCTGAAGAAGATTATGCCAGTCCGTAGGTGATGCTCGATGCTCACGAATCAAAGCAACAATCCTTGGAATGTTCTTGATATACTTTAGCTGTCCACGAAGCTCTTTTGCAAACTGGACGGTATCTGGCGCTGAGAAATAGCCGACTGCTCTCTGACGGGATTGAATAACATCCATGTCCAACGTGGGACGTAGGATCCACGACTTTAGAAGATTGTGTCCAATCGGTGTAGCTGTGTGGTCCAAAAGGCCAAATAGCGATAGACTTTCTTTTCCTCGCCTTTGGTGCACGTTGGGATGCAGGTCCGTCTCAAAGATGCTGAGGGCTCTAGGCGTTGCTTGAGAGCGTTACCAAATTTGCAGCTCAAAGCAAAGTAACCTACCTTTGTGTTTCTACTGGCACGTGCATGCATTGCTCACTATAAGGATCGACACGCATTAGGCAAATGCATGCCTACGAAAGCAAGTGCGTATACCTCGAGAAGTTCCTGAGCACCAACGGAGTAAATGAGGTGTCAGCGTCTGCTCGGAGCCCAACAGGCCGATGGATGCTATCTTGTAGTTGATCGAGGTAGTCGAGTAAAGCACCGGCGCAGCCAACCTATTCACCTTTGATATTAAAGGGCAAGATGGAGCAGAACAAAAGTCGTATTACCGATACTTCGCTGTCAAGATTAACATAGCATGACATCTCGAGATAAGCCTGTCTTCGTTGTCCATCGTGTGGATCTTCGCAATAAACATCGCTCGCCAAGTATGTTTCTCGGGAATGCGTGGATTGCGCTGCGTCGTGTGTCCGTCCATTCTCCCGTTGCCGAATATACCAGGATAAGAGGGTGTATCGTCCATGCTGGTACTGAAATGCCTTTACTGGGAGCATATCAACCTGCACACCACCGTGGCCATCTGCACGATCTGTCAGACGCGAGCATGGTAACACAAAGCGAACATTTACCATTGATTGCAGCAATTAGCTCGTCGCTTTCGTACGAAACTAGGATGGTTTGCGGTGAAACTTGCTCGATCACTGTTTTCCGCAAAAGGTCAGCGATGCACAGCAGTCGACCAAAATTCAGCACAACTCACAAGCCCTAACCATATCCAGTGGCAGCGACTCGACCACATCATCCATCATATAAAGTTCGTGGAACTCGTGAGAATAGTAAGCGCATCCAGCTCGATGTCGCACCCAATGGAGCGCCATGACGGTTGAGGTTCTCTCAAGCAGTCTAGACTGGATTCACGCAATATTGGGTTAATAACCGTGCCAGAACCTTTAAACTTTGTTCGAGGAACCTCGTGGTCATATGTGCTCGTCTCGATTGTGATGGCGCTCGCTGATCCACTCGAAAGAGGAAAAGGGGCTGTGGTTCCTGCACTTCGGTGCCGTTTATTCGGGCGTTCTGACTGAGGTGGTACAAGTGGCTGCATGTGCATATGCAGTAAAGAGCACTCGCTCTGGGAATCATCGGCAGGGACTGAGCCTTTGGGATGCTTTCTGTGCGCTGAGGAGCCCATGATCAGACGCACTGATGGTTAGTGCCGTTTGTTAAAAAAAGAAAGGGAAGGAAAAGGGTTGCGCGTCGGATATCCGGAAGCTGAATTACGTTTTAGGAACACAGCATTAGCCGCTTCACTCTCTGTACGCTTCTCTTTCCCCCTTCCACACACATACACACACAACAATGGACTACGGTCGCGCTCCATATGGTGGCCATGGCAATCCCCGTGAGGATGAAGACGATGAAGTTTTAACAATGAGCGTTGAAAAGTGTCCCTCGGATGCCTTTGCCCTGTCCAACTATGTACTCATCGCGCCGGGACAAATCGACAACACCAAGCATTATCTCCTCGTCAATAATGAATACGTGTTTACGGCAAGGTAACGTTCTGTCGCTTAACAAAAGTGTTTGGTCTAACAAGCTTGTCTTGATCTTTCTCGGATGAAACAGACAAGACAACTCGATGCAGCGCGGCGTTCTCGGAACCAGTGCCATGCAGCGTCGCTGGGCACAGTTCTCGCTCAATCAGGAAGTGTCTGTCGCGCCGTACAACCCTTTCGAAGATGGCGTGGACATTTACTTGGCGACTCTCAAAGTTGAGATCGGGTTTTTGAGAAAGAGCACCCAAATGACGGATGACTTTGACACGGAAGCGATGGAGAAGGCGTTCTCGGCAGTAAGCATTATGCGAACAAGGATCGAGCGAGGGAGTTGACACGTGTACGTCAATTAGAGCTTCCATAACCAAATCTTCACGGTGGGCCAGTTGCTGGTATTCGAGTTCCGAGGCGTCAACCTTTCATGCGTGATCGCCGATATGGAGGTCGTCGAATTGGAGGCTTTGAAGCGTCAGACAGAAGTAGGCGGCATGCCCGATCCCTCGTCTGGTGCTTCGCATGCCAACCGCGGTGTGCTCATGCGTCAGACCGCCATCCAATTCAGCAAGTCCAGCGGCTCTACCATCAAGCTCAAGGGCGCCAAGAAATCGTAGGTTTCTTGAATCCGAATGGGAACGTGTGTCGGAATACTCACAGACCATGTCTAGGTCGCAGGCAAAGCCTTTGATTCGAGCCGACTTTAAGTTTGAAGACCTGGGCATCGGTGGCCTCGATACAGAGTTCAGTGCCATCTTCCGACGTGCCTTTGCATCGCGCATTTTCCCCCCATCCATCGTGGAAAAGCTGGGTGTGCAGCACGTCAAAGGTCTTTTGCTGTACGGTCCTCCGGGTACTGGCAAAACGCTTATTGCCAGACAGATCGGAAAGATGTTGAACGCGCAAGAGCCCAAGGTGGTCAGCGGTCCTGAAGTGCTGAGCAAGTTCGTCGGTCAAAGTGAAGAAAACGTTCGAAAGCTGTTTGCCGATGCCGAGGCAGAGTACAAGTCCAAGGGCGAAGAGTCTAGCCTGCACATTATCATTTTCGATGAACTGGATGCCATCTGCAAGCAGCGTGGTAGCCGCGGTGACAGCACGGGTGTTGGTGATTCCGTCGTCAACCAGCTTTTGGCCAAGGTAAGCGCGATCGGCGCCTGATGCACGCAGCTCACCACGGCTGGAAACAGATGGACGGTGTAGACCAACTGAACAACATCTTGATCATTGGTATGACCAACAGAAAGGACATGATCGACGAGGCTTTGTTGCGTCCAGGTAAATGACAGCGCTGCTGCTCTCGTATGTCATTATATTGAGAAACTATTGCAGGTCGTCTCGAGGTGCACATGGAAATCGGGTTGCCTGATGAAGCTGGTCGTCTCCAGATTCTCAAGATTCACACAGCGCGTGTGAGTACGCGGATGGGGGGGGGGTGTTCTGAAACGAGCAGAGAGCTAACAATCATCACGTGGGTTTAGATGCGTGAAAACGATATCCTTGACCCCGATGTCAACTTGGAAGAGCTCGCGGATCTGACAAAGAACTACAGTGGTGCTGAGATTTCCGGTGTAGTGAAGGCAGCATCCTCGTATGCTTTCACTCGACATACCAAGGTTGGCACGGTCGCTGGTGTTGCGGCCGATGTGGAGCAGATGAAGGTGAACATGGGTGACTTTTTAGCTGCTTTGGACGAAGTTCCTCCTGCATTTGGTGTTTCCGAGACCGAGCTCCAGCAATGCGTGCAGAACCATATCATTCCATTCGGTCCTCATATTGAAGTAAGCCCACAAGCGGATCACAGCAAGCGTATGCTCATGATCATTACCAATAGCAAGTGCTGGCGGATGGCAAGCTGTACGTTGACCAAGTACGTCAATCAACCCGCACGCCTTTGGTCAGTTTGCTCGTCCATGGTCCTGCTGGAAGCGGTAAAACTGCCATTGCGGCCACCATTGCTTTGGAGAGTGAGTTCCCTTTCATCAAGCTTATTTCTCCCGAGACGATGGTTGGTATGACCGAATCTGCCAAGATCAACGAAATCAATAAGGTGGGTATCGATTGGGGTCAGTATATACGCATGCTAATATCGGAGTATGCTAGGTCTTCAACGATTCATACAAGTCACCGTTCAGCGTCATTGTCATTGACAACATCGAGCGTCTAGTTGGTAAGCAACAATAACATGATATGTGTCGCGCTAGTGCTAACCATTTGGAAAGACTGGGTACCTATTGGCCCCCGATTCTCTAATTCCGTGTTGCAGACGCTGCTTGTTCTGATCAAGAAGAAGCCACCAAAGGTGAGCATGCATTCTCTATTTATCGAGCAATGTCTAACGGATGCATGCGTAGGATCGACGGTTACTCGTTGTCGGAACAACCACCGAGCGACAGGTTCTTGATCAGATGAATATGGCTGATGCCTTCAACTCGGAGATCTATGTCCCTACCATTACAAGCTTGGAAGGAGTCGATATTGTCCTTCAGGTACACTTGGAATGCTAGTTCAATGATGTTACGATAACTAACACCTCCCCCACGCAGCAACTTGGCCTGTTCACCGATGCAGAGCGCAATCGTACAATGTCTCTTCTGGAGCAAGCTGGCATGGATCAAAAGATTGCCATTGGTATCAAGAAGCTTCTCATGGTTATAGAAATGGCTAGACAGGATACCGACAAGATTGAGAAGTTTGTCAACACAATCATTTCCTTGTAAGCGCTTGTACATTATGTCACTTTGTATTCCAATATATATATATATATATCTTTTCTCCACCTAATTATATCCACTATACATCCTTTGCCCAGCTTTAAGCCGGAGTCGCTCAATCATGCCCAGCATTTGGTTCTACGTAAGTGCACATACGCTTTAGTACAACGAGCGTTGAAGATCTACTTGAATCATATACCTACCGCCATGGATGCCTTGTATTTGTCACTTGCGAACGTCAGAGTATCTGTAATTGGCCAAACATTGCTCATTGCAACGTCGATTGTAACACGAAGTATGTGGGTGTCCGTCCGTTCGTCGAAAAGAGCATGGACAGCCGCGGTACGGTTAATATAAGGTGACCCCGCGGGTATGGCAAGGTATAGATGCCGAAGTTGTTGCAAACAAGCAGTGCTTCGGATAAACACCTGTGTTTCGCAACGTATGTTGGACAGTTTCAAGAACTGCAGCTCCGAATGTTCCATTGCTTTTACGAATGTGCATAAGCCATGTGCTGTAAGTTGCTGAGCATCGGTGATACAAAGCGTTTTGAGTTTGGGATGTGTAGTCATGGACCACAAGTGTTGATCTCCAATGACAGTTTTACCGTGAGTTACGAGATGAAACTCTTCCAGCGAATGCGTTCGTCTGAATAGGTCCGAGAGATCACTAAGTTTGTCACCAGTATAGTCATGAATTTCGAGTATGCGCAAGCGTGGCAACTTTCCCAGTATGCTAAACATTTGATCGTCTACATGGCGCGTGACACGATCAAGTGTCAAGGATTCGAGGGAGAGGCATCCTTGAATAAAGATACAAAATATATCGTCCTGCCCAATATGTTGTCTTGAACCGTTGATCGATGTCAACTTTACGCTCTTCAAGTTTGGCGTACGGTAGAATGAATATCTGGGCAAACAAGTTATGCAGTGCAATTCGATCACTTCCAAAGGTACATCAAGCGATACCAACGTATCGTAGCTTTGTCGGATAATGAGACCGAGTTTGTCGCATTCGTATGGAGAGAGTATCGAAGAGCTGGGAATTTGATACCGCAGTTGCTGAAGGCTTGATGACAACAATCCTGCTTTTAGCCTAGTTGAAAGCGATCGATCCCCATCGTTAACAAGCAAGTCAAAGGTATTCAAACGGGATACATGTTGGGACACCCAGTCCAACAAGATTTCCCTACTGTCCGCGCACTGCTGATCCAGAGACAGCACTTTGAGCTTTGGGCAGTGTTCCAGCAGCTTAATTAGTTGATCAGTTGCAATACGAAGCGAGAAAAGCTCGAGGTGAGCAAGTTTCAATGGACGATTGTTGTCTGTCAAGATGGGATAAGTATCGCCAACCCCGAATGTGTCACCTTTGAGTTGTAGATGGACAAGATTCGAACATTCGTCAATGATATGAACAAACGACTTGTTTGATAATCCACCACATGACGATGTATCCAAACGTAAAACCCGAAGTTGGTCCTTGCACCCCGACAACAAGTTGCATAGCGATTCATGCGTGAGAGCTGTGGGCCATTTCAATGCTGCAAAAATTCCATTACTTCTCTTTGCGGCAGCAATGTAGGCTTTTCCTGTATCATACTCAAGTGTTCAATACCACTCCATCCACACGTAAAGAAAGAATTCAGCGATGACGGGCAAGTTACTGGCATGCAAAAGTCGACATCCAATAATCTTGTGTAGCGCACGGGAAATCGGGACGCGCTTTCGCTTTTACAAAATTGTAGGATGGTGGAGTATTCCTTCAGAACAAGTTGATCCCAGAAGATGCACGAGTCGATCAGGTAGTTGTACCAATACTTGCATATTACAAGACACTTGAAGCGTTCTCTGACCGCTAGACACGAAAGAATCTCGGCAATTACTTCGGTTGGTAACCTTGCCATCAAACGGCCATTCGCTTGATTCACATCGGTATGGAATGTGGTCATGGGAAGAGTATTAAAAAGTGTTTCCCGTACGTACAACAGGAGTAAGGAGCATATGCCCGTCTGAGCCACGGGGCTATGGAATCCTGCGAACAATTGAACTACCAAGGGTAACCCTGGCTCCAATTTAGCATACACAGCCCGCTTTATCAATGCCGTTCTGCACGGACCATGGCAGCTATACACGCGGGATAATCGGATACGACTGCATGCTAGCTCAATTTGTTGCAATGAAGATATGCAACAATGAGTCATCGCAAAAGAGAAACTCACCGAAGCAGCATACAGTAGCAGCCTCGGTACTTGCGACTTGTGCCTTTGATATCAAGGCACGCTCTTACTACCATTTTCGTAGCCATCGTAAGTGATAAAGTGCTCTGAGGGCCCTACAATAACAAAAATATTTTGTTTAAGTGTAGCTGCAATGGTAAGCTCTGTGTCAATGGATTTGTTGGAGTTATTATATCTCTACGTACGTAGGCTTGATGGCGTCTGGTCAATAAAGGTCAGGGACATGCTATAAACATGCAAACAGCTAAGTAATTGCGCGTTTTCATATACTGGAAATCATGGCCAGTGATGACAATGTACTTCTCAAGCATCTCATCATGTGACACATGAAACTTTCATTCGTTAATATAACGAGTAACTAATTAGATATGAACCTACTATTACAGCACACAGCAGTTCAGCTGCCACAGATCAGCGTATCATCCGAAATGTTCTAGCAGTAAAAGGCTGAGCATGCAGGTAAAAATTCATAAGCGAGTTGGATTCCATATCAAATTCCTCATGTAATATTACTCGCGTATCCAGTCGGTGCTTTGTTAGGTCAATCTACAAAGAATTCGCAATCCATTATTTTACAAATTTTCTAATATCGTAGTCGGCGATGTATTGTGCATACAATTAGGAACGATATATGTATTGAACTCAGAAAGTGACATCGTATGTAACAATGCATGGTTATCTCTTGGTGGTACAATGTCACTGGTGAAATGCTTAGTTATGGAATTTAGACAAAGCCGATACAATCTTAATCTTCAAGGATACTCAATTGATAAGCGCTAGACGGAAGTAGAGCTGTATGATTTATTAGGCAAGAGCGGACATAAAGTAATATCTTTAAGCAACGAATATAACGTGGTATTCCGTGCAAGTAAGTTCATGGGATAGTTTAAAGTGTGCTGAAGCATGCCTTTGTTTAGGGCTATTAGTATCACGCTACCCATCAACCAAACGACGACATGGATCCAATGACTCTAGACTGTTCATAACCTCGTGAATGAAAATGCAAAACAATCAAAAACAAGCATTTGAGTGCCGATTCACATATGTCTTAAAAAGGTGCATTAAACGGCGAGGCATGCTTTCATCCCTGTGACTTTTTGGAGCAAGGTTATATATAAAGCCCTAACCTGTTATCAGACCTCCTTTTCAAATGAGCAACCCTCACAATCGACAACAAAAGTTGTTCCAATTGCTCATTTTGCCATGGGCAAAAGACATCAAATCTACCTTCCTGACAATCGGATATACAGCTGTAGCACCTGTCATTCTCATTTACTCTCACATGGTGCTGTAATCTCGAGGGCTTTTCAGGGCAGGGTAAAAGCAATACAACAAACTCACAATAACTTGTCACTGATACCGTTGCTTAGCACGGACCAGCATATCTCGTCGATCATGTCGTCAACGTAACAATAGGCGCCAAGGAGGAGCGAATGCTTTTGACAGGCATGCACACGGTCGCCGACATATCGTGCAGCGTTTGTGGAACAAGGATCGGATGGAAGTATCTCCAAGCCTTTGAAGATACGCAGAAATACAAAGAGAACAAGTGTATTGTTGAGAAGGCCAAGGTGGCTAAAGAAGTGATATGGGATAGCTGATAGTAGGCTTTTTGCATATTTCATTCGTATTTAGAATTATTAGAATATTTTAAGAATGGGAAGCGTTGTCTTCCCGGCATAAAAAACGGGCCGATTTTGCCCTTTCTCCTCTGCAAATCTTTGGATCCAACAAGTACAAACACTAAACCCTATCCTTGTATTCATCCATACTTACGAGCTCGTTCGTAAACCAACAAAATTCTGGGCCGACATCTGTTAATCTCGATTGCGCCTTATCGACCGATTGTGCACCCATATATTTTGATTGTCGCTTGAGGTACCGTACCAGTGGTCATCACATGGTGATTTGTCAAGTCAATTCCCTGGGCTGAGTACGACTTGGGAGTGATAAGCGTATGGGTTCATGGATCACAGCAATTAGGGATAACAAATGATTTGTCCATATAATACGTACTATTCGGATCATCGGAATTCGATCCAGGAACAGGATGTGCTCGACGCACTTGACCGCATACATGCTTTTTTTCTCCTTCTGGAATAATTTCTTATGCACTGTTGATCGCGCCCATTCGAGTACCATGTCGTCTCACAACAATAATTGATATGCAAGGGTGTATATATTCTGCCCATACTGCGGGATACATTGTAAGCCCTTTATCCGCGAATTTATGCATGTGTTGGCATGTCAACCAGTTTCCCCTGTCCATCGCTGTCAAGGTTACTACAAGGAATTTTGACTCGCCCACCAAGAGTGTGCGCGTGTTTGTCGCAGGACAAGAACAAGTAGGTAACGGGCATCGAAGTACTTCAGCAAACAGGAGCGTGAGACGATTCGTAGAATGACAATTCTTTTGAGAGTGAAATGGGCCCACATGCCCAATCGCTTAACCAGTTGCACGCCAACTGGACTATTTTTCCAGTTTATTTGAGAGAGAAAGAAATACGCCCTTCTTTCGTTATTCAAGTGGTTTCTGCATTTGCGTTAATTGAAGAATATACCCGCAATGCAAGTTTTGTCCCGCCCGGGTATTTAAGAGCCAATTTCGTTTAGCCACGAACCAGATGGGATGAAAAGGCTGACAGTACGAGAAATCATGTGCAAATATCATCATTTGTTCCTCCATAAAAAATACGATCCTACAGAGTTCTGTGCTGGCTGGAGAAAGCTACTATATATAGGGAGTTTTTATCGGAAACTTTATCGCTGCGATCGAGCATCATCCAAGTCCGTCATGCTAAGCATATCGTATGACACGCTGCTTTCACCGCTGATCGATCTTTTGGACGAGTGCACACTGAGTTGACTGAAGTTGTCCGACAAGTCGCTTTGAGCTCGGGGACGGTTACCGACTACGTCTGACCAATCAGCGTCTGGGGTCAAATTGCTTGGTGCTTGAAGGGCATCAATGCGAGGCCCCAGATCTGTTGTCGAAGCATCAAGACCGCCTGTGGACTGATACAAAGAAGGGTGTTCAGAAGTAGAGCTGTTTGAAGAGGAGTCTGAGTCGAAAATGATTTCACGCTTCTGTTCTGGTGCAGAGGAAAAGAACGATGGAAGCTCTTGACTGAACTGCGGACGGGGTGGCAGTTCAGGCACTTCTTGCGGTGGAGGTGGTCTGAAGAATGGGTTGTTGTCGTTTTCGTCAATGCTGGCACTGCGACTTGCCAAGACTTCTCGGCGTCGTTGAAGGTCACGTTCCACTTCATCGAGCATAGCTTGTTCCATTTGAAGCCGCTGTCGCCGGTCTAGTATGCTCTTTTCCATTTCGGTCAGTTCGTACGCAGAGTGATACAGATTCTATTGCATGATGGCTCAGCATGGATAAATATTCTGCTTTCCGTCGATGAAACTTGCCTCGTCATTAAATGACTGTTTGGTTCTGCTGCTGGACGATGATCCTGGCCGCTGTCGCCGGCGTCGCAAACTTTCGTATTCGCGGTGCAGCCGCTTTTGACCATCATCGTCGTCGTTGCTGAATTCACTCGAGTCGTCGGTCAAATGTGATTTTTCAAAGTCGCGGTGATGACGACGCACGTATTCGTCGTACTGTCGGCGCTCTTCACGTTCGTCGATCAGGCGAGACGCAAACTCGTATCCGCCCCAGAGGACAATCACGCCGCCAACGACAATCGCAGCAAATACTGCTGGGTGCATCAGTGCTGGAGAAGAAAAAGGAAAAAGTGAAAGAAAGAAAGAAAAAGGTGTGGGCCTTTTTTTAGAGCGCCCCTTATGTCCGCGAAAGAAATGAAGATCATGTGCTGTCACTACTTTTTGTTGATGTTTCTTTAAATAAAGGATCTACCCGAATGCTCGTTTCGCCATACATCCTCACCCCTCGCCCCTCTCACTTTCTTTATTCGTCTCTGATACACGCAGGCGGGCAATGTGTTCGTGTCTGCACACACTTCGGATGGTCGCTCCCGGATCAAGAAACTCTTGGTGAGAATCCATCTTGGCACTTTCCTATTTCAACAAATGATCGAAGTGCCAAGTCAGCCAGTCATCGGACTTGCTCTGTTTATATGTCGCAGAAACGCACGGCTTTACTTGAGATTAAGTGTTCAACTGTGCGTCTATATGAAGATTACCGGCACCATCAAAGAACACAAATACCGTTACTGTCATGACAACCATTGGAGTCGAATCTGCTGATGGTAACAGCCGGTGAATTTTTCCGTGATTGGGAACTACGTATATTCGCAGTAAATAATTTTGCAATGGCACAACATTAACTAATCTTTGATCGTAAAGGCATATGGTACCGCTGTTTTCTTCTGTCTGCCCCATGACAGTTACATAACCCAGTGCTCTGAGTATCCTAGAGGCCATACAGCCCCTTTTATCGCAAGCGTCGCTTATGGTTTCGACTGGAGCGCGTATAAAGTCAGCAGCACGACAGTTGCCTTGACTCCTGGCACTGGTCGCATCAGCCAGAGCCATGTTTGCTTCCGTTTGTCATTTGACCAGTTTGTTCGTTGCTGAGCTTAGGTACTTGACTCTCTCCTTGATGCCGCTCCGCTTATCCACCGGTGGCTCCTCCACGACGTGCTGGTTCACTTTCGCTGTAACTCAGTCTCACTAATTCACTATAAAATTAACGAAAGTGCCTCATACATAAGTTCATTTGGTGCTGTTCTTATTATGTCGCTCAAATACCGAAAAAGGCATAAAAAGATATCGCTTCCGAGTATACTTTTTCCGGTGCTCATGTTCTATCCTCTAATAGCACCATCATATTAGCCTTGAAATTTTCTACAAAACATATTAATAAACTAAGGAGATTCAGTCGATGGACCAGTATTTGTATCGGCTAAAAAGCCTTTTTTGACTTCCCTTGTTTTTGTATCTTTTTCATTTTATGTGTTCTTCATATTCTGGCATTTCGTTTCGTACACTTCACTTCTAAATAATTCTTCCATTTCAAAATATTTCGGCCGACTTTCGTTTAGCAGGAGCTCACACGTTCTCCGTCATAACTCGGTTTCATATTGCGCACGTTCTAGGGCATATAAAGCCAAAGTTAAAGCAAGTAAGTATATCTCACAAACGTTTTGTAAATTAAAATTCATATCTTCTAAGTAAATAATCTCCTCTGCCGCTAATATGTTAAACCGCTGCGATTACTGGATGCGCTAATAATTTCCCTACGAAACGTGCCTATATATTAAGGAGATCCGGTCGCTGGTCAGGTCAGTAAACGTGTTCAAAGTACCTAATACCTTTGACTTATATTTTGCTTCGAAATGCGTTTATTTTAAGGACCTGGATCTTCCCCTGAGTTCTATCATAAGTTACTAAGACTTTTAGCTTGCCGTACGCAATATATATATATATGTATATATTTGTTTGGACACGCTGTCTTGACACGAGTGCTTACGTATTCTTAAGCAGATAAAATATATCGTTTCACTCTATATATTAAATATCATAGACTTGCATATAAAACACAAGGCAGCTATACTTTATACTGACTATTTTTAATGTTGGTGGTATGTATATATAATAGTAACCACAACTGACATTGATATGTATGTTAAAAGTAATGTTCTGAATGTGATCAACCAAGTTATGCGCTACAACATACGCATTCATCTACGGAAATCGTTGACTGTAATTCGCTCGCCTTCCTTAACAGTGCCTCGTGAACTCTCTGTAGATATTATTGTTAGATCTCAAAGTTATTTTGTAGATATTTGATCAATAGAATACTTACCATCAAATAAAATTAGATTCCCCAAAGGACCGGTATAGATACTAATGCTGGGGTTGGGTCCCAGCTTACGGAATTCGCGGTCATGCTTGTTACGGATATGACCGAAGAGATGGCGATAATTGGTGGATACACTACAGCCTTCATAAGGGCAATAGCTTACACCTTCCAAAAATTTCACAAAAATATGAGGACGTAGTGTTCAAAATTAAAATACAACTGATGAGCCACGTACCACTATTGATAGCCGGAGCACGAAGTACTGTAAGCTTCTCCCCTTCTTCTAATAGATCGCGGCATTCCTCTAATAATGTTTTTCGTATCAATTACCTGGTAAAAGACAGCAATAGGATAGTATCATGGGAACATACCGTCAAAGGTTACTATTTTTCCCTGGGCCGTTCCGTAAGCACTACGCCTACAGTTACCAATCTTGGGAAGGTGCTGTTTATGCATCCGTCGTATATGCTCATAAATTGATCCCACTTGAACGCTCTTCTTTGAGCACCCTTTATACGGACAAAAGTTCCTCGCTTCTAATTGTGGCGTATTAGACAAACACAGCTGCTGTTGTTAGTATCTTATACCTTCAGAATTTATAGGCTCTATCAATATTTTATCTCCAGAATTAAGCATGTTACGACATGATTCTTTAGATCCCTCTTCGATTAGAATGTAGTACGAAACATATACGTGGTGACAAGTGCTTACCACTGTCCAGGTGTAGAGTATCCCCTTGCTCCGTTTTACAAAGTGGACGAGGAATCACTATTTTGCCAAGTTCAGAATAGTGATTTTTCCGTATATGGACATAGATTTTGCTACGTTCAGTAAGCTTAAAAACGCATCCTTGATACGGACAGTAGAAGTATTCTATGCATACAGTACAGTGAGATATCGCGTAATAACCTTATTCTTGTACCTTACTTCTATCTGTAATCTTATTTGGATCTTCTGCGATAATCGTATCGCCATGGTCAAGCGTATCTCGACAGCTTTCTACATGTATATGGAGTTTTTTTTTGTTAAACCAAATTTCAGTCATAAATTGCACTTGATACTACCTTTGTCAAGTTCCAAAATATCACCGTTAGGAGTTTTGTATATGCGTGTCGCTGATGTTAGCCCAGGGCAGTCGGTGCAATGATACTTTCGGATATGCTTCACAAAACTAATCCTAGACTTGCAATTTACAGAACACCCTTTGTAAGGGCAATACGAAAGTTCTGCAGTAATATGTAGGTAAGATTCCCCAATGATGACCCGATCTCGCATGTCATAATACCACATTCTTCCGCGTCAAAAACCATTTTTTCACCCAGTTTAAGCATATTTCGGCAGCCTTCTATAGGTATATCAATACACTATTAGTCATACGTGCGCATATATACGTAAAAAGCTTTAAAATTAATGTATACCACTTTTCCAATCTATCACATCACCGTGAGAAGTTTTCGGAACGCGGCCTTGTATCAATTTAGGGAAATCCGGGTAGTGTTCTCTCCGTATGTGAACATAAAGATTTGAAATAACCACATAAGAGTTGAGACATCCTTCGTAAGGACAGTAGAAATTGTCTGACAGTTGGACTATCAGCGACAAACATGACATATGCGCCCGCTGCTTTTCATCAACATTATATTTACCTATTCTATTCAAATCCTCAATAATAATAACATCGTCCGGTTTGAGCATATCGCGACAGCTCTCTATAAATAATGTTTAGTTATTACCTTGCTTTGCATTGTCGTTACCATGCACACATTTGCACATTACCACTGTTAAAGTTTATCTCTTTTCCATCTGATGTTTTGCAACGTCGTGTGCTTGAACGAATGCATGGAAACTCGGCATAGTGTGATTTACGGATATGATTGGATAAAGTAGTGTATGAATCACAGCTGTAATTGCACTTTTGGTACGGACAGAAAAAGCATTCTATAAAGTGTACAGATAATGCTAATTAATGTGCATTCGACGCACTGTCAATGTGCATACGTACCAGATATCTCTACAATGATGGTATCTCCGTTTTTTAACACGTTTCGACAGTTTTCTGATAACTATCTTAGTTGATAATCCAGTAGTAGTACATAAACATTTTACCATCGTCAAAGTGCAGTATGTCCCCGTTCGGTGCCTTCGAAACACGCTGACCAGAGTTTAAAGAAGGATAATCTTCATAGTGCACATCACGGATATGGCAATATAGAAGCCGGCAATTATGAAATGTGCGGACGCACCCTTCATAGGGACAGTAAAATCTCACTAGTGGCAAAATGAGAAAGAATCTTACCGAGTGCCTTATTAAGTGAATAGAACTCTGCTTTACCTTTTCCTTTTAAATATTCCACAGTAATTACTTCACTTTGCATAAGCATATTTCGACAAGTTTCTGAGATGATCTTGTTAGTTGAAGTAATGATGATACTTCCAGCTCAAGTATATATACCACTCTTAAAGTTTATCACCTCGCCTTTGGGTGTTTTGAACACTTTCCAACGTTTCGTAGGAAAAGGATCGTAACCAGCATCGTGACACTCTCGGATATGGGAATATAGGTTCGGGGACCCAGAGTAATCACGCTCGCACTGTTGATACGGGCAGTAATATCGATCTGTAAAAGTTACTTGAGTAAGAGGCAAAATAAACAGTAGGTGCTGAGAACATTGCTCCAGGGAATACACACCCTTATTATCAACCTCCACTTTCTCAATTACTATTGACTCATTGCGTTTGAGCATATTCTGGCAGTACTCTAACCCGTAAATTTAGATTGCTGTACCGTTGTTGTATACACCGATTTAGTCATACCATCTGTAAAGAGAAAACTGTCACCCCTTGGCGTCTTGAAACGGAATTTATCACAGGGTGAATTAAAAAGCGGGTAATCGCCGTCATGTCTTTGTCGAATATGATGAAAAAGGCTTCCACGAAAACTAAAGTCGAGTGTGCATCGCTCGTAAGGACAGTAATATCGCTCTTTTTGTTATGTAATAGAAGTATCAAAGTTGATACATTGAGTGATAAGCAAGAAAGGAATTTCATTGAAGCACGGACGTACCTTTATCACTAGAAACCTTCTCAATGGTTATCGATTCACCGTATTTAATCGTATTTTTACATGTCACTATCAATTCATTATATACTAAGTAACAATCATGGTATAAATACATAGGTTAGTCAGATCATACCATCAGAAAAATGGAAAGTGTCGCCTTTTGGTGTCTTGAAAAGAAACTTGTTGTAAGACTTATCGAAAATAGGGAAAGCTTCATCGTGAATTTTTCGTATATGTTGAAAAATGCAATAAAGGTGTGTTCTTGAGTTCAATGTGCACTGATCATAAGGACAATAGTATCTCTCTGGATGTCAATCAAGTAAAAAGGGGTCCAAGTTATTTCATCTCATATCAAGCAACTACGATGCGTATATATCGACCACAAAATACCAGGAAAACACATACTTTTATCCTTGTCTATTATCTCGACGATGATTGACTCACCGGATTTAATCAAATTCTGACAGCTCGCTAACATAATAGTATTAGATTACAGCACCAATGTTATCATTCGCGCTCAAGTATCCTACCGTCTGTAAATCGGAAGATGTTGCCAATTGGTGTTTTGTAAAGGAATTTATCGCTTGAAATTGTAAAACGCGGATAAGCTGCGTCATGGTTTTGTCGGATATGTGGGAATAGGGGTCCACGAGTGGAAAAACTGGATACACATCCTTGATAAGGACAATAATATCGTTCTAATTGTCATGTAAGATGAAACGCATCAGATTCAGCTGAATTCGTAACAAGTGATAATCAACACAATCTGTATATACTAGACTGGTGATTCTGCACTTCCGTCAAAGTATGTACCTTCACCATTACATACTCGTTCGACGAGGATTGAGTCCCCGGGATCAACTGTATTCTTGCAGCTTTCTATTACCATACTATTAGATCAAAACACTAGCATTATTATACACTATTTCGGGCATACCATCTGTAAATCTTAAAGTATCGCCTTCAGGTGTCTTGAAAAAAAACTTATTACTAGCTTCACGAAATAAGTAGAAGTTTGCGTCATGATCTCGTCGTATATGATGAAACAAGATCGCTCGAGCACTCAAGCAGGTAGCACATCCTGTATAGGGACAGTAATATCGCTCTAGTCATCATATAAAAAGAAAGTGTTAGCGTTTATCTTATTGAGTAGCAGTGTGATATAAGGCGAGGATATACACTTATCAACTTTAACAGCTCCATTAAAATACATACCTTTACTATTGTCCTCTCTCTCAATGATAATTGACTCGCTGGGGTCAATTGTGTTTCTACAACGTTCTACACACATACACCATTAGAGCGTATCGAATATGACATACATTAGTTCATCAATCATACCATCTGTGAAGCAAATAATATCGCCGTTTGTTTGTTTGAAAATAAAATTGGCAGATGGCTCTTTAAAGCAAGGGAAATCTTCATCATGATTTCGTCGGACGTGCTTATATATGCCATGGTGATCACTCAAGCTGACTGCACATCCTATATAAGGACAGTAATATCGTTCTGGTGGCCATCATGTTAGAAGAGAAAAGTTAACTTTATCAGATTTGGAAGTAGGTGAAATAAAGCGGTGTGTATGTATATATTCACCAAACAATTTCAGGAAAGTACTCACCTTTACCCGTGTCCAATCTTTCAACGATAATTGATTCACCGCGCTTGATTGTATCCTTACAGCTCTCTATTACCATATTAATGTCATATCACAGAGTTACACTGTGTCCACTAATTTGAGCATACCGTCCGTAAAACGGAAAACGTCCCCTTTTGGTGTCTTGAAAAAAAACCTCTTCGAATGTCCATGAAACCGAGGGAAGTCTTCATCGTGTTCACGTCGAATATGAAAAAATAAGGGACTATGTCTGCATAGATTCATTGTACACCCTTCATAAGGACAGTAATAGCGTTCTAATTTTCACATAAGAACAGTGCAAAGCTGGTCCATCATCAGTATACCATTCCGAAAAGCATTTGTGTCAAGGTCCATTGCTTCTGTGTCGCTGCTCGATGAAACATCGTCTACTAAATGAAGATAGTGAACAGGCAGGACAATATGAGTTAATAAAAGCGACAAAGTCTCCAACCTTCCATTGAGCGAAGGCGCTTATTTGCTGTAGTCGTATTTCGTATACATTCCACAATTCGCTTTTTACTTCTTCGGGCTATCAGTTCAATTAATTCTTCTATACTACTTCTCATAAATAAGATGGTTTCCTACCACGATAGTGTGTTTCAGAATTGGCGCGAGATGTTCGACAAGTGTTAATATCGCTTGACACGGCTCTTATCAACCTTCCTGAACGCGTACGTATGCCTCGCGCCTCGTTTGCAGGTGCTGTCAAAACAGGCGACGATTCGTGCGAGATCACGTTCTTCATTGCGACTACTCATGGTCATTTGTTGCTTAGCTACAATCAATCACCTTCCAGGGAATGACAGACCTGAATCTGGGGGTTGGTGTCAAAAATAAGAGAGTGCTTGCTCAAGGTTCCAGACAGTCCCAATCAGTAGAAATAAGGAGGGGGAACATGAAACATGTTACATGTATCTTGCCTAGCCGTATAGTATACTGCGTATGTTTATTGACAAAGCTATGACATCCACTGGCTAATTTCTTGCTACTCTCTCTGTAGCTTGCGCTGTTCAAAGAAAGGACACAAACTCGTGTAGGCATCAAGCGTCCGACTCTTTTGCAGGACTTGCACCAAGCTAAAAAAAAAAAAGCATACGTTTCTTTGGTTTTAAGCTTTGCTGTGGACCGAAGCTGGGTACCCATCAATAGCGTTACAATGCTGCTACGCAGCTACTGTTGAAGCGAAGAAGGTCCTGCTGTAAGAGAATGATTCGAGGCGACAGCATTGATATATTGAAAATACACAGGACATTGCCATCTGGGGCGATTCTGGCCATGTACTTAGCTCTCTTGGTCGCTTTGTGCTGTGATAGTGAAAGGCTCATGATGCTTGCGGAAGCTGTGGTATGTAAGGATTGCCATATTACCATGAATGGACTGTCGCTAAAGCTGGGGGAGGTCAGAGTGAGGGAAAAGCGAAGCAAATAGATACTAAAGTTGAGTAGAAACGCGGCGGTAGGGAAAAAGCGGGGGATCACTGTACTGGCCTCAAGTCAAATTTAACCGTACATTGACATGTATGGAAACGAGGAGGTGAAGACCCTCAAGGCCAAAAACAATAAGTGATAGCTATTTCTTTGCAATATGCGTGTATACCAAATAATGGAATTTATTATCATTAAAGAATATGTATCTGTTCTAAAAAAGGTACACTTGAGAATCAATCCAAACGGAAGTATATACCATAGAATGAACCTGCAGCTCAATGAAATAGGCATTATCAGCAAGTTGACGAGCAGTAGAAACATAATTCCGTCAAAATACCTGTGCTTTGCTTCGCGGCATTTGAACTTGTTTTTTGCATATGGTGCGTACCCGAGCCAAACTTTTAACCATCGTGACGATATGCACACGTAAAAGTGAAACATCATTCAATACTGCTCCCGGCTAAAAGAATCCTGCAACTACCGACCCCTGACGATATAGTGCGGTGTCCTGAGACTGTTTGATTTGTCATCTTGGGTACACAATTACATGGTGGGCAACAAACCTAGGCATATGCAATTCCATTATTTTCCAATTTGACAACCAGTGAAGAAAAAATTGTTTACAAAACAACTCCTCACATTAATTGAATTGCGCTGCTCCTTGCCATATTAGATACCGAGCTCAATATTAGATTCTGCGCAGCACTGTGAAGGAAAACTGACAATACGAGCCACGATGCCGGGCCAGAACCACTTTCGTTGTGTCACTGCGACAGTTCCTCGGAAGTGTTTGTAGATTTCATTGTCCGAGATCGGATCATCCTTGTCATCTGATATTCGAAAACAACAGCAGTTACCAGGAAAATGATCACCTGTTTACTTCGGTTAAATTTTTTTTTTTCGTCGGTTAAATGCAAAAGATATTCCGATCGGTGGCACGAGCGCAAAGTTCGACTAGACGACAAAGAAACAAAACGAACTGCATCGAATGAATTTGACCGTGTATCGGAAACCCATATCAAAACGATAAATAGTAATTGCTTTTTTATTGTCGTAGTATCAGAAATCAATACATTGGATAAGAAGCAAGACGTGGACAAATTATTATGCAAAAAATTGACACATGAAGAATTTCATGTAACCTTGTACAAACGCTTAGTATTAAAAAAGCTTAATTTTTTTTTTGTGACTATAGGCAGATCGACGGTTGTGGTGACGCTTGTACCGGAGCAAGATTTTGCCATGACGGATGATTTCGTGTGCATTGAACGATATATAAAGCTGAAACAAATCGAGTTCTTGATGAATCAATAGTTACTCGAATCAACTATATCTTTTATCTTTATCTCACTATCAAAAACCATGGACAAGGATCTTTCTCTTTTTGTTGCTGACAGCAATGTCCGTTTGACCTGGATTGCTTTCTTCACCCAATGGGTCCTTTTGGGTTTCGTCTACCTTTTGCGCCATGGTGTTGGTGATGCTGAGAAGACTGCCGCTGCCGCTGAGGATCCGGAAACCGCAGCCAAGAAATCTGCCCTGTGGAAAGGGTCTGACGCATTTGCTAACCGCGTGGCAAGCGCTTATTCCGTTTTGAAAGAAAATACCAACCTTTTGCTCGCGGTCTTGATCCTCAATACCTTTGGTAATGCTTCTACCCGCGCAGTTATGATCATTACTTGGATGTAAGTCAATTCTTTTTAACACCACCAGTTTGTAAATAACCAATAACTGATCTTTATACCTTACTAGCTACTTTGCATTCACTGTTGTCTTTGCCGCTAGCGAGCTCTTTTATTCCAACCGTTTCATCCGCCTCGGCTACAGCACCATCTTCTATGGTCTCACTCTTGCCATTGGCGGTCTTGCTTTCGCTCAAGGCTGGTAATTGTTATTTTTACTTCGTTCAACAACCCCTTCCTTTCCTTGTGTATAATTGACCTTCCCCCTCCTCCTTCTTGTAATTGTCCATCCAAATACTTTTATTATATTGTCTACTCTTATTATTCGAAGATATATCTTTTTCTTTCCACAATAAACTTTTCTCCAGAAAAAAGTTGTAGTCTCACAGTGCGTTACGCAACCTTGCCTTAGTGTCAGACACGGGCACCCAAAACCTTATATGGTTGTTCATGCAGCCATGTGGCAAACTGTAAAAGGCCCGAAGGTTTACGCTGTGCAGTGCCACATCCTTTGATTGCGGATAAACAATTTTATTCCACATGATACCATATATTTCTACGCTGACAAACAAGTAGTCAGTCAACGATTGTACGTTATTGTGCGCCAGTCATTTGAGTGATGGTTGGGATAATTCTCTTTTGCTTCGATTATGATTTTATCATGTAACTGATGTGCTTAGGCTGAATATATTATTATCATCTGATAGCCATTTTACTTGGTGGCAGAAATAACATACCTTGACAATCGGGATATGTTGTACGTGACAAACCTTGAGCAAAAGAGGGGTTATACATAAAACAAATAACAGCTGGTCTATTACCTCTCAAAAATAAATTATAACTTTTGAACTAAAACAAATAACAAGCACTTGAAGGATTCACTGCGGTAAGTAGTTAACAAACAAGCGATACCGTTATATGCATTTAAAAGCACACAGAGTATACTCCAAATTACTGCTTTATGCACCTGATCGTGGACCGTTCCTGTTGGTTTTGCCAGGGGTCATGCCCAACTATTGCGCTCATTCAAATTCATGTGTCAATAATCCTGCGTCGTGCACGGAGCGAGAATAATAAAAGGTGACGCGTGAAATTGTTTGTATCCACGGAGAGCCGCTATCATTTTAATAGACAGGATAGTCATCGGGTTCGGCTATGAAACTGTTCAGGGAGCGAAGGATATCCCCATAGTCGATACGTTCTCTTGCACGAGAAAGTTGAAGGGACACGGAGTATGTAATGCCGAAAAACCTAAAATGGGGTGTTCGGGCTTACCGTTGCCATGAAAAATAATCATCCACTTGACAACAAAAGAAACCGAGGCAACAGCGCAAACCATGAGACACAACGGTGACCAACCCAAATGACAAGTGAAAAGATAATATTACACAAACAAGACCATGCAAACGTGTGTCTAGCCTGAAATTTTACCAAGAAAGGTATTTCTTTTGGCAAGAGTGCATGGACCAGCGGTGATATGCGACGTAATCGCGTTACAATGGAAATAAAGTTTATCCTGCGGCCGAAGACAGCCTTTTGGAGTTCCTGACCTTTTTAAACTCGTTTGAAATGGAAGAGAAGGTGTCAACTCGGCAAACGGCAAACGACTCCGAAACACAACCCAGCATGGTATTGTTTAACATGGTTTTTCTTAAAAAAGATAGTTTGAACTAATGTTCATTGGGCGACGCTTTTCAGACAATGTCAATCGATAAAGGTAATGCAATGGCTCAATTGCGATATATAAAAAAAAAGCACTACTTAAATTGCAAGAAACAGATTCCGCTGACAACTTGGCATGCCAAGATGCCAACAGCTGCCAAGTAGCACAAAGTCAAAGGGATCTACATAAGGATGACAATGGCCACATGTTTAAACCGGCTCCCTTACGCAGAACTTACAGCGAAATGTCAATCGAATGCGCCGAACCTGCGAACACGTACAAGTACGTTGCACAGCAGATCCTCTTTCCCCGCTTACTAACAAGCATGTGGTCACATTTTAGAAACTCAATTACTCTGCCCGATAAAATAGACGACGAGGAGGAAGAGGAGGAAGAGGTGGAGTTTTCCACCACAGCACGGGTTCAGCAATTGTTCCATCTACCATCAGACGAACGGCTCGTCGCAGGTAATATGTTTTGTATAATCATTGATGATGCCTTGGCTGATGGAATGGAGTATTAGAGTATCCTTGTTACTTGCTGAGGCTCGTTACATTGCCCGGATGGCTTTATGTTACCAACCGCGGGCTTTGCTTCTACGCCTCGTTGCCAGGAAAAAAGGTAATAACAAACGGTTTTGCTTGGTTGCATTACTAATGAAACTGTTTTTAGGGCGATGTTCAAAAAGAGGGCTATTTATACAGAAAGGCACATCGTACATCGCCGTTGTCGCAACGCAGCTATTTTCAGATAAAGAATTATGTCTTGTCGTGGTACAACTCGGCTGAAGACAAGTACCTTCCCATCGATAGTATCGATCTAAAGCAAGCGATCGATATTCAAGATTCGACCACTCGAAAGTTTGGCTTTCGGATCGTGAGTGAGAAACGATCATGGTCGTTTGCTGCTGATTCTGAAGTCTCTCAAAAAGAATGGTTCGTGTGTTTTTCTTATGTATCAGTTGATGTATCACTTATACGGCTTAGGATGGATGAATTGCGACGTGCAACATTTATGGCCAGGAACGCCGGAAGCAGCGTTCGAATCGTACTACCTTTTCCCAGAATAACCAACATTAACCGAATTGCGGCATTCAAGTTTGCCGAATACATACATGTCAAGCTGGGCGATATCAGCGAAGCTGAGAATCTCGATGATGCAGTTAGTCTCGATATCTTCAAGTGTAGACATCTTCTCATCAAGCAGTTTTTAGTACAACTTCGCATTTTTCCCTGATATCGAAACGGCGTATCAAAAGATCAAGGGCTTGTGGAATCAAGAAACTCGTGAGCCGGGCGTCAAACGAGAATCTACGTTAGACAGCCAAGTGACGGATACCAATCCCTTTCCAAGTTTAGACAATGTGTTCAGTAACGCCTCTGGCATGTCAGCTCTTTTCATCGGCGCACTTACCAACACCACTTCACTTTTATCGAGTAACGGAAAAAACAAACAGCAGCGTGCCGAAAATTCGGAAGCTATCCATGATCAGGATGTGGAGGGATCAAGTCGACGTTCAACCTTTAGCTCAGCGACCGATGATGACCAGGCATCGGAAAAACGACAGCAGCGAAACTCGTGGTCCTTTGGCTGGCTCTCATCGCAACCTCCGCCATCTCCAGTACCTGATTCCCCGCAACTAAACCTTCCTACTACGCACAGCGACTCCATCTTGCCACAGAAAGGTTCGCAATCTTATGCTCGTAATTTAATCCCCTGCTCAATCAATTCTTTAAAAGAGATTATCGAAGTAGAACCGAAGAAAAAAGGTCGTTTCAGAAGTTCGTCTACTGCGTCAATCAAACAATTGGCACGTAATACGCTGGGATTATCGATTGCACCCACGCCTAGCAAAGAACAAGGACCGATATCACCTCAGGAAAGCACTAACGGTCATTTGTCGCCCACACAATCGTCCACCATCAAGACACGGCATTTTCGATCAAGTAGTTTTGGCGGGACATTAAAGAAGCATATTCGAAACCCACCAACCGCCGATGACAACATCTTGACAGGTGGTACAAAGCAGGCACAGCTACAGTCGTCTTGGATTACTCCAGATTATCGTGACATGCTCGAGCAAGCGGCAGTGGTGCACAAAACTTCGCAAGGCGCGAATATCGATATATCCCAACAAAAGCTTGCCAACGAAAAGTTACACAAGATATTTCCCATGCTGGGTGATGCAGAAGCTGTCGTTGGAGGTAAGTGTAACCCGTTATAGCTGTGATAAAAACATTAATTGTGCTTATCAGTATTCAACTCGGCGCTGTGGAAAACACTCCCTTATTATGGACGTCTCTTCTGTACAACGAATTATATATGCTTCTATTCGAAAGTGTTGGCAGGAAAACAAAAGGTACTGCACTTAAGCTTATTAAGTAGTGTCAAGCTTCTGATTTTAAAGGTTTTAGTTGGTTGTGCCATTATCCGATATCACGTCCGTCCGCAGATTGAAAAGTCGAGGATACTATATCATCCATAGCATCGGCTTTGTTGCCAAGGATATGAATGATGAAGTGAGTATTTTAAACATTTCGTATGATGAATTTGTACTTAATGTGCGCAGATCTATCTCGAATTTTCTGCGCTCGACATTCGAGACTCGTGTTACGCGTTACTGTATATCTTGACCAATGGCAATAATACCAACAGGAGCTTGTGAGTATTTTTTTTCACCGCAAACGAATGCTTGTGCTAAATATTGCAACAGGGAATCCTTTGGTCGTCCTCCGTCGATCAAGATGAGTGATATCCTTGCCACCTCAATGGAACACGTGATGCCGCCCATCGAGTACAGTAAGTATATCTGTTCGTATTTATTTCTTATTGTAATAACGTTAATGTAGGCGGACCGCCGTTACTGTCAACCTCCCTGCGACAGGAATCGTTCCACCAACCCATGCCACCAAAAAATAATATGCACATCACATGTCTGACTATTGGATCAAGAGGGGACGTGCAGCCGTATATTGCCTTGTGTAAGCAGTTGCAGAAGGATGGCCATCGCTGTCGTATAGCTTCTCATAGCGAATATCGAAGCTGGGTGGAAGATGAACACGGTCTGGAGTTTTATTCCATCGGCGGTGATCCAGGAGAACTGATGGTACGTCATACATATTCATCGTTATTCATAAGAGGATTACTCAATATAGCAATATATAGAAATTGTGCATTGACAACGGTTTTCTTTCATACTCGTTTGTAAAAGATGGCTCAAAGTTCGTAAGTAATTTTTAGATGGCATTTGTCGACAAATGCTCTAATATGTACTGGTTTATAGTTCTATACCTGGTTTGAAAAGCTATTAGAAACCGCATGGGAAGCATGTCAAGGCACAGATTTGCTCATTGAAAGTCCCAGTGCCATGGTTGGCATCCATATGGCTGAAAAACTTGGTACACTCCATCTATACGTTTTCTTTTTTCGATACGACTTTGGACTAAAACGGATACGTTTTTTTAGAAATACCCTACTTTCGATCAATGCCGTTCCCATGGACGCGCACGACACGATTCCCGCATCCATTCGCGATGCAAAACTATACATCTGGACGGCTCTTGTACAACGATATGACATATGTGATGATTGATATTGCATTGTGGACCGGTACTTCAAAAGCAATCAATCGATTCCGACGAAAAGTGTTGAATTTGCCATCGACAACGAGAGAAAAACTCGAATTATGGCGCGTTCCACACATTTACTCGTTCAGTTCTTCTGTTTTACCACCACCCAAGGATTGGCCAGACTACGTTCATTGTACCGGATATTGGTTCTTGGATAACCCGGATACCAAATGGAAGCCAAGTGATGAGCTATTGCAATTCCTTGGCAACAAAGCCGATACCAGACCGATCGTATACATTGGATTCGGATCGATTATTGTCCCTGACCCCAAAGCAATGAGTAGTGTGATTGTCGAGGCTGTCAAATTGGCAAACGTGCGTGCGATTGTATGCAAAGGCTGGTCCTCGCGCAATGTGAATCAACCGCAGGAGGGTGACAAGGAAAACAAAAATGCAACGGACATCTTGCAGGGCCACCCTCATATCCTCAATCTGGACTCTGTGCCGCATGATTGGCTTTTCCCGCAAATTCAAGGTGTTGTTCATCATGGTGGAGCGGGTACCACAGCAGCAGGTCTGAGAGCTGGATTGCCCACGGTCATCAAACCGTTCTTTGGCGATCAACGGTTCTGGGGCCAACGGATCGAGGAACTGGGCGTTGGCGTATGTATACCCAAATTGGCAGTGGATCGACTGTGCGATGCACTGGTGGATATCACGCAGAATTCCATCACGATCAGCAAGGCCAAATCAATAGGAGAGACTATCCGGCAGGTGAGAGCGAGCTATATATTGTTTAAAAGGTGTGTTGTACTAATATTGTTACAGGAAAATGGAACAAAGCAGGCTGTTGAATGCATTTACCGCGATATGTATCTGGCAAAACGAGGACAATAAAACTTTTTGTGGAAAGGGAGTTTTTGTGAAAGGGATAAGGGTATACAACAACAACCTCCTTTTTTGGATCTATAGTGCGTCCTGTGCTTGGTCGTCTTGTTCGTCCTTTTCAAAAAACCAATCCACTTGTTGGATGATGGCCTCCACCACCTTGCTTTGAAGGTCCGTTTGCATGATGCCGCTTAAATCATCTGCAGGAGGACGTAATAAGCCTACGGAGAATATTAAGGCAAGGTTCGAGGCTTCCATCTTGTTGATTTCGCTGTGGTCCGCCACGCGGTTCAAATGTCGCATCAAGTATTCCAATACGGTAAAATTGGTCTTGGGGAGGACGTGGATCGTTGCTTTGATCCTGTACATGCGATCATCGTACTCCGGTTCCCCTAACATAGAACAGTCAACGAGGGGTGCGGTTGTTCGATGTGACGCAAAAACTTACTCGCGGCATCGATGAACCAGTCATAGTACTCAAAGGTCAACAGTGGGTTTTTGAGTTCGCGGAAGTAGAGTTTCAGTAATCCAGTTACTGCGTTGATATCCGCATCAACAAACGATACAGGCTCGTCGCAGTTAAATGCAGTTCGGTACCGTTGGATGCTGGATGCAGGACCAGACAGTCGATAAATACCAACCGAGGTGAGTCCTAAACAATAAGGCTCAATGATTTCGTGATACACAAACGTGCGTGAGTTTTTCTCGCTCTCTCTTTACCTCTTGATTCCACTTCTTCGATACACATGCGAACAACACGCGGAATGCCTCCATCCTTTGCCATGGTCAAATATCCACCAAACATTTCGTTTCCCAAAGGATGTTGCACTGCACTTCCAGCAATAGGTTGCGGCGGTAACTTGTCTGTGGTGCGACCAGGCTTTCCAAACCAATTACCGATCTTTTTGGGCTTTCCCTTGTCATCTGTCTCTGACTTGTGCCGGGTTCGCCAATCCCGATCATCTGTGTCTGTTTTTTTTTCGCAAACAATAAGCTCCAATGTCCTTCAAATCATTCTTGCCGAGTTTTACCTTTGGCAGACTTTCTCGACATTTTGCGATTCACTTTCATTTGTGCCGAGTCCGAGGTCAACTTTCGCAATAATCGTAATATATCTACCCATAAAACATGAATGGTCCATGCTGGCTGTCACTTATGCAGCACTCACCACTGTCCTACAAACAAATAGAAAACTATAAAAACTCGTGTTTTGTGTTTTCATATGGCTAAATTTACCTCGTTTTGTCCTTCCTTTCGTGCAATAAGTTCGCGCATGATGGCATCAAGCCACGCAGAAAGTTCCTTTTCATTTGCAGTTTGGATGTAAATTGTCACTTTTCTTGGCGTGTTAATGAGAAACGAGTGTTTTCGCTTTGTATCGCCTTTTCCAGCAGGCTCAATCCGACAGTCGTCCAGATCAAAACTTCCTATGGGTGTCAGGGGTTTACCGTATTTCTAGCAAGTAAAAGTTAGATTTCGAGGAGACTCATCATAACCTTATGCTGCTACCTTTGTCTTGGAGTAGCTGTCTTTGTAAAACAAGAGGAACCCTTTGGAAAGTACGCCATAGTACACCTTCCAAGAACTAAGTTTTCCACCTCCATCCTCCTTTTCCGCAACCATCTTCATCTGAATAAAGCCTTGTTGGCGGATCCATTCTGGCTGAAGCTGGTCTAATTGCTGGCCATGCTTTTGTTTAGCTTTTAGGCGATCCCTCGCCTCCTTTCATATTAACTCACCAACTGTTTCAATTCAAATGGATTTAACCTTTGAAGACCATTCTCCAAGTGATCCTCCGGCTCCTCGTCCCGTGAAGAAGTTAATGATATATTCTGCAATTGCGTACCAAGTCCCTCGATATCCGGCTTATCCCATCGTGACTCGCCAGTATGTTCGTTAAAGTAATAGATAGCACCTTGGTCGTCTATTATCATGGCTATCAGAAAATTCCGTGCGTGTATGTGTGCGTGTTGCTATGCTGACCGTATGCATGTTGCCACCCCTCGGGTAACGCTCCGAGCGTGTTTTCCTCGATGGTATCGTCCACAAGCGGCTTATGGTCCACACTAGGCCGCGGGGGAAGTTGCGGTTGTGGCGGTTCGACAGATGACGATTCAACTCGTTGCTCATTGCCTAAGAAAGCTGGTCTACTTTTTGTGCACAGCAATTCCAAAAAACACTCTTACCTGGAGCATCTTTTTCGAGTCGAATGCGATTGGCAGGAAAGAATCCAATTTCATCGTCAAGTTCGCCTGCCGATCAAATAATGCGTTATACTCCAATTCTCAATACGATTGCTGTGGCATGCTTACCTTCCCACCTATTCAAAAAAAAAAAAAGGATTCAGTAAAAAAAAAAGGCTTGCATATAACGAGTATCGTTTTTGCAGGAAAAATAGTGCAACCTTACCAGTCGTCATTGTGCTTTTCGAGCAGCTTTATTCTGTCGCCTTGCTTGAAGGATAATTCGAATTCGCCCTCGGCCGCATAATCCCAGACGGCAATGAGGTACTGGACCATGCTTAAGCAGAGCGTAAAAAGTTACAAAGGGAACACTATTGAAAGGGCAAAGCGAGTGTGTATGTTTCCAAGAGCGCCTTTCAATTTGCTGGTGTAACCAAGGTCGTAGCTTTGAGAGGTTCCCCTAACATCATCCCGTTGACTGAAACCATCTCCCCCAAGAAAACCTTGGTCTCCTAAAGTTCATCACTTCCCCTTTCAAAAAAGCAATTGCTACATATTTTGCTCTTTCTCTCTTCTTACTGTGCTTTCTGTTGGAGTCGGTGTTCGGTAAGTGTGCTCCGCCTTTCATGTTACGCACACAATTGCTGCACAAGTTTTTTTTTATTAGACCGTTCACCGTCTCGTCTCTCTTTTTTTTCGTTTGTTTTCGGGTTTACTGTTTATAGACGTTGCGCACCGTACAATAAACACCACACGCTTGCAGAAGCCTTCAGCAACAAAAAACACAAACAACCATCATCTCGTTGACGAAAACCACCTTCCACCATCAGGGGCTCTCACCAACGCCATGATTCGCCCCATTGGTTACGCACTTGTGTTCTTGTTCAATTTCGCCAGCGCCATTGACCTACCTGACATTCACCTGGACGCTGTCGGGCAACTGGGCTTTGCTGGCGATTATGCAGGCGTATCACCCTACAAAAGCACCAAACAATTCGAATCCGTACTTGATCCTGGCTCTATCGTCTTTAACAACAACAACACCTTTGAGTTGATTGGATCAGCCAACGGCAACGTACTTGCTACTTGTCTCTTGCCAAAGTCGGACGCGACGTTTGACCTCTACGTGGGTGGTGATTTCACCCTCCTGAATCAGACACAAATCAATCATATCGCACGCTACGATTCATCAACTCAGTCCTTCGTCCCGCTCGATCAAGGCCTCGATGGTGCCGTTTACTCGATGTACTGCGACACGGACGCCGTCTACGTCGGTGGGGATTTCGCAGCACCCGTTGGCGCACCAAACGATACGGTCGCTTCGTTCGGCGGCCATGCAGCGATCTGGCACACCAACAATCAAACTTGGGGCGCAGTGCCCTGGAAAGGCTTTAATGGCCCTGTTTACACGATCACACGCAATCAGCTCATGAACACAATATTATTTGGTGGTCGGTTCGAAGCCACGGGCGACGGCCAGTACTATAATGCCAACTCGAGCCAATCCGTCAACATGGGCGCACCCACAGTAGGCAGCGCAGACGAACAATTAAATGATAAACTAACTTTGGATGATCAGCAAGTTTCTTCAGGAAATGGCCAATTGGCGGGAAACTTTAGTGATCCAAGTAATGTCATTTGCAACACAAACCAATCGGGCCAACCCTGGTTACTGCAAGACGGTGTCCCGGGCTATTGGGATGCCAACTTTGGCTATCCCATCCAGCCTTCGATGTTTCGCATCTCCAACGTCAGAGAACAAACCCACGGCACTCGCTCCTTCAGGTATGTGTTTTGTTTATGCCTTTCCAATTTGGACTTAACCTGGGTGGCGCTAGCATCATTGCATTGGGCACAAACGAGTACTTTGAGCTTTCGTACCTTGATCCGACCACACAGCAAATGACCACTTGCTCCACCGACTGCGTGTTGTCCGATGATCCTAATGTCGAATACCAGGACTTCACTGTCCTGAATTCACTAACCGCGACTGGTGTTCGCATTCAGATCGATTCTTGGTACGGCCAAGGTGGCGGTCTAAGCAACGTCCAGATCTACCAATCAGGCAAGTCTCTCTTTTGTTTGTCTCCTCTTTTAATGATGCATTAACTAACTTTTTATTTCTCCTTTCAGACACTGCAGTGTACCCGCGTGCCAGTGCTGCCGACGCTAGCCCATGCGCCGGGTCTACGCCATCAGCAACGACTAACACCACTGGCAATTGGCAAGAACGATTCGTCTACGGCACCTACCAGAATTACATGACGGCAACACTATCGGCATCAGAGCTGGCAACATCAAACGTCTCGGTCACTTACTCACCGTATGGGTTTCACAAACTTTAAAAAAAGATTAGGCAATATTTAATAATTTATTTAGGTATATACCTGTCCAGGGCCAGTACGCCGTCTACGCAACCACCCCAGGCTGCGTCGGTAGCAGCACATGCAACGAGCGAACCCAAGTCGACCTCACATTGCAGTTTGCGCCCGGCGGTCAGACCACGACGATCACCATTGACCAGACCAACTACGACGACCGCACCGACTTGATTTATAGCGGCTTTATTGCCGCCTCGACCTCTGCGTTTCAGCCTACCATTACGCTCGGTGTGGCTCATAATGCAACTGCCACTGGCAATACCGTCAGCATTGTCGCCGAGTCTCTCCAGTTTATACGCAACGGCACCAACGCGACATTGATCAGCATTCTCGAGTATAGCCCGTCGAATTATACCCAGAACATTACACCAGCGTGGCGCCCGCTTGCAGGTAAAAATAGGTGTTACATGAGTGCCAAATACAGGTGTTCTAATAAGCCCATAAAAGAGCAACTGATACCCGGCTCGGTCGTACGTTCGATCGATGCTACAAATGGCAATGTGCTGTACATTGGTGGCCAATTCTCGAACACCACCTATCGCGGAGTTGTGTCGTACGATTATCGCCAAGGCAGCGGTGGTGCCATGGTGCCTCTCGGTGGCATGGGTGTCAATGGCTCGGTGTACGATCTGGCATTAATCGGGTCATGTGAGTTCAAAGTTTGCTGGAAGCCCGTATAGAATAATCTCATTGTTTGCTTAGCTTTATTCATTGGCGGTGTATTTAACGGCACGACAACGGAATCTTCCGAGACATTTAACAATGTGGCTCAATTTGACACCAGTTCAGCTGCATGGTCAGCTCTTGGAATGGTAATCTTTTTTCTTGCCAGTTCTAATTGTAATGACATCCGCTAACAAGCATGCAGGGCGTTGATGGCCCGGTTACAAATGTTGTCCCTTCACCTGATAACGACACAGTTACCTTTTCGGGTAACTTTTCTCGTATTCTTCAAACGACCATCGCCACTTCCTTTGGCAATGCCCTTTGGAATATTTCAGAGCGCCAATGGGTCGAGCGAAAGTCATTGATCGTCGGTACCGTTGTTTCGTCGCATTCAGTCAATGATACAAGCCAAGTACTTGCTGGCAGCATCCGCGGTGCTCAGACGTACAGAGCAGACGACGCAGCCGTGATGAATACGCAGCAAATGTGGATGCCTTACTTATTCGCTCAAGAGCCTGTGGGCGAAATCCACACCGGTGTCTTTTGGCACAACGTGACGTCCGACGGTCAAAACAAGACCGTGGTCATTCTTGGCGGTCAGTTCACCACGCCCAACAACATTTCGACTTTGGCGCTGTATCAGGATGGTGAATGGCATAGCTTGGGCGACTTGCGAGGCCAAGTGAACTCGCTGATCCGTTTGCGCGACATTCTCTATATCGGTGGCCAGTTTGAAGGAACGTTGGGTGCCACCCGCGTCACCAGCTTTGCCATTTACGACTTGGCCAGTAGATCAGCACAAGATATTGGCGGCGTTTACAGTTCAGCACAACGTTCGCCGGGTACGGTCAATGTAATCCAGGCACAGCCGGATGGAAACGCCGTTTTTATCGGTGGCAACTTTTCAATGGTCGGCTCAATGCAGTGCTCGTCGGTGTGCAAGTTGGATACGCAGACACGTCAGTGGAATGAAGTGACGTCGGGTATCTCTGGCCAGGTGTATGATATTGCCGTCGCCAATAATCAGATTACGGTGGTCGGTGACATTGCAATCAACAATAGCCCAACATATGCTGCCCGAACACAGGGTAACAGTTGGTCAGCCATGTCGGATCAACTCAGTGGCGTACCAACAGCCGTATTGAACGGTCCAAGCGAAGTCATTGTTGCCGGATCAGATGGTAACGCGGGCTATGTTGGCACTTGGGATGGAAATCACTTTTCAAGCATCGGTAAGTTGTGACATGATCACTCTAGGAATCAAGTCACTGATGCATAAAGTAGCCCAGCTTGGACCAACAAGTGATATCCGGCAAATGTTGTTCATGCCGATACAATCAGCAGCTTCAGGTGCACGATATCCCCCCAACACCGAGAGCATGCTTCTTGTCGTGGGTCATCTGGACTTGCAAGAATATGGCAACGTTAGCGCTGCTCTGTTTGACGGCAATGATTGGTTCCCATTCACCATGTCTACCAAATCTGACGGTGCCCCTGGTCAATTACGACAAATATTCCATGAGACGAGCTGTTGCACGGTAACAGATATCATCCGTAAGTATAAACCCGACCCCCCTCTCTCTCTCTCTCTCACTTGAGAATTTCCTGATTAACATGTATTTTAGATCATTTACCTGTGCCAGCCGTCATTCTTATATCGATTGCTATATCCCTTGGCTTGATCTTCTTACTTGTAGGCGCAGGTCTTCTAGCACTCTTTGCCAAACGGCGTAACAGTGTCAAAGATACACCTGAGCCCATGCCTCCATATATACCTGGCCAGAACCGACCATCAAGTCTGGTTGCCATGCTAGATGCGGCTCAGGCAGGTACACTTGGTGCCGGGGCAGCAGCAGCTATTTCTGGCGCAGCTGCGGGACCATCTAATGAAAAACATCTTTCGGTTCCAGAAGATGTCGCCGGACCTGCTTCCGCAGGCGGTGTTACGCCTTTCGGTGCATTGATGGCGGCAGCTATTGCGAATACGGACCAACCTGCAAGTGATGATTCACCGCGGTTGTTCTATGCGAAATATCCCTTTGATGCCAAAGAATATGGCGAATTGGGACTTGATACCGGCAATCCGATTGTGGTGACGGATACCAGTGATAATGTATGGTGGATGGGATACAAAGATGACGGTTCTGGCAAACCGATCTCTGGCCTTTTCCCAAGTAATTACGTGACAGAGACGAGGCCAGCAGCGTCATAGTTGAACAAAAAAGAGAGAGTTTATATACCCACACACATAGCCGTAGTTTTTTTAGACGCAACTTATTACACATTCGTAATCTTTTCTTTTTTACAAACAAAGCATGTAATCTGGATATTTCCACTTTTACAAACTATATTCATTTATTGTATACATTTAATACTCCTCATATCCGCCTCCTTGGTCATAACCACCACTATAATCGCCTCCTCCGTCATAGCCACCACTGTAATCGCCTCCGCCATCATCGAAACCACCGCCATAATCGCCTCCTCCTTCATCGAAACCACCACCAAAATCGCCTCCTCCGTCGAAACCGCCACTAAAGTCCCCTTCATCACCGCTGAACAACCCTTCCACGATGCCACCTGCGTCGAATCCCAAAGTTTCAGCCGCGACCGTAGTAAGAATAGCAACTGTGCCGCCAGCAACCAATCCACCAGCAGTAGAAAGGCCTTTTGTCATGAGTTTACCGAATCCGAACTTTTTCTTCTTTGGGGCATAAGCTTGTTGCTGCTGTTGCTGTTGTTGTTGTCTCATTTGCTCTTCGTATGCTTGTTGCTCTTGCTGTTGCCGCATTTGCTCTTCGTATGCTCGTTGCTGCTGTTGACGTAACTGTTCTTCATATGTTTGCTGCTGTTGCTGACGTAACTGTTCTTCATATGCTTGCTGCTGTTGCTGACGTAACTGTTCTTCATATGCTTGCTGCTGTTGCTGGCGCATTTGTTCTTCGTAAGCCTGCTGTTGCTGTTGCTGTTGCTGTTGCTGAAGTTGTTCTTGATAGGCTTGTTGTTGAAGCTGCTCCTGATAAGCTTGCTGTTGCTGCTGATACTGTTGTGTTTCTTGAGTCGTCATTCCGCGATCTTGTGCTCCTGTTGGATATATTTGGTCTTGCTGGTACCCTTGCTGTGAAGGCACTTGGTAGGCTTGATCTTGGCTTGACAACTGATACATTTGCTGTGATTGCTGAATCGAATCTTGCTGACCTGAGTATGTCTGCTGGGCCCTTGAGTCTTGATATGACGCTGCTTGCTGACCAGACAAATCCTGCTGGTTCGATGTCACTTGGACTGCGGGGTCAAGTTGTTGATATATTTGTTGGCCGGACGAATCTTGTTGGTCCGAATATACTTGCTGATCTGTTGAATACGATGATGCGATTGGATCTTCCTGCGCATTCTGGTTTTGGAAGGCTGTTGAACTACCTTGTTGATCCGCTGTCTGTTCTTGGGGAGAGGTTTGGCTTTGATCCAGCAGGCCCTGTGTTCGCATGGTTTCCTCAAGTTCCTTCAAGGCTCTCTCTGACGGTGACATTTGATCGTCTTCGATTGCCTGTTCAACCGTCTGTTGCATATCATTTTGTTGCTGTTCGAGCTGCTCTTGCAACGTATTTTGCAAATCCTCCAGAGCTTGCTGCTGGTCGCTTGCTTGTTGTTTCAGGGATGCTTCAAGTTGCTGTACCGCTTGTTCTTGTTCCTGAAGGGTGGTCGACTGCTGCAACGCCGCTCGCAATTGTTCGATCGCTGTATTCTGCTGATTTGCTTGACTTTCCATAGCCTCTCGCAAATTCTGAATTGCTTGGTTCTGCTGAGTAGAAAATGATTCCAGAGATTCTTGCAACTGCTGGACTATTTGATCTTGCAATGCTGATTGATCGTCTTGCTCCTCTGGAGGATCTTGCTCTTTGGAACCTTGATCGTCATCCGGTGACGTTTGATTTGCTTCACCATGATTTTGAACCGCTTGCCTCTGCTGTTGTTGAACAGGCTGGGCTACCGGTTGCTGAGGCAACTGCTTTTCTTGCTGCGGTTGTACTGGCTGTGGATGGAGAGGCTCTTCTTGTGCTGGTGGTTGATTTTCCTCGTCTCCTTCTCTCTTTCCTGGTTTCTTGGAAAATCGACGCAGATGCTTATTCACCGTGTCCATCTGCTGCTTTCCTTGTTTATACATGACCTTGCCCTGTTTATACATGACTTTTCCTTGCTTGTACATGACCTTTCCTTGGTTCAGTGCAGTTTGACCATGTTCGGCCATGGACTTTTCTTGAAGCGCGGTTTTTCCTTGCTGAATGAGATTTTTGCTTTGTTGCGCTGCAGTCTTCCCTTGTTGTATCGCATTCTTCAGATTGAACTTTGATCGACTTTGAGCATTCATATTTTCGTACAATATTGTGCTAACTTCTTTCTAGCACCCTTTATATAAATAATGCCCCAGACCTTGATTAGGTCTAAGCCCATGTCCTACAAGGAGTAAATTAAGTTTTGGTGTTACAGCAGTTCCAAGGATTCGGAAGTCACTAATTGAACGAGATTCTGTCACTTGACAACATCCAGTTCGCCCTTCGAGTGTTTACAGAAGATTCATCAATAAGGAGCAAATACACAGTTATGCGCCGTATTGTATACATTGCGAGGGCAAAGTCAACAAAGTATCTGCGTGTATTAAATTCGATCTCCTCGAGCACTCTAATAGCTTTTTTGAAAAAGATCTGCTATTGCACGGCAGTTGGTAAAGTCCTAAAGTTATTATTATGCTCTAAAACATTCGGTATGCGGAAAGCTTGTGGTACTTAAACTGTCAATGATCGATAAATACCAACTACCTCTATTTGGCTATCTAATAGTAATGTTACTTTTACTGCTTACACTAGCGTACTCAATCGCACAGTATAACCACCTTGCATTGCTTGAAATACCATTGCGCGGACTTGTATTATCTCACAATCCCCGTTCACCCCAGCCCCACCAGAGAATTTATGAAGATCGGTTACACAGATGCCTCATCTATATGCGGAAAATGTGTACACGGGTGTCATGTCCACATCAAGCATATCAGCGGCAGTTAATATGATTGTTCGAAGCCTCCGGTTCACACCCAGAAGTTGAGTAAATCCACTAGATCCGGTTCCCCTGAAAACAGAGCTGCTATCTAACTTGATAAACAGTTGGTACAATTAATTACAGCCTTGAACAAGAAACTGATATTTGATGTATTGGTAGCAGCACTGTTTTGACGATCTGAAACCGTAGCGCGTTATGCAATCTGAATGTGGTCTCCGATGTGGCGCGGAGAGTGTAACCTATGAATAAAGGAATATACTAAAGAAGCCACCCAGTTTCTACGTTGGCAGCGATGACAACAGTATGCTTATCTTAATAAGGTTTGCCAGCAACAGAGGCTGAGTTCTTTTATCTGTCCCTTGTACTGTATTTCCGAAATGTAATATCGCTATTCACAAAATCAATGTTGGCAACGACATATTTTTATAATATAAAATATACAGCGATATTACTTTTTGGAAATACTGTATAGTGGTCTTTTTGTTGATGATGATCCATTTATTTTAAGGTTTATCATAGATCGGTAGGTTAAAACTAGCCGGTATTGAAAGGATTCTTTACCTTAACCGAGAATCTGTATGATTGGTTTTACATTAGCAATATTATCTGCTATAAATCGCAAGGGAGTGTGGGAGCGCGTTGTTTTTTCCGGTCAATATTGCGCTCACTGGTATTTCTCACGGACTCGGTACACTTTTTTTCGCAAGCAATCATTGAAATGCACAAAATAGCAAAGTCGATGCTTAGAATATTAGAAATGTTTGAAAAGCGGAAATATTATATAGTTATGAACACAAATAAGATTCGATTAAGAAAGTATGATACAAGTGTTTTCGTACACAGTAAAAGCAGCAAACACCATCGGCATTGTGAGATCAGTAGTCATCCTCACCGTAGTATCCACCACCATCATCACCCCCATAGCCATATCCATTGCTGTCGTCGCCATAGCTATAGTCATTGTTGTTGTCGCCATAGCCATATCCACCGCCATCATCACCATAGCTATAGCCATTGCTGTCGTCGCCATAATTATATTCGTCTCCATCTTCGTTTGCCCCATTACCAAAGCTATCTGAAGCCATGGCACCCATTGCAACCATTGCACCACCGGCTACCAGACCACCAGCTGCAGCAAGGCCACCGGTAACGTATTTTGTAAAGGGGCTTCCTTGTTGCTGAGGTGGAGCCTCCTGTTGCGGCACTTGGTAATATGTTTCTTGATTTTCATATGGTGCTTGCGTTTCTTCCCCTTGATGATGAGCCGGCTTGTGGGAGAATCGATTAAGTTGCTTGTTCACTGTGTTCAAATGTTGTCTCCCTTGATTGTAGATGGTCTTTCCTTGATTGATCGTTGCTTTACCCTGCTTGACAGCAGTTTTACCTTGTTGAATTGCATGTCTGAAATTGAACTTTGGACGGCTTTGATTATTCATTATACAATTTAAGTGTCAGAAAACTTGTTATTTCTCTCATTTTCGTTTTATAAAGCAAAAAATAAATCTAACTTATTTTTCTCAGCGGTCACACTTGGCGTTTATAAAAGTGTATCACCAGGCCCATTTGTATCAGTAGCTATAAAAGTAACGCGCCGCAAATCCAAATAGCTGATAGTCCGATTAATACCTGTAGTTAATGATAAGGATATGTTACACGTTTGCGGTTACGCATAAAGGATTTTTACAGTGCAACTCTAGAAGGGACATAGAACCTAATGAGGATAGTTTCCGTTCTTTTTACTGTTAGCGACAGAATTATTGTATAAGCTGCTACAAGCCATAGTCTAATTCAAGAGTGAGGTATATTGTGCATCTGAGTATAATAAGCAACAGCATGCAGTGTGTCCGAAAGTATAAAACTCTTGGTTTGGTGACATAATTTTTATGAACTGCGAAATACTGTATGCGATGAGATAAGTCTTCATCCCTGTACCGAATGAAGCAGTTAAATATACAACATATTTTAAATTCAATCATGGTGGCTCGATCTGCTATGCCACTTGTGCTACTCTGCTAGAAACTCTCTTTCTATACTGCATAAGTATGTTAACAAGCTGCACGTATAATATATAGTTGTGTAAGCTTATCAATCTTAGAGTCACGCGACATATTCTTTGTGTGCAGTACTCACATTGTTTATATTTACGTAGCTCCGAGTCAAACGGTATGCCTCTATATCTACACGCAGATTGGGGATCATGATTGCTTTTGTTTGTACTTCGGCTTAGCAAGCATTTGTCATACGACTACATACTTTTGCATTCTGGTAATATTGTTGATGCTTCAATGTATACAGTGGCCGCTTTATATAACGATATGATGGTGCAGCCCAAACTTTATCGTTATATCAAAATATCGTTATATAAAATGAGATTTGGCAGTGATTACCGCTTTGGTGCATTGAGAATCGTATAGTTATATCGAATTATCGTTAAATAAAATATCATTATATAAAGCGTCCACTGTATCTTGATTACATGACTATGTAATGACGAAAAAAGCGCTGCTTTCCAAAGTTTGGGCTGACTGTGAATAAAAGTATTTAAAATGATGGCTGTTATTCTTCTTAAATAAAACATATAGTAAAGGCTTAGTCTTTAGTGTTACATTGTGGCGCTGCTGCGCACTACAGTATACATATAGTACTATATGGCCAGCCTTTTTAACTTTTGCTCCTCTCTCCACTTACGGCTGAAAAAAGTGTAAAAGTACACGGTTCTTAGGTATCGTATAATAGTAGATATTTTGAAAGAAGTAAGATTTCGGGAAACTAACAATAAGCATATGCAGTTACAAAATACATAGTCCTACACCCGTTATTCCGTGCCATTGCCATCAAAAGAGCACCTTCTGACTAAAATATATATCGAGTATATTACACCCTAACGGATAGCCGATCCAAACGTTACCGACTACAGGCCAAACGATACCAGCTATAGACCTACATGGCTTATTCGCACTTGTAATTGGGAAATATTTCCTGGTCGCAATGCGATTAACGGCTATTGTGCTTTATCATATTGTTGGAAACAATCAGGCGAAATGATTTCTCATGGCAACGAGAGCTACAGTATTGCCGATAACGGTCATCACAAAATCATTACCGAGTTCCTTGAAAACCGAAAAGCCACACGATCCATGCAATACGAAGAATTACTCCAGCAGATATGCCAAGACTTTGATATCGAGTACTTGTGGTACGACAAGATATGCATGGACTAGATCAACAAGGCAGAAAAGCAACGCGAAATCAAGCAAATGCATATCATTTACAGCAACACGCTTTACACAGTCGCCCTGGTCCCGGAAATTTATATCAGAAACCGTCAAGAATTTGACCTCATGCTCGAGGGTACAAGTTTTACTCGGGCGAAAGATACAGCTATCTCCTAAATGCTCCAATCTCTTTAGTGGCAGCGTTCCTGGACGCTGAAGGAAGTAGCAATGTCAACCTCAATTTTAATTGTTGGCAGAAACACACATTTCTGGTTACTTGAGGCTAGCAAGCAAGGTAATATAATCAGGGAAAACGACCTTTTGTCGAACGCTGTGCTCGGATTCAAGTACAAGACAAGGAAAAGCACAAAGCAAATCCTGCGCCATACTCATTTTAGAACAAGTTCAAAAGAACATGACAAGATATTTTCACAAGTAAACATTTTTGCTGATCTCATTAATATCGACATCGACTACAACAGCGACTTTTCACCAACAATGAATGCGTTTTATCGAAAATTGATTAAACGCGACTTTTCTGTCATGTTTTTCGGATCCGTCATCGGCTTTAGTGGATGGCCTCTATTTCATACAACAATGGGATCCTACAACCACTTTCCCTCTTGGATTGGATTTTCCGGATTACATTCATGGAGTGCTGTCATTCATATTACGTTAGACGGCAACGTCACTTATTACATCGACGAAGTCATGCACATCCATATCAAGTTCAGAAGCTACACCATACGACCGATTAGATACAACAATCACAATGTGTTTTTCGATCCCGTCCTACTGCGCCGGGCAACTAGCAACTATAATCGAGAGATCACTTCTATGGCCGAGTTTGATGGTGACCAAGAATCGGCAATACAATGGAGTCAATGAGTGATGAACCATCGTGTAAATTGCGTTGCCACGCATTACTGGTGGTCAAATCATCGTACTTTTGGCTCACCAATCGTACCATTGTCACTTACTGAGGAATGCGACGAATGTATTATACCTGGGATAATATTTACTAGTGTTCCCCAAGTGGCGGTACTTCCAAAGGACGCCCGTGGTTATCGCAATCATTCCACCGGTATCCGCGATTATCTTTCGCCTGTGTTGAAGAAATCGAACGATGGCTCAAAATACAAAGTTATTGGACTGTTGCTTTTAAAACACTTTCAGCCCGATGAATTTCGCATTAACCCTCAGCAATATATGGACAATTTGTTTAGCGCCCGTGATAATGGAGTAACTGATTTTGAAATTGAATAAACAAATGACCGATCGTTTTACTGGAAACACGAGTAACTTGTGGAACTCTGAATGCTTTCTACGTAGGTATCCCCATGGCAGCTGTCGTGCATCGGTATCGCATGCACATATATAGCAATAATCCACAACAGAGCGATGTAGGTAAAGGCGAAAAGGATATACATCAAGTACATATACATAAAACTAGCTAGGCTCTTTGAATCAGTAGCACCAAGGAAGCAAAACACTCTTATTTCCAACATGAATAGAAGGCGCCAATAAAGGCTGGATTGCAAGTCTCCCTAAATTATCCGGTATGTTGGAACGAGATGGGGCACATACAAAACTTGGATACTCTTGGTCAAGTGATTCCGACGTCGAAGATAGTAAATAGATTAGACTTACAATGTTTATCTGCATCTCGCAGTAAGAATTTTATACATATATAGTCATAACGATTATCACTCCTATTATCGTCAGCCGACATACGAGACCGACCTTGTGCTGGTGTCGTCAAGCACTCTGCCGCCGGTGTACTCGAGGATGTTTCTTTTTGTGCTCAATAATTGAAATATACGACGCTTAAACACTTTTAACGGTTAATAACATAAATCTGTGAGAGAAACTCATACATTTATTGACCGTGATAGAACGTTCTTAGCGGGAAAAACGTCCTCGACTTTTAAAGAGGCGCATTACGTATGTGCCAAACTCGACACCAAAAAAATTGGGTCGTATGACTATATAGACACAGTGTTTCCTGGATTCGTTAGTGATCCATCGCCGAAAAAAAAAAGTCGAATCCTTGCTCTACATGCGTATTATCATGCAAGAGCAGATCAAATCCAAATATCTACGGCAAAAGAAGCTACGCAAACTCTGATCAGAAGTAAGGCAGAAAGCAGCAGGTAGGTGATGTTTTAATAAGTCCAAGTTTTCGAATGTCATGCATGCAGCCCAGCATAAAAGTGGCCATTATACTTTCACGGGTTCTATTGCGGACATTTCCATGCTTTCAAGAAAGGAAAATATCGGCTTTTACCCATATATAGGCAATGGTCGAAGGGGGGACCCTTTTTTTCGGGACTTATGACAGGCCAACTCAAAACAATCGAGGGCCAGTGGCTGCAGGGAGGGACTACCGACTTTAAAAGAACTACAATTTCAGACTGCTCTAATTTTGATCATCCTCTCTTTTGCTCTTTTTTTTTTCAAAAAAAAATCATGAGACCAAGTACGGCTGTTGGCATTATCAAAAATGCTGGAACAGAAGCTCTGTTGGTTGCTCAACCATTCCTTGCTGTTGCCAGTACCAAGATGCGTCGCAATCCGCGTCTCACAGTCTTGGCATTCTGTGTGCTTACCATGGCATACCAGATTCGAAAGGCTGTCCTGGTGCCAAGGAAATTGCGTCACCTTCCGCGCGTGAATTCTGTCGATTTGCTTTGGAGTCATTTGAAAGGCGATAGTGTGGATGTACGTTCTGAACAACTGTTGATGGGATTGATGAAGGAACACGGATTGTGTCTCAAGTACATGATGGGCCGTTGGACACTTACCGTGGGTGATCCTCTCCTTCTTCAAACATTGCTCAGAGACCCCAAAACTTTTCCCAAAGAAGTCAATGCGTCGCTTGATCCTGTAAGGAACGGGTTGTTGTCAATCTGGTTCGGTAAACCTTATGTATACACACCTTCAATAGGATCTAATTCTAACAAATGCTGAGCCCAACATGGGTAATTCCGGTTATGTCGATTGGCGACGACAGCGAAGAGTGGCTAACCCAGTATTCCATCGGTCCATGCCGATTCAAGTGTTTGGCAACATTGTTACAACTATGTTTACATCCATTGACGCTGAAAAGACAGCAGATGTCGATTTTGCTGATTACATGCGGAGGTAAAAGGGGTTTATTTGGTGTATAAAGAAAGAAAAGAAAAAGTTAAAGTTAACTTTGCCGCGACTGGGTGCAGATATGCATTAGATTCGCTGGGGCTTGGTGTCTTTGTAAGTTTTATATTACGAATTTACGATTTTCGAACAATCGATTAACGTCATCTAGAACTTTGATATGGGCGCGGTGAGTGACCCTGCCTCACCTTATGCAGTTTTGTACAAGCATGCATTCAGTAAGTGTTCTTAAATGCAAGGTAGGATTCGATACTAACATACATAATCCCAGGTATCGTGAGAGATCCATTCGTCTATCTCTTCCCGGCATACACATCGATCCCTTCTCGTTGGATACCTTACCGCAACCGCGCGCGTATCGCCAATGAGAAACTGAGACGCATTTTGTTTGACATCATTGAAGACCGAAAGCAAGAAATACTTGCCAATCCAGACGCAGATGACAGAAACAAGGACCTATTGACATTGATGATCGAAGCTTCCATGACCAAAGACGATGATAACGATCGATACCTAACCAATGGTGAATTGGTTGCCAATCTAGCTGTATTTTTCGTTGCAGGTAAAGAAAAGAAAAGCCTCTCCTTCATCACTTTTTAATTGGGACTGCAGGACACGAAACGACTGCAAGTGCAACTGCAAGTACGTTGTATTACTTGGCGATCAACCCAGATATGCAAGAGCGTGCGCGAGAAGAAGTTATTTCTGTGCTGGGCGATGCGCATCACGACATTATTCCGACACAACAACAGCTGGAACGCATGCCATTCTTGAACAACTGTATCAAGGAGACGATGCGAATCAATCCTCCCACCACAGGCAATCTCCCTCGTTTTGCTGTCTCAGATACATATCTTGGCGGCTTTTTCATTCCAAAGGGCACGCCTATTGCCATGGAACTGTATTGCGCTCACCATCTCGAAAAGTACTGGCCTCATCCAAAGGAGTTCAACCCCGACAGATTCAATAGTGACGATGAAGATGGCGCCAACAAGTTGTATATTCCGTTCGGCTACGGTCCACGCACATGCATTGGGATGAATTTCAGTTTGGCGGAACAGCGTGTGGCACAGGCCATGATGCTCCGCAAGTACACGTGGACTCTGGCGCCGGAAAGCGAACATGCCGATGGATTGAAGAACGCCAAAAGTGGCGGCGTCGGATTGCTGGGACCTGAACGAATGACTCTTCGATTGATGCGACGGTACTAGAGAGAAAAGAGGGAACTATGCGAATGTAATTCTATGTTTTATGATCAATATAAGAAAGGTATATATGCTCGCTTTTACAATAAAAAGAAATCAATTGCTATCGTGTTTATGTTTGTTTAAACGACAGCCTTCGCACGTGCCCTTCCAAACACTGCCATCTTCATACACCTCTTTTTTCCAGATCGGACAACGATCCTTTAAATGATCAATCAGATACTCAGTGGCACGCAAACCTTCTCGTCGATGAGCAGACGATACCGCAATCACGACGCTGACTTGTCCTACAGGCACTGTTCCGATCCGATGATAAACAGCCACATGTTTCAAATCCCATTGATCTCTGGCCTCCTTTATGAGTTCATGAAGTACTTTGGTTGCCATAGGGACATAGGCTTCATAGTCCAGTTGAACCACCCGTTTCCCTATTTTTAGCAATCGTGTGAGTCACAATTGCAACGTTCAACACTTTGTGAGTCACCTTGAAATGTATCTCGCGTCAATCCCGAAAACGTGGAAATGGCACCCGCTGTGTCATCTTGTACAAGGTGGCTGATGGATTCCAAGCTAGGTAGATTGTCGCTTGTAATGTCTACAATGTCACGCATAGGTGTATCTAAAAGTGGCTTGGTCTATCTTTTACTGACTTTATATATAAAGTTTCGTTCCGGTAACCCTGTCCCCTCTACTTTTATACAATGGCGTCCATTTCGGTCCCACTTACAACTGAAGACAGTAAATGCCAACGCTCTGTTTATAGACACGTTATGAACCGATAATTAAAACGCGCATATTGGTATAGTTGTCTACGTTGACGAGATTGCTGGTTCGGACGAGTCCGGTACCGGTGCTGAATCGTCGCCTTTCAAGACACCTGTCAAGGCCATTGAAAAGCTTGGTGACAAAATCAAAATCCAAGTCAAGAAGGATGCCGAAGGTTACAAGGATATCTCTGGCGCTGCCTTGAAAAAGGCCAAAAAGTCTGCTGCTGAGCAACAGCGCAAGCTCAAGAAGCAGGAAGAGCAAAAGAAGAAGCTCGAAGAAGAACAACAAAAGAAAGCCGAAGAAGAAGCCAAGGCTCTCGAACACGCAAAGTCGATTGTCCTTACTGAAGACGAAAGCCTTCCCAAGGCTGAAAAGGTACACATATAACGCCCAATTGACATCAGCGTGAGATATATGCTGACGATACGTAGATCAAAATCAGACAGGGTGTTGCATCGCGCGGCAAGCGCGTCAAGGTCTCTGGTTGGGTGCACCGTCTTCGTGTGCAGGGCAAGGACATGATGTTTGTTGTTCTCCGTGATGGCACTGGCTATCTCCAGTGCGTGCTCACCGGCAAACAGGTGAGTATTTATTCTTGATCTACGCAATATCGCTTATCAGTTTTTCTTTATAAAAAAACAGTGCCACACATACGACGCGATCACCCTTACTGTCGAATCGACCATTACGGTCCACGGCATCATTAACCCCTTACCTGAGGGCAAGACTGTAAGTTTTGATTATATCACATTTACGTCATTCTTCTTTACTGAAAAAAGGGGTGTTTGTGATCTAGGCACCCGATAACCACGAATTGGTTGTAGACTACTGGTATGTTGTTGGCAAGGCTCCGGGTGGAGACGAAGCATTCAACAACAAGGTATCTGCGGATGCCGATCCTTCCTACTTGCTTGACAACCGCCACCTGGTATTGCGCGGTGAGACTGCCTCGGCTGTGTTGAAGGCGCGTGCCGAAGTGATCAAGGCGTTCCGTGCGCATTACGAGTCGCGCGGCTACACTGAAGTCACTCCTCCATGCATGGTCCAGACGCAAGTCGAAGGTGGCTCGACCTTGTTTGAGTTCAACTATTACGGCGAAAAGGCCTACTTGACCCAATCGTCACAGCTTTATCTGGAAACCTGTTTGCCTTCGTTGGGCGATGTGTTTTGTTTGGCTGAATCATACCGTGCCGAAAAGTCGCACACGCGCAGACACTTGTCGGAATACTCTCACTTGGAAGCGGAAATGGCGTTCATTTCGTTCGATGACATGTTGGATGCCTTGGAGGATTTGATCTGTGACGTGATTGATCGTATCATGGCGCACGAACCTACCCGTCAATTGATCGAGCAGCTTAACCCTGGTTTCAAGCCCCCAGCTCGCCCCTTCTTGCGTATGAAGTATGCCGATGCCATCAAATACTTGAAGGAGAATGATATTAAGAAGGAAGATGGATCATTCTATGAGTTTGGAGAAGATATCCCTGAAGCCCCTGAACGTGCCATGACCGACAAGATCAACCGCCCTATTCTGTTGACTCATTTCCCTGCCGATATCAAGGCTTTCTACATGCAAAAGTGCGCCAATGACCGAGGCATCACCGAAAGTGTCGACGTCTTGATGCCTGGTGTTGGTGAGATTGTCGGTGGCAGTATGAGAATGAACGATCGGGTAAGTTGCAAAAGGAAGCAGTAGGCTGAGCGTCCCCATGAGCTTAACTGGATGTCATTGCTAGGAGGAGCTGTTGGAGGCGTACAAGAAAGAGGGCATCGATCCCGCACCTTACTACTGGTACACCGATCAGCGCAAGTACGGTACCACTCCCCACGGCGGTTACGGTCTCGGCGTCGAGCGTTTCCTTGCCTGGCTGTTGAACCGCTACACTGTCCGTGAATGTTCCTTGTACCCTCGCTTCACTGGCAGATGCACCCCTTAAAAAACACCCTTTGTATAGAACAATGCTCTTGTAATAAATTTCATAAAGTGCTACATTCCCGTTTCCCCTTCAAAAAAAACAATGATAATATTCGAACTGTATGCAGAACCTTGGTGATATGTATATGCCCTGGCCAACTGGTGCTTGAGGGCGGCGTTTCGTTTCCATTTATGCGAACAAAAAAAAGGCGGCACAGCCCGGATTAAGGCAACATTCTTTCTTTACTCCTTTTTCACGCGATGACTGCTGCGGAACGAGTCGAGATTCCAGGGCAAGATCCCATTATCGGTTTACTCAATGACAACGGCACTGACAAGCGCTTGGTTCTTATTGCTCATGGTTCGCCAGGTAGGAAAGAACATACCCATTCCTTGGGACATTCTGACACTTTTGGCAATGCTTAGGTCACAAAGACTATTACTTTTTCCCACTCCTGGCCCAACGACTCCCGTACCCTTCCTTCCGGTTCGATTTCCGTGGGAGCGGCGAGAGCGGGGGCGAGCCACGTTATAACAATATGGATGTATGCGATCGAAGGGGCTTATTGTGTTCTCTTACTAAATACGCACGTTGAATGCGCAGGATAACGTTCATGACTTGCATACTGTGGCAAATTACTTTACAGCCAAAGGATACACCATATTTGCGGTGATTGGGCATTCTCGAGGTGTGTGTGTGTGGTGATTTAAGTCCAATTAAAGTGGTGATTGACGTTTAAAAGGTGCTATTGCCGCGCTCAAGTACGCTGCAACCCTGCGTGAAACGCCTTTGTTTCACGTGGTCAATATTGCTGCACGTTACAAAATGGGCGATAGTACCAGGCTCAAGGATTCGGCAAAGATTGCGTTAAAGGAAAAGGTAAATGAAGAACAAGACGCGTGTTCATCTATTCATTTGCTCGCAGGGGTACTTTGACTGGCCTGTCGACAAGAATGGTGTCGTGCACAATGTCAAGGTGACACAACAAGACGTGGACGCCTATGCCGCTTGGGACAATTCACACGGTAACATTTCCAGATGTCAAACAGGACACAACTAAATCCAAGCATCAGTATCGAGAATATCAAAGGGAACCTGCGTGTTGACCTGCCATGGTCTCGATGATACGGTACCATTTGTCAATACAAGCAGAAAGCGGCACGTATTCTAACCTCGCGTTGTCGGCAGGTAGTGACGCCGGACAATGCGGCCATGTTTGCCAACAAAATCGCCAACCACACGTTGGAACTTGTGCCCGGCGCCAATCATACCTTCGAAGGCAAGTATGAGGAATTGGTGGCCGTCATTACTGCGCATTTTGAAAGCCACAACAATGCATATGAACGAGCGCAAGTGCTGGGCCATCCGCTGAGTGTGTGCATCCCGAGATGGATCGATGTGGAAGGTGTCCAGAACTTTCGAGACATTGGCGGCTGGCCAATTAAGGACGGAAGCGGCTATGTTCGAGAACGAACGGTCTTTCGATGCGCGCAGTAAGTTCCTGATCCTCTGGTTACCGTGTATTTAACGTAAACACAAGTTTGGGAGGAATCACAGCAAAGGGTATTCAAACCCTGCATCAGTTGCGTGTCTCCAGTGTCTTTGACTTTCGTTCCGAAGCCGAATTCAAAAACGAAAAGTTCAGAATGCCGTACGTTTCACTGTTTTACACGCACTTCTTTCTGGCTTTTGACTGTTCTGCATAGTGATATCCCTGGTATCACACATTACCCTAGTGCCATGTTCAAATCCGAAGATTTCTCGCCCGAAAACATGGTAAAGAACCTTTCGGCGTTCCTGGAAGGTCCGGAAGGGTTTTTGAGAGGTAAAAGAAAAAGACCCATTGTAAAGAAAAGAATGGTGTTCTCACTTGGTACATGCAGCGTACAAAAACATACTCGAACGGGCAAAGGATCAATATCGCAAGATATTCCTTCATATCATTGAGCATCCAAATACGGCATCTGTCGTCCACTGCCAAGCTGGCAAGGATCGTACAGGGCTCTTTTTTGTTCTGTTGCTCGGACTGTGTGGTGTGGACGACGACATTATCGTCCAAGAGTATTCGTTAACCACTCTAGGCATATGGGGTAAGTAAGCAAGTAAAAAAAAAAGTTTTTATTGCATTCGTACTGAAATATGTGTCATAGAACCCAGAAAGACACTCGCGGCGAAAGCAAAGGCGTTTGGTGTCAGCTATGAGAAGGCTCTGGAAGTATATGGCGCACCGTAAGTAGGTCATATTGAAAAAAAAAAAGAAAAAAAACTCAAATTAAAAAAAAACGTGGCGTTGCTCTAGAGTACCGGCAATGTACTTGACACTCCAGCATATCCGAGATCAGTACGGGTCTTGCGAAGGGTTTATCCGTCAAGAATGTGGTCTCAGCGACCAACAATGCCAGGTAGTTATTGAAATCTGTGCTTTTTCTTCTTTTTTTTTCTTGCTGCATTTCGGCTCGGATCGAAACAGAATTAACGGATGCTTCTGGCAGGCACTGCGTGACACGATGGTTGTGCGAGTTCCGTTCCAAGAGCGGCAACTGTACAGAGGAATCGAGCCCTGAAAGCCACTGAATTTGGCACCAAGGGGGGATAAAGGGGAGAGAAAGAGTTAACTTTTTCGTAAATGTTAGTCCAATGTCAAGAATGCGAAATATTACGTTCCTGCCCTATTTTCTTTTTTGGTTATCATCTGTGCGCGTTCCTTCTTTCTTCTTTTCGTTCTTATCTTCCTTCTTACTACTCAATGCTCACCACGTCCGTTCACTTTGCGCCGCCGCACGCCGCACTCTCTATACCCGAGATCGTCACGCACATCCTCAGCTTCATCTCGGCCGCCGACTCCAAACAGGCCGTCAGCCTGATCCAGTGCATGCGCGTCAGTCGGCTGTGGCATGAGTGTGCATTTCGACTTGTTTGGCGAGACGTGGTGTTTGATGAAAGCAAGTACAGTGCGCTTGTCAAATGGGCCAACACTATCGACGAGTTTCCCGTCGAGCAAGACGAGATTGTCACCGCAGCATCCTCCTTGGCCGTCGCTAACAACCCTATCATCAAAAGCTCCAGCCTCCTGTCCAACTGTCTTGACTACTTTTTCATGCCGCCAACTCCACCCGCGACGGAAGAGGACGCGTTCAGCAAGCCATCGCGATACATTCCATTCTACCGATGCGCCGTGCGATCGCTCACGCTGCACAAAATCAAAAAGGAAAACGTCAACAGTCTGCTTTGTGAAAAGGTGGCACGTCATTGCACCCGGATCGAACACATGGATTTGTACATTTGTGACCACGTCAAAGACTCGACCCTGCTCCCGTTCATTCGACACGGCCGGCTGACGCATCTGTCACTGGCAGGCTGCTATCAAGTGACGGATGAAAGCATTGTTGAGCTGGCACACCACTGTCGACAGTTGCAACATTTGGATCTAAGGGCGTGTGGCCAGATATCCGATATTTCCATTTCTGCCATCGCCACCCACTGTCCGACACTGAAGCATCTGAACATAGGCAGAGTGCGCGACAGACACCGAATCACCGTCCAGTCTATCAAACTCGTGGCCACCAACACCCAAGTCGCCGTGCTGGGATTGGCAGGATGTCAGATTGACGACGAATGCATGCTGGTACTGGCTCAAAACCGTCATCGCCATCTCGAACGGATATCCGTCAATAGCTGTCATCGCATCACAAACGCCACGATTCGTGCTTACGCCGACTATTGTCCCAACCTGTCCGTGTTTGAAATGAAGGAATGTCACTTGATTGATGACTGGGAAACGGTGGCAAGACTGGCTCAGCGCAAGGTTCTCATGACATTGTGCGAGCAGCAGGATCGAGCGTGCGCGGCTTGGGCCAAACGCAAAGGTGTTCCGTGGACAAAAGGGCCTCGAGTTTAATTTTAGTTAATACGTTCCAAACCTAATGACCTTGACACAGAGTCAAACTCTCTCTCTCTTTTTTTTATTGCTAATCATTGTGTGTGTGTGTGTGTGTGTGTGCTTAATCCCTCTTCAAGGGGTAGTGCTGCACTTCGACGGGCTGGCCTTTCCGAATAATAAAGATTTGAAGACAATCACCGGTGTAGATATCGCGCTCCGTCGCCGATGTGAATGCATCCTTGACAATGGAAATCACCTTGTCAAGCTCCAATGGTGCGTATGATGTGTTTGCCATGTTTTTGCGGCCAACCTGCGACAAGTTACCGTCAACACTGCCGTCCAATGACAACACCCTTCAGTATTTTTACCTGGTTGTCCAGGAACGGCTGGATCAGCGAAGCCGCCGAGCCATTGGCACGGTACGCCTCGCGCTCCGATGAACCGATGGCGTCGTAGCAGTACACAGCACCCTCACCCTTCTCATCCACACCACCGAGGCAGCAGAAACTGTAGTAGGGGAAAAATCGTTTCTGATACAGCGTGATCGAAAGCATCTGCGCCAATGCTGTGACGGACATGTTCTTGTCGTGTGCAAACTTGTACCACTATGGCCACCACGGTTAACACACATACCATGCCGATCAGCCAACACGTCATTACCTTGAGTCTTTGATCCAGTACTTTCTTCAATGTCAAACCGTCCGCATGGAATCCATTCATGGCAATCACTGCATTGTCGCCCAGTTCATAGGCTTTGGGTGCGTATCGTGAGTTGATGCTGTAACCGGTGCTTTGTCGGGTATCAGACGCAACGACACAAAAGTCCTTGCCAGCAATGGCCAAACTCGTTCTGTTATTGTCAGTACAAAGAAAACAGCACTCGATGCATTTCCGAAATAAAAATAAAACCATACCCGCCATTGTCATCGTAAGGCTCGAAACGGTGCTCAATGGGCGCCGAGACGTATTCTGTAGGGTTTGAAATTGAGTACTCCATGGATTGAGTTGTTGAATAAAAAAAAAAGGCACACACACGCGCAAGCGGTTCTCAATGAAGAATGACGCGGCGTCCGCTTACGACGTGTGCAACAACAAACTCCGAAATGTTCATGCGTACGCTGGATGGTTTCGTCGAATAGAAAAAATCCCTCCAACCATTGCTTGGATAGACGATTAGCACACGCACAACCAGCGCAGGCCATTGTTCTAGAAGATCCTTAATGCAGAGAGCGAGATGCTGTGAGTGAAACAAGGCCAGTCGGATCAGTAGCAAGCGGGGCGTGGTGGTCTGCGAAGAAAGGGATATTGCAGATGCGAAGCGAGAGACGAGCACGATGATTCCTACGGTTTCAGATGTCGCTGCGACAAAAACAAATAAATTTTCTTCTGGAAGTGCATACTTTATTTTGGTTGATGTGCTCTTTCTACTCTACTTGCAACGAATGCCTGTCCATGTCGAGACCTACGGGGTACCTGCGCCAGGCGTCCACGCCATAGATGTTCGCGACGCTGTCGCCACGGGCTTGCAAGGTGCTGTGATCGCCTATTCAGCCGAGATCATGTTCCGCTGCGTCGCCAAGAAGCTCGATCCGTGCAACGAAACCATAAGGATTTTTAAATTCCTGACAGCCGCATTCATGTTTATCAAAACCGTCGTGTTCATGACATTCACTACACCGTACGTATGCAGCCAAATCAAAGCGTATGCGTAAACTTACAAATGGATCAGAAGTCCTGTCAATTGCCACGTCAATACCAAAACCGCAGATAGCTTCTACCATCTTTCCATGGTGGCCGGCTCCATTGTCCTACTGCTGCGTATCAAGGCAGTGTTGCCGCCGGGCATTGCATTTCGAATGAACATTGTCCATGTCTTGATTGCGCTGGCACGATTGGCCATTGGCATTGTTGATGTGGTGCTTTTGGGTAGCATGGAAACCGACGCTGGACTATGTTTTTACCTGGAGAACAGCTTTGCAAGTATGAAAACATGCCGTGGTTGAATTCTGTTTTTTGCTTATGGATTTCTCTCTTGTCGGCGCAAATAGTGGGGACCCGTCTACACGTTCTATGATACCGTGCTTGATATTTATGTCACCATCATGATTGCCTTTTTCTTGTCTCGTCATATCCATCGTTTGAGAACCGCAAGGACCCAAGGCAATATTCCTTCGTACATTGGCATTGTCATGCAAAACGTATTTCGCACCATCATCTTGTCCATTGCCAATTTTATTTCAGCCATTTTCATCCTCAGGGCAAGTTTGCAGTGCGACCGCCTTGGCAACCTAAACATTAAAACTGCTGTTACTAGGGTACGCGTCATCATGGCATTATGATCGTCTGGCCAATCGTCAATATGTTGTTTGTCTTGTTGATCGGCTACGATGCTGATCTGGCTCAATGCATGCGTCACCTCCACGTTTCTTTGCACAAGTCGGAACATCCACCGCCATGCACCCAACGTCCTCCTACTACCTCTTTGGAATGCCCGTATTGCGGTCATCGTCGTGGATCAAATGATACCGTTGCTATGGATGCCGGGAATAATCGACGATGGCGACAACATCAATTTTCAACATCAAGAACTCCATCTTTCCTATCATCATCGTTGGGTTCATCCTTAGACAGTCAACGGACTTCACCTGTTTGCAGAAACTTTCAAATGAGTTACCATCCTGACGAATCAGTGCCTGGTTACTCTCCACCACCACCAAACACTCCAGCAAGCAGTGAGATTCGTATCAAGCTTTCTCCTGCATCCACTCTGACCGAACCACCAGAAGGGCACTATCAAGATTCTTTTAGTACTCGACCACTCACTCCACCTGCTCCACTACATCGTAGTATTTCATCAAAAAAGTCATAGTAATACCCCCCTCCATCTCTCTTTCTCTTATGCGTGTGCACGTCCCCAGGTTAAAAACAATCGTCGTAACCTCCTATACAAACAGAAAATAAACTTTTTTTCTCTCTAAATGCTTCTATACCGCACATGACAAAAACCCTGTTTTCCCCCCTACACAAGTGCGTGGTAATATTGTTTTCTGTACGTGATAATATTGCAGTTCCTTTTTCGCTTGATTTTGCCGAATATTCTCAAAGGAGGTACATAGACCAAACATGCAAAATGGTTATATCAATCGATTTATTTGCGCTTGTAATGAAAAATTGACAACGGTTTATTAACTCGATCTAAAATCAGCTCAGTACATGCATATGACTTTGTCTTTTTAAAAAGGTAAAAAAAAGGAGTGATGCTACTCTGACATTTATGAAAAAAAACACGGGCTTTCTCAAGTGGCTATCAAATTTTCTATACAATGACAATAGTTCTTTTAAAGGAGTTTCTTCCAAGGGGATCCTTTCCCCTCCAAACTAGCATGCACGCAGCCATATCGGTACAACTCCCCATTTAACAGATCGTAGTCGTGTCTCCTATTCGTTATATATAAGAAAGTCTCGTTTAAAAAGGGTTTCGTTTCGCTTTTGTTTTTTTTCGTGCGCGAAAAAACTCGACTTACTTTTTGTCATGTCATCGATGACGTTTATAGCATTATTGCAATTGCTCTATTTTGCCTGGCAGATTAATGCCATTTCACTCGAAGAAATGATTTTTCGGGCTCCAGTTGTGGATGGTAAACCACCCAGCATTCCTCTCAATTTCAATAGCGGTGTAGTATGTTTTTTATCATCATCTTCATCTATAACCTGGTATAAACTTCCCTTTTTTATTTTTCATAGCCTACAGCCGAATTTTCCATTGGTACACCGCCGCAAAACTTTACCGGTGTATTCGATACCGGATCACCCATTACTTGGGTTGTCTCGAGTAAATGTAAAGATACAGGGTGCGAGAACGTGCCCCAAAGCCAGAAATTCGATAGCGCCAAATCCAGTACAAATCAACCGTTCCCTACCGAAATCGAATTAAGTTATTTGGATGGCACCCACGTTCATCTTCAACCTGAATTGGTATGAATCTCTATTTATATATAGTTTTCGATCAGCTGCAGATGCGACAAAGTTAACTCTATCGACTTTAGGATACCGTTACACTTGCAGGAAAGTTTCCATTTCCTCGTCACTTGATCGGTGAAGCTCTACAAGTGGGTTATCCAGCAGGTTTCGTCCCAGCAGCAAGTATGTTTCTTTCATAACATTTTTTTTTTAAAAAAAAGGATTTAAATTAAAACAATCATTTTATGCAGATGCCAGGATTGGTGTTGGCGATTATAGTAACAAAGTATTGGACCCGAACCCTTCAAAATTGACACAGGAAAAGGGCTACAATGCACCTGTCGGTATGTTTAATGGCTCCTAAAGTTAAAAAAAAAGGGGGGGCCACCTCTCTCCAAAACAAGTATATTAATTTTTTTTTGATGTGGCATTAGGTGGCGGATTAGCTCGTAGAGCAGGTATATAGAAAGCCCTTTTTCTTAATACTTTCTCTGAAAGAGAACTAATCAAAAAAAAATTAGCTGGTGATGCACATTCCTCTACTGGTCCAGCAGCTTCGGGATCACCAGGATTTCGCAAACGTGGTGTTCCAGCAACCGATTTTCGATGGGTACTAGGTGATGATCCAAGCATGTACAAAGGTCCATTGTATCCACTTGCTCTCGTCAGCGCAGTTGATGCCGGAGCATCTCCATTTTGGAAAGTTCCGCTCAAGGGAATGTCCATCCATGGCAAATCTTACAAACTCACTGGATTCGGCACAGTATCTTCATCCACACCTTACATTATGGTTCCTCCCGCCGTGGCCGACGCAATCAATAAGGCCATCGGTGCCACTTATCATCCCGAATCTCGCATGTATACCATTCCTTGTTCCGCACAAAAGCAATTGTCACCCTTGGTAATCCAGTTTCTCCAAGGATTGAATGCGGAACTACCGGCATTGCAGTACATTAACGAGTACGAGCACGTGCCTCAAGGTCAATCAGATGCTTGCTTCTCTACCATTGTGAATGGTCCAGACGATCATACGGTGTATCTCGGTGGTCCCTTTTTCCGATCTTACTATCTCGGATTCGCAATAATGGAACAAACCCTCTACGTTGCCCAAAGTGTGGTCAATACCGGTGCAACGCTTTCTGGTGGTGATGCCATGACCAAGAATGGTAAATCTCCTAGTGCTGTACCAGGGAATCCGCAAGTAGGATCCACAGATGCTCCTGCCAACCAGACACCTCCGAATACGACACCAGGAACGGACCCCAATCCAAACGCAGGAACCGATGGTGAGCCAACAACAGGAGTTGCTACACCAAACGCTGGCAACAACACTCCAGTATCTGGTGGCAGTCCAGGAGTGGGCAATACAACACCCGGCAACGCAGAAGCACATGCTCCAAACGCAGGTGCTGATAACAGCAATCCACAAGCAGGTGCACCAAGTACAATGGACAAGCCTCCATTGCAAGGAGGACCAACAAATTAAAAGTCATATTACAAATATAAACTTTAGTATACCTTTGTGATGGAGAATATAAAGCGCAAGATGTCAGTTAATGACATGTAAATCGACGAATGCATTTACTCCGTTTCATACCCCTTGCGAAAAAGTCTCTTTCATTTCTCCTAAAAAATGACGATACACTCGTCTTCCTTTACTCTTTCTCTTTTTCTCTTTTCAACTCCCCTTTCAAATGACTGCTGGTTACCACGAGGAAGCGCGTGCCACTGGGATTACACACCCTGTGCTTGGATCTGTTTTATTAAATGACAGCATATATATCATCAGCGACACAGCAGTCTGGTCGCTCCCTACACAAACACTCGACGAAAACCATCCTCAACTGACCGCAGTTGCGACATCCCCCTTGGTCTCCAAATCGTCTATAGCTATCGGTGCTGATACCGGAATTCTGATATTGGACGGAACGTCGTTTTCGATTCATCAGCTAAATGCGGTCTCGCATCAATGGTCGATACCCCAAGCGAACAATAGTACCACAAAACCTTCCGCGCGATCCGATTACACAGCTGTCGTTAATAATAGCAACATGTTTGTTTACGGCGGAACAAACAATAATACGTGCGTAACAGATCCGTTGTGGCTGCTCGATATAGACCAACAGCAATGGAAGCCGCTTCAAGCGGACAATGGACGTTATGGTCATACAGCGAGTATGCTTAGGTATATCAAAACGCGTTCTCGGTTCTAAAAAATTTATACTTTTTTTTTATAGCGATGGACGGATGGTTGTACTTGGTGGACGGGCATGCAATGGCGACTTGACCGATTTATCAAGCGCGCTTATATACAACACTCGCGATGGCCGTTGGCATAGTCAAATGCTGAGCGGTGATATACCTGCTCCGCGAACACTTCATACCGCTGTAACAAGTTTGTCTTTTTTTTTCTTCCTTTTCAATATAACTATATTGACCAATGTATAGCTGTTCATGACAGGATAGTTATCTGTGGAGGTAAATTATTGCGAGTACGCGGCAAACAGAAGTGCGTTAACTTTTGATCCAGGTCAGAACGAGGTGGCTCCACCGTTTCATACGTATATTTCGTCAAACGGTCACTTGGATGATATGGCAGCACTTTTGGACACAAGCAATTGGGAGTGGAAACGGGTTCATGCGTCACTTCATGATCAACCCTTACCACAATCCAAAGCTATGGGCCTTTTGGTTAATAGAACCAAATTTGTGTATGGTTTAGGTATAACATTAGGCACATACTGTGGTAAATAGGGTTTACATGTACTTTTTGTTCGTACGCAGGACAAAGCTATCAGACAATCCATGATGGACTTTATATGCTGGATACCGAATCATTGCAGTGGGTGTCGCGTACAACCGATTCTTCATGGTTACATGATGGCCAACCCACATCGCCCTCAGTTGCCATGCTCAGTGTGACAGCCATTGTTGCCTTGTGTTTTGGATTTCTTACACTGATCGGTGTGCTGTGGTTAGTATGGAGCCTTGGTCGTCAAGCAATTCTTCAAGGTATCTCTTCACTGAAACATGAATTATGGGACCCGAGGTAAAATTTATTTTTATTCAAAGTAATCAGCTATTAATGATGGTTTTTATGATAGACCCGGAGAACCTGGATGGACCGAAGTGACACGACTGACAATGCGATTTACATTCACCTGTTATATGATCTATCTCTTACTCTCACTCACCAAGCAGATAATGCACAGTCCTATCATTGATCAACAGTATTATGAAAACGACAATGACGGAGCCATCGATGTACCAGGTACTTTGCCGTTCAAGAAAAAAAAACATAGCTTAACATATGGCAGATGTACGGTTTTGTTTTGATGACAAATGGCAGCAGGAACCATATGTTCGATGTTCCACAGATTACGGAACGCAGTGCTCGCAGTATCTTCAAACATTCCATCCACCCACGGCACGAGAGCGCGTATGTATCTTGTTTCGCGCACCTTCTAGCATGCGACTTGCACCGCCCATCCATCGACAAGCCGCTGGATCCTACCTGAAATTCGATTATTACGGCAATGCAACCCAAGTCGAGATTGCACTATACCATCGAAACCACGATCCAAACATTGTCGTCTACAACCTCGAGCCTACCGATACATTTACATGGACCTCACCCTACGAAGAAGGGTCTTTTCGAGCATCGGAATCTTCCGCCTATCATCGTTACGAACAAGAGCATCTATTGATGGCCAATCGAGTGCATACGGGGAGTTATTCCCTGGCGAAGCGTATTGTGCTCGACAAGGATGCGTGGTGGAACTATATCGGATATGCATCTGATACAGCAACATGGTACCAGGTGATGCAGAGCAAAATCACATCCGAATCATCGGCACCAACGTATTTGGGCAATGAAGAACCATTGGGATCACTTCACCTATTTCCCGAAAGATATGCAACCCAGATCATTGCGGAACAGCGAGCGTTCACGGTGGTTCAGGCGTTGGGTGTTTTGGGTGGCATGTTTGGCTTGCTTGTCACCGCTCAACATTGGTTATTTGGATATCGACCGCGATCCCCTTGGGGCGTCATTCAACGCTGGTCTATTGGTCAGATGCGCTTGTCACTTTTGCAGGGTCTGGTTCGCAAGTTTCAGCAACAGCATGAAAATGTTCCCATTGTCCATCCGTTGAAAAAGTCATCTGCAACTGCCGAACGCATGGCGCGGTTGGAAGATCGGTTACATACACTCGAACAACTGTTCCAAGCCTACTATATTGATGATGAAATATTCCAGTCGTTGGATCAGGCTTTTACACGTCCTGCGCCTCCCATGAAACCCGAACCCTCCGATAGCTTGTTGCGGCTGCGACTACCTAGCTTTAAGAAAAAGGCGGAAAGTCTGTAGGCAATGTATGTGGTAAACAATTTTTTATATATGGTTGGCTTAACTGCGAGAAGAAAAAAGTATTTAGGATGAAAAAAAAAAGAAAAAAAGAAGGGCGAAAATATAAAAGGAAGGGATATTTTTTTTCTACATCGGGCCACTAGGATCTACACTCATTTGCTCTTGTCCGCTGCTGCTGCTGTTGTTGTTATTGGTACTACTACTACTGCGATGGTCGTTGTTTGACGCGGCCGTTGCTGCTGCTGCTGCTGCTGCTGCTGCTGCTGCTGCTGCTGCCGCTGCCGCTGCCTCTGCAGCTGCGGATGAAGCACCAGGTGCTTGGTTCAAAACTTCATCTAAGCTTACATGGCGCGAAAGTTCGTTGAACACCTAATACACAGAGAGTTGAGTTCGGACAAGAGAAAGTAGCATGACAGGTGCTTTTACCGTCTCATCCACGGGTATAATCGATTTGCGTCTAAATTGCTGGTATTGCACAGGAGCAGTGTCAAATTGTTGCTATGGAGGCCGATTAATTTCCATTTGTACGACATGCGACGCGCAAATTGAATCTTACCATGTCCGGGTGAATGGCATCTGTGTGTTCGGCCGCATTATCCGATTCCGCATCCGTTTCCTCGTCCGTCAAGATATCGTCGTCGTCGTCCTCCACCTCCATCGCCATGGATTGTACTTCCTGTGGCGCAGGGAAGGCGTACAGTCCCGGGGAAGCAGGCTTTGGAATGACGGGCGGATTCGCGGTGATAGTGGTCACCTTTTGTTGAAGTGCCTTCCAGTTATCTTCACGATCCTTTTGCCGTTTGCGCTCCCTAAAAATAGTATAATTAAAACACGATGCAGCACAAATTCAATGCAAAACTTTACATTTGGCGCTGAAGCTTATATTGGTTTGCGCACTCGTCGAACAGGGCTGGGTTGATGTCCATGCACAGCTTTAGCGCAGTGTACACGAGGCCAAGAATTGTTCTATCAGAAAACGAGTTCAGTTGTCCAGACGCTTCTATCTGTTGGCTGGCACCGCTCACTTGTTCCAATGTGCTTTGGATGTTTTGTACAAGGCGGGAAACACAATGGGCATGATGGCATCCATGTTTTCGGCCATCAGACTCACGACATAGTCATTATTCCAATAGTATAATGCGCGCTCGGCGACCTGCAGAAATGAGCACAAAGTGACACAGAATATATATATTAAAACCTACTTGGAAATGTGAGCTGGACACGCACTGCGACAGTTTGGTGAACAGCGGCACCATGATCCGCTGGAACTCGTAGGCATCAATGACATCGAGAATCTCCTCCAGCTCATTCAAGAACATGACCTCCTTGGGGCTGTTGACCTTGGGCCAGTAGCGCAGCAGTCCTATGACCACCTGGGTTTTTTTTTTTGCATTATTACTTTTTAATTGTGCCTCTTGCCTCGATGGTCGTGTCACGTACCTCGTATGTTAATGCTTGATCCTTTTCTAGAAATTGGACGACGCAGTAGGCCAGCTGAGGATGATACAGCACCAACGACTTGACCTTATGCAGCGGAATCAGGACCCGAGTCAAAAAGATCTTATGCTCTTCCTTCAGTGGCAGCGCAAATCCGTTAATGATACTGCCCAGGATTTCGAGCAGCTCAGCAACACCGTTGTGGCGCTCGGTTTCGTATATGAATTGGAAAAAGATGTTGTTGATCGATCGTCGAATGAATGCGCGCAAGTTGAGGAATTTGCCGTATATTCGGTGAAGCGTGGTCTTTAAGAAATCACGCTCGCGAGGATCTTCGCTGTCAAACAGCTCAAGCAGCTTTGTTTTTGATAAGCAACACAGCACGATCCAAGGGGAACGACTTACCAAAAGAATGAATTTGTGGTCGATGTGCTTCTTTGCATAGTTGATGTTGAACTCGGGCGACTCCAGGAAGCGCAAAAAGAACTCGTACACGATCTGCAAATGCGGCCAGGCCAGCTCCAGCACGGGCTCATCTTCCTCAGGATCAAACGCATCGCCCACCGGGTTGACTTGGGGCGGGATGGTGCGGAACAGATTGATCGAAAACTGGATCAACGCAAGGTTAGAAGATGATTCCCCTTCACTGGTCCATCCATGGTCTGCTCACCATATTCACAATCTCAGGATACACGTTCTCCGTCAGCACCCCGCGGTTCATGTTGACATACTCCAATATCTCTTGCAGCGTCTGTCGTTTGATCTCCTTCTCACGCAGCTCCGAGGCCGCGTCGCTAAAGTCAAAGCACACCATGCACTGACGGATCTTTTGGATAAACAAGTCCTGGCGCAGATGCGGTGGCACCTCTACACGCACACAGAGAGAGAGACACCCATTAGCCTCTCGCTCTCTCCTTTTTTTCTGCCCGCAACATTACCATGAAATCCCGGTGTTTTCTCAAGCTGTACCTTCTCCTTGACGTAGAACCGGGATGACTTTTGTCGGCGAGGCGCCTTGCTGATCGGGATCTGATCTTTGGGTGCGTTCTTCAGACGGTTCAATGCGCCTGTTTTGGGAATATCTCGTTCGCCTGATTTCGGGTGGTGCATGAATGATACCTGCGGATTGCCTCGCTTTTGCTGGGGCTACAAACCATATCAGCTTCATGTCGCACCCCGCAACACGCAGACACACTTACCGCATCCGATCCATCTTCGGCGTTCACAACCACGATCGACGGCGTGTTGCTCTGCGGTGTCGTGGTCTCGATGGTGGCAACGGACGGCGGCGGTGGAGGCGGTGTTGTTGTGTAGTACGGTTGTTGCGGAGATGACGGCTGTTGCTCTGGACTCGGATGACCATTCGGAGCACCTGGTGCCTTGTTCCTAGAAAGCTGTAATTCATAGAGAAGAGTCAAGGATAAAGGGGTAGCCCATTGAAAAAAAAACGCACACATCTTCTTTGTCAATTAGTGCATAAATATAGTCATAAAAAGGATACAACTCCTTTCCATCCTTTCATCATTGGATGTTAAAACGATTGAATTGCTTGGGTTTCGATTGAGCGGATTTCGGATGACTTGCAGCACCGAAATAAGACTTGTTTTAAAAGAGAGTTTTCGGCTGGTTCGAGATGGTCCAAGTTGCGCGATGAAGCGGGGTTTTTCCGTCGAAATAAAATGTTCGTCTCGATAAAAAAAACGCTTGCTATGGTGTAAGGAAAGGCAAAGTTGCGTTCTTCAAAGGGAACCAACTGTGAAGGTTAAAAAGAGAGAGAGAAAAAGAAGCGGCCGCAACAGGTCGGAGGTAGTAACGCAACCAAATCTGGTTGCCCTTTAAGGCTTTTTTGTTGTTTGTTGTCTCAAAACACACTCACAAACTTAAAGTCGCTTTCGCTTTGCTGGTGCGCCCTCGCAACTGACACAGCTGAACCAGGTCATTCACCGGCAGCATAAACCCAAGCGTCGGCCCATCCAATGTCGTGACTCTTGACATTGCAAGCGCAATGAACAAGAGTGCTGTAACCCACCCCTCTCCAACACGTCAAGTCTCGACAATCTGAAGCAAAGTACTTGGGAGGGTGAACAGAACCGAAACCATGCGAACAAACTGGCGTATTGCTTTTCCGGTGTCAGTCGTTGATTGATTTAGTTGCTCAGACTGTCCGACAGGGCATGAAACAGATCGACACGGCAGGTTTACCCCGTACTAAACCCACCTAATACTGCTTTTCAGTCTGCGCATTAGATCCCAGCTATACCGAATCATACCAGCTGTAATACTTGTTAAAGGGAGACGGGGGGCTATGTCTTTTTTTTGCGCAGGGAGAATTTGACAACTCATAATCAACTGCAGGTTACAATGCAATCCTTTCCAAGTCCATTTTTGACGCTGTGGATCCCCTCCAGGTACACTTTTTTACAACACCAACCTTATTTTTTTTTACTTTACCCCCTCACGATGACGTTTATCAAGGCAGCATATTCGTACATGACAAAGAAATCATCATGTGTGGATGGTAACCTGGCAGCAAATAACCATGGCAGTCGGATCAAACAACCACTCAGCTCGGTGTTCCGGGTTATCGAAACATATTTCAGTTCTGTACACATGTAAGACCGGTGTCCGTACCATGATTACGCAAGATTATTAAATAATGGGAAATGACAGACAACTTGTCTCATCAGCATGACTTTGAAACTTTTGGTACGATAAATCCCAGGACTGGGACGGCAAGGTATAGATTATAAAATAAAATGAATGTGATGCAAAGTAATATTATTGCTTTTTTTATGGGGCACGCTAGTAGTTCCGACACTGGTTCATCGTGTGCCTTACATGGTTTCTTCGCCAAACAAAGCAAGAAAATAGCTATTCAAGTGTAGGGTCGATCACAGCGCTCTGGACAGGCATATATTCAATACCTTGAGCCTGAAGCAACAGGGATCGGCCAAAATATGGCGTTCAGATATTTTCGGCTTGTGTCACACGAGTTTTATTTTGGTTCTAGCTTGTTTCTTTCACTATGCTTTTTTTCTACTGGGCAGATGAGTAATTTCTAATACGTAATTTGACGGCTCATTCTTTACAGTAAGATATCAATGTAAAATAAATATGCTACAGTCTTTGCACTTTCGGATGCAACGTTGACAGGATCATAAACATTCGTACATAGTAAACTATTTGATAGGAGTTGTGCCAAAAGGTGGGTCCTTTGTTGGAAACTTGCAGTTGACACAAACCTTTTAACTTCGATTAAGGCTTTAATAGGGTTCAAAGCCGCTAATACTTGGCCTTTTAGACTTTGAAGATAAAAGTTGTCTTGGTGTATGATCATGAGAAGCTGATTACCAATGCACGCTCAAAAATGCCAATCACTAAAACAGATCGATGCCCTGCCCCAATGAAAGATGACTTAACTCTATTAATCGAAAGTCCAAACCAAACTGAAAAGCAATAATGCACCGCAATAATTTATGCAGCCGATAATTATTATGTCAAAACTCCTGACACCATCAACTCTTTTTATATAGACTATTGAGTACTTCTTCCTTTTTCTTGATATGTACTCCTTTTCAACATTCTCTTCGCACTTTGAATGTCATTGATTCAGGTGTGGTAATTGATTGCGGCGCTGCTGTCATTATGTACACCACTGTTTTCAGTCGCGCTATTGCTGTTGTTGTCGTTACCAAAGATTCCGGTGTTAATGAAGTCGTTACTTCACTATTCGTTACATTTGCAAGCAGATGGAATTGAACATATCCGGGAGTGTACGGAAACTTCCTAGACAAAGATGGCAGAAATTATCCAAATGTTTTGTGCTTTAAACTTGTAATAGTCATCAAGTTTGCTGCCGTGTAGATTGAGATTGGTGACGACGATTGCAAGTCCTTCACAACTGGAATTTCTTTGTATGCTGTAGATCGTAGATGGCGTATACTTTCGAGTTGAGAGCTTATATGTTTATGCCAAGTACTACAAAAATAACGATACGGCAGCTTCTGATGGTGTAAATAGAATGACACTTTCACTGAAAAAAAAGAAATAAAGACATACGCACGCATTTAGTTATATTGACAGCTTTGTCCTTTGTCAGCTTTTCTGTGACAAAACGGTAAAGTATACCATCCGTTTGATAAAAAAAAACGCTGCATCTACAGTTTAATGTACATACTGCGTGTATATAGGATATATGTTAAAAAGGAAATGTACCAAGTTTGTTTTCAGATAGTATGGTGCGTCATTCATATTTCTGTGGCTATGCACGAGTTTGGCGCATAGAATAGGCGAAAGCAGCTTTCAAAACGAGTATTCATGGAATTAACGTCTAAAAGATAGCTCTTCTGTGCATTTGTTGTAGATGTTGTCGAAACTTGCTAATGATGAATGGTCTCTGAAATAAAGTAGAGCAAAAGCGCTAAGGAGCAATACAATCAGTACTAAACCATATACGTAGACATTAAGCTAAGTCTTTATGTCTTCCCATTCGGTTGAAGGTTTTATAGCACGTTGAGGGTGAAAGTATACGCACACTTTCATCTGTAGTTCAAAATTCTCGCAGTTTACACCTTTCAACACATCCTCGAAAGTTTCACACGGCAAACTCGACCATTGCAGGTGGAGTATATGAAAGCATAAAGCGAAACCAATTGGTCTATTGGCCCCTTCTGGGTACGAGACAAGACACCCCCGTGCATTATAAGAAAAACCGTCACATTCTGTATTGCTGTCACCCCAGGCCGCCAATTTCTGTGCCCTAATTTGGCGCTGATTTCGCCTCAGAAATCCCGCGTATTAGTATTAACCGCTGCGCAGCGTTGGCTTTCAATACTTCGCAGCGTTTCGCTGCCAACGCTGCGGGGATGGCCCAGTGCCACCCCTATAATTTTTTGCTTTTGCTGCCATATACGTACGCCTTTTTTAACCTCATTTCATTTCAACATCTCGGAATCATGAACACACCTCTTCCCCAACAACAGCCTCAGACTCAAGAGGCAGCTATTGCTGACGGCTCTGAGCCACCGGCTGTCCCACCACAACGCGTTTTTCGTCTGCAAGGGTCGCGTTCAGTGGGCCAGTGGAATGCATACTGGCATTTCCTGTACAAGGGTAGCGATGCTGAAAAAGAAGGTACTGTAACAGCAAAAGACAATGGTTAAATATAACCTAGCTTGGTAGAGTGGGCAGCTACGATTCCAGGCGTAAACAGGAACGCGAATACCACTTTCAGCAAGAGTGATATGCAAGCAGGTTATCGTAGCCTCAATAACGAACAAAGAAAAAGGCTTGAGGAGAAAGCAGAAGAGCTGGATCGTGCGAAGATGGAACCTGTAGTAGGCACGAATGCTCGTAAAGCTGTGGCGAGAACGTACAGACGCAAGCTAAAGACTCTTATGTCTCAAATGCATGCCCAATTGGGATGGGATGCTGCTATCGTGTTCTCTTCCAAGTTTCCCGAAGATCATGGCAAACTGACAAGAGCCATAACTAACGGAAGTATGTGCCTTTACCAATGTAACAACCGTAGCTAATTGATTATGATTTAGATACGGCAACAGATGCACTTCAGAGGATGGGAGGTGGATATGACTTCGATAAATATTGTCAAGGTAAAGTGTTTTAATACTCAATACTATTTGGAATGATTAGTTAACTATTATATTGAATGCTATAGATGAAGAAGAAGGTTAGTAGCAGACATGATACATACCTATATATATATCACGCAATGTGCCTTGTTTATTTGAAAGGTAAATGCTATGTTTTGTAGAAACTGCAGGCCCAGCTCTTAAGAGGTCAACTACCGCCCAGAAACATGAGATTTCAAAGGGGATGAGGAAGCTGCTTGGTAGGTTTCTCTTTTTTGAATGGATACGGTATGAATTTCTTTTACATCCAAATAGAAGAAGTATCTGGTTCAGAAGTAAACAGCTTTCCATGGAATAAGTTTGTACGTGAACAGAGAGGAGATGCAGAAGGAGGTTTTTGGTATCGTTTCGGTGATCTTGCTGTAATTGGCATTGATTACGAGGAGCCATTCCTCAAAAACCCAAGCGCAAATGGCATAACTTCGAGTTACCGGAATGCACTTTCGGAAGGCTTAGAAAAAAAGACCATTAAAATCGTGAATGTGAATACGCAGTAAAAGTATTCTCATCTTATTGCTACTAGAAGGATCGTGATGATTGTAGGTTTAACAAATTGTGAGCATGAACATATTACTATTTTCCAATCACTGGTGCAGTTAGCGAACGAAAATTTTACTTCTAAACATGGCTCTCTATGATAACTGGAATACTACATATATCGAATTTACTATGTTACCTGCAAAGCTTATATATACTTATACCACATGTGTACTAGCAAGTTTTAGTACATTTAAAAAACGTGGATCGTGCAGTATTTTGGTACTAGAACACGTTTTTGGTATTGCCTGTGCGTTCTCCATAAATTCTCTTTCGACTCTACGTAATTGCGCGCTTTCTTTTATTGCAATATGACGAACAGACGACAGCAACGTTCCAAAAAAGGTTCGATGAACCAAAAGCGCAATAGACGAGCTGTTGAAGACGTGGAACAGTTGGACGAACCACACATCACCAGCAAAGGGCAGGTTATACCTCGCTCCCACAACGTTCAGCTTTTTGACGGATGCGACGATGATGTATTCGAAAATACCGACATTTCTGGGTCTGCAACTAAACGCCTTCGCCTTGAAAGAGCTTTGAACAGTAACGATACTAATACGCATTTTCTGATACTACTGTTAATTCTAACAATCTCATAATTATCTTTATGATAATGCAGATAATGCCAACGATGATAGCGGCAATATCGACTTTGAGTACGACCATGGCCAGCAATTTTCTTCAATGCTTGGTGTGTATTCCTTGGATCGAGCCAATGTGCGTGCTTCCAAGAGAACGCATCAGCAAAGACTGAAAGCCCTTGATGAGTCGTGGGCAAAGGTGCTAACAACTCTGGCTATTGCGCATATAAATGGTCTTAAGGATGGTGCTCCTCAGTATGATGCTACCAAACCGTTTGGCGAAATGTGCGGCTGTAGTTCTGCAAAAAGTAGAGATATTCTTTGCGTGTATTTGACTGGTACGGTAGTAGCGCTTTTGAAAGCTACATCTCAATGCTTTAACCATGTCGGCTATTATGCATTAATCATCTATTCTTAATAATTATGTATACTATTAGGAATACACAAAGAAGAAATAACTTTCTGTAATTGCCGTTCAGACGCTGAAACTCTTGTGCGTCACCATCTTTTTCCAGCTTCGCCGACGCGACCAGGAACAGCTTTTCACCTTACCTTGCTGGAGTTTTATAGACTGTTGCAAGCTACAGGACATCTAGCTGCTCAGGCATTTGCTACAGCTATTGGTATGGCCCATAAATTCCAGGTAAGCATAGTAATACTATTGGAAAGCAATTACTGAATTTGGTTCGCCTATATCTGTATGCGTGTTTATACTTGGATAATATTCTATACAGAATTTGGATAGAGTTCGCAAATCACTTGGAAACGCATACTATGCATTTCTGGAAATGCATAAAATCATTGAGGATGAACTAGCGAACGAAATGAGCGACCCAACTGTTATAAAAGAAGAAGGATGCCCTACATGTCCAGAGGTACATATCAATCATTTTACTCAGTTAATAAGCATCGTATGCAACAACCATGATATGCATATTTGTTATTAACTAATTTCTATGTAATCGAGGGCGTATTCTAATATGAGATATGAATTTAGGGAAAATTATGTGTTGCATTAGATGGAAACATGCAACTGCGTCGCAGAAAGGCACAAGACGATGATGTAGCGAAGGCGAGATCTAATCGTTTCTTTTCTGCCGATGAACTTCAAAGCCGGCATGCCACCAATGAAGTATCACAGAATCAAGAAAAAGCCGATCAGTGTCAAAGCGATTTTAAAGCTGCCAACTTGACTATCACATCAAAGACTATGAATCACTTCCATGAAACTGGGTTATTTGGATCTGTGTGCGCCCGACACAATATTCCACTCGAATTTACTAACATGTATCAATCGGGCGAAAAGTAATTTTGCATGATGCTGCTGAAATTATTAGCTTTAACAAGGTGGGCTAACTAACTTTATTTACACAAATATAGATTTAAATATCCCCTTGCAGTCCTTGATGTAATACTCCAAAAGTACGGAAGCAATGTGAACATTATGTATGATATTGCATGTCGCTTTGAGTCATCATTTAAGGTGAGTGAATCTTGGCTAAAATATATAATAAAGTAAAAGCGCTTTAAGTAAACTGACCCAATTATTATTTTTTATATGTACCTACTCGTATAATCTACTCTGCTTATTATTTAGAAAGCATTCGAGCAACGCTATAGTAATTTGGAAAGCGTCAAAATGGCAGTTACAGTATTTCACGCGTACGCCCACTCTATGTCATGCCAAGTCAAATATCACCCGCGGTATATTGAGGGCATGGGGCTTACCGACGGAGAGGGGTTAGAAAGGCTCTGGTCTTACCTTGGAGGATTTGTGGCAATGACTAGACAAATGTCTGCTAAAAGACGTCTTTCCACACTCATTAATGGATTGACTTATTATAAGCACGATCGTATTCATGGCCTTCGTAAGTATAACATAAGTAACAAAATCAGCATTGTAGCACAACCGCTTGACAAACTAAATTATCTTTAGCGCAACTCCTTCGACGACGCAAAAACAGGGCATTCAAATTGTATAATGATGCACTTAATTATCTTGAAGAAAGGTATCTTACGCATCTCGCCCGTCATGGAGAGAGTCAGGATTTTGTGTCATCTTGGTGGTGGAATGACGATGGCATTTCTGAGGAGGAATTTGAGCAACGATGGTCGCAGTACGTTGGCACTATTCTTCTGAAGAGCCAACAATCTAGCACTGCAGAGCCTAATGTCTTAGAAGAGGGTACTGGTAAGTAATGACTAGAATGAAGTTTAGTTCTTTTTCGGAAACAAATGTAATTTTAATACATCAATCTGTTACAGAAGACATACCCGTGGTGCACACTGATGCAATGAAAGTGATGTACTATGAGAATCTAAAGGCATGGCATACAAAGAGGTAAGGTCAACTAGATTCAGTGTGTAATATTTACGTGCTAATGATAATATTTTATTACCGGTGTCTATATATATGTGTTATAGCGACGAGGAGAAAGATCTGCAAGCAGAACTTAATCAGTTCAGTGATTCACCTAATACAACCAGTGCTACAGCTCAGAGTAAAAAAGGTATCTAGTGTACCATTTGATGGATGCGCTTGTTACATGCTATTGTACTGATTTAATGGACAAAATTCGTAGAAGAATTGTTGAAAAAACTCAAAGCAGTAAGCAAACGTGTAGCCAAGCTCTTGGAAAATGTCGAAAGGACAGAGCGTGCGATGCAAATTGTTGTAGAAGATCGCTGGACTCTTGATTCGGTTGAATTTTACGAAGCAAAGCGTAGCAAAGCGAGGAAGGAGCAACAAGACGCTTCTTCGAAGCTTAAATCGTTGATGACATCCAGGGCAATTATGAGCGACCAGTTGCGAGGCCATGAGGGAAAAATTGGTAAGTCATCGTCAAGCTAGTTCTTCAGGCTCCATTAAACTGAATTGAGAAAAAATAATTATACCTTAGGTCACAAACTGACTGCCAATGTGAAAAAGGCCATTCAGAAAGTTGGTCGCAGTATGGATGACCAGCTACGCATATATAATGAAGCTTCCCTTGTATTGGAAGAGCCAGAGATTACTTGGTCGCAGATATCTCACCCTGTATCAACATTTTGGAGTAATGATGAAGCACAGGCAGAATTCGACATTTTCCGAGAAATTATGAACAAACGTCGCGCAGAAGAAGAGCTCCATATGATTGAGGTTTGAGATACATTACTATAAATTTTAAACTGCTGATGTTTCTTTGTGTAATAGGAAGAAGAGGTGAGATTGAAGGATTACATCGAAAATAAGTGCAAGGCGTTAGAATCTGCAATCATTGCCGAACGAAGAGGTGAAGGATGGCGCATGCTCCTTTTCCAGCGATTGGAGGATGCTGAGCAGCTATGGTCAGCCGTGAACGACGAAGGCTGGGTGAGAGTCCGATCGCCTAGTTTCATTGAATGGGACATGGAATCGAACACCATTGAATGGAACGCGACATCAATGGTGGACGAGGCCAGCGATCCTGAGCAGAATGAGATCGCCGATGAAGCTTATGATGAAGAAGTTCATTTCGCTCAAACGTACGACGAGATCGAGCAAGAAGAACCATTTGGCGACTTGGACGACGAAGAACTAGTACCTTCATTCACTTTCTAATATGATAATTCTTACCACTTCCTACGCCTTTTCCCACGCCCTTGCCCTTCCCTATATCCTTTCTTATGGCACTTTCAATCCCTAGTTTCGTCAATGCTTGACTTCTCCTATTTATGTACTTTTATTCACAATACCTATGTTCTGACTATCTCACACTATGTACATACATGATTTTATGAGTATATAATTTTTTGCTAACTTCTTACGGCTTCCATAGTTCCAGCGAAGGAATATATGAGGTAAGGATATTGCATATCAAGGGCCAACTGAATGCGACTCTTGCAGACGAAAAACGCGTTGTGGTGGGACAGCCGGTGGCTCAGAGCCGTCATCAATAACTGCCTCTTGAGTCTGAGGCTGTTGTTGGGGAAGAGATGTGTTCATGATTCCGAGATGTTGAAATGAAATGAGGTTAAAAAAGGCGTACGTATATGGCAGCAAAAGCAAAAAATTATAGGGGTGGCACTGGGCCATCCCCGCAGCGTTGGCAGCGAAACGCTGCGAAGTATTGAAAGCCAACGCTGCGCAGCGGTTAATACTAATACGCGGGATTTCTGAGGCGAAATCAGCGCCAAATTAGGGCACAGAAATTGGTGGGCGGAGGTGATTGCTGTAGGTCAGATCGTCAGTCGAAATGGGCTGTATACTCTTATGCTGTGACGCAATACCTGGAGATCCAGGCACCTTTGAGGTAACACTAAAGCACGTGCGGCAAAATGTGCTTCCAATTTGGCAAGTGCCGCAAAATCTATTTTGTAAGCCCATCATCGGCAGAGATCATCACCAATTGGTAAAACCATAAGCTTTGTCTTGATAGAACAAATCGCGCAATTTTGTCGCGCTCTTTAATATTTTTAACTTTTGTGCGAGTTAAAGTGAGGAAGAAATGAAGCTATACAGAACGGGGAAAGTAGATGATGATTTTTGTTCTAGGAAAAAAGGGAATTTACTGAACGAAGCTGTTGCCCTTGGTGATGTTCTTCTGGAGCTCAGGAATGGCCTTGCTGATCAATTCCTTTTCGTAGTCAGAGATCTCACCCAAACCGTTGATCTTCTCAACACCTTCGGGGCCAAGCTCAATGTTGGAAGAGAAGTACTCAACACCCTGGTCCTTGAACAAGTCCGACTGGACGAACGAGGGCTCGACAACACCCTTCTTGCCACCAACGGTAGCATCCAAGACGGAGCTGGCGAAACGGGCACCAGCGAAAGCCATGGAGAGAGTAGCAGAGCCAGTACCGTTCTTGGCCTTGACGACCTCATCACCACCGAACTGGATACGGTGGGTCAAGGCATCCAATTCTTCCTTGGTGAAAGTTTCACCAGTCTGGGACAGAAGAGGAACAATGGTGACACCAGAGTGACCACCAACAACGGTGACCTTGACGTCCTTGGGGTCCTTACCCTTGACCTCGGCAACGAAGCGGGAGGCACGGACAACATCGAGGGTGGTGACACCGTACAACTTCTTGGGGTTGAAGACACCAGCCTTCTTCAAGGTCTCGGCGAAAATGGGGACGGTCGAGTTGACAGGGTTGGAGATGATCAAGAAGTGGGCGTTGGGGCAGTGCTTGGCAGCAGCCTCGGCCAAGTCGCGGACAATCGAGGCGTTGGTGTTGAACAAGTCATCACGGGTCATACCAGGCTTGCGGGGAACACCAGCGGGCTAAAATAAACACGGTCAACACCAGTTTTTGGGTTGGGAAAAAACAACCAAAAACTTACGATAATGACAACGTGGGCATCCTTAAGAGCCTCCTTCAAACCGTCGTTCTCGGCAGTGTAGCCCTTGACCTACATAATAATTGTCACACATCAATAATCCTGTCCTCCCTACACGCCTCTTTTGCATTATTCCCGGGCCCACGGAAACTTACGGTGGAGTTGGTGTTGATGTGGCTATCGGAAAAACGCGTAAAAAAACGTTAGCATCCGTTGCTATGTAACAGGCAAGAAATAAGGGCATTACCTCAAGTCAGCGGCAACACCGGGGGTGTTGACGATATCGTAGAGAGACAACTCAGTGACATGAGGGTTCTGCTTCATGAGCAAGGAGAGGGGCTGGCCAATACCACCGGCAGCACCGAGGACGGCAACCTTGGAGAGGTTGGCAGCGGAGGTGGAGAAAGCGCGCTTGGCGGCGAAGGAGGCAACACGGGTGGCAGCGAACATTTTTTAGGTAAAGAAGAAGAGAGAAAGTTTTCTGACCCATCACTCTGGCCCTTGTTATTCCCTCCACTCGAACGCTGATGAAGTCACAACGGCTAACAGTTCTGCCGTATTAGGCCACCCCCCAAAAAACCTTTTTATTCCACAGTCCCCCCAACTTTGTTTTAGTTAATATTGCTGGAAGAATGTTTTATCCACGGTAAAGCAGTTTTTGATCAATGCATGCACTGACAGCAAGATCTGATTGTAAAGTAAGAACGGCCGATAGTTGTGCTCGGCTAATTATTTGCCTCCATAGCAATGCATTGTCCGGCTGGATAGAAAGATGCGTTCGGAGATTGGCAACTAGCGTTCCGACAAAGCTGGATTGTTTTCGATGAGTAAAACGTAATCCAACGTAACCCGCTTCGTTTCAACGTTTATTCTTACCAATCGCCAGCACCGGTGACGCTGGTAATATTATCCACTTTTTCAGGTTCAAAGTATTGAACAAATACTTGTCCAGAGTGCTTTGATCGACCAGTATACAAACAACCGTCTTCGCCTAGCTTGGTTACGACGTTGGGAATCATGTGAGACAAATGCAAAGCATATGGAAGCACGCGATGAGCCAGAGCCGGTGCTGTTGGTGTCCCCATAAAAAATTAATATTACTTTTGCATCACATTCTTTTTTTTCTACAGTATACCTCGTTGTGATAGTGCTTGAGAATCGTCATCAAAAGGACCAAAGGTTGCTTTGGCAGTGTCGCTCATAGCTTCAAGTTCATACTGGTTTGGTGATACGAACTGTATGGCACCCGTCGATATGATCGATTGCTCAAATATCTTGAGTGACTTTGGCACAGACGTAGGCTCGAAAAATACTTTTTACATGCTTTAATGTGCAGATAAAGACTCAAAATGTTCATCACTTACTCGGGATACCAAGCTGAGCGCCTGTTGCTGTGATACGTGCCATGGTGTTGCTTGCCAGGTTACCGTCCATACACACGATGGCCGGTTTCTCGGTATGTAAGAGTGCTTCTATCTATACTGCCTGATAAACGTCATCACGAGGATAAAGTAATATAAAAAATAAAGAGAGCTGGTGTTGGAAAAGTATGTACCTGACGGGGATCCACAGCGTCAAAAATGTCCATATCGGCCACGGCGGCAATCAGCTGTCCGGACTTGGAATGGATTGCATTGTATACCTATTGACCATGTCAAATCCTCACTGCACAAAAAAAAATAAGCAACTTACTGCTGTTGGATGATCGGGCAAAGTTTGGATAAATTGCGTAGACTGGAAAGTATTATGGATAAGTTTATTACGAATAAAGGGAGATATCCTACCATGCCGATCTCTTTCATACCCTGTCGGACCGTCTGAGCAGCTAAATCACCACCCACTGCTGATACAAGAAAAGCAGGTGCACCCGTTCGCATCGCTGCCTCGCATACGTTTCTGCCTACCCCGCCGAGTGTTTGTTTCAGACGACCGGGACTTGACGTGTTGAGTAGCGACGTAAGAGACGGGGCACTTTTGCTAATCGTGCTCGTAATGTCAAGGGCAACACCGCCAATGACAAGTACCTAAGGTTATATGCTCTTGTGAATCATGAGTTTCAGGTTTGTCGGTCGCGAGCGTACATTGCCAATGAGCGGTTTCAACATTGTGTTCAAGGCAACTGCAAGAGGTCAACCCCGACAGCCTATTCGTTCAGAAAATTTTGCTGTGAGATGTTCAGCAAGGCATTCGATTCACCTCTGCGATACGAAGTTTTGAAGATACAGATAGCAGATGAACATGCCACTTTTAAAAGTTCTGAACAGCTAAAGAGAAAAATCCCTCAAGTCGGTAGCATGAGAAAGAGTCTAAGTCGATAAGGGCTGAGAGCCTCTAATATACTTGACGCACATGCCAACTTGGCTACTGCCCAGCAGCAGTAAAATCAATACTGCCGCTTTGGCCGTTAGATGTTATTCAATCTGGGTATAAGGGAAGTCTTACTGAGCGCGACAGATATTTGATGTGTTTCTTTTAAAGCACTAATCCAATTATTATGCGACTGTAGCTTTTCGTGTGTTTGTTTAACGTAGCACTACATACTACATGTTCACACGTACTCTATCGGCTATCCGCAAGTTTATACGCTTTGTACAGACGTGCTGGCGGGTTTCTATTTAAAAACTTAGTGGTAATGGAAGATCTCGAGTGAATAATGCGAAACATTTACTTTCAACATTAGTACGACTTTCAATGATCCAGGCAAACCCGTTATTTATCTCATTTTAAAGAAATGTCTGACGGGACTGTTATACATTATGAACCCAGTGAATTTGTTCTGTTTCGTCCATTATTGGAGTGTATGTTTGATACCGGTCATTCATTATATGACATCACAAACTAAAGAAAACTAGAAGCATCACAACGATTGAGAAAACTTGGCAATTACAGAGCTGAATCCAACGAGTAGCGCAATAAATATCAAGATGGACAAGCAAGGAGTGTTTCTCAAAGAAGTATCCTCAAATCGCATCTATTGTAATATCCGCTTGTAACGGGCATTTAATTCCCAGTTATTATACACTCGTATATGAAACTCGTCAGCAGTGAGGCATGAAACACATGAACAAAAAGATTCAATGGCGATACCGATGACTACTATGTACTTGTCGGTTTTCTACCTAATTGCGATGACTTGACAGGTGCAATAGAAAAGGCAGATTGGATTATCCTTGGTACGGCTAATGCCAACTTGCTTCCGTTTTAAGTGAACATGGTACAACAAGCACACAAACACGCAAAACACCTAGATGCTGCCGCTGTGATGAATCCTTATGACTTGACAGCTTTTCCTGAAGTCGAAAAGCGTATGTCGTCACGTACGAGTATATTCCACCAGTACATGAAGCCGCAGTACGATCCATCTCTGGAGAAACAACGCCTGCAAGCCATCTACCTACCACTATCCCGGAAGTGTAGCTCAAAGAAGGCACAGCCGCGTGCATTGTAGCCAGATACGATTCCCAATTACCATTGGATGCTGTGACAGAACTTTAGGTTGATGTGTTTGGTACCGGTTGGCCATTTGCTGCTGATAAGATTGAGAAAGCTTTGCGGACGTCACTACGAGGCAGCCATTGGGTGGCTACAGATGGCCAGACTGGTGTATTGAATTGGCTTTGTCGCGGCTCAAATCGATGGCAAGGAAGGTGAATTGATGCTACTGATGACCAGTACCAATCATGAACGCTGTGGTGTTCGCGCTTACTTGAGCTGTCATGCCCTGGAATACTTCCGTGGGCAAGGATGTACCAAACTTATGCTTCGATCCATATACCCTCGTTTCTTCTCTGGTCTTCCTGACCACAACGAAAAGAGCCGAGGCTTCTTTGAGCGACGCGAATGGGAATTTTTATCACACAAAGTTTGGGATCTAAGTTCTGATCTGGATCAGCCTTTGCAAGCAAGCGAGATTTCAGTGAGGGAACAGATGCGGCCCGAGAATATTTGGTTTGGTCGCATAAAGCCAAGTCAGCTGTGGGAGCTTTATGCATTACAACAGCACTACTTTCCTCAGTGGCTCAGCAAATATGAACTGCATACAGAATTAGGTGATTTTCACTTTTTTTCTGATTCCGCGTCAAGGCAATGAAAACGGCACGTTGCTGGGCAGCCTTATTCTCAGTACAATTCATGTAACCCATGATGATCGCTGTGACTTGATATAGACGGATGAACAGCTTTTCACTGAAGCTAGTGGTGATATGACATGTGTTGGCATCACTTCGGAGGAGCGCAGACGGGGAATTGGCTTGGACATTAGCGCAACGGCAAACGAAATTCTCAGACAGCGTAGAGTTAAGAAGGCGTATGTTGACTGGGTTGTTCTGTTGGACTTCTATCGACGCACTGGTTATGATCAATGGCGTGGCTATCGCTGTGCTAGTTTCTAACTAGAAAGCACATAGCTTTCTCATATTGTCCTGCTATTGTTCAATAGAAAAAGAATTGTAGTATGTACTCTATACGTGTCGGACCGTACAGCGTTCTGGATAATAAGCATTTATTGTGTAAATGTACTGCAACTGGGATATCAAACAAAGCGGATGCCTTAACATAGATACGGTTGCTTGAACTTCTCGATGATTTTGGTATTGCAAGCTTTGACTTTTGTTGCAAGGCCGTTGTTCATGACGCCAAGAGCTAATAGCTGAATCACATCATATTTTCTCACAAATGTCGAATATAGAAATAATCACGCTATGTGTGGTTCCTTGTGGGTTCGGATGTGCTGCCTTGAAGGGCTTCTTCTGGCGCCGGCTCATCATCATCGTAATCCTCGTTGGGGTGGCTCAACCGACCTATCTTTCTAAGGACATGCAGGAGTGGACCAGCGTGTATATGTCGGTCGTACGTCTCTGTTATTTCACATCCTTCGGAATCGAAAGTATCGACAATCCTAGAAAAGGATGTATATCTCGTCTACTAGCACCACTACATCCGCCCCAGAATCCTCCAACAACGAGTAACTCCACATGTCCAACGGAAATGGACAGCTCGTAAAAGATTTCGCCACCTAGACAGTTTTTAGTTGAGATGCTGGCACTGGCCATTTCATCGTTGTTGTTTGAACACTCGTCGTAGGCACGTGTCGGGAGGGCATCGACTGCAGTAATGAAGAGGCGGGATTCATTAGAAATAACAATGCTCTGAATATAGTGCTTGGCGGCTCGTTGGGTCACTGCATCGATATTTTTGACGCAGTGGCAGTTCATCATCCTGAAAGGTGGTCTCCTCTTTGACGTACAAAAATGGTTCAGTCCATAGCGTCCGCTGTTGCTTGCGTGAAAGTGTCACCAGAACCAGTAAATTAATGTCGTGTTTATAATCGATTAAACCACAGAGAGGTATACGACCCACGATTCGACGCCTCAGACCATATCGCATCATCGACCCGGTTTTGTATTTGGCAGCATCTTCCTTGGATTGACACCGACTGGCCAAAAGGCGTATGCACTGGCTGCTTTCATACCCACTGAAGGACTGCGAATGCGATGCCACCACTGCGTCCGGAGTACATTATACCATATATATATATATAATAATGCTGTGGTGCAAAGTAAGAACATTCGGTCTTGACAACTAAAGTATGGCGCTGCGCATTACGTCAATTCATATTGGTGCGCTCCTTAGTAGAAGAGTTACTATCGGGAATGTAATATGCTCAGTAATGTACCACAACACTAGCATTCGTTGTGGTTGAATTCTGACGAGGTCACACCTGTCCTGTCATGACCGCTACTTCGTTGAGTCCAACGACCTTCACGTCGTCAGCTATGGCTTAAATATCCTCTGGTGCTTCGTATCCGCCAATATCCTCTTAATAGCTGATTCTCATTGCCAGTAGCATCCAAAACCTGAGTGATGGTAGTTGTTCCTGACCAAACTCGGTCGCAGCATTCTGATATGCCCTTGTTCAGACGTTGCGGGTAGGGTCGCCAATCAAGAACCCCACCGTTTGCCGGTATAATACAACAGTCGCCGCGCGGTAATAACGCTCATCTCGTGTTGAGGGTTGGTTACAAAGGAAAATGCCCCAGCAGCATACGCCATATTCAGTATGCCCACGATCAGATGATACTGAACTGCAACATGGGATGGAATAGTCATGGGGCGAGAGACTAAAACTCTAACTGCGCATTCGGATGTATAAGTTATTCTCAAAATTCATTCTAAAAATATCGACTCTATTACCTGGAAACGCATTTTATAAAAGTAGATGTCATTCTGATTCAAAATGACAAATGGTATCCAAAAAACAGTTTTGTGCAGAATGCATTATGGTGGTTCATCCCCACCCCAGGCTCACTCAATTTCTTAACTAAATGGGCTTTAAAGCCCTAGTAAGCAGCTCAAAAAAGGGTATTCAATATGCCTCCTTGCTTACTCTTTGAGTCCCCAAATAAAACGACGTATAATACGAAAAATACTTGCTTCTCTTAATTTTGCTGAGAACCCCCTTCCCCGACTGTGATTTTTTATTTACTTTTTACTTTCTGCATTTTACCCTTTCATCTTGGCAATGTCAATTCCTAGCGATATCCCTCAGCAGCCTACTGCCATTCCTTACAGGATAGCAGGCAGAGATCTTTGCGAGAGCGATGCGTTTGCCCACTTTGCTAGTCATGGAACTGAGGAAGAGAAAGAAGGTACGTTATCGTGTTTACGAATAAGGCCTTAATTAGATATTGATAGCTGTCGAACTTCCAAAAGATTTTAAGCTGGCGAGGAAGCTTATGAAACGTCTGATGTATCTTACTTCTGACTTCAAGAACGGATTGAACACATATATCCTTGTTGGACTTCACTCTAAAGAACCTCAAATTTGGAACAACAATTTGGAGTTCTTCAACTCATGTAAGTGAACTAGCATTCTAATATCACGACACACTTAAAGTTCAATTGATAATAGTCGCCAGCGAGCACGCGGTCGAGCGTCTGAACCTTTCAGATGCTCTTAAAAAGGAGTGCCAAGGTGACCGAACGATATACTTGAATGTCTTACTCTCGGCTAACATTTTACTGCTGCAACAGAGTTTTACAACCAGCGCACAGGTAAAGTCATGGGCAAAGATTCAAGATCAGATGCTTAATTGCTGTGAACGTAGAGGATGTTAGAGTTGAAAAACCGAAGTCCAATAAGAAAGTAACCACTTGGTTAAGAACGTTGCTGAAGCATTCAGAAACGCGCACGGTAAGTTGAGTTATGAATAGTTAACTGTATTAAACGTCCATATTAACTTCCTTATGTTATGTAATAGCAACCTTGGTTAATAAGGACGTGCGTCAATTCAATTGGACACGGTTCAAGCGTACGAACGGCAGTGATGGAAAAGTAACATATCGTAATGATAAAGATGGTCTTATCATTTACGGTTACGATTTCAAAGACCAAACTGCTGTAAAACCCCGTTACTTAGGTGTCAAGCGACTGGCAGATCTCGAAGATACCATCAGATCGAAGAAAGCCAAGATTGGCCGCGTTGATGGTTAGTAACCTTTCCCTTTATACTACTTCGTTTGTGCAATAGCTAAGCAGCATGATCTAATGGGTTCAATAATCTTTAGAGGACGAAAATGATGCCCAGTGTGTAGAATTTGGTGACGAATTGCAATAAATTCTCACATTACACTGCAAATAATTTTGATGGTTAAAAGTGGTTACTGCGGTTAAACATAAGCTTTTTAACCACTTGTACTACCATTTTTAGTAACTCAAGTGGTTAAAAAGCTTATGATTAACCACTTCGAAAAATTATTCACCAAAATTCACCAAAAATTATTCGCAGTGAAGGTCATTTTTATCAGTTAGCTAGATAGCTATATCATCGTGTAATGTAGCTGGCTCGAGGTGTTTGTCTGAGATACTATAAGTAGTGGCAGCAGCTGCTGAGGGATATCGCTGGGAGTTTACATTGTCAGGATGAGAGGGTAAAATGCAGGAAGTAAAAAGTAAAAAGTAAAAGAAAGAAAGAAACGCAGTCGGGAAAGGAGGTTCTCAGCAAAATTAAGAGTAAGAAAGTAAGCTTGTTTATTTTGTATTGGATCCCCTTTTTGTGAGGTGCTTACGAAGGCTTTAAACCGTATTAGCAGAGAGGAATTAGTCGAGAAATTGGATGACCGGTGGGCGTACCTTGGGTGGGTGGGTGTCATTGTCCTTCTTCTCTGAAACTTAGCACACTTGTACAGGATAAAGTTGGGTTTTATTGAATGACGTTTTTTAGTGAACGCTCGCTGATCTCAGCTTTCCGCTCTCGTCTGTTCCATTTAAAGGATTAGAAATGAAAAACCTGCCCGGCAGCAGGGAAAAGGAGGAAGACATAAGAAAAAGATACAAGGTTGAGAAAAGAACTGAAAAGGAAACAATAAAGAAGTTATTAGTAGGGGATACAAAGTAAAGTCGGAAGGAAGCGGTACATTTCCGTTACCACACTTGTACAGTGAACCCCCGCTTTTTTCCTACGCGGATGGAACACCCAAAAGTGCGGAAAAAGCGGGGGGTGAGGAAATAACGGGGGTTACACAAAGTGGTATGCGCTGAGTATCAGTAATCGTCTAAGCACCGTTCACTTCTTTATATGTGTATATTGGTTTACATGTCTATCGCTATAGCGATAGATGGATGGGGTATCTATATTGATAAGGTACTGTACGTTTTTTTGGGCCGGAAAGAATGATGTTGTATTATAAGTATTACACTATATAAAGCACAACAGCATATCACAAGCAATGGTGATTTGTTACTGTGCCTTTTTTGGTCCCTGCTTAATATGTCACGTAGTGTTGCCATTGTTCGCTTCAGGTATCGTTTAATACCGGTGAAAGACAAGTAATAATAAGCTACAGAATATGGTCTACATTGTCCCTGCTAAACTAATTTACAACATAGTTGCTCCCGAATGATCATCCGGATCGAGGCGCGATATATGAGCCAATAAGTGCTATGAAAGATTACTGATGCTGTCATAATGGCGGCCGATACCATATTTTGAGGTACACCGTTAGGACTGAAGAATCAATCGCCCCACATAGTTTACGTGAAATAACTAAGCCTAATTGAAACGGTGATTGAAATTCTTGATGATCCAGGACAAGCCCCAACAGCAGATGCCTTGCATAGCGTTCATGATGATCTATTCAGGCGCGCTCATACGACACAGTCGTACAATACATCATTTTTTATTAGAAAATAAAGGGATATACACGCTTTTAAAGCATACTTATGATCATTTAGACATAGCTTTATTCATCCCTCGTTTTTTTTTCCTCAGAGTAAGCTGGGGACAAACAGGAAAATTTCGAGGATGGGAAAATTAACACTATGATCGAGCGGATGGCATAGCTAAACCAGGGAAAAAACCGAGGGAGAGGAAAAATCGGGGGAGGAAAAGCGGGGGTTCACTGTATGTTTTGCAAGTATGACTCTCTGGAGACTTAAGGACGATCTGATCTGGTACCCGTTAGGCGGGGTCAAGTTGGGCAACACCTTTGGCCTAGTTTGGTCATTATACCTGCTTTTTGCGGGATGTCTTTTTGGGATCAGTTGTCTTCCACCTTCCCGTGATTGGTCCTGCTAATCGAACGAAGTGCTTCGAGAACTGAGAGGCGACATTATTTTGCTTTAAGTTTGATAAAGAAAATGAGAGGTTTCCGAACCGAACAGAAGCAGATGAGGTATTGTCACTCCGTGGGCAGGCGCTGGGACGGGTTTGTAATGAGGTGATTAGTTGAAAAGTTATAGATTTAATGTGGAAGGTATTAGACCTACTCCTATAGGTTAATGAGGTGATTAGTCTTTGTAATTGGACCATCCTCTAGCGTGCTGATACCAGATCTAACAATGAGGAAGTATTAATATGTTGCTGTTGTCTTGACGAGTACTTGGACAGACTTGAAGTGAGTCGCCTATCGGAAACTTATACATTGCAACGATAGACTGAAGGCCTTGGCGGCAAAGAATGCTTCACGTACGACTAAAACCAGCTGGATCTAGAGGCCTTGGTAGAATCACTCTAACGTGTTGAGCAACTAAATAATCGGTTCTTGACACGGGACAATGTGTTGGACCAAGTGCCTCCGCTTGTGGATCCTGCCTTGGAACTGAGCGAACAACTGTATGACAAAGTGCCCACTGTTGTACGCAATCAAAAGGATGTGATTCCTATCCGTCCTACCAAGGATGATCGTATCCTGTTACTTGGTGCACATGTTCCAGCAACGCTTGCCATAGATTCCGAGAAGAAACTCTTCAATACCGTTCACGCATCGCTTGCGAAACAACGCAGCAACCTTGAATACGTCATTTACACACCAGAAGCGAATCTTTTTCAGCGTACGAAATTAAAGATGCTGCCAAATGCATTACAAAAAGCCCGTAGAAGACATGGCCTTGGGAGTATACATAGCCGTATGAAATATTTCGGATGCACTAAACGAACAGATAAATACAAGCGGCAAACTTCTCGTTGAGAAAAGTACCAACGCTATTCATTCGAAGACCATCAAGTAAGTATACGTGCGGCAACCACCCAAAGCGTATAATAAATACTACAAGAGATTCTTTTTCAAAGCCGTACGTACCTTCCAGATTCACAGTTTTTTCATGTGCCACCTATTTCTCGCTAAAAGCAGACGACATACACCGAGAATTGTTCGGAACCGAGGAAGAAAGATGGCTGAACGCCGAGGCAAAGGGTTTGAAAGCAGATGAAGGTCTTGTTTGTGTGCTTTTAATACAGTTTATATCTTGTTAAGAAATCAAAAGCCACGTTTGCTCAACGCTAACACCAAGATAACCATGAACTGTTGACGAACTATATGAATGATATAATCAAAGCGATTGGATTGTTAATATGTGTTAAGTCTGGAATCTATTTCTACACTTGCAATGATCCTCAAAACATACGTCATATTGAGTTGCTAGTATTTACCTAAGTAGAAAAGGACACCTGTTCATGAGTCTTAAAGACTGCAGTAAAATTTTCAACTTGAAACTGGTTACCTTGCTTTTGTATCTGGAACGAAATCAAAAGTAACGGCTTATTCACACAAGCCTGCGAGGTTTACATTCATCCCAGAAAAGAGTTATTTCGCATACTATGCTGCATGCGAGTCACTAGCTCACATAATGAGCAACGAAGGTCTTGTTAGACACCATATCTTCATCTGTGCTATGAATTTCAGCATCATTATTCTCAGATGATCCATAAGGACATAGAAACCATCGTCGTCTAGTAATTGAGGCTGCTGATGAGCAGTAATATATCACTTTTAGAGAGGAAAATTGGGTATATGAACTGATACAGATATATATTGAGGTTATGGGATAGTTTATCATTGTATATGGAAAGAAAATTGAGCTACATTGGCTAACAGTAAGTACACTAATATAAATCACTCTTGTATAGACTGAAAGTAATAACCATCACTGATCACTCGGGACTGTATTAGACACCGATTCTGGTACGAATGCTGAACATAAATGAGGTGATTTAGCTAATCCATTTTCAACAAATAGAACAACATTCAATTATACCATACATTTTATGATATGCTATGAAAGTCTACTATAAGATGTTGTCATAGACGAAAGATAAACTTAATATATAACTGTCATCACCATGGTAACGCGGGATCAAGTTCCGAACCATCATATGTGTCGGAGCCCACGAGTGGCGCGAACACATACCTCTTAGCCATGAGTGCCTCCATTGAAGACAAAGTAAAAATCGCCTCCAAGTTCGTACTGGCAAGCCCACCCGGCGAAGTCAACGATGTTTTCAACGGTAAAATTACCCTTTGCTTACACGAATAGTTGATTCTGATCGTGTTACTTGAACGGGGTGTTAGATGTACGCACGTTGGTAGACAATGATGAAGCACTCCAGGACGGCATTCTTCAGGCACTCGAACAATACAACACAGAACAACTCATTACCGTTACTCTTCCGGGATCAGATTACGAGGTAGCACGCAACCACTTTTTTTCCTGGCGAGAAATATACGCTGAGTCTACTTGTTGTAGGTGATTGTGTCCAACCATGGCAAGGCTGACGAGGACAGATACATCGACCCACGCTCCAAACAGTCCTTTAAATTCGATCATATGCGTTTGGTATGTTTCTTTTTTTTTATCATCGTTGGTTAGCAAGTATATGCTAATCTATGCAAAACATAGACTGCATCTGATTTACAGCCGCACGAAGGTCATGCATCCGTTGAGCCACTTCGGTGCGTTTCCCCTCTCAATTCTCTTTATAATTGCCATTGACATTTCTGTAGCGAAGCAGTTGAAAAGGAGGTTTTAAAGTATGTTGAGGACCATTATCCCAATGGCGTATGCACCGTCCATGCACCTAGCGAATCTTTGTTGGCTATCTCCATTGTCGATAACAAGTACAACCCAGGAAACTTCTGGTGAGTACATACATCCCACGGATATCTTTGTGTTCATACTAACCCACGTGGCTCAAGGAACGGCCGATGGCTTGCAACATGGATCCTCGATACCCAATCTGGTGAACTCAAGGGTACCACCAAGATCAATGTCCATTATTACGAGGAAGGAAACGTGCAGCTGAACGCGGATAAGGACCATGAAGCCAAAGTAGCCATCTCTGAGGTACGTCGTTCGCTTTCGTAACAGCGATCATGGAGTAAACACATGTGTGTGTAGGATGTGGAGAAGGTTGGTGCTGCGGTAGCAAAGGAAATCGCTACGTTCGACAAGCGCCACCACTCGTCAATCAACAACAGCTATGGCGAACTTGCGGAAAACACGTTCAAGGGCCTGCGCAGAGCATTGCCGCTGACACGAAACAAGCTGGATTGGAACAAGATTCTGAACTACAAGATCGGCAACGAACTGTCCCAGAAATAAGCATGCGCGCGTGTGTTTGGAAGCAATCATTCGTTTAATTGTGGGCTTATAAAACTTATACCAATAAAGTTTTCGAAAGAGACAACGACTGGCAGAAAGTGAGCGGATATCCATATTTACAAATGGAATGATGGAAGAAATTAAGGGCATTTGTACAACTATTCTTGAGCGATGATGTCAGTGTACCAAGGAGAATAGACTTGAAGATGGTGGCGTCCCAAAATCATCACCCGCACGCACAGCTGTTCGAGCGGCTTGCGGACACATTCAAGGCCGTAGCTGGCCAACACCTCGCGCGTGGCAAACTTGGCGGTGCTCAACTGAGAACGGATCACCGAACCAACGCGCCGCATCAACAGCGAATAGACCGTATCGCTGTGCGAAATCGTCTTATCGACCATGGCACGAATAATCGGACGGCGTTGTTCATCGGTGACTCGCACGCTGCGCTCAATTTCCAAGGCAAGATTATCGATGGTGGTGGCTCCGTCCTCGAGCATGACAAACAGTTTCGAGGCAAGTTGGTTGAGATCGCCCACATGCCCAAAGTTCTTTGCCAACATGACCAACGCTGCCACAATGGTCACCGATTGCGTCTCGTTCTGGTAACGTACCATTCTGTCAACGTCCAGGAGCATTGTTTCCGGACACCATGTTGGCGATACAATCTCCGCCGATGTCAGGATCGATATAAACGCTTCCTCGAAAACGGCTTCTGCGGTGGGTCCAGTATGCGTGGGCACGTTTTCGGGATTGCGTTCGTTGGCCACGTCGGCTAACCGTTGCTTGGCCTTTTGCAACCATGCTCGAGCCTTTGCCAGACCCACTTCGCCCTTGCCAAGTGCCTCGGCGAATTTGGATCGTTCGTATTCAACAGCAATGGGGATCAGGTGAGGACGCAATGACCGAAGTCTAAAGTTGCCCAAGTCCAAGGCCATCTCATCTAACATCTCCAATATGGCGCGCAGCTGGTGCACGTTGTTATCCATTTGGCCGATCGTTTCAATGGCTCGATCCCTCACCGGTGCACAGATCTGTCGCATCACCTGGATCACGTAGTGCAGCATTCGGCCCAAATCAAACACTTTTTGCTTGGCCTCTTGCTCGATAAGCGCAGTATCCATGGCCTCGCTGATCTGCGTATGAAGACTAGAGCCGGATCTGACCAGGCCTAAAAGACGCTGTTGGCAAGAAAGTTAGCAAACAAAGCCATCGTACCGATGCTTGTTTACGTACCTCACGAACATCATTCAGCACCATGGGCAAAGACTTTTCCGGACACCCGTTCTTAATGTCGTCTTCAATGGAATCAAAAAATGCCTGCGTGGCGATATTGCGCACATGCTGCTCGAGGGTTTTGGCGTCTCTGTCCTGACGCTGAAGCTTAAAGTCGGGGTCAATAATGATCTCGTGCGCAAGCTGTTGATTTGTAATCCCGGACACTGGTGCGTAACCACCCAGCAGTCGGTTCAATTGCTCGGCGCTGATGGAAGGCAGTTCGTCCTGGCTCTTTGTGCGTTCAGGTCGAGGCGTGGGCGACGGTGGCACCGAAGAGGGTCCATCCGTGGACTGCTCTTGTGACACACTGGATTGAATTAAAGCATGCTCGGCCTCGGCAAGACGATCCAACGCCGATTGACCGCCGACTTCGCGAACACGCTCCTTGACCTGGAGAATCTGCTGGTCGAGCTGCTCACTTACGCCGTCGTCTTCGCCTTGTTTTCCGAGTGTCTGCTTTAGTCGAATAAGCTCGATACAGTAGGCCGACATGTTGGCCACCAGCTGCTGCATGTCTTTGGATTTCCACGATTCAAACAATGCATAATAGCCGTTCCAACATTGCTCAAATGCTAGTTTGGTCGACGATCCGAGTTGATCCTCCTGCGTCTGGACTATTAGCTCGAATCGCTTCAGCAGATCCTTGGCTGCGGACAGTAATTGCTGTACATTGTCATCCATGAAAGTAATGGAATGGAGTAGAAAAAAAGAAGTCAGTCAATGCTAAAACCCGACAGGGACACAGAGGGCCATCTGTGCTTTTTTTGGTTACCTGTTCTTGGTGGCCGCGCACATCCTGAAAGACTTCACGTGGGCACATTGTCATCATGTAAGCAGACAGCAATACACGGGAGCGCTTCCGACCATCCTTGTCTGTCACGTTCAGCACCACGTTCAGGATCTTGGATGTGACCTGGATCACCCTTTTGTTACGCAGGAGACGCACCAGGTGATTAAATTGCAGCCAGGTCTCCGGCATAGACGATGACGGAAGCCCGAGCTTATGAAATGCCGACAGCAGTGCTTGCCACGAAGGCTTCCGCTTTCGAGTCACTTCACACGCCTGCTCCTCCTTTTTGCCTTGCTGCGGCTTCCTATCAGCCAGCTGATGCTGATGCTGATGCTGCTGCTTGCTTCGTTTCTTTTGTCTGCGGTCGGCGCCGTCTCGTGCAGCCGTCGTACCCGTGATCAGGATCCTCGACTTGGGCTGCGTGAGCATGTGCAGCCGTCTTTCAAAATAGCACAGGTTTGTTATTTACTTATGATATCATCGGCTAGATATATATGTATATGTCCTACCTTGCATGCGACTGCCGCAAGCGGTCTTCGAGGGCATCCCGAAGTCGTTCTATGCCAGTTAAGGCGGTTAGCAAAGTCAGGGAGCAGGCGTGCAAAGCAGTATATTGCTTGCCTTGTTGGGCTTCATAACGTAATATATTTTGACGAGCTACTATCTTGGCCCGTTCCACAAGCTCTTTGCTTGCGGCACGGCGTTGTTCGATTTGATTGTTCCGCTTCAACTCGGCTACTTGCAACTGCTGCAGGAAGAGCAGGCGTTGCGACTCTTTGCGGGCCTGCACTTCCTTGACGGCCTTCTGGACGGCCAGGAACTTGCGGTTGAGCTTTTGACGTCTCGCCTCCAGGAGAGCCTCTCGCTTCACCTCAGCCTCCTCAAGGCCGTTGTTCTTGGTGGAGCGCAGGAAGCGCTGTTCAAGGTGGAAGGGTTTCTTGGACGCCTGGCGGAGCGAAAAAGCGTCGATGATATAGAAGCCAGACCCCGTTTTTTCCATTGTCAAAAACGAGTTCAGGAAGGGAAAAAGAGAAAGAGATAACTCAGCTCGCATTGGCGAAAAATGCAATAAATTGTAGTCGCACGTGGCTGTCTCTCTTTTTTTCTTCTTTTATCACCCCCTCATGGTCTTTCCTTTTGGCACAAGACGCACATCAAGACCAATGACACGCTCGAAATCCATGGACCGCTTGACAAAGCCGCTTGACCCGGCCTCAGCTGCCAAGCCCGCCAATGTGCTGCTGGTCGGCCAAATCTACCTGGACACCATACTCGATGTCGATCACTATCCAGAGGAAGATCACAAACTCAGAGCCACGCGTATGGAGCAGCGGCGCGGCGGGAACATAGGCAACACCGCTGAAGTACTGGCGCAGTTCTCGCGGGTCAGCGTGTATTGCATGTCAGCGCTTGGCCCCAAGGACGCTTCCAGGTAGATGATCCGTGGTTCGGTTTTGCTTGGTTATATTTGGGAACGGTGTGCATTGACACACAACCTAATTAAAAGACAGTTAATTGCACAACTTGAGGCCAAGGGAATCAAGACGACCACCTGCCTTTTCCGCAAGTCGCCAACGCCGTCGTCGTACATCATCCAGAGCAAGGCCACCGCATCCAGAACCATCATTTCCGCCACATCGTACGTACCCATGGCACCGTTCCCGTTGCAACCCAAAATAACCGTGTGATAGGATTGAGGAGATTTCGGGGGACGAGTTCGTTCGAAAGTTCGAAATGACAAGCATCGCAAAGACCATGGCGTTTGAGTTTGATGCCAAGGCGCCGTTCCAATGGATCCACTGGGAGGGCCGCAATGTGGACCAAGCAGTGCAGCAAATCGACTGGGTTGAGGATAAGGCACGACGTGAAGGATGGCGGTCCGGTCTTACCATCTCTGTGGAACTAGAAAAGCCAGATCGAGAACATATCGACTCACTCATGTCCAAGGTAAGCATTTCCCTCCGGCCAAATCCACACACGCACTCTGACAAGGCCACGCTCAGGGCGATGTTATCTTCTTTTCTAAACTGTTCGCTGAGCGACGAGGATATCATCATCCAGGCGACTTTTTGCGCGCAACTCAGCCAAGATGTAAACCAAAGTAAGCACACGAAATTTCTTCCCAGTATGACAAGCTGTCTCACCAGCTATTTGTGGAAGTGCCGTTCTGTTTTGCACTTGGGGATCCACGGGCGCAACGTGCTTGCAGCCCAGTGGAGAAGAGATCCATGCGGCCGCCCCGGTGGTGTCGCATGTCAAGGACTCGATAGGTGCAGGCGACACGTTCATTGCAGGCATCATATCGACCTTACTGCGCGGAATGCCATATTTGCAAGCTTTAAAATTTGCCTGTGAATTGGCAAGTCGCAAGGTTGCCCAACAAGGTTTCGAAAATCTGGCCGAGGCCATGACAAGTAACAAAAGTCTAGACGCCCACATGCCGCCACCGCCAAGGACATCTTCCATGATTCGCAAATACAGTGATTCCGATGTCCGTCATCGACGGGACCCAAGCGATTACTTTGACGAGCAGGACGACGACGCCCCAACAATCAATGAACGTTACTCTGGTCTATCTTTTTCTTCTTCCAAACCTCTTTTTTAGAAATCATTCATCGTAGCAGTGCTACCAGCATCCCTCTTTTGTACTCTTACATTTCCCTTCACACACACAGACACACGCGCACAGACAACATTAACTAGTTTCATTTATCGTCGCAGTACACTTCAATTATAACTTTATTCATCCTACTATTGCCCAGAAAGCACGCTCAATAGCCCATCTTTAAGGTCGGCGACATGACAAAGCTTTGGAATGTTCTGCGTACATCCTAAATCCGGTATGCACGTAATGTACATTGACGAATCACCGTGTGCTGCGTGGGTTACAAATGAGCCTGTATCCCACACTCCATTAAATCATATTATAATTATGCTAACATAACTCTGCAGCATCACGAGTCTCGGAATTCTTAGATTACCATACCTAAACACGGACGAAAGCAAATGACTAATACGCCACAATTGGATCATTACATAGCAACTTCCCTTAACCGAAAAAATGAAGAGACCACCAAGTGCAAAACCATCATTCGAGGCTGATGCAATACATCGTCGAGGACGTTTTGCCGGACTTTCTAACTCTTGCATATGTGGTACTGTCAGACCGCTTCCTGTCTTGTTGAATAAGTGCCGGAGTGAGTCTAGGTGGTCCGATTTGCCGGTATTTAATGACAGTTGGAATCATTAAGCAAGTTAATACCGTACATATATGCTCTAACTATGCTTAATTAACGATTAGTGGCTTGAGTTCATAGACATGCTCGAAAAGTAAATGACTGGCAAGCCACATAAGCCAAGTGTAGAACCAAGCAGCGTGATCGATTTGTTTATATAGTTACGTCAATTACTATGATCTAACCTTCAAAATATACATGTACTGCTTTATCGGCTAAATATGTTAAAGGTCATCAATACAATATTGATTGAAAGGCCAAATGAAAACACACGCCTGCAAATGGTTAGAATGTTAGCTATTTTCATACCTTATTACGTGATACTTAGGACAGTGAAATTCAAGCGATATGTCAGTTCTTTAATGGCATACTTTGGGTATTCTGTACGAGCGTTAAGGCTCTACCTATATCACTATACTTCATAAAGCAAAATTGCATGGATTCTTTCCCTTTAAAGTGCAGCATTACTTAGTTAACGCACTTTAATACCTACGTATGCTACAGATCGCACAAAAAAGATAATGTAAAACCCTTAAATCTACTACTAGATGGGCTTGAATGTTTTTTCTGTACTGCAATTGTGGTAGCTCTTGCTGTAGTACCCGGACTAACCCGATCTTTCTCTCGAAAGATTTTGAATTTATACCGGACATGCATCCGAACATTCATCGAACCTTTTCTTTAATAGGCAGCTTGCTGTGGTAATGTGTTTGCTGTAGTACAGTCAAACCCCGGTTTGTGCAGCTCCCGTTTTGTGAAAAACCTCACTATATGCATCAAAGTATTTGGAATTCTCAAAGCGGTACAAAGCAAGTATCGCTGTATGGACTATCTCCTGGTTGGTGCACAACCTCACTGTATGCATCAAAATATTTAGATTTTCCTGTTCTGCATAAGACGGGGTTCGAGTGTACTGTATTTGCGATAAATATTTTGCGATATTATTTGAGGAATTTGCGGTATTGGCAATGCCCTTGGAACTGAAGATAAATAGATCGCTCCATGACTATCCGCGTTGGTAATTTCTAGTATCAGAGTAATCTCATTATGCACTTGAGGCACGAAAATTATGCAAAAAAAAATGTCATTGACCACTGTTGTTTGTTCTGTATTTACGCACTCGCAAGCCACTAGTACTGCATTACATTGTATGGCTATTATCAATTTCAAATTGTTCGGTCACCTGCTACACATAGCACAGCGATCATACTTAGTATGAATCGATAATGTAATAGTGACTGCAATATGTACATAGATACATAATCTCTTACATTACTTTAACTTATTAGCAGCTCTTACTGTTGTACATTTCACCTACTTTGTCGTATTTGGGAAGCAATACTCCACATAAAAAGGTTACACCACGTTGTAACAAACTTTCTCTTTCCGTTTAGTCTCTTTGTTTATGTCACTATATTCCATATACAGCAAGCACTTGCTCACTGTGTCTGCTGTTCACTCTATTGTTTGGTACATTTTGCGCATCTCAATCTACCTTGGTACACGGAACACCACGGTCAACACCCGATACTCTATTATACATGTGCGTCTTGCGCAACTCAATCTTCCTTTCTACCTGGATTCACACGGCCAACATCTTATACTCTATTACATATGTGCGTTTTACACATCAACATACACTCGGATCATTTCGAGACACCCTTACATACTGGAAACGTGCCTCCGACACAACTTGTTATTATTGCAGTCGTATTTCTAGAACCCAGAGGAAAGAAGCCTATAAATACATCCGAATCATCAAATGAACTAAATCAGTTAACTTGGCACCAATTACCTTGATCATACCTTGTCAGAAGCCAAGACAGGAGTTTACATCTGTATTTGGTTAACGCACCCTTTCTATTTCACTTATTTCAACCTATTTGTGGACCCTGTTTCACACAGAATTTCGTTTACACAAACAATTTCCTTTCACGGCAACGTATATCACTCGGACGCAGATAGTAGCACTAGAATGCCAATACACCAATGTACCCTGAGAATAATAGAAATCCCAACCGTATTCCCAATTAGATATCAACAATACTCCATTTCTGGTAACCCTTCACCACAGCAGCTGATATAAGTACTTGTTCCATATAATACAAAATAGAATAAATATTTGTTGCAATCCCGCACTGGAAGAGGGAAGGAAAGGAGCCCAAGTCTCACACAATCCGCCTTTTCTGATTGTGTACTCTCAAAATCTTCATTAGTTACCAGCGCGGTTCATGTGCCTTACAACCATGTCAATGGTCCAACCCCGCCAGAATAAGCCTTGATTTTTTAAAGTAATGTTTCAACATAACTACGAAATAAATCAGTTATTACTTAAGTCTCATTATCTATCTGTCTCATTTACTTGTTGAATATCATAGAGGAAAGCACCCAATATTGCTGAGTTTGCTTCCATAAACCTTCAACTTTATGAAAGTGAAAAATTTAAAATCATTATTTTCGTGTATTTGAGTGCTATTTCAGTGAGAGAGAAATAGGTCGAGAAAAACAGTAAGTTCTGTGAGAATCAAATATGTCTTTATTATGTTGACGGTTCTCTCTATTTATATTGCTTGAGATAAAACTCATAATCAAATAGCCGTGAACAGGAGGATGCCATATCATATCGCCGAGACGGCAGAGCTCCCAGACTCCTTGGAAGATCTAAGCACGCCGGATGAATACGCTTAGATACATAGCTTTTAAGTAGATGAGGCTTTAATATATGGTAATGAGGGATAGTATAATTTGACGGCAAACTTTGTAAAATTTCATGGTAATGCCGGAATTTCGCCGGACATCTACTGCGCAAGACCCCGGATTTTTACCAGCACAATTGCTATTTGTGGTCATGGTAGTAAACTTTAACGGTAAAAAGCTATCATAAATGGCTCTGACGGTAAATGACAAAAGAAGTTTGGTGGTAAAAATCCGGGTATTACCATCAAAGTTTACCATCAAAGTTTACCGTCAAATTATGCGACCTCTTCAAAAATCGGCTAATTTGTACCTTCAAAATCTGCACCAGTCAAGCGAAGAGAGGAAGTTCTTGTACATACCAATCCGTATCCGTTTTCTGGAGAGATACGTCCTTGAGTGTCAACGTTTTTATCCTGGTTTTCAAAGCCTATTCGATGATGCTTCGTAACCCCACTTGAACTATGAGGTATAACAGTGGTAAGTCGGTCAGCTTGGGGCTGTTTTGAATGATCTCGTGGACAAAATCTTCCTTAGCAACGGCTGTGTATCCTTCCAGATTCATGTAACTGCCATAGCCCACGCATCGAGGATTGATAGGACCTGTATCTACATATACTTATGTAATGGAAATTAATCAGCAAAACAAGTACTGGACAAGTGTTGTATATTACCAGTTTTTGAATACCAGATCGGTATGTTGAGTTTTTCCAATCTGGTCTTAGTACTTGGATCTCCATAAAATATATTGAGGAAGGATGAACGACGGGAGATATCTGATGCAAGCGCGTGCGCATCAACATCGGTAGATTTGCACAATGGTCTGAAAGTCGATTCATGCATTGTTCTTTTCTACATGGCCAATGCGCTTTTTGTTGTTATGCTATAAGTTACACGTGAAGAAAAACACCCAGTTGATACAAAGGAGCAAATGCACCACACTGCATCTTTTTAGTTTTTTTTGCCTGTTAATGTATTTCAGTTAGGTAATTGTTACGGTGATGACAATGGCATAATAGGTAGGTAAAAGATAGGAAGACAATGTACAAGGTATTCATAGGCGAGGAAGAATGAACACAACACGATAATCAAGTCCACGGAAATGAAAGAACAATCGAAGGAAGCTGTGTCACACGAGTAGAGTGAAATGGTAGACAAGATGGCTTCTTTTGGTCATATTTTCTGACCTCAGTAGCAATGTACTTATGCCGATTGTGTAAATCGATACTAAATTTAATCGAACCCAGAAGGAATGGTGAATAACTGTACCATAAAAAATGCAACCGGAGTAACGTCATTGTCATCGTATGAGAACTTATCAACAACTGTTAATGTGTATGAATGATGCCAATGTACTGAAAGGCCACGGATGGTACATATTCATATTGTGATTTAATGCAATAGCAGAATGATCAGTGGTGCTGGGTGATCTCTGCCCCTGGACGTAGCAAAGTTCCATATCCTCCCAAACTTAAAGCATCCCTTAGTGGTAGCTGGAACAAGCTTTTGGCTGGTAACTTGCCAATATATGCTACTTAACACTTATTCAGATCGAGATACTGAAGAATCTAATCTTCTTTCTTTTACCAAAAACAATCGATAATTATTTATGAAGAAATATTTTTTGTTTGTTGATCACCAATGTATATTTAGTGCAAAAGTGTTCAAATTATTACTTAATGTGGGTTACGCCATCCTTATATGCTGACAATATTCACTCCGGTGTATAAATAGTAAACTTCACATATATAAGCAAAGCGTTATCGGGTGTTTAGCATCATTAAAAGGTATGCCACTTGCAAAGAATAGTTGTAGGCTTCGTTGTGACCAAGCTTTAATAATTATTACAGGAAGTAAGACCATTCCATTGGTTCATATATTTCTGATAGAAAGTGATTAGATTGACCGGCAAGCGTCTCTCACCTATAAATGTGATATACATTATTTAAGACTACGATATCATTTTTGGTAATAAGGATATTAGTGCATACATGAATTGACCCCAGCATGTCAGATCTTAAAGCGAAGAAACTTACGTACTCCGCAAAAAAAAAAACCGACAAGCTAAAAAAGTTTCTACTACTCAGATTCGTTTTAGTAGACTCGATTCAAAAGTATGGTAGATAACTACATGTGTATCAAGTGCATATATATACAAAGCTTGCAGTCGATAATTATACATATATGGTGCTAGGATAAATATGAGGAAAATAAAGGGCTTTGGGGGGAGCAAGCAAAATAAATCTTCCATATTCAGGCAATTTTCTTCGATTTCTTTTCGTGTTATAGATATTTAAAACATGGCCGATCGAGCAATGGCATGAATTATGCCACAATGGATTGATAAGCGCGTTCGGGCTGGGATTGTCCTTTAAATGAGAAAAATATTCGAAGATATACCTCGTGGATAGAGTGATGGCTGATGTTGATTTTATCGATTTTCTCATATCGGACTTATCACAAAGCAACGCTTCAGCCCACCTTGTCGCAGTAAAGAGGATGAATACCGGAACTCAAGTGCACAGAGCAATAGGCACTTTTCTGAGTAACGTCGCTGATGTCCCTTTTTTGGTACCTGAAGTCCGAACCTAATTACCAGTATAGAATATTTGGATCTTCCTCAGTCATATAGTAGCCGCCTGCTAAAAAAACATGTACTATTCATGCAGCTTATTGTTTTCGCCAGGGGAATCCATCATCTTTAATATTACCAATAACTCGGTCAATGGATGCCAACATTGGTTGCAAGGTAGAACAACATACTGCATTTATTGTCGCTCAACGGAAAGTGGAGAAAACGATAGAGATTGCAGTTACACAAGAAAGGAGGGGTTATGGACTGAAACGACAGGACACCATGTGCATGGCTGCCTTTCCATCCCGCAATAGCATCCCCGCGCCTAAAATGGTAATGGTGCAACAAGTTTGGTATATAGTTGGCTTGCACTTTACCGGGAACTTGTCCACTTTTTCATATATCAAAGAACACGAAAAGAAATGAAATAGCGCTAAACCTTTTTTTTTGTGTGGCATGCAGCACCAAGTAATCTAGATATAGTGTATTCAATCTCCCCGTCGTTTCATTCCAAGACAACCACAGGGTCCCACTCAGCCTCGAGCAACATCCAGAGGCGAATTGGGGGATTGCGGACGTGCACACGATTTTTATTTATACATCGGTAAGACGGATGTTTCCTACGCGCCTATCGTGCGACGCGAGCGGAGTGGACTCACGTGTGACCTTAGGGCGAAAGAGAGGATGGGATAAGCTTTGATGGAAAGCGAAGAAGGTACAAGGCCAAGCAGCCTTGGGGGGTACAGCAAAGCCCTCTCTTGTGCAATTATGGGATCTTGAGCCGATTTGAGAAAAATAAAAAAAGTTTGCCCTTCTTCTCTTCTTCTCTTTATTCCCGTCCTCTCACTTTTCCCTCCAACTCCACCCTTTCCTTTCCCTTCCTTCTCAACACGGAGCCCACAATGTCTCGCCATTCCACGCTCATTGCTCTTTTACACTTGTTTGCATTCCTTCCGCAAGCAATTCTGGCTTTGGAAAGCAAAGTCAAGAACCTCGTTGTTTTCGGTGATTCCTATTCCGGTAATTACGGTGCTACTGGCTTGGGTCCTATACCCTGGATACTGATGTAAATATAGACCTTGGTAACTTTCATCGATGGACAAACGGTCCGGTCTGGAGTGAAAACGTCGCAGTTGGCTGGAATGCGTCCTTGTACAGCTTTGCATACACCGGTTCAGCATGTGATAACGAGCTTTTCCCCAATGTATCGGCAGCAGACCAAATGCCCAGCATCCGTGACCAGATTGAAATGTTCTACAACCTCGACTTGAATTTGGACCCCACCGAAACCGTCTTTGCCATCTGGGTCGGCATCAACGATATCCAAAAATCGTACCAGCAAAGCATCGGTAAGTTTGGATTGAAACAAGCCGACCGTAGCTAATATGTGCAGCAATACAGGTACCGATGAGGAGCCTGACTTCAAGAATGTTGCCATCTGCATTGGTCAGCAACTACGCAACATCCGCAAAGTCTTCCATGCCAACCGTATCATGGTGTTCAACGTGCCCCCATTGGAACGCATGCCCTTCTTTGCCGACAACGACGAGCACACGGATAAGGAAAAATGGGGCGTCGCCGCCGAAGAACTGAACCGCATGCTACAGAATGATGTGGTCAGTCTCAACAAGCATCATCACGCGCTTGAATTGGACCTTGTTGATGTGCACACCCTGTTGTCTGATATCGCCGCCGATCCTCCCATTTTTGGATTCTCAGATGCTGCCAATGCATACCTTGACGCGTGCCAGGGTGCGTGCCAGGAAGAGATCGATGACTTCGTCTGGTGGGATCGCACCCACTTGACTGGAGGTAACATTATGACGCTTTATCTGTTTACAGTCCAAACTCACTTCTCTTTGGTCAGGTGCCCATCGTGTCATCGCTAACAGCATCCTCTTGGCCGGTTCGTACGCTCAGTCCACATCCGTCGATCTCAGCTTGACAAACGTCAAAGCACTTCTTGAGGAACCCCAATCCCGCTACCGATCCCCAGTCTACGTGCCACCCCCCAACACAGGTCTCATTGACAAGATTGTCCAAGAGATGGCCAAAACAACAGCTGCCAACATCGACATACAACAAGACCTCGACGACGATTTGAGAGAAAGCCACTTCTGGAGCCGAGTGTTCGTTTGCTTCACATTCGTACTCGTTGCTGGTGCGGCATTGCTTGCGTGGAGACGCCAACGTCACCTTAGAAGCAACTGCCGATGCCGCAGCGGAGGTCTTTTGGACCCAAGTAGCATCGAATCACAACATCGTGGACGGTACTTTTTGCCCTTCCGCCCCAATAACGAAATGATCGAGACGAAATGATCGTTTGTGTGATCATGCTACATCCCTTTTCTCTCTAACTCTATCTCCTCCTTGTGTCATACAAAAATACCTTTTTCTTTCGCACACCTTCATCCCCCACACCTTTTTGTTGTTGTATTTCTGTCATCCTTCTTGTTGTACATCTTTTTTCGCTTTCTTATACATCCCGTCACACATTGCCAGAGGCAAGTAATTCAAACCCTAATAAATGAAGATCTATGGGGGGTGACGCACAAACAGTACGGAAGTATACATCCGATCGCATCACGCATGAAGTAGGCCCTTGTTATGGTCAATCACCGAACGGAGCTCTTTGTTCCACCGCTTGCACATAATAGTGCAAAACGTCCAACAAGAAAAGCGCACGTTAAGTCATTCTCTCCCATTCTTATTCTTGTTCGCCTGAAACGGCGAACAACAGTTATGACAGTGATAAATACGCAAGCGTCGCGGCCTGTCGGAAGATTAAGCTTTTCAGAAACATGGACAATCATCAGGTAAGTAACAAGTTTTAGTTTATTTTTATTCCAGAATATACTCCATCTGAACAACGCTCGAGCCCATTTTTGGGTATCAAGCAGGGTCCCCAACAATTGTTTTCTTTATATAATGTGCTAAAAACTTTTCGAACCTTCCACTTATTAGACGAACTCTTGTCTTCATTTCCAAAACATGGACCAGGAGCTCAGATTTGAAAAGACCGAGGATGGCGATGCTCCCAAGAGCTGGTTAGAAGTTCTTCTTACGCACTTCCCAGAGATGACACACTTTATTTTTCATCCTTGCTTTAAGCCTTTTTCCGATTACTGGCTCCATTTCCAACGCTGCGTCGCACTAGCCGAGTTCCCTGAAAGCCGTGCTGCTGTTGAGCAGGATCTAGGCATCATGGTCATCGAGTTGCATAATCTCGTTGTGACTATTTTTCAAAGCCAACCGCAACAATATGTCCCTGAGGATTGCGAAAGTTCCACACCTTATATTATCGCTGCTGTCCTAAAGCTGAGGGAACGCGTTGAGGTCATGCAACACACACTCAGATTTCTCGAGAACGGCCGGTTGCTTGGCAAGGACCCCCTCACTACCTTGGTTCCCTACTTGCAGTATATCACGACGTTGTGTCAACAGCAAAATGTGACCCCAGACACCTCTATGCAAGGCATGCAAAGCCAATTTTATGTAAATCCGGCAGCACTTATGCAACCCTGGCCTGAGGCCAACGACTTGTCCTTGATCGCACCGATACAGCCACTTCCATTGCCATCGCAGCCACAGGTACAACAACTGCCAATGCAGTCTCAACAACAGTTCGATATACCGCCGATACAGCAGCAACAGCAGTTCCATGTACTGCCGATGCAGCTGCAGCAAGTACAACTACAGTCCATGCCACTACAGCAGGTGCAGTCACTGCCTATGCAATTACAAGTGCAACCACAGCAAATGCTTCCTCAATCGATGCAAGTAGAGTCAACTCCTGAAGCGGCCGTGCTACCCTTGCCCTCGCCGCCGCGGTCAGTGGCGCAAGCCGAGATACAGCAACTCGAGACCAAGCATCATATTCCACAGCCAGAAACCCCGCCCGATTCAAGTTCAGCTGAAGAGGTATGCGATACTCCAATGTCGATTGATGATGAAGACGACGAACTTGACGATGACAACGATGCCGATTATCGCGACGATGATGACCATGAAGAAACAGAAGAAGAAGTTATAGACGAAGATGATGAATATATCGAGCCAGAAGCCAAGTTAGCATCGCGTCGTCGTCGTGTTCCACGTGTTAAACAATCATCCGAAGGTGCTGTAGTCAAGCGTCCGCGTGCTCCTCGTCATTATACACGACGCACAGCGACATCTTACGATGCAGAAACCACCCATTACTTGAAGTCGATCTTCTTTAGCATTTATAGCAAGCGCGATAAGCTGACCAAGGACCAACGCCGCCAGGTGCAGCAACATACCGGTCTCAAGCCTCGCAACATCACTTACTGGTTTTCGAATCATAAACGTCGCTTCCAAACTTCTCTTCACGTGTTCAAGGAAACCGTGCGGGCATCCAATGGAAAGATCAAGACTTACGACGACTTTTTAAGATGGCGCCTTGATCGTGGGTTGCCAGAGGAAGTCATGGAAAGTGAGCTCGACAATATTCCTGCTGTCGATTCTCCTACATCAGTTGAGGATACCACAGAAAGCGCAGTAAGTTCTTAATTATTAAACCTTACTCGTTCTTGCTTCAGTTCGCAAAAAAATTCTTTCCTGCTCACCCTACTTTTATCATATATCTTAATTAAATAAAAAAAAGTTGCAGTACTAGTACAATGGTTGTTTTTCATTGAATCACTTTCATTGTTGACACCTGACAATGAGTTAGTTGATCCTGTTAAAGATAATGCAGTAAGATGTCAAATTTGGGGAAACGGGGGGGGGGGATTCAGGGTCTGATGCACAAAAATGCTTTATAAAAGGGGAACACCTGCAAGTAATAACATTACATATGATATCAGATCAGCCAGAGATTGATAACTACGTATCATAACAACATTCTAAAACTGTCTTGACTGCAAGTGTCTTTGATGGAGAAAAAGTTCTAAAAGAATGAAATTAGTTGAGCGTAGCCAATCGTATTCATAACCGAGAGCATGTCTGTAATCTAATCCAACCGGCCCACGTGATACCTTAGCAGGATCAGCTATTGTGAATAGACTATTATGAACACGTAGAGAAAATGTCGAGCCCTTATTCGTTGACATCTTGCAACCAGTTTTAAAACGTTTTTCGCTCCTATGATCTTGTGTTGCGTATTTACTTATAAAATCCAAGATTTGGAATGTCGTGCTTGATCTAGTGCGCTTATTGGGGTAAAAAGAAGAGTAATCGTTGCCACTGAATGTAGACTCATGCGCCGCCCGAACCCCTTCCTCCTATTGAGGAATTTAAGTTCAAATGGGAGTATGCTAGTAGTAGATCACGATACTTTATATTTGTGCCAACGATTTTGTCGTCTTTCTTTTCTTTCTTTTTCTCTCTCTTTTTTCTCTTTACATTTTTTTTGCTCATTATAACAATATGAAGTCAAAGCATAACAAGATACGATTTGCCCTGGTACCTTTTTGTATGGGAATGGCGAACATTTACCTGCGAAAGGTCGATCTTTTGGAGCCTTTTTACGCGCAGTATCAGTGGGCAAACGCAATCGTTCTGAGCCTGATCGGATCTGTTGTATCACTGGCGCTTGCTTGGGATCATATCAAGACGCCTATCATGTTCATGTATTCATGCTTTTTAAAGCCACTCGGACACCATGGGGACGCACAAAGCCGCCTCGAATCCTTTTATCAGGGACAAGCTCATAGTAAGTTACGCTTTTGATGTGGAAACCTGCATCTTGCCCCCCCCCCAAATAAATGTAACAACAGTAACATAAACTTTATACCGAACTTAACCCCTGAATTCATCTTTTTTTTTTTATCTTAGTCTATGACGACTCGCGTGGTAAACTATTACGAGGTCGTAAGACTATGCTTCGATTGTGTGCAGCACAACTCAAGGATCAAATGGCAAATGGGATCACGGCACGTAAACCTGTATGGATTGACTTGGGAGGAGGAACAGGTTATATAAGAGTTAAGGGGCGTGTCCATGAATGGTATGCTAAACAAAAAGGTTATAGGTTGGAATATCGAGCAGATGCATGCCTACTTCCCGATTGAGAACTTTGAAAATGTAATCCTGGTCGACTTGACACCCTCTTTGTGCAAGATTGCCCGCGAAAGGTTCAAGCAGCGCGGATGGAACAATGTTATTGTCTTGTGTCAAGATGCAGCCAACTTTGAAGCGCCATTCCCAGTGGAAGGCAACACGCAATTAGTAACCATGTCATACTCACGTAAGTGTCAACTGGTTTCCATGGAACCGTAACGTTAACATGCTCTCAAAACAGTATCAATGATGGACAACTATTTCCCAATTGTAGATCGAGTCCAATCGCTTTTGTCACCGGATGGTTTATATGGGGTTGTGGACTTTTACGTGTCGGGCAAATCCAATGCTCCTGCCGAAGCCCATTCACCGCAAGACAATCGTCAGTGTAGCTGGTTGTCGCGATTCTTTTGGCACATTTGGTTCGATTTTGATCATATCAACCTTTCACCTGGCCGTCGCGATTATCTTGAATACAAGTTTGACACTGTCAAAAGCTTGAGCCGCAGAAACCACTTTGTGGTCCCTTACATGATCCAGATCCCTTATTACATTTGGCTCGGTTGTTCCCATGCAAGGGGTCAGTTTATCTCTGCCCCGTCGGTATCATCAAGCAGTGGTGCTAGTGATTGCTCCGCGTCTCCTAAGTTGGGCCCTCTGCTCGAGTCGCGGCGACAGTGGCGCCTGGAATATGACCCGTCATTGCCCTGTCATACCCAGTTCCGTACCTATGTTTACGCCTTTACCTGGGAGGATCCACGAGTCGATCTGCAACATCTTGATTTGTCAAGTGATGATGTGATGCTTGTCATCACTTCGGCAGGTGACAATGCTCTCGAATATGCCATTGCTGCTCAACCAAAACGAATTCACTGTGTTGATATGAATCCTTGTCAGGTAAAAGTAAAAAGGAAGTACTTTCAACAAGTTGGGCTCATGCGGAAGGGTATAGAATCACCTGTTGGAGCTGAAACTCGCTAGCATTGCTTCGTTGTCGTATAAGGACTTTTGGCGTATGTTTGGTGACGGACAGCACCCACACTTTGCCAGCCTGTTACACGATACAATTTCTCCACAGCTGAGTTCGTATGCCTTCCAATACTGGTCGCAATATGCCGATCGATTCTCGCAGCAGTTTTATCGATCTGGCTATTCCGGTCTTGCCCTGGTGATTTTTGAATGGTGGAGTAGAGCCATGGGGGTTACGAAGGATGTGGAAAATATGTGTCATGCAGAGACTATTGGGGAGCAGGAAAGGATCTGGAGTGAACGTATTCGTCCTGCTCTTTTCACTCAAGTCATCCAAAAGCTGCTGGCTAATCCAATGTTCCTATGGAACGCACTAGGAGGTAAAGATATAGAGAGGCCTTTAGATAGATGCATTTGTTCTAACACTTATCGATCGTGCAGTGCCCATCAACCAAATGAACATGTTCTTGAAGGAGTGCACAACGCGCGAATACGCTGAGAATACCTTTGATCCCATGCCAGCACATTCCTTATTACGGAACGACCAGTACTTTTACTATCTTTGCATGATGCAGCATTATACCCGGGAATCGTGCCCGACCTATCTTACCGAGGAGGGATTCAACATCCTTAAAGTAAGTAACAGGCTTGAGTGATTGTATCTGTGCTAGATATCAACACAACTATTATCAAAGAACACCGACGCGATGGATGCATTCCAATTACATACGGATTCAATTCTCAATACGCTACAGAGTCTACCAAGCAATTACTTGACACGGATGGTTGTAATGGATCATATGGACTGGTTCGATCCCGAGAATCACAGCCAGCTGGATTCGCAAATCGCCGAGATGGTACGCACACTACAGCCAGGCGGCCGTGTTTATTGGCGCAGTGCAGGCACGCAGCCTTGGTACAATACGCTATTCGAGAAGGCTGGATTCCAGGTTGAACCATTGTCGATTCGTCGACCTGGCCAATCCATCGATCGCGTCAATATGTATGCAAGCTTTTACCAAGCTACTTTAATGTGTAAAACAACTTAAACTCTATAGTTCCTTTTTCCATCCCTTTTTTTCTATATACATAAACTTCGTTCGGTTTTTATTTGGCTTGTTGCTAACCGACTAACAAAGGTTAAATATGCGTTGAATGTTCGTCGTCTCGCTGCTCATTGCACTCCTTTTTTTTTGCTTGTTGCTCTTTTTTATAAGAATGCGATGGGAGTTAAAAAAAGTAGGGGTGTTACCTAATCTCTACTTATTGTTGTCATTGCTGCCCCGTTCGCCAAATGCTTATGGCAGTATGTAAGGGGAAGTTGTGTGTAAATGAGTATCCTCCTTGCTGCGTCTATTAATTCATTATTCCTAAACCAATCCATCGGACATAGTTGGCAATGAAAATTACGAATTTGAAAAGTGAAAACCGGCTTGGCGAACGGATCTTTTAAAAAAAAGACATCAGTTGCTATGTGAATTCTTGATTAAGGGATAGCACCCCTTTAACCATATACACGAGCCATTTTCTCGGAATTGAATGTGATGGATATCTCCTTTTAGCATCCGAATAGAAATGTAGGAGCAAAATTACGCTTACTGCCATCACGCGACACTGTATGTCCTTTGTATATATATAAAGGAGAGAAAGGGTGCGAAGGAGGTATATAAGATTAAATACTTCTTCTTCACAATCATTCATTCATAGCTGACACATTCCATTCGTTATATATTATTATAAAAAGACTATGAAGTTAGGAAAGATCTTGATGATTGGTGCTTGGCTATGCGCGCTGTGTGTGTCAGCGGCACCATCCGACGGCAAAAATGTCCAGTATTCCGTCGTAGCATTCCCTGACGCAAACCAGGGTGTAGGTGTCTCGGTTGGAGGACAGCTATACACATTACAACCGAGCCAAGACAATCCAAACCTGTTTACCGGCACTGCACCCTACGGACAAGTTTATCAATACGCCATTACTGATGGCAAGAATACTGTCAAGAGCGAGACGGAAAAACGGTCATTAGCTCAGAATGCAGCAACCACCGGCAACGAGTTTTTCGATAGAGCGCCGACAGTCCACAGTGTACCAGAAATACCACAGGCGTTTAACCCAATCTTTCCTCGTAAATATCATTTCAAGCGAAAGAAGCAAAGAGTTTTTGTGAGCTAATACGATTTTTTTTGTTTAGCACTATTTACCAACATGAACAATTCAAACGAAGTTGCAACCATGATTTTGAACGTCGACGAGCAAGCTTTTGGGTTAATTTGCGAGCAGCCTCTTCAAAAGCATAAACAGGCTCAGGTATTCAAGTTGACGTACATAAGCAATTCTGAAATCCATACGTTCACCAATGCCGGCATCGACAACAGCGGTCAATCGACTAAAGAATATAATCGACAATCGTTCGAAATCGACTTAAACCAGTTTGTTACAGACAAGAATGCCGTTAAACAGCTTTTGTTTGGCCGTACGGTGTTCAAATTACGTGGTGAACAAACCGATCCTTCATTCATGTAAGTAATTTTAATTTTAGTTCCATAAAAAATCAAAGCTAATCCGTCAAAAAGGCGCGAGAAATTGGTCATGGATATGCTTGCTGCCTCAGGCGCTGCCACATTGTCTTCTAGTTGGGTTCGCGTCTTTGTTAATGGTCGAGCACTTGGCTTGTTTTTGATGACAGACGATGCTTCGACCCATTTTATCGACAATGCTCTTCACGCAGGTGATTGGTCTTATGCATATGCAGGTATAAACATAAACATAAGCTAGTGGAATACTTTTTCTCATCGGATAATCAGGTCCTACGTATAAGGGAAATGCTATCGATCCCGAGAATTGTGCCAACTTGGCTTACCTTGGCGATGATCCGGTTGCCTACTCACAAGACATCTATAAGCTCAAAGACAAGGGCGAGGCCAAGGATCTAAAAAAGGAAAATGAAACGCTTCCTCTGATTGGCTTTATCCGAGAGCTGAGCAAGATCGATCCTAAGATCGCCACGGATGAACAGCACAGGGGCGATCTTGAAAAACTCATTGATCCTCACAACCTTATGCTGCACATGGCCATAAATTACCTGGTTGGCTCATGGGATGGTTTCTGGTTTCAGGTAATTCTTCAAAAGTCAAAAGGGTTAAAGTTTTTGTTTACGCATAGATATTTTACTTGTATAGGCAAGCAACTTTTATCTCACTCAAGATTTGCAATCCAAACTGTGGGCGTTGATTGCGTACGACTTTGACGAAACGTTGGGCAACGGCGTTGAGACTGCTGGATTTGTAAATGTACGATATCAAGCATACACACCAACGACCGTAAAGCGACCTTTGATCGACGCGATTCTCGAATCACCGTACTACCGTGGAGAGTTTGAAAAGATTCTCAAGACTCTAGTGAAAAAGTTTTTCAAGCCAAGCATTGTCAAGCCACGTTTGGAAGCATGGAAAAAGATGCTAAGCCAAGATATTGCATGGGATCGTTCCTTACCTGCACATTCACCCGGTCAGAAGCTTACATGGACTACTGCCGATTTTGAAGCGAGCGCCCTTGGCACTGGTGGTGGTCTTGTTGGTAACTCGGATCTTAGTTTATCTATTGCCGATTGGGTCCAACAACGGTCAGAACTGGTTTGCAAGCAATTCGGCATCTCGGATAACGATGATCTCCAGCCGATCGGACCGTACGCCGGTGGCCGTGTAATGGATGGATCGGGTCATGTCCAAGATCATGCGTCGTCGCCTCAGCAACATGATCAACACGCTGATACTGTTGCACCAGGAGGCACCACAATGAGCGCTACAGCGGGTGCTCCTCATAATTCTCCTCTCAATGTGCTTCTTTTCATTTCTATCATTATCACAGTATTTTGGTAATTTGCATCCAATTAATTAACTTTTTACTCGTTCTTTTTTTTCTGCATAACGTAACATCATAAACAATTGTGGAGATTCATAAATTTCAAATAATAATCAGTAAATGGAATCTGAAGAAACTTTTACATTTCTTTTTTTCTTTCTTGTCTCCTTATTTTTTCTAGACGCCCTCCTACAATGAATATACCATAAACGCTATTATTTTTGTTTGCCACGCTTCTTCTGTCACACTTGACACCATGGAATAGTCGGAACGAACAGACGCCCATATATTTTTTGTTTTGAAAGGTATAATTAGTCATGCTTGCCTTTCACCCAGTTCAATGCACCTCATCCTTAAATTAGCCATGTCGCCTCAACACCAAAATTTTTTTATTTGGGCGATTCAATATGGCTGAGCATACGTTTCGGACAAATTTTACTACAGACCTCATGTACAACACTGAGCCCCCTCGTCTATAATGATTGACACACACAAAAGAGTAAATAAACGAACTATCTTTCCGCATTTTCCATATGTACGCGTTGCGACTTATTAGCCATAGAACACACGTAATAAGTGCCGTATATATATAAAATAACGGAACTTGAGTGCCTAGGAAAAACGGTTCCTTCCTCTTTTTTCCTTACAAATGATTGCCCAAACATCGCTGCTGGTGATCCAAATGTTACTCTTATGCACGGCGATCCGTGCTGTAGAGTATTCGGTTATTGTCTTTCCTCCCCAGGGCGCACAGTCCGTTGTTGTGTCTATCAATGGGCAAAACCACCCTTTGACCCCTCGACAAGTCATCCCCAATCTTTATACAGGCACTGCACCGGCACCGACCGAAACTTATAATTATGCTATTTTGGACGTTCAGGGCAATGTTATGGTGTCGGAGCCCATACAAAGGAGACTGGCAACTGGTGAATCTAGCGGAAACGAGTTCTTTAACAGAACTACACTCCATCAAGTACCCGAACTTGCGCAAGCTTACCACCCGATATATCCACGTATGTGATTTACAGGCTACGCGGTCTGTTTTTTTTTTGTTTTACTAAATCGTTATATAGCACTATTTAGCAATATGAACAAATCAGATGAAATTGCCACAATCATTTTGCAAGCTAATATGACTGCCGTCAATGAAATCCTGTCTGAACCACTTGGTGACCATGAATACGCACTGGTGCAGTCAATGACCTATATAAATAGTCAAGAGATCTTTACATTCAGCAATTCCGGTTTCCGAAACAGTGGCAAGTCAAGCAAGGACTTTACTCGACAATCGTTCAAGATCAAGTTGAACGAGTACCGCACAGGCCAAGAAGAAAAACAATTGCTCTATGGTCGAACAACTGTAAAGTTGCGTGCCCAGCCTGCCGATCCAACGATGATGTAAGTCATGATATACCTTCTTCATTGCTTTGATATTCATCGACATTACAGGAGAGAGAAATTGGCGTTTGATTGTTTGGCGGCTTCTGGTGCTGCTACCTTGGGTGCCTCGTTTGCTCGACTTTTCATCAATGGCGAGCCATTCGGCCTGTATTTAATGATCGACGACGCAACAACAAGCTTCATTGATAATGTTTTGCACGGCGGCGATCACGAATATCCACACACCGGTAATTCGGGAAAACATATGAGGACGACGATCTCTAATATTTGTTTTGTTTCAGGTCCAACTTACAAAGGTAATGCAGTAAATCCTCAAGAAGAAGCCAACCTCGTTTACCACGGTGAAAATCAGACACTATATCCGGAATCTCTTTACGAATTGGAAGATGAAGGTCGCAATGGTGATCTGTTCCCGAACAAATCAGATGAAATCGTCCCACTGATCGGATTTATGCGAGATCTGAGTACGATTCAACTCGCACAAGATTCTGAAAACCGCGGTAACCTCAGCAACCTTATGGATAACCCACATCAAACCTTACTTCATCTTGCCATAAATTTTTTATCGGGAGCTTGGGATGGCGTATGGCACCAGGTAAACAACTTTTTTTTTCAGGAAAGCATAATTTTTCTAAAATTATATATCCAGGCAAGCAATTACTATCTGAACCAAGATTTGGATTCAAAGCGTTGGACGTTGATCAGTTATGATTATGACGAAGTGTTTGGTCTCGGTTCAGAGCCATATATGGTCTCAACACCATATCAAAATTTTTCGCGAGCCAGCTCACAACGACCACTTGTTGATGTCTATCTCGAATCTCCCTACTGGCGCGGTGAATTTGAACGTATTCTGCAAACCTTGGTCAAACGATTTTTCAAGCCCAGCGTAATCGATCCTCGATTGGATGCTTGGCAAACTATGCTGCGAGCCGATGTTGAATGGGACCTGTCATTGCCGGTCAGGTCGCCGGGCACGATCAATACCACGTGGACTATTTGGAACTTTGACAATAATATCCGAAATTCTGATGGCCAATTCATGGGACTCAAGGAATGGGTGAGTCGTCGCTCAGCAGCTGTTTGCGAGCAACTTGGTATTACGGATGAGGATGATCTTCCGCCACTTGGTCCTTATCAACAGGATTCAAGAAGGCCACCAAATGAACAAACCGATTTGGAACCATCGGCTGCTTCTAATCAGCAATATAATTATTACTTGCTATTCTGTACAGCACTATCTGGGTTGTATTTATTCGCCTTGGCATAGATTTGATGTACTTTACCTTATACTTTATAAAAATAAACCGAAAGATCATATGCACAAACATTCCCGCGGGACTTATAAACATCTCAAGTCCAAAAGAATCGCGTTCCGAGATCTTGAGTTACCTAATTTGTAGCAGAGTATTTCTAGAAGAACAACGCAGCGACCAGTAAGAAACCGGCATTTTTGGTATTGGCTTAGGTTAAACCGCAATGATCGAAGCAAAAATGTCGGGTATCACATGATGGATTCATGGTTGCTACCAATACATTTACATTAAGAGATGATTGCCTACGTATGCCTATATCTAAAGGCGATGATTAGCCTGTGGATGGTTTACCGACTCACGAAAGCAGGATTTCTTTTAACTTGGGAAAAAATCGTGAGAAATATGTCAGAAAAATAAGCAATTCTGAAGATATGGAAAAATAGGGCGGTTTTCACATATGTATACTGGGCACATTTCACGCCGACTGATAACATTATACAATGAATGTGGTCTATATTGATAAAAAGTAATACAGTGGTCGTTTTATATAACGATACGATGGTGCAGCCCAAACTTTATCGTTATATAAAATGGGATTTTGGCAGTGATTACCGTTTTGGTGCATCGAGAATTGTATCGTCATATCGAATTATCGTTATATAAAATATCATTATATAAAGCGGCCACTGTACATGTGCTTTTGATCCCGTAATTGCATATTTGATATCGAAGTTTTCCCATATCTCAATATATTTCCCATAATTTTTTCTAAGGTGCTTAACCACGAGAGCATCGTTTTAGCAGAGTGACAACAAGTATTTATGATGTGTACATATTCTCCTGTTCACAAAACAATCGCTGTTAAGGAAGCCAGAAGTGTGATAAAAGAAGGGTAAAAACTTATAACAATTGAAAGTCGCTGAGACCGGAGTAGAGCTCTGTTATAAGATTGCCTCTCTCGGTATTCTATGATAGTACTCTATTTATACTGGTCTGTTCGGATCATCGTTCATTATGATATTCTGGCCCTTCTTTCATCGGATATTGATTTAGTGTCTTTTCATTTCTTTAGTGCGTCGGTTATCTCTTTAGACTCGCACTAAGGGATATATGCCCTGATTACTTTTATCCGATTTCTCGTTCTTCTGAATTATCATGTCAACCACGACAAAAAGTGATATACATGTCGAAAAGCTGATTTAGGTAAACACAACCATGTAGTAATAAGAGCCAAAATTTTTTAAAGAAGAAGCTTCTTTCCTTCTGACAAAACTAACAGGCGTTCTATTAGGCGCAAATTACATAGTTATAGCTCAAAGACAGTCTGTTCAGTCACTTTATTGGCGTATAAATAATTCGGAACTTTGTATTTACTAAGAAGTTCGTTTCATGCCATTACACGGCTTTAACCAATCGATAAGCTTGCCGTAATCTATAGTCTTGTTGTACGATATTTAGACAAACGAGGGACATTTATGTAATCTTAGTATCGTTCGTTCGCGCAGTCCAAAGTTAAGCACTCCCAGGACGATACTTTACTGCTTTTAGAACGAAGGTCCGGTTCTCTTATCGTACTAGTGGGACGGATTATTACACGAACTACGGCTCGAGAGTTACACGTTAAGAATGGAGTTTTGTGAACACGTTTAACATACTCAAAGCTCGTAGTCATGTATGAGCTAAAAATAATACGCTAATGTGGCAAATACTCACACTATATGCATGTCGCCGCTTATGAATAAGAATCTTCTGTAATGTTCTCTTTTCGCCATCGTCTTTTTTTAAACGATATTTAGCTAGTCCGATTACCCTTAACGCACCGATCTTATGCACTTGACCCGTTCCCTTCCATCCATTAAATGCCGTCCCTTGAACTTTGAACACCCGAAGTTTCGACATTGTCCATTTTTGCGCAAAAAAGTGAAATGTAAGCGTATAGATCAGAAAACATAGTTGGTAATTTTATTGTTATGGTATATATATCAAAGACGACAAATCGGTAAAAGGAATTATAGTAACATCATCTAATAGTAATAACTATTTTCGTTGTCTTTAGTTGGGTTGCTACTTTTATTGCGTCCGAATCCAGTCGACGCTTGAGATTGGCTGAACTCCAGGTACGCGTTAGCCATTGTCTCTTTCTTGCGATCTTTTTTTCGCTTTCGGCAAGCCCAAAGTAATCCAATGCCCGCAATGACTATTAGCCCAGCAACGATGCCAACAACGATAAAGATCACCGGTGATCCACCCTTCTCATCAGGATGTGTATAGCTTGATGGTAACTGGGTAGGAACATAATTATTGGCTGGGTTATGAGGATCTTGACCACGAAATGGATTCTCTTGACGATCATTATTGCCATACTGGTCATTTTGTTGACCGTTTTGCTGGCCATAGCCGTTCTGCTGCTGCTGGTTATTGTAACCGTTATTGTTGTTATTTTGTTGGCTATTATTATTATTACTACTATTATTGTTGTTGCTGTTATTGTTGTTATTGCTGTTGCTACTACTGCCATTGTTATTATTATTGTTGCTGTTTTGCTGCTGTTGGTTATTGTAGTCATGTTGTTGCTGTTGCTGCTGGTTATTGTAGTCACGCTGCTGCTGCTGCTGCTGCTGCTGCTGTTGGTTATTATTATTATTATTGTTACTACTACTGTAGTTGTTGCTGTTATTGTTGTTGCTAGAGTTATCTGAAGAAGAGTAGTTGTCCGAGTAGGAATCGTACATAGCAACAGCAGGCACACCCATGATTACCAATGACTTAACAGGACAGATGAAAAAGAGAATATATTCAAAAGGTGAGCTTACTAGGAGAAGCTATACACTTATATATATGTTCCAATACGTATTAATTATGATAGCTGCAAAGACATATTCGGCTCTATCCGCCAATGGGGATCCAATGAGTAGTCGTGAAAATATAGTTGCACGGTCTGCATTGATTTCTCCTTGAGGAGGACATGATCTCGAAGGAAGTATAATGCATATTTTTCTAAACGGGCGCAAATTTGACGCGAAATCAGTGCTTTTCAGAAAGGAGGGGGGGGGCGAGTGGAAAAACAGCCACTCCTTCAATCCATGCACTCAACCCTAGTATGTTATATGGGATGCCCCTTTTCGTGGTCACATGCACATATACATACTCATATGTATGGGCTGTTGTTACAACCTGTCAACAACCCAACAATTGTGAAAACATGATTCGTCTTTTTGGTATGCCAACTTTTCCGGGTAATGAGCTAATCTTTTTGCTATGCCGATCTTAGGGTCCCTTTTCCCTCTTTCTTTAATGGAAAACGATACTTATAGGGATCGTTAGGATTAGTTAATGCAGATCTAATTTATACTATTAATCACCGGATGTTTGGGAATAAGTTTTAAAAAGGGCTAAAAACACACAAGATATCTATCTCTTTTATAACCTTGTTTTTTATATATATCAGCCCTTAACCCGTAAAAAAAATAACCGATTGAAGTTAGTTAACTTTTTACTACTGCTATTACACGTTGCTGTACGGAAAGCCTTTGTAGGATGTACTATGTAAGGAGGTACAGTTCCATACAGAAGCGCTAAATCTGTTATGCATACTCCTCGATATGGCTACCTCTCCTTGGAAACGAGGATGCATTTTTTCTAAATAATGGCATGTGTTGTACATTTAGAGGAATTCTATTTTGCCTCGCGACCTTCAAACTTCTCAGATTTGACGATTGAAGATAACAAAAGATGAGAAGGGAAGGTACAGCGAAGGGAGTAACGGAAATTGCTCCGGGCGGATGTGTAGAATATTTACAGGAGCTTTTATTACCTGGCATCACATCACATCCTGCTAGTCAAACTATGTTGTAGTTTTGCATTTTTGACAAAAAAAGGCTAGAGAGCACTTTTCGATCGATCTCCCGTATCGCTTCAGGGTAAACGCTTTTGGGGCTCCGTACACCTAGATTCCACTTGGCATTAACCTTGTCCGAGACAACTGCTCCTAGTTGTCATTCAGGGGATTAGCAGCCTTTTCATGCATCCCCAGTTTTTGATTCTATACAAAATAGGAATATTATACTGGGATACCATCTACGCGTAAGGCCGTTTTAACTAAAAATGTCAAATCCAATGAGTGAATAAAAAGGAAAAGCGTCACTGTGAAGGAGTATCGGTGCTTACTATATCGTCATTACCCTTTTAACATACACTCGAACTTTAACCCTCTCCTAACCTAGTTCCGACGCACAGCCTTGTTTTAAGATTCTTTGTCGTTGACTTTTTTTTCAAGTGTACAATTACCCAGACCAAACCTGCCGTTTTGATACAGACAGAAACTTAACCCCTTGGTCCCTTGGAGGACAGCTACTATGTACGATTATATTGATATAGTATCGACGATGTACGCCTGCATCATATCACATTAGGTTGGATCGTGGCCAGAGGAGATCGATCCGATATGGTTCATGATCCAAGTAATAATGGAATGCGTGATCGGCGGATTGGCGAAAGACCATGCGCTTGCTATTGATTGCGGTAAACTCGGCTACTTGCCGATCCCCACAGCAACGTCTTTTCGGTGGATGTTGGCTGAGGAAGGAAAATACCAGGCTTTTTTGGCGTGAAATAGACATTGTTACATAGGCGTTCTCTCATAGAGGTCCCAGTGTTCTTGGTGGGATATGCAAGTATCGGGCGCAGCACAATGTTTACCTCGGCCAAGTCCTTCAATATGGATAGTATTACATATACAAATGGGATAAGGTTGTTGGATTTTAATTACTACAGCGTTGCTTTTTTTTACAATACGGAACGGAAACATGTTTGATGTGAAGGTATAGAGAGAGTCTATTGATTAATTGAAGCGGATCGTTACATGTACGTAACTTTGGTGCCCATTTGAACCGTTTGCCACAGTTTGTTGAGGGCAAGTCTCACTGGCTCGGACCACCGCCCACGGAACCCGCGTAACAATCCAATCAACGCAAGAATCATCAAGAGCGCCGCTAATGGTGTCGATGATCCATTGGCGAAGAGCTGACGAACCCACTCCTTGAATGCAGCGGGACTTCGTTGTTCGAGAGGGCGTCGGGACGTCGTGGAATTTCTGGATAACTGGCGGTCGGTGGATGGTTGTCTATCGTCGGTAAACGAGGACGATGAGGATGATGACACGGAAAGTGAACGGGTGTGTTGAGTATTCTCGGCGATAACGTGACCGTTCGCCTGTTTTTCATGCGCTTCTGCCATTTCCTTTTCTGCTCGTTCCCGTTCTTCTTGTAACCGAGCCCGCTCTTTCTCCTCCGCCAGTCTGGCCAGACGCTCGGCGTTCTTTTGTTGCTCGATCTTCTTTTGGCGTTCCCGTGCGATCTTTTGTTCACTCTCACGCACGTATGCTTGCAGAGTCTGGAATTGGGAATAACCCATGTTAGCATTCCTTGACGAGTATACTCCAGCCACACAGCGCCCACGACTACATTACGTCTTTCTTTTCGTCGGATATCAAAGGGTTGTAATGTACGAATGAGATGGCAGTTTCATAATCCCTCATGGCCGGCAAAATCTGTGTCACGTACAGATCAATTGCTTCCATGCAGCCGTTGTAATAGACGTCGGTGGAGGACGATGATCCTTCCTGGGCAGCAATTCCCGAGATGTAATCCATCGTAGCGTCCTGCATGTTCGCATACCACTGTTCGACAATCTGTCGCCCAACATTCACAACATCCAGCTTGAGCGTCATCACCAAGCTATACACAGCCAATTAGCTCCTTCCCCATACAACCAGAAATAGAGTAGCATACCAAGAGGATACAAGACGCGGGTCGACATTACCCGGGCCGCCGTAACCATCCCCCAGCAGTTGCCACATCTCATGAACAAACTGATCGTGGCTCTTGGCTGCAGACGGTGACAGAGCGAAAAGTTTCGTCACATGCGGTGTGAGTTTGTCTTGTGTCAACAGCGTTGTTGCAATGTTCAAGTAGAGTGTCCAAATTGAATAGCGCAATGCTTCCAGTTCGTGGATATCCTCATTGCTGAGTGAACCGTTGTTTTCGGCATTTGGCTTGGGCAATCGTGCAATGGCTTTAACGCATGTGGTTGCAGCCGTCGTATACTTTGTCAGCAAGTAGAATCTGAGGGCTTTTTGGTATTGAGATTGCACAGACGTTAAATGGGCCATTTGGGAGAGTTGGGGGGTTTTGCAAAGGGGGTTCCTTTTGGTATTACTGCTGACAAAAGGTAATTTTCTCACATCATGAATGAATCTTAAGCCGAAATCTTATTGAACAACCGACCGAATAATGGAGTTTTTCCGAAAACGGTGGATGGTGGTATAAGCACAAACCCTGTTTCTTTGTTTGGTTTCCTGCCATCACACCGTATTACCCCACATTTGTAACATCAGCGTGCAGTGTTGTTGTGGAATTTGCTAACTCGACTTGCTGATCAGCATAACAACATTGTCCCCGTGGTTACCCTTAGATGAGGTGATCGCTCACCAGCCTGCCACCAGCCATGTGCATGCTGCTATGCAGCGGGTAATGCGTTCCGGCAACATGCGCTCCTTGTTTATATAAAGGGCCTTGACTCCTTAGTATAGCCTTGTCCTAGATTAGATACCAAGGAGTTCACTAATCTATTACGCCGTGTATGCAATAGCTTCTCCCAGAGCATAGCCTTTCAATAACGACAGTAATACATGTGATATCCATCAACGGTAACTCACTTTATAGTAGCATTTAATTTTCCACACAGATCATGCTTGTTCCGAATGAATCTGTACCTATCACATGCTCTGCGTTCCCAACTGCTGGTGCGCATGATCGAAACTTTACTCTTGCGCGGGACTTTATTTTCAGACATTCCGAATGGGAAAAGTCCATCAACTTGTATAGGATATCTCTATCAATGCGATGCTTGCAGTGGTATAATACAGGCTGATGCTTTGATGGGTGCATCTGCCTTTCTAAAGATGCTGAAAGTTTCTTGTCGTGTCGAATATCTACGTAAATCTGACACTGATAGCGCAAAATATACTTCCTTCAGGTGCGCAAGGTCACCCGATGTTTCCCATATTCAGTCACTTATGCAGCCATACTGTATGTAACCTGTTATAGTAACAGAATATCCTTGTCAAACCCAATATTGCATGACGAGATAGAGAAAGTTCATCATGGGGAGGGTTGGTGTGAGAATCGAACCTAGAACTTCTAACGTCTCGTAGATGGCTTTAATTATTTTGCTCAGGACAAGCAGGTCGGCTTGAAGTTTGCTGATTACTACCAAAAGACTTGGGACCGAGCATGCGAGTGATACTGATGTATAAGGCAGAGGCAAATAGCCGCTATCGATATATGTGAATATGGCGACAATGAAAGGGCATAGTTAGAATATCTGATGTAAAGCATCGCACCAGTTAATCTGCGGTACAAGGACAAGCTTTGCGAAACCGGACATAGAAAAGGAATGTTTTTGAGATGGTAAGTACTTTTTGCAACGTTTTTTGATATATTCGGGAAGTATTCAAAGCTGAGACATGTAATTGAAAGTTGTATATATTTCTTAAGGCTCATGAGGACAGAGGACGTATGAAAGTAGTAGCCCGAGGTGAGACGAACTTTTTTTAGTTCTCGAAAGCTTGCTAAAAGTAAGAAGAAACCAGAGGAACGACATAGCGACTTAGTCAAGTAAATTAGCAGTACTTTCAGTGTCGCGACCCTTTTTCAGTATTGTTCTGCGCCTCTATATCGTAGATACATTTGGATATACACATACTAAAAAAGATATAATTTACAAATGAGTACGTATCCTTCCTGTCACTTAGTTATGATTCTTTACCCCGATGATATTCGGCTTGATACAGTAAATGACCCCCATTCACAAGTTTATATCTTTCTGAGATCGAGGGCTCTCCTCTTTTTTCAAACACAGCATAGTCAGGGCCTAACACGGCCACAGCAAATGATGTGTCAGAGGGAAAGTGGGCCTCCTTGGCTTGAAAAGCCTCTTTTTTTTTGTTACTCTTCGTTACTGACTCACACTACATACGGCCATACCGACAAGTCCGCTTGACGACGCACAGCGCACAGACCCCTGTTTATTCCAGACCGGCTGAATTAATTGCACCTGTACACACGCCTTCAACTCCGTCTTCCCCAGGGTGATTCGCGTTTGATATGGCAAGAAGCATACCAGCATAAAACTTTAAGACTATGCTGTTTCAAACATCAAGCGTAACTGGGCTACTGCTTCTTGAATACCTCTGTTGACAAATTTTAAAACAAGACGCCCAGAGAATTCGGACCATATCGTGTGAAAAGTGGCAACACTGCTCTCCGCCAACAGATGTGTGCAACCTTCGTCTTTTTCCACGATGCGCTTTTCATAGCTGAATCACCCGATCTTGACTCTTTTCATCAACCTACAACTGGATCGCTGGTGACATAGCGACATGAGATTCGCTGTCACTGTACAAACTCGACACGATTGATAATGGTTTCCAAGCCAACAATATGCCATTACGAACTTTAACCATGATTTCGTTAACAATCCGCGGCATGACGAACCACAATGCAATGTATTAGTAAATACACACCACAAGTTATCTGTTGCATATCCACCTGCGCCGATGTACGCGAATCAGCCGAAGGTATAGCCCAGGCAAGAAGGTCAGCCACTCGGTAAACATATGTTCTGTGTAAAACAAACAGGATGACGAAATTGAAGTGTTTGGAGGGAATTGAGGAAACTCCAGGCTTTTCACTTTATCTAAATGGTTGTTCAACATTGCATTCGTCACACAAAAAGTTGGCATCAAAGAATCCTCGACTACCGCTGCTTTTCGCCAGTATAATCGCGTCGTGACATATCTGGCAAGATAAGTTCTCCTAGGTCTGATGTTGTTTGTATGTGGACACTCCAGCTGAAGCCTAGGCTCCAAATTCATGCGGTCTTGGATGATTTTCAGCATGGTGCAGCTTTCTTTGAATTATTCAACGGCGTACGGGCTATTACTTAGCTTTTGCGAAGGAGTCTGTATAGTTCAAAAATTATTATTTATTTTATGGGATGTAATAAACCTGCTTCTAAAGGTGTTAGGCCTCTCCCGTGCGGTTCGAACGTTTCATCAGATTATTACAAAAGTACGATTGATTACGTGCTTGGAAAAAAACCATAAAGGTGAAAAAAAGCAGGTCGGTGTAGTTAGAGGCGGAAGATACATACCAGGAAATCTCCTTCATCAAATGGATGGAGGCCAACAAACAGCGCGAAATTCGACATACCAATATATTGAATACTTAATAATGTCTCTGACATGTTGAAATCAATACAAAGTAGTATACATAGATCGGTTAGCAGTTGTATATACAACAAATGGTCTTCTGATCTTAAGAGGAAGCACTCTTTTACGCTGAGCTTTTTTGGGATTAGGCTTACGCTAGTTTTTTCTAACATATCCCAACTATTTTTACGAATCGTGTACTGTAAATCTATCTGCGCTAATTGCATCATATGGGAGCGGTTACTTCAGAATAGCGGGACAGACGATCCACTTATAGAAGTGCGCGTAAGATCATCTGTTAGCTTAATGGGTTTGATTCATTGATTATTTCTTCATCTGACTAAGGAGAATTACCTTGTTACAGTGTGAACTGTCGAGTATAACGAGTATGATCCGTAAAAATAGAATTGACAGATGCACATCCCTTCATCGAATGTAACACGTGACTATTTGGACGAGAATGGTGTTGGGCTTCCAATGAAAGCGGAGACTGATGCAAAGATTAAACTGAAAAGGGTACGGAAAAAAGGCATCAAAGCGTAGTAAAAAGCGTTTGGGCAACCCGCAGCCGTGTAATAGATATTTCCCTTCCATAGGGCATTATGTCATTTATATGGGTGTGGGACGAAACCTGCTGGAAATGGTATTTTTGGTCTCACGCAGAAATGTGGCGGCGTCCATCAAGAAAGGACAGACTTGATTCCGTACAACCCATCCAGTAACAAATTAACAGATAAGCAACGTAAAAACTTGGAAACTCCAACTACTCGTCATTTTACTTATATCAATCACATTCTGGACAAGAAAAAAAACATGGTTACAATAGATTTACATAGACAACGAATTTATTAATGTGGACGCCACATATAGACGATATCCATATAGAGTAAACCACTTTGTGTCAAAATGTTTTCTTATGTATTGGATCTCACGCTCGGCAGTTACTACGGTCCGTCCCGAGATTTCCATAACAATTGCGAGCTAGAGCACTTTGTACTTCAAGTAATAGCTGCTGAAACTTTACACCCTATCTCTTCGAGCAAACTTGATAAAGAGTATATGTATAAAATACCTTACCCATACTGAATATCAACATAAAAACATCAATATGTTCAATTACGTAGATCATCGTCCTTTTATCGATTTGTCAGAAAAGTACCAAATGAGGCTTTCGTGTACTGAGGTGTGACAATCTCACCATACAAGTCAATTTTTGAACCTTTGGTTGACGCGGTATATTCCCATTTTGCCATTCCCACTCTAACGGCCCAATGCCGACCGAGTAAGTAGGAGTTTCACATAACTTACTTTCATACAAAGATCTAATTATGGCTCCGTGCGGATAGATATAAAAAAGCTTACATATATGTAATAGTTCATATGGATTTTAGAATAAGTAACATAATATAATAACAGAGTGCTTCGAATAGATGGCATGATATCCTGCTTGATCCTTATCAGGCCTATCCATATGGGTCTTGAAAGAATGACTAGTTCACAATATAACACACGTGTGCCTCTTATTTCAGCGTTCCCAGATTACATGAGTGTAATACATATCTATCCAGTCAATTCAAGCCATATAACTAGATGCAACTGGCCTGTCATGAGAATATAATTAAAGTGATCTGGTCGTCCTTATTTTGGATTCGGTACTTTAATTTGTCATCCTGTGCGATTTTTTGCATGTTGACTTTCCGGTCCATAAATGGCAGCCTTTCCGAATTCATTCGAATATGCGATAATGGACAATCATGATTGTAACGTAAAAAAATCAAATTGATTATTATGGTCGAAAAATTCGTCCGGTCAATTATTTGAAGAAAGTCTTGTATGCGCACACGCATGTGACTGTAGATAAGCGTATGGATCTGAAAAGGACGAAATGCGTTCTCGCGACTGTGGAAGGTTCAGCAGAAGAATGAGATCTCCAGGAATTCATCAGCTTAGTATGAAAATAATAGTTTATGCCTTTCCCCACATTTTACATCTGTCGATACTTCTTGACTCCAACTAAAAAGACTTTGAACAATGTACATTTTTCATAAATGTAATAAATGGGCATTGACTTCTGGAGAGAGGATGTTACAAAATGTGATTTAATTCACACGAGGAAAAAAAAAAAAGAATCCAGATCGAGCACGATCATGCCAACAAGAAAGAAAGCGTGCGACATCCCTTGACGTATCATGTCCTCGAGCCCTTCCGAGAATTCCACGTAAACTTTAGACGTTGAAAAAAACGGGGTTGACAGTATGAGAAAATTTTACAAATTGTATGACATTTCAAGTAGTATGTGAGAGAATACATGCCAAAGAAAAATGCTAAATCACATGCTATATAAGCAGCGAGTTTATTGATCTAGCAAAAATACGATAGCCTTTTCACGTATCATTTGTGCCGAGAAAACACCGATTCGAAATCATGGCTGGATCACCACAAGAACAACATAGTAGCGAAAAAACGCAAGTGGTCGTGAAAACGCAATATGGAGAGCAGACGATCAAACAAGAAGAAAGAGTTGATGGAGACGCGTCGTCACGCTTATCCGTATCTTCAGGAGCCAATGATACAGAGAAAGGCAATGGATTCCAGGAGCCCTTTGTCAAGTCCAAAGCCGAAAAGAAACTCGTACGCAAGATCGCTTTCACATTGATCCCCGTCGTTGCATGGATTCTTATGTTACAGGTGCGTGTATATACAACCTTGTTGACCGTGTTGCTGATCTGTTATTGGCTTTTAGTTTGCTGATAAAGCAGCACTTAGTGTATCAGCTGTGCTTGGTATCTATGAAGATATTGACTCTTTGACCGGATCACAATTCTCTTGGCTTGGTTCCATGTTCTTCATTGGACATCTTGCTGTTCAGGTATATTCAACGCGTATTGATATGGAAGCAAGTCATACTAATTGTATCTAAATCATTTAGCCCATCAACAACATCATGTTACAAAAAGTCCCCGTTGGACGGTATCTTGGCATTAACATTTTTCTATGGGGCATTGTAAGTTTTTGACGCAATAGTAATCGCGTTTAATCTTACAATATTCAATATAGGTCATGCTTGGCACGGGTTACTGCCAAAACTTTGCTCAACTTATGGCCATGCGCTTCTTTTTGGGTTTCTTTGAGGGCACGGCTATGCCAAGGTACCACACATATGAGCATCGTAAATAATCTCGTTACTAAAGCGAAGAAAAAATATTAGTGTCTACCTGATTGTGAATACATTGTTCCGGCGCTCGGAGCAAACAACGTACTACGGTGTTGTGACCATGGCTAGTGGATGGGGCTCAATTTTTGCTGGCTTTGTTGCATTTGGTATTTCTGAAATGGGTCATCAACGTGGAATCTACATGTGGCGATGGTATGTACTTTGGGGAATTTTACATGTGTATTAGACAAGACGCTAACAGCATATCTTACCATTTTAGGAACCACATCATTTTCGGTGCCATGACCATTTTGTTGGGTATCATTTGCGTCTTTTTCCTTGTTGATAACCCAAAATCGTGGTTGCTCCGTTTGACCGAGGAAGAACAACATATTGCTGACGAAAGAACCAAGGATAATGCCGTTGTTCGTCACAAGAAAATCAAGTGGGATCAAATGATTGAATCTGTGAAGGAAGTTAGATACTGGTGTATCTGTCTTGCCGTTATGGGTCTCAATATGCAAAACGGTGCGCTTCAAGTTTTCAGTGCTCAATTCATCAGAGAACTGGGTGATTTCACTGTAAGTGAACATCATTTCATCTTTTATTTTCAAATATCTAACCTATGCAAATAGCCTGGCGAGTCCATTCTCCTCAAGGTTCCTGCTGGTACATCATCATTCTTGGGTGTTGTATTTGCTACATTTGTAGCACGCCGTACGAAACAAATCTGCTTTACTGGTGCTTTCATGTCCACGATCAGTTTAATTGGATGTATCATTTTGGCTGTTGTCGAACAAGGTCCTGCCAAGCTGGCCGGTTTCTATATCGCATGGTGGTTGACCGGTGCTTACAGTCTGCTGATTACAACCATTGGTTCCAACGTCTCCGGATACAGCAAAAAGATTTTCTATAACGGCTCATTCGTGGTTTTTTACACTCTCGGCAACTTTATCGGTCCGTTGATGATGATTGAAAATCAAGCTCCCCGATACACTGGTGCAATGATTGGTTTCTGTATTGGTAACGGCGTGGCTATCGTAGCTTACCTCCTTATGCGTTTCATCATGGCCAGAGAGAATAAGAAGCGTTTGGCCAACCCGCCAGAGGAAGCAACTGACGTCACCTTGGACTTGACCGACAAACAAGATAGGAACTTTATTTATCGTCTCTAGTTTCTTTTGCCATTTTACAGTTTTTTTTTCTGTGGACTACATACCACATTGTTATATATTTATATCTGCAATATTTAGTCGTGTACGTAAAAACATAAAAAATAATGTATTTACAAAATCTATTATATTTAAACGAGCCTTAGTCCATTACGCACATCCGGGGTTGACTCTCTCCTCTACGCTTCGTGTCAACACCTTCGTGCTCCATTTCCAGCGGCTCGTTATATTTAAATGTTAAAATAATGGGTTGCCTTTTTATAGCGGTTTATAACCGATATCAGTAAAAGATATCGATAGGTCACTGACTTTGACGTTGTCTCGGCATTGGGTACGAATTGTAACACTTACTCGGAAAGTTCCAGGATCAGTTATGTCCATCGTCATTTTTAGACTGTTACACAAGAGCGTGTTCGAGGTACAAAAGGCTAAAGGCGTTTGGGTGTTTGTATCTATTTTCTTGCGCACGTTCATAATTGCCTTCCATCAATTTGTTTCAGTGATCCAAACAATCCCATTCAATCCCATGATTATCGGTTTCGTATAAAAGTTGCCGCATAATACCTAACATGGTAACAAGATGGAGGAAAGTATGATCATTGCTTCCAGTAGTATTTGGTCGGAACACGGGTTGTGAAAGAAGATAGGACAGCTCAAAAACTCGAGTACAACCAAACAAAAAAATGTAACCAGTAGACCACAGCTCCTTTCTCTATCACGGCCTTGTGCTTAGGGAATTTAGTTTCCTGAATTAGGAGTAGCGCATTGCGTCGCAGATATCACAGCAATTAAGACTTGTCCAGCCGATAACAACTACTTCTCAGCGGTATGATGAGCGAATCAGATGTTCCATCTGTTCTTGACCTTACAGTTAGAATATGGGACCAAGATTTTTTTTCTTTAAACATTATCAGTGCCTGATGAAGAAGGTAATTTTCGGCTTCAGGGTGGGTGTCTGGTAAAGCCGAACTGGATCCTAATGGTTTTCTGCCGCAGGGTGGAGTTTTGCGACCATGTTTTTCAAGCAGTGTATGCACATTTACTTGGGATCACAGCTTACCTTTTCATGTCTAAGAAATAGCAAGAAGTCGTGCGTTGAAAGAAGCAAGAAGCATTGAAATCGGGGTGAGAGTAAAATCCGATTTGTAGGGCGGCATAATTGAATCTGAAAATAGTTCACGTGACCGTCCGGCGGATGTCCGGCGGGCCGTCGAAGGGGCATAGACACCATGGAAACCGAATCGAACCCGTCCTCTTTCTCCACATAAGGTACATATCATTCAATGTATGGGGTGGCGTGTGTGTGTGTGGATGATGGGAAAAGACGACCGAGATAGATTGCTACGCAATGGATGGAAACGATCAGCCAAACGATATACGACGAAACATCAACTTTATATCCATCCATCCAATATATCCATCCATCGATATATCCATCCAACCCATATATTACAGCAGCAACCTATCTCGACACGACGAAAGCCAACAACGAATAGATAGATAGAGAGTGGGCGAGAGCGAGAGAATGTGATAATGGGGTTGGGGGTTGGGTTATACATTTCAAGTTTCCAGAAAAAGAAAGCCAACATTTTCCCAATTCCTTTGTAGCAAAACCATGCCTCACGCACCTAAATCCAGCATCAAGAAGGTCGATAAGACTGTCGAGGTCAAGGGTGCCAAGAATGGCGGCAAGCGTGTCATTCCCGCTGAAAAGGCACCACGCTTCTACCCTGCCGAGGACATTCCCCAGCCCAAGGTTTCGCGCAAGTCGCCCAAGGCTGCTTCGCTCCGCGCCTCCATCACTCCCGGCACCGTTGTCATCTTGTTGGCTGGCCGTTTCCGCGGCAAGCGTGTGGTTGTTTTGAAGCAGCTCGAGAGCGGTCTCTTGCTTGTCACTGGTCCTTACAAGATCAACGGCGTTCCTCTTCGTCGCGTTAACCAGGCCTACGTTATTGCCACTTCCACCAAGATTGACATTTCCAAGGTTTCGGTAGGTGTTATTTTTTTGGATTGATTAATGTCATGGACGTTTATGTTGATGTTTGGAAATTAGGTTGATGCCAAGTTCAACGATGCCTACTTTGCCAAGGGTGGCAAGAAGGTCTCGAAGGAATTCCTTGAGCAGGGTGCTGAGGTATGAGTAGAAAAAAGAAGCGTGCGTGAGATGGACAGAGAATTGATATGTGGGGCTTATGTAGAAGAAGGCTGCCCTTCCTGAATCCAAGGTCGCTGACCAGAAGGCTGTCGACAAGGCCATCGTTGATGCCGTCTCCAAGACTCCCTTCCTTGCTCAGTACTTGAACTCCACCTTTGGTTTGTCCAAGGGTCAGTTCCCCCACGCCATGAAGTTCTAAGCGTCCGTCCTTTACTCTCTATGCATGGAGCTGATTGGAAAAAAATAAAAAGCCAAATCTTTGACTTGTCAATGTGGATGATACAACCGCAACTTGCTTTTTTTTGTTGCCATGACGATTATTGGACAACATTTTCACTAGTTTCTGGAAGAACTGGAAAAGTGTGTGAGATCATCAATTATGGACTTTTTTGAACTTCAGAATTATGCGCTGCACCCCATTCTCGCTTTGAAACAATGACGCTGAACAATGTCATCAAGAAGACGGTTACAGAAAAGCTTCAAGAGAACAATGTAATCTCGAAAGAGGACGCCATTGAAAAGGTGAAAAGTATTGGAGGCGGGTGTGTTAGCGAAGCGTACCTGTGCGAGACCAGTTCCGGCAAAAAGATCTTTGTCAAGACGTGTCAGTGCGCGCGCAAACAATCGCTCGAAGAGGTCGTCCAAATGTTTGCCAGGTTGGTCATTCGCCGGTCAGCGAGCATACGTAACACTTCTTCTCTCTAAACCATAAAAGTGAGGCAAAAGGTCTCAAGGCACTGGACGAGACGCACACGATTCGTGTGCCTACACCGTACGCCTACGGGCCCCTTGGCAGCGACTGTGGGTTTTTTGCCATGGAGGTATAATATTGACTGCACAAAGGAAAAAGCAACCAGCATTAAAAGAGCAACTGTCAAGTATATTGCATTTGGGTCCAAATATCGAGCAAGCCAAGTGCAGGCTAAACTTGGAAGCCAACTCGCGGATCTCCATCTTGCCCCGGGCCCTGACCGATTCGGGTTTGAAATCAACAATACGATCGGAAGTACGTTCCAGGACAATACGTGGTGTTCGGACTGGGTTGAGTTTCTGAGGCGGCGTCTGGCATATCAATTTGACTTGGCGACGAAAAGCTACCCCAAGCTGGCGAAACCCGCGCAACAATTGCTGGATAAACTCGATATTTATTTCGAAGGATTGGAAATACGTCCGAGTCTGCAGCATGGTGACTTGTGGAGCGGGAACTGGAGTGTGGATGACCAAGGGAATCCAGTGATTATTGATCCTGCACCCTTTTACGGTCATCAGGAATACGATCTAGGCATCATGAAGATGTTTGGTGGATTCGATGCTAATTGCTACGACGCCTACCATGCCAAAATACCCAAACAGCCCGGACACGACAAGCGCGTTGATATTTATATGCTGTACCACACCGTCAACCACTTGAACATGTTTGGTGCGTCGTATCTCGGGTCAACGCTGTCGCTGCTGACCTCCATCGTTCAATAAACGCTGCGTAGGATTGGGCATAAGACTTTATGTAGCGGGAGTGGTTGAAATTACAAAGCTTTCGGAACAAAGGGAGCATACTAGTTTTAAGTAATAATAGTAGTAATAGTAGAGAAAAGGTAGTCCGGAGAAGAGAGTCTTCAAGAGAGCACAGTGGCCGCGGCGGCGACTGCGGCTGTGGATGCTTGCATTATGTCCTTGCTCTCGGGCGACGGCATCGCAAGCGAGCGGCCATCAATGCTGGTGGGGCGGCCAACGCGCTCTATTTTAGGTGATGTAGTGCTGGCTGCTGTGCGTGGTAAAGGAGACGATTCACTGACGGTGGGTGGTATTCGGATCTGAGGCACAGGTGTTGCCTTGCCCAGCTCATCTGTTTTCACGCCCAAGCTGCGGAGGGTCCAAGGCAAGGCCCCCATTCTACGACAACTAAAATTAGCTCTTTTCTTTGTGCCTTGGCCCCCTTTGCAGCGTCTCGTTTACCTGGCATAGAACATTTGCAAGCGCAGACGCATGGCTTCTTGGTATAAGTCCGGAACAGTTCTGCTGCCGTAGTAGCCTTGACGCACGTTCCGGATGAAGACATAGAACTCGCACACGGCCACCAAGCGGTCGCGGCAGAAGCGGTCAATGCAAGCCCAGTCATCGAAATAGGAAGTGCGGAACCGATACGGGAGGGGCGACTGATCTTGTCGACCACAGGCCTGACATGCGCCGACAAAACTATTGGTGTTGCCTCCATTGCTGATGCGCTCCCACAGGAGAACTTTGGAAGCTGATATCCGCAACGGCATGTCTGCAGGGCGCTGGGCCTGTTCCTCGGCAAATCCAGGAGGCGTTTCCTCGATGAAGCAGGTGTTCATGACGATGGCTTCGGCGATCTTTTTGGCGGACAGTCGCGCATTCGCACCGAAGCGCAGACAAGGCTCGACGTCTTCGGCCTGACAATATTTCAGAAAGGAGATGGTATGGAGCTTTTTCAGGGGCAGCGACGCGCTGTACTTGACGAATTCCTCGAATTCAGTCAGCAGCATCTGGTCAATGGTGTCGGGTATTGACGGCGCCGGGAGCGATGCCACCGAGTTGCGGTCAGAGAGGATGCCAGCAAGATCCCGTGCGGCTCGATGTTCAGGGTCGGTCTGGCTGCTGTATGTGGATTCGCAATCGGCTGTATTGTCCACCACCACCGGCGACGCACTACGTTGTTGTTCCTGAGCCATCTCTTCCATCTTTAGCCGGAGTTCCTTGAGCTGCATCTGCTCTGCCGCCAGTCGTTCTTGCGTTTCCTGCAGTTGCTTTTCGAGATGTTTCTGGGCAATTTCCAAGTTGTGCTTTTCTCGCTTCTCGTTGGCAACCATGCCGTTTGCTTCCTCAAACAGTCGTCGGGACAGGTCTTCCAGCTCGTTCTCGACCATGTCCTTGGAATGCTGTATTTCGGCTACGCGTTCAATCTCGTCGACATACTTGTCGTTCAGCAGCTCCATGTCGTTCTGCAAGGCCTGGAACTCTGACTCTTTCACGTCTAGCCGCTTTTCCACCTCAGCAACCGTTACTTGGAGCGCCTCGATTTCGTCCAGTTGCCGAGCTATCCTGCTTTGCTCTTCCTGCACTCTGATTTCGAGCTCTTTGATTTCCTGCTTGTGCAGCTCTCGTTCCTTGTGCAAATCCGCCATGATTGGAATGTCACGCTGGCACAGTTCGCATTGTGTCGATTCTTTGGTGGAGAGAATGTCCTGACATGAGCATACATGGTCTTTGTCTTCGCTTGACGACGATGACCGGGGTGTTGACATTGGTTTGGTAGACGGCGTGATGCGCAATGGGGTTGGTGACGAAGAACTCGGCGACATTGGGAGTGAGGGTGGTAAAGGAATAAACTTCGCTTCAGGATTCATGGGGTCATTGTGAACCTTCTTTTCGATAACAGCCTGGAGTTTGGAGTAAAGGCCTGCAATGTCTTTGGCCGTTTCAGCGTCTTGCGCCGGTACCGAAGAATCCATCACCACCGGATTCTCCATTTTGGTTCTTTTTTAAGAAAAAAAAAATAAAGAGGGGAGCGCTGCTGCAACACTCTCTCTTTTTGAACCGTTCTGTACCGTTACGCAAGTTGACCAATCACAGCCTCGATCGTGCTGCACCCGCTCTTACGGTGCATTGGCCTTCTTACGGCCAGTTTAGATGCATGCATGTTTTATCTATTTAATTATTGCAGCAGACTAGATCGCTATTGTCGCTTGATGTACACCGGCACGCCATACACCACCGGCGCCGCTCCGATAAGATACGGCAGATTGCAGCTGCTTCGAGAACTGGCAACAGCTTCCACCAGCGACGCCCTGCCATTGTCCTTCAGCACACCCCACGAACTCAGCATGGCCTGAGTAAGCGAATCGATGCTTTTGTCCGTCACATCCCACAGGTTGGCCACAACGGCGGGGCTGATAAAATCGCGTCAGATGATGCCGCTTGCTTTTGTCGTTACACTCTCTTTACCTTCCTCCCAGCAGAAAGTTCATAATATAGCCGTCGAGATCGTATTCGCCCTTGTCGGTGAGTGTGCCACTGCTGCATCCCATCAGCAGCGCCACGGGACAATGTTTCAGCTTTTTAATGTTCTGACCCCGGATGATAGATTGTCCTGCGCTGTGTCCAAAGTACCTAATTAGAGGCGTTTAGCATAGATGATCTGCAACCCCACGTCCTTTGCTTGTTTTTTTTTCTTTACATGTAGAGTTCTCGAGACTCCAATACGTTCTGCCAATGAAATTCCGCAGGTCTCTCTTGGATATGGCCTTGCCAACTCGCCATCCTAACACAAAGCTTTAGCATACATGTAAAAAAAATGCCGGGCGCTCAGACCCTGAACGTTACCGTTTAAAGACAGATTCAAATTCATTCTGCGTATGCATTAGATCGCCGCTTGGGTTCAGCACATAGCATGTTTTCCGGCTGTCCACCGACCATTCACCATCGCTCGCAGCTGCTTGGTTCGCAAGGATGCGGTCCCGCAGGAACGATAGACATGGCAGTCGGGATACGGATTGCACGCGAAGAATGGGGATGCTTTCCCATGGAAACGGGTGAAGATGGTTGTCGGGTATTAGTATAACATGGCTGTTGGGTTGTCGCTTCATCGTGTCGATATGCTTGAGTGATGCCGTTTGATGGTATCGAGTGATGGCCGATCTCAGTTGGATCTTCAACTATATCGCATGCTATTTGTTAGCAGGAGCACGTGGCACTGATCGTTACATATACCTCTGAGATATCAATGTTGAAATAATCCACAACCACGTCGTGTGTCTCGTAGCATGACAACATAAAGTAAATAATGTCGTCAAGGTCGCGGCCACTCGGATCAGGGCCTAAGCGCAGGAAAACACGACACATGTCCAAGCTGATATTGATCCAACTCTGCGTCTTGTCTCGAGTGCCGGGAATGATGCGGTAGACCGCCTGGCTGACTTTCTCCTGGAACTTGTTCAACCCATCGGCATCTTCCTGGTAATTCCCCGCGAGCAACCCCTGAAATGAACCGCGAAAGCCAATGAGAAATGCGCATTCTTTAAAGATAATTGAAACAAATACCTTGAATCCGCCCAGCCATTCATTCTCAATTGTACTCAGCAACTGCTTCAATTGCTGATCCAGCTGTATTCGCTTCTTCCACCATTCATTTGCTGCTCCCTTTTGCGTGTAACTCTTCGCATTCTTGATGGTATCATCACTGCCCGAGATGATCTGTTGGAGCTCTTGAACAGCGGTGCAAAAGTTCATATTTTGACGTTCCGGACGTCGCGTGCGTTGCAATGGCAACTTGACAACAATCGGAGTAGAGCCGCTTTGCAGTCGAACCACATAGAGTTCATTGGTGGTTGGATTCATGGTGAGAGAGCATACTGTCCAATGAGATGGAATGATATCGACGAATTTCTCTTGGAACTCTTCGTTGTCGAGATAATGCTCTTCGTTATAAGCGTTGCTCAGAGTCTTGAGATGTTCGTGCAGCCACGGTTGTGGTTTTCCGTGTAGTGCTTCGATTGGACTGGTATCCATGGGATCATCGTCTCTATCCTCGATTTTATCGGGCCATTGGACGTTGCTACCGGGTCGAACACCGGACAATGCTTCCAATTTGGCTTTCAAACACCGTTGCATCTCACGTCGAATCGTCAATCCCTTGCTCATCTCTGGTAAAAAAAAATGATGGTTAAGGTCCATGCAGGTATCAAAAAGGAGAAAACAAACGTACCAAGATAGTATGCGCTGACAGTCGAATAGTTGTTGACCAGTTTGCGGCCGTCGCTCGAAAAGAAGTTTTTGAGGAACATAAGGTATCCCGCGTGCAAACACATGTCTCGAACAAGCTGTATCCGCGATTTGGAGGCGTTGGCTGCGTGGGTTTCTAGCATACGCTCAAGTGCAGAGTTGAGATTGTCTCGAACCACTCGAAGTTCATGACTCATGGTGCTTTTCTTGACAATGGACCGCGCGTGGTTCATTTTGAAAGAGGGTAGCATTTGGACTAAACAGAAGGAAAGTTAGATGTGTTATGTTACAAAAGGATGGTAGCCTTACCTTCACCGTCGGGCAGCTTGTTACCCTTACGATCGTTGAATTCTAATGCTACCATCATGCTCCGAAGCTGCGCAATGGCCACTTGCAGCTCGGGCTGTTTTACAGTTAACAATTTGGACTTGTGTCTTGCATAGTGCACATACCATATTCTTTGTCATTGTGCTTGACGACTCCAGCTTAACGAGCACAGACAATGCCTCAGAAATCGATTTCTCGTGTGCCAGTACCATTGCTATCACGATAAAAATGTAAGCATTTTCAAAGGCTTGAATTCAACTAGACCGTATTTTTTTTGTTACCTTTGTGGATACTATTCATGCCTTGGAGGTTCAGTAAGGGGCTGCATTCGTAATGGACAGCATCTGTAATATACGCACGTTAATTTAGTCACTAATGAAATCACCCAAACGCACCTCGACTATCACTTTCTCGAACCAGTGTTCTCAACTTGACAATATCCTCGTTTCTATGCAGAAACCGATTTGAGTCTGATAAAGTCTGTGATGCATAGTGAAAACATACCTTTCAACCAAGTCCTCGATGGTTGCAATGTAACCGGGATCAACAATCTTTTCGAACGCTTCGTGTGCTACATCATATGACTTGATTGCATCAGATAAACAGCCCTGGTGAGCATCAACGTTGCCAGCAGCCATATTCAATTCTGCGTCTTCTCGAATATAGATTTCACCCTGGCAACCATTGTTAACAAAAAAAAAAAACTGGAGGATATATCAATACACGTTGGTACCTCGGGTTGAATCTCCTTTGCACTTTTCAGTTCGGTGGCACTTGCGTCGACGGATCCGCAACGTAAATGGAAATCACTGTTGGCCACCAAAAACTTGAACTTCATGCTTTGAGAATGCAGCTTTTCACCAAGTTCATTGCCTTTTTCCAAATAATACTGTGCGTCACGCCAGGATCCTCGGAGTAGGTGTAACTCGATCAGGTATTGAAGACATGTGCATATTTTCTTGGAGCCCAATGGTTAGCCTTGTGTGGGTTTTGGTACAAAAGTAAACTTACTTGGGCAATTGTCCATTCAGATTCTTTGAATGCAATGCTTGATGCCACGGCTGACTCATCTTTTCTTGGCTCGGGTGGAGTGTCAGCAAACGGATCTGCCAATGGTGACGATGTGTTTGTTTTTGCTGCCAATTCTTGTTTGACAGATCGACTGCAGTAATTGAGAATCCGAAGTGCCGTGGTACAATCTTCAATTGATTGATCCACCGATGATTCCTACAAGTCTATGATTAGTTTATCTATGACCAGTTTGATACGGAATGACTTACCGTCTGTGATGATAGTGACGCCCGGGTATAATGCGCGTCGGCAATCATCAATCGCCGAGCCATTTGTCGGCGTTCGCTTCTCAGTGTATTAGCTGAATCGCCTTGGCAGTACGACTCCCATACGATACCAGACGTGTTGAATGTGTTTTTGCTATAAACGTTGTAATCAGTAAGATTTTTTTTAGCTTTTTTCTTTCTACTTACCCCTTTTCGAGATTGCCGATTTTCGCAAGATGAGCAGAGTAGAGCAAGATGTAGGTCAGTTCGGATTCATTTGAACAGGGTCTTTTCATGATAGTCTGTTTTGCCATGGAAAACTCGACTGCTGCCTTGCCGGAATATCCGAGCTCACTGTAAACACGGCCGATATTGGCGGTGATAATGATGGATGCTTCATGGGGTTTAGATTCATGATAGCACGCACGCCTTATTAGCATATCACCTACCAGATACTTGATCCTCAGACGTGCGACGCAAGCCATTGTTCAGTTTAAGCATAAGACGAAGCGTGCTGATGTGATGCACAGGTTGCTGCTTGACTGCAAAGAAATCAGTGAGCATGCGGAAGTGATCATACAATTTATCCACATCATCGATCTGAGAATGCACGGCCTTGATATCGTTTTCGGTGATTTTGCCTTTATATATCGATCCCACATCTTTGAGTAATGCGCCCCAGTGATGGAAAGCAGCCGCGAAATATTCAGGTGCAGCCTTGTCGAGTTCAGCGCTGCAAATGCCCGCCCATGACGATGCCAGTGCAAGGTAATGACGACGGTATTGTAACAGGTTGCTATCGTTACCAAAGGTCTAAATCACACACATTAGTATGCATCGATTGTACTGTGCTTGGTACTCACTTCTGATTTCAATAGTTTTCCAGCTTCAGAAGCATAGTTCAAGGCGGCTTTCATGGCTGTTGATCTTGACTTGTTCTTGCCAAGTTCAAATCGGACCTTGTCCAGGAGTACTCTGGATGAAAAAAAAAGCATATTAATCTCAAGCGATACATTGGGTGAGGATCATGTACCTGGCTCGTCGAATGGGAAAGAGCTCAGGTGTGTAGTGCTTGAGTAAGGTATGGATGATTGTGCCTTGGTGGCGCGTGCAATCCATGGTAGTTGAAAGCATGTACATGGCTCGAAGTTCGCATTCGTAAATGATGGTCTTTTTGCTGGGTTCCACTTGACTCAAATCCATGATGTTGCTTGCAAACAAAAGTTCGATATCGTTTTCATCGGTGATTGTGGCCCGCAAGAACCGCTCAACAAGTCTGGGGATCAATGGATGTCTGGTCATGAGAGTGTAGATGGCCACCGAGTCTGCTTCCTTGACGAAGGCTTCGATACTGGAGCAGGGAAGTCGCTTTAGTGCCAGTTTGTATGCCTTAGTGGATTCCTGCTCCAAGTTTTTTTAGACGAGATAGACGGCATTGCATTGATTAGGAGAATTTACCTCGAATCGCTTATCCTTTTGACAACAGGAGCCCAGCACATCGTATCGTTTGCACAGTTGCAAGCGTCCGGCATCGGACATTGCTCGCGCGCCATCTTTTTCAAGCAACGCACAGGCTTTACGCAAAGGATAAATAGCATCCGAGTACATTTCGTCGTTGTACATGGATACACCAATCCTGTAAAAGGCAGTGGATAACCACCGATACCCGTTCGAGAATCCGATTTCCGAGCACATTTCCTCGGCTGTAGATAGATGTTCGTAGGCGTTCTGATAGGAATCTGGGTCATCGATATCGAATTGCATCCGAGAAAGAAGCACCATGATCTCAACAAGCGCTGACATGACTTCGTTGGGAGACGCCAGTTGCTTCGACTTTCCTCGCCAAGACTTCTTTTTCATGATTTGAAGCACGGATGGAAGCACTTCACTCGCATGTTGCAGTGCCGAAACAATGGCAGGAATGCATGCGTTCCATGCATCGTCGTCTGACTTGAGACTGGATCGACTGCTGAGTGGTGTCGAGGTTGGGGTTGAGCAGTTGCTGGTTTGCTTTCGTTTGGCTCGTCGTTCAACGTACTCGTGATATCGGCCACAGCTCTGTCGGAACATGTCGATGGCTTTGACCAGACTATTCAATGCTTGGTCCGTGTAATCGTTGGATTGTTTGTAATCCTCGCTTGCTGCAAAGACGGCATGCAAGCAACGGTTGATTTCGGTCAGTGTTGTGGTCACGTCCGTGTCTAATCTCACGTTTTAGCTTTCGAATCTCAGTGCATGTGGATGTAAAACTTACAGGTGTTTCCGGACACGAGTTTGTCCAGTTGGACAGAGCCAAAGGATAGTTTGGCAGTTGCTGCATATGCCGCATGGTAATAGCTGCAATCCTTTGGCTCGCTCACGAGACTTCGCAACGGGCGGATCATGTGTTTGTAAGCGTAGTATGCACCCGAATAGCTTTTTGCCTGCAAGTAGCTTGCAGTATCAGTCGCTGGTTACACTAGATCAATAAACTGGCTTACTTTTCGTGAAGTGTATGCGTAATACTCGCACATGACAAAGTACGAGTCCAGCTCTGCGATATCGCCGACGTTTGGATTCAAGTCTTCGAGGATCTCTGCGCAATGCTTTTGTATGGACCGATAGTCGACTGTTTTTGCAATCAGTAAGGTATTTGTCTGCGTCGACTGGCAGCTTACTTTGTCCTTCCGATCGTTCGTACGATACGCTCATTTGCACCATTCGTTTGCAGAGCGATTGAAGCGGCACAGTACCGGTATGTTTCAATGCCACCATGGCCATTGCTTGCACTACAAACGCCTTTGCGCGCCCTACATCTTTATATACAATCAGTTACTCCCGAAAACTAGATGAACACTATTTGCTTTACCTGAGAACGGAAACTTGCACGCTGCCTTTGACAGTTGTCTGTACAAGGCACCAAATTGCTTTTGGGCAAGGGCCAAGTCCAGCGTCGCCAAATGCGTGCACCAATCCATAAAGTTTCCGGGGCGATCCAGTAACTGAGGCATGTGCTAAAGAGTGACATAGTTATAAATAATGCAGTGTACAATTGAGGGAGGGGGTGTGATAGTTACCCGTAGCAATGCACCGTCGGCCATATCAGTCCAGCATCGGATCACGTTCATTTGATACGCCAGCACGAGCAGGATGGTAGTTGTGTCATTGATGCTTTTATCCAACGGAAGACTGAAGAGATCGCCATACTTTTGAAGCATGGTGTCTTCCCACGGTGAATTGGATGGCGCGAGTTCTGTTGCAAAGGTACGCGCAGCCACTGGACTATGGAATTCTGAAATGCGGTTGGGTGATTCGGTAAGGAATCCTCGTCGTGGAGAAGCCAGTCGTTCGTTGGTGTCCTTTGACTTGACCAGCGTCGTATCTGGTACTGTGGAGGTGGGTGATCGCATATTCTCAATGGTGATATTGACCGTGTTTGCCAAGTTGGTTCGTAGCTTTGTCAATTCGTCCAAGGCACGAGTATACTAACACAAAACGGGTTATAAAGATACAAAAGCGATCGAATTGAAACTACCTCTCCAAGATCGACGATTTTGCAAATCAAGTTGGACATGGTCTTTTCAATATCAAGCGGTTTCAGTGTCGTGTTGGCGCTCATGTGCTTCAGGGCAGCAATGGCTGAAGAGGCTGCATCGATGAGACACTTGATTGGCTCTCTGTTCACAGGAGATTCTTTCCTGTCTCGTGCCTTAATGTCTCGCAAGGATTCGATACATTGGTTGATGATTCGCATAGAGAGTGGTGCAAGTTTTGTGGTCATTGCTTTGAATTCGGCTCGTGTTGGCTTCACTACTCGGTGTCCTGCTTGAATACGCGATAGATCAGGTTGAAAAGGTTCCAGAACGGTAGACCGGACCATTGCTACCAGCTCGTCCGTGCATTGCGAATAGTCTTTTAATGATGATAAAAGCACGGCTGGCGTCAAGGTCATTGTGTTGTCTGCAGGAAAAAAAAAAGAGGAAAAGGGGAAAGGCGCGCACACACCACACAAATATATAAATCGCGCGCAAAATAAAACAGCGGTTATGCGCGTGCAACTTATCGATATAACATAATGACCGAGTTGGAGCAATCGACAACCACTTTACCAGAAGCAACACAACTGTCTATCTCCAACAAACCAAACAAGCTACTTGCAACAAAGCTCAACAAAGTCCTTGGCTCCTCCGTGTCCGATGATGCTCGAATCAAAGCGGCACTCACGGCATTGTCAGACATTCCCGGTCTAGATGAAACTGACTTGCGACGCAATTTACGCGGAACGATTGAAAAAAAGGAGATTGAGGCCAACAAAAAGTTCTTGGATGGCTTTTCTCGCGTTGTCGATGTGAGTAATATATTGATTATTAGTCATACTCTCTCCCCTCTTATTGACAGCTGTTACGAATAGCAACTAGAAGCATTGGAGAATCAAGTCGATCGCATGGATGAATCGTGTCAGGAAATGAAGCAAAAGTTGGATCAGGCCAGTGGACAAACGGCTGAAATGATAGAACAAGCCCATAATCTGCAGGACAGAAGGTAGTGCTCACTAAGTCTATAATTATGCAAGCTTATTCATTACGCTTAGCTCGGCATGTGATACGCGACTTACCATTGTCGACAAGTTCCTGGAAAAGTTTACATTGAGCGAGTCGGAAATCAACACTCTATGTTCATCCTCCGTTCCTATAGACGACGAATTCTTCGTGGCATTGGATCATCTGAAACAAATCCATAGCGACTGCAGGGTCCTATTGATGACACAGAATCAACAAGCAGGGTAAGGGAATCAAGTATACTGTTGGGCGAAAAAAAGATTAAAAATGTGATTTTTTTAGGTTACAGATTATGGAATCAATGGCATTGCACCAGGAAACTGCGTACGAAAAGTTGTATCGATGGACCCAGTATGAAAGTCGAGCATCGTTTGGACGAGATAGCATTGATGTCAGCACACTAATGACCAAAGCTTTGCATGCATTGCGACATCGTCCTGTTTTGTTTCAGTACGTTTTTCGCCAATATATAGAACCTTCGGAGCATTAATTCAAATCTTCTAGAACCATTTTGGACGACCTGGCAGTAGCAAGGAGGGAAGCAGTAGGTCGCGCATTCATGAATGCCTTGACTCGAGGTGGACCAGGTGGTACACCACGACCTATTGAACTACAAGCACATGATTCGTTGCGATATATCGGAGACATGCTAGCTTGGATTCATCAAGCTTGCGCAAGTGAAAAAGAGATGCTGGAAAGTTTGTTTCAGAGTGCTCCAGGTGCGCGGAAACGAGGTATGCGTAGGTGTACCTGTTTACTTTAGGTGTTGCTTATGAAAGTGATTTTTAGAAAATTCTGGAAATAGCAGTGACAGCAGTAAAACTATTAGCGAGCAAGAAGTGGATGGGTCTCAGTCAATTATACATATCAACGATGCAATTGATGAATTGTTGGATTATGCTATGGAAGGAACGTGTAGACCACTCAAGGTAGTTTAAATAGAGTACAGTACGGGATGTTTTTGCTCACGTGGAAGGCAATAGTCTCGCATGGAACAGGTGCTTGTATTACAACCTGGCGCGATCACATCTTATCGTGTGGCCAATCTGATTCAATTCTACACGGTCACTGTGGGAAAGCTGTTACGAAAGAATGCTGTCCTGGCCAAAGTGCTTTACGAGTAAGTCTCGCATACTGTGCATTATTGGTAATTAATTTTTTACTTTAGCATATCTGATATGGCATACAAGTACTTTTTCAAGACACTCAACGCGCAAGCTGATCGACTTTTGCAATCTGCCGATGTAAGTTGTTTAGCCATGTATTCAGGCATAGCCATTAAAACATTATCCAGCCTCCCACGAAGGAATTGACCGTATCTCCCGTTGTCCGCGAAATGACACTGCAGCTCGTAAGCTCAAAATTAAAAGGCCATATATGATTATAGCTGATTTTCATTTTCGGCAGAAAGAGATCGTATCTTCCTACGACTCTTCATATTTGATAGCCACAGGCGAGTCAGAAGGGCTACCGAATTTTAACTTTGGTGAAACGTTGGATGCTATTGTGGATCCACTTGTGCAAATGTGTGAACTTTCCGTACAAAACTTTTCCACTGTAGAGCGTGATGTATATGTCGTTAATTGCATACAGCATATAGAGGTAAAAAAAAATGACTTAGTGAAAACCATTTTTGTACTCATAGAAACTATTATTGCTAGTCGGCGTTATCATCATACTCATTTGCAGATTCAAAGAGAGCCAACTTGACGGAAAGGACAAATACTTTATTGCAAGGGTTGGCTTCTGAACAGGTAAAGGTCCACCTTTTTTGTGATTATTCAATGGCTTATTTGGATAATTTTAAGTATCGTGATCTACTGAACCAATCTGGATTATCCGAGATTGACAGTGCTATAATCAACAAAGAAGAGGTACGTGGTATATTTTCTTTTCCTATGGAAATGGATTGCTTAGTGAAAAGGAACAATCTAGACACCATTATCCAAGGTACCGAATATGGACACACAGTCGATCTCAACGGCCTTGGCGAACCTTGATTCATTCTTAATCACGATCAGCGCGGGCGCTTCTCCGCAACTTCGGAAACTCACAAACTCGGAACACTATCATCAAGTGCAAGATAATGCGATCCGCATGTTGCTCGATGCTTATAGACGGATACATGTTGCGGTGGAAGATCCAAAGAACCAGTATGAATACCCCGATAGAATTCTGCCACGTACGATAGAGGAAATGGAGGCGATCTTCTCCTTTGCTTTATAAAACGTAGTTTACAATAAAAAAACAAGAGTGCGTATGTATAAGTATGTGCTAATGAAGTTTACATATCAAAAGGTGAATGATATTATTGGGTAGATGCTGTTGCAGGCTTGGGCAGTGTAGGATACAATTCAGCCGGGTTGCGTTCCGAGTCGACGCTCTCGGTTGGAGCCTTGACTTCAGGCTGTTGGCGATATTGGAAAGCATCATGATGTTTCCACTTGTATGGGATATCTCTGACACCTTGGATGAAGGCGGCATACCACTCACGGAGACCCAAACGTTCCATAGCAAGGATAATAGCAGCCACGAAACCAGAAAGGAAACCGATACCATCGTTGGAAAAGACAATAATGACACCCATGGTAATCAGCATGATGATCCAGTTTTCCTTTTGCTTGACTGGGTCATGTACACCATTGTTTACGGCACGAGCAGCGGACGCCAGCTCGACACCCGATATAAACAACATGACGCCAAGGATGGAGTTGGGGAACACTTGGAATAGACCGACAAGCGAACTTCCAAAGATGATGCCAAGGATGAGCTTGCAAATGCCAAGCAAAATCACAGATACTTCAGAACGTGCACCAAATCGATATTGACCGGCAAGACCACCAGATCCATGACTACCTTACAGTTTAGAAATTTCCCACGACTTCTTTAAACTTTTTTCATGGTTACCAAAATGGCATGGAGCCAAACCAGCAGCCGATCAAGTTCATTGCACCAACACTCATTGAAATGGTTGCCGTGTCGGCATGGTGATCGGGGAACAAATCGTCAATCAATGCACTGAGTGCAATGACAGAGTTGAGTGCAGTCAGAGGAATTTGTCCAACACCGGCTGTGGCAAAACCAGTGCGAAACTCTTCGGGAGTGGGTCGGATAATCGTATCGGGATAGTGACCACCAGCAACAGGCCATGGAAGACCAAGCGTATCACGTTCCGTACCAAACATTCGTATCAATGCAAAGATCAAGCCAATGAGGAAGAGAATGAGTGCACTGGGAATGCGCGTTCGGTAGCAGATCATGACGAAAATGAAGGATAGCAACACCCAAGTGTAATTATCTGACCAGTTGTCTCCAGTGATGGTCCATTCGAGCGGTTTTACGAGATCACTCGACTTTTTCATCAGTGACGCAGCTGCACCGAGTTGAATGCCTGCAGCATCTCGATTTAGCATATAGAATGTCGCAATATAACGCAATCCTTTACCTCGCACAACAGCAACAGGAGTATACGCCGCAACCAGATGAATGGTGCGCGTGGCTCCCAAGAAGAAAATGATCGCAGAAACACCTGATTATAATTAGCCTCTTTTTTACCACCCTTGACAAAAAAATGGCTTTACCTAAACCAGCAGACATGTTCTGTTCAATTGTCAAATCGCTAGACAACACGGTAGCCGCGATAGCTGTATCCATGGGAATTGATCAGATTTTGAAAGAGAACGCGCGTAAAGCATATGTACCTTTCATCGGTTGCACGCACATAGGTACGTGAAATCCAAGACCGGATAAAATGTTCCAAATGCCACCAAACCACAATGTACTCGTCAAGTTAATTTGTCCAGCAACGGCGAGCGAGATCATAATTGGCAAAAGCGTGCCCAGATCGCCTAAACTACCTGACACCTGATATCCAAAATATGAGTCATCGTGGATGTCTTGTTATGGCCTTGATTTACCTCATGCAGACTGATGTTGGTCCGAATACGCTGGAGTGAGTATTTTATACTTGTATGTATTTTCTCCATGTAAAAGAAAAAAAAAAGAGGGAATAATGTTCATGAGGCGAAAAATATGCGTCTCTTTATATAGCAAGGTTTTTTTTTGTTATCATCTCCCCGACCTTTGTGTTACCATCCCCTGCTACACGCACTCGCAGATGGATGATAAAGGATCGATCTCGCTTACATGTGTTACTTGATGAAAACGTAGAATTAAATGTCCCAACTAGGAATAATTTGCTTCGAGCACTATCATGCGACAACTCTATATATGCATATCACGCGCGAGGTCAGACTATGCGTATTGTAAACACCAATAATATACAGTGCTACTGTCCTCAACCTTCTTCATTAATCCGGAACTAAAGATACGCAAGTTGTACATGTTGCTCTGTTCCGTTCGATCAACGTGTGTTGCCCATATGCGGAATACTAAACGCCTTTTTCTTACATCACGCTTGCTCCCGAAAGTCACCTTTTGATGATATATCTTTCTGCGTGATTATGGGAGGCGAGCGAGAGACCACAAATGTTAATTTAATCAGTGATCTGAATTGCGGACGTGTTAAAGTAAAGGACATATAGAACAGAAAAATTCATAGCGGATATACTAGGACCCGAACCATCAGACACAGCAAAACACGGTTACCATACTACCGTTTCGGACATGCCCGCCTAAAGTCATGATTTAACAATATATTATTATTTACCTGTTTCTACAATTACAAAAAAAAGTTATCCATCATTTGCCGGGTGTAGAATCATCATTTAAGGGTTTCAAACATTACGCCTATTCTCGATGAATCGTAAAAAATAGGGAAAAGTATTAGCTTATCTCCTATGCTCAGCTTATCTCTATCGGTTCTCTTTTAGGATAACAAACAAATAAGTCCACGTTGTACAGCGACAATTGTTGGACAATTGGCCCGGGTTGTATTTAAAGCGCGCAATGCAACTATATATTTTAGCCACGCAAAAGATGGCGTCAGTGCCAAAACAGAGATAAAGATTTCTAAAATTGGCCTAGCTGGTAACACTTTGGTCGGCTCCCCATTAAAAAGATACGAACGATAAGTACACTTTTATTTTTTGTTTGTAAACTTATTTGGAAAATGATGCGGAACGCGCCATCAATCTTGAGCCTACAATACACATCTTGTACTGTACTAGTAGCTCGTTTCAACATTCTAATCGATAACAAGTAGTCGTTGTACATATTGATATTATTCTCAGTCCTCCCGAGTTACTTTTTCCGTCATATTCATGGAAGGATACGCGTGATAGGTATATTGAAAAGGTTGGACAGGATCGGAATATATTTCAGATACATGTAGATATGTTTACTTTTAGGTTGGTAGTGCCGATCAGATGTTGATCCCTATATATTGATTTACTCACTATGAAGCAGTATCAGGTGAAAAATACAAATGTTTGTAGTTCTACAAAAAGTAGTTTGAGGGAGACAAATGCTGGAAATTCAAGAGAGCAAAGATAACATCATTTGATGCACACAACAGTATGGCTTTAAACGCCATATCGTGGGTTGCAACAGATGTTCAAAGGCTAGTATAAATATCCAAGCTGACACCTTAAACTGACAAGAGAAACTGGCAAATTAAGGTAATCCCGAAGAATGAACTATTATTAATATATCGATTATGTAGATGAAATGATATGTGAAGAACTCTTGGATGACGTAGTTTGGCTTATGACAGGCAAGAGAGTGTTTAGATGAAATTTATTGAAAATTGGCAGGGCTCGGTGTAAGCATCAAAGAGATATCAGACTATACTCCTCTCTCAAGTACCAAACCGTCGCTACGGCTTTGTTCCGAGGCACATGTGATTTTATTACATCTTTGCCTTGCTTGTAAGTTATCACGTATCTATGAATTGGCAATGATGTCAACACAAGGACAGGCATACAAGTAGGACATATACTGTATAGTTCAGGCAATCATTATAATTTCTTTTTGCTCTATTAAATTCATATATATGCATATAGTATTTAGAATATGAACAATCCGAAAGAATGGTATTTAGTTAAAGTGCTGCTAACGACTGTTCTCGGACAAGTGCACTATATAGACCATCGAGTTTAAGCAACTCCCAATGAGTTCCTTGCTCGACGACCCGGCCATTGTCGATCACACAAATGACATCAGCGTTCTATTGTATCACAGCAGCTGATTAGTCTTCATGGATATTCAAAAATTTTCATCTCTACGCTACCTGAATAGTGGAAAGACGATGTGCAATTGTGATGGTAGTACGCCCACCTTCACTGACGATATTATCTATGGCTGTTTGAACCAGTTTCTCTGATTCACTGTCTAAGGCAGACGTGGCTTCGTCAAGTAAAAGAACCCTAGGCTTACGAAGTAATGCACGGGCAATCGCAATACGTTGCTTTTGGCCCCCAGATAACTGCGAACCTTTATCACCAACACGCGTGCCATAACCTTGTGGAAGTTCCGAAATAAACTTGTGGATGTTGGCAGCAACACAGACTTCTTCAATTTGCTCATGTGTAATGTTCTTCTCGTCCTCGATACCAAAACGAATATTGTCATCAATGCTCATATCAAAAAGAACAGGTTCTTGACTGACCAAAGCCAGGTGCGAACGGAGATTGCCCAAGGTGTAGCTCTTGATGTTGTGGTCATCGAGTCGCACAGTACCTTCAATTGGATCATACCACCGCTGGAGAATACCAATAGTAGTGCTTTTGCCACACCCACTGGGTCCAACGAGCGCAATTGTCTGACCATCCTTGCTTTCCAAGTTGAACTTACCATCAAAAATGGGTACATTCGGACGAGCGGGGTAGCTATTTTCCAGAAAGTCAGTAATGCGAATAAAAGCTTCTATAAGTTAAAAGACTTACCGGAAAGAAATATTTTCGAATGAGAGGTGACCTTTGATACTTGAACTAGCTGGTTCGATGCCTTCCAGGTCAGGATCAATTTTGGATTGACGATCCAGAATTTCAAATGCAGATAGAGCAGAGTATTTGGCCTTGGCAATACCTGATGCGAAAGTGGAACTTCGGCCGATACCAGATGCAGTAACCATCATAACCAAAAGAGAAACCATCATTTCTTCCACCGTAACCTTTCCAGTTCCAATGAGACGGATACCAGAGTAAAAGGCGATTGCATACACGTAGAGCATCATTCCTTGACTAAGGGCATACCCAATGGAACCCAGGTATGCCTTGCGCTGTGCAAGCTTGTGCGGTCGTTCGCGCGCCTTTGCATACCTATTCTCAAAGTAGCTTTGTTTGGCCAATGATGCGACTGTGCGGATGTTTTTGATGGCTTCACTTGCAATTTCGCCTGATTGAATCCCAGCTTTCTTAGTATCGTCTTCAAAGTCCATTTCCACCTTGGTCTCGTAAGCAGCACCAATGATCAGAAAAGGTAAAGTTCCAAGCATAATCAAGGAAAGAATCCAGCTGTAGATAAATGCCATGATAAACCCTGGCGTAAACAGTGATTAGCATTTGTCACAGTAAATTATCTTGAAATGTCAAAAAAAAAGTACCTGTAATGGTGGTGGAAATCAGAGTTGAAATTTCGCCAATAATCTTTGCAATGATTTCATTGACATTTTTGGCATCAAGGGCAAGCATCGATGTAAGTGCACCGGTATTATTGGCTTCGTCATCATAGTACGCAACTTCTTGTTTCATGAACGCCCGGAAGAGTCGTCCTCGTAGTCGCTTTGTATATCGTTCACCAGCTATCTCAAAGGCACCTATCTGAGCTGCAACACTAATAAGTGTGCCAGTTGCAATGATGAAAAATAGAAAAGAGTACAGGTTTGCGCCAGACATAGGACCTGGGCGCAGCTCAGCGTTTGGATCGATCATAAGGGTAATCAGCAAACCGATAAGTAAGCTACTGAAAGGAAATGCGCAGCCTGCCAATGCACCTCCTGCGGCCCCAACAGCAATAAGAGGCCATTCCGGTCGCATCTCATGGAATACTCGGGAGAATGGGGTCTTATTATTTTTGAATTTCTTCTCGGCGGCGAGTTCTCTTTGATGGTCGGCGTGCATAACTTCGAAAGATGAGGAAGTACTAGGTTGTTTCGTCAACATATTGAAGGCAATTTCGTCCTTTTCGTCAATAATACTGTCATCATCCGCTGGAGTCTCGCCACTTTGGGTGATATTAGATTCTACCACTTCTTGTTTTGTAGCAATCAGCTGCTTGCGCACCAAGTCAGCGTACAATCCGCCTTTTTCGACCAGTTCGTTGTGATTCCCTTGTTCGACAATTTCACCTTGGGACATGACGATAATCACATCAGCGTTACGGATGGTAGACAGACGATGAGCAACTACGATGGTTGTTCGATTTTCGGATGCGGCATCAAGGGCACGTTGCACAACTCGTTCGGAACGCGTATCCAGGGCAGATGTAGCCTATGGAACCATTATTAGTATCAAGCAACGCATCTTGTCAAGCAATTATGATTTACCTCATCAAGTAACAAAATAGAAGGGTTCTTGAGAATAGCACGAGCAATTGCAACACGTTGCTTTTGCCCACCAGAAAGCATACTGCCTTGTTGGCCAACCATTGTGTCGTATCCCTTTGGCAAATGAGAAATAAAAGCATGGCAATTGGCCTTTTTACATGCCTCGACTATCTCTTCATTGGTCACATCATGCGTTACACCCATAAGCAAATTCATTCGGATAGTCATGTTGAAAAGGACAGGCTCCTGGCTGACTACACCGATTTGTCCTCGCAGCCATTGAACGTTGTAATCCTTGATATTATGACCATCGAATAGGATGTCGCCGCTCAAAGTATCATAAAATCGCTGCAGTAACTGTACTGTTGTTGATTTTCCTGATCCGGACGATCCAACGAGGGCGACAGTCATATTGGGTTCGATTTTGACAGAGAAATTCTTGAGTACTTGGATATCGGGCCGCGTCGGATAGGCGAAATCGACGTTGTGGAATTCCACTTGACCGGAAAGTTTTTTATCTTTGATGCCTTCCGAGGAGTCGGGGTCAATTTCAGGAACTCGGTCAATGACACCAAAGATGCCAGATGCAGCGCCACATGCACTTGCGACGGCAGACAGGTTCATCGGTAATGACATCAACGACATGGTGCCAATGAGCATAGCGTAAAACGCGATTAGGACTATGTCGCTACCGACTCTTCCTTCATCGACGAGTTTTGATCCATACCAGAAAGTTAATCCATAGGTACAGAATAGGACAAAAAGGAAAATTCCAAATTGGATGCCAAGCACCAGACCACGTCTGCTGCCTGTGGCGCATGCCTTTTCGACTTCGATATCGTAGCGCTTTGCGAATCGATCTTGTAGCGAAAAAGAGTAGATTGTTCGGATACCACTAAAAGCTTGCTCCGCAACTGAACCGGCTTGTGCATAGGCGTCTTGGGCAACTTCTGTATACTTGGAATAAAAATACTCCATCGCACCACTGACAATTACCATCAACGGGACTGCTGCTAACATCACCACGGCAACCTGCCATCCCTTGGCAAATGCAACGACAAAGCCTGCGATGACCTGTGAGGTCATCTGGATAACGGCTCCCAGTTTCTCGGAAATCCCTTCTTGGATCATTTGAGTGTCGGTGGCAAGGCGCGTCGTCAATGATCCTTCCTCGGACTTGTCGAACCAGGACATATCTTGTCGTAAAATGGAGTGAACGTAAAACTGTTTTATACGACCGGCTTGTCGTTCTCCTGACGAAACCCAAAGCGCGTGAGTAACGTAGGCGCCAACAAGAATTGCAGTTCCCATGTAGACAAAGATAAGAATCAAGTCAATTGTGTTGTCGAGGATTTTATCTGGAGATTCAAACAGCGTTTTGCCAAGGTCATCCAAAAACTTCCCCAAGATAATGATCTATATTTTTGAAATGAATATCATTATTACAAATTTCCCAGTCCTGAAGTTTTGTGTGCTTACTGCGACAGGTTGAAGCACACCAACGCCCATAGAACCGATACACGCAACTAAGATCAGAATCATATCGAACGTGTCAGCGAAACGGAACAATTTGTACACTGGAACAGAAGGCTCCTTTTCCTCCTTCTCTTTGTCCTTGGAATCCTCATTGGAACCCTCACTGGAATTATCACTGGTGGAGGGAACCATTTCAAGCCCTTTGTGTTTGTTTTCTAACTGATACGCATCCAAGCTAACGGGGTTTTCATCATCATGCTCGGCCTGCTCGTTATCCGGTGCTTGCCGCATTACAGTACGTAATATGTAGAAAGTGAGCAATAGAAGAAAAACGAACAGTATCACGCGTATATTTAGCAGCCGTATTTCAATGTGTTCGTGCTTTTTATAGGATCTTAAAAAGGTGGACTATGATAGAGTTTGTTCCAGTCAAGTGACACGATACTCATTAATGTACTTGTTTCAAATATTACGGCGTTGTAGACTAATTTGTTTGACCATCTATAGTGTTGCCCCCGATGTTGTATAATATCACTTGACGTCACTGCTGTATATCGTATATAGCTCTATTATATACACTTCCGTAGCCCCCTATGATCTATGTTCGTACTTTACTTTCCTAATTTAGCGTACTGTTTTACAGGATCGTTGGTGTCATACGTTCAGCGATATGTTGCTTATTCAGTGTTACCCTCAATCTGTACCACAAGAGATGAGAACCGGCCGTCCTTAAAAAATACCGTCGGACTCTTTAAAATAATCAAGATAAAGGCGATCTCAAGTTCAGAACATCAATTAGCAATGGCAAGTTCAATTGGACCATGGTAACTTGGTCAACCATTGATACCTAGTGTACCCTACTTTAAGGGTAGTGAATAGATAAAAGCTTCATTGCCATGACATGACTGACTAGTATTCCAACCTTAATTGGTCAATGTAAAGCATTCGGCAATTGTTCCGTTTCTTTAAGAGAAAAGTCTCATAATAGGGCGTACCATATTTGACCAGGTACTTACCATCTGCGTAACCTTTACTCCTTTTCGAGGCCACCGAGAACCAAATTTATAATAGCTAAAATGGAGTTTAACCCGCGGATCAGATAACGATTTTCCTTCCATTGCATCATTTGAAGTAAAAGCTCATCTATATATCAATAAAAGTACTATATCTATGAACGAACTCGAGTTGACAGGTAGGGTCAGAGTGAGAAACTTACTAAAATGCATAAGAATTATTTTCACAGATGCTATATATAATAGTTATAAAGTATTAGTGGCGGGTTAGATGTAATAGGAGATATGAAACAAGAAACAGGATGAATTATTTGAACAGAGTGACGAACCCAGAAAGATTACAACGAATGTACTAAACGAGACGACCATGGATCGAAAGTGCTATCTTACCCATTGTACTGAGAATAAGATGGGTCATGCGACAACAAGGTAGGATGTGCCACGTATATGATAGAATATGATGAAACACACAAAATATAATCTAAGTGCACTGTTGCTGCACTTGGGACTGACAGAAGCATTTTTTTTACCGACTAATGTCAGATAAGCTACTTATGTCTGCAATAACAGAGCGCGTAACCATGAAATTTCTCAGAAAGAAGACTTTCGACGCGAACTACTCGTGGAATATCTATTTCAGACATGCAAAAAATAATGATATGGATATCGCATTGTTAGATAGAAATCTAAGGTACACATTATTTAAACTGTTGTCAATGACTGTTCTCGGACAAGTGTGCTATATAGACCATCTAGTCTAAGAAGTTCCCAGTGAGTTCCTTGCTCAACGATCTTGCCCTTGTCAATTACGCAAATTATATCGGCGTTCTATTATTGCATGTAAGTGGTCAGTAATCATAGATACCGTAAAGATTCATCTGTATATTACCTGGATAGTGGAAAGACGATGAGCGATTGTTATAGTTGTTCGTCCACCTTCACTGACGATATTATCTATGGCTGTTTGAACCAGTTTCTCTGATTCACTGTCCAACGCAGATGTGGCTTCATCGAGTAAAAGGACCTTGGGTTTGCGAAGTAATGCACGAGCAATTGCAATACGTTGCTTTTGACCACCAGATAGCTGAGATCCCTTGTCACCGACACGCGTGTCATAACCTTGCGGAAGTTCCGAAATAAATTTGTGGATGTTGGCCGCACGACATGCTTGTTCAATTTGCTCTTGCGTAACATTCATGTCTTCTCCAACCCCGAAGCGAACGTTTTCCTCAACAGTCATATCGAAAAGTACTGGTTCCTGGCTAACCAATCCAATGTGACTTCTGAGATTGTTGAGCGAGAAGGATTGGACGTTCTGTTCATCCACATGTACTGTTCCTTGATCAACATCGTACCATCGTTCTAGTAAAGCGATTGTGGTGGACTTTCCACATCCAGAGCTTTTCATAATGCACATTAGTATGACAATTTGACAGCTATATATCTAGTTTGCTTACCTTCCAACCAGTGCAACTGTCTTGCCGGCCATACCAGTAAAGTTGAAGCCACCACTAAAGATGGGTACATCCGCACGCGCCGGATATCTGAACGAGACGTTCTTGCAGCTCACATCACCTTTCACAGTCGCAGGCTCAATACCTTCGAGGTCAGGGTCAATCTTGGACTGGCGATTCAAAATTTCGAACACAGCGAGGGCGGCATATTTGGCCTTGGCAATGCCTGATGTGAGTGCGACACTTCGACCGATACCATTTGCAGTCATTATAAGGGTCATGAGGGTGACCATCATTTCTTCCAAGGTTATCTTTCCAATGCCCATGAGACGGATGCCAGCGTAGAAGGCAACAGCATATGTGTACATCAACATTCCTTGATTAATAGCAAATCCGAGAGAGGCCAAGTATGCTTTGCGACGTGCAAGTCTGTGTGGTCGTTCACATGCTTTTTCGTACTTGTCCTCAAAATAGCTTTGCTTGGCTAATGACGCAACAGTGCGAATGGTCTTGATGGCCTCACTGGCAACTTCGCCTGACTGAATGCCTGCTTTCTTGGTATCGTCTTCATAGTCCATTTCCACCTTGGTCTCATATGCGGAACCGAGAATTAGAAAAGGTAAAAGTGCGAACATGATAAGGGTAAGAATCCAACTGTAAACGAACGCAATGATAAATCCTATTAGAACAAAATGTTAGACTTTATCACAGCGGTATATGGATATAACAAAAAAAAACCACAATAATTACCTGTAATTGCTAAAGAAATCATATTTGCAATTTCGCCTACGATCTTGGTAATAAGCTCGTTGATATTTTTAGCATCAAGCGCAAGCATTGAAGTAAGTGCACCGGTACTGTTCTCCTCGTCATCATAATATGCAACTTCTTGTTTCATCAATTTTCGGAAGAGCTTTCCTCGTAGTCGGCTAGTGTAGCGTTCACCAGCTACTTCGAAGCCGGCCATCTGTGCTGACTGACCAATAAAAGCGATGATTGCAAGGATAAGGAAGATGAACGAGTATAGATTGGCACCAGCCATTGGGCCAGTTTGTAGCTCTGCGGTCGGATCCATCATGTAGGTAATCAATAGACCAATCAGGAAGTTGGCGATGGGGAACACACAGCCAGCTAAAGCACCTCCTACAGCACCAATAGCGATAAGAGGCCACTCTGGTCGCATTTGATGTAATACTCGGAGGAGCGGGATCTTGTTGTGCTTGAATTTACTCTCCACCGCGAGTTCTCTTTTGCGTTCCGTGTTTACTAGTTCGATGGATGATGCAATGCTGGGTCGTTTCGTCAGTACGTTTATAGAGAGTTGATCTTTTTCGTCGAAAATGCTGTCATCATCACCCACTGGAATATGATCGTCCTGAGTGCTGTCAGAGTCTCCGTCTTCTTGTTCTGTGGCAATCAACTGCTTGCGAACCAAATCGGCGTACAATCCACCTTTTTCGACCAGTTCATTGTGATTGCCTCGTTCGATAATTTCTCCTTGGGTCATGACAATAATCATATCTGCGTTGCGAATGGTAGACAGTCGGTGAGCAATTACCAGCGTTGTTCGATCTTCGGATGCGACATCGAGAGCACGTTGTACAACTCTTTCAGATCGCGTATCAAGAGCAGATGTCGCCTATACAGGCAGTATTAGTATTCTAGTGACACATTAAGAGATTAACATTTACCTCATCAAGCAACAAAATGGAGGGGTTCTTGATAATAGCACGAGCAATTGCAATACGCTGCTTTTGGCCACCAGAAAGCATACTGCCTTGTTGGCCAACCATTGTGTCGTATCCCTTTGGCAATTGAGAAATGAAAGCGTGACAATTGGCCTTCTTGCATGCCTCGACCATCTCTTCGTCAGTCACATGGTGGGCTGCACCCATGAGTAAGTTCTTTCGGATAGTCATGTTGAATAGGACAGGTTCCTGGCTAACAACACCAATTTGTCCACGGAGCCATTGGACGTTGTAATCTTTGATACTTTTGCCGTCGATAAGAACATCGCCACCCAATGTGTCATAGAAGCGTTGCAACAGTTGTACCACAGTAGACTTGCCACTACCGGAAGATCCAACGAGAGCGACTGTCATGCCAGGTTCGATTTCGACAGAGAAATTCTTGAGAACTTGGATATCGGGTCGTGTGGGATAAGCGAAATCGACGTTGCGGAATTCCACCTGACCGGAGAGTTTTTTATCCTTAATACCTTCCGAGGAGTCGGTATCAATTTCAGGAACACGATCGATGATGGCAAAAATATGGTACGCGGCGCCACAAGCACTTGAGATAGCAGAGAGATTCATAGGCAAGTTGAACAGCGACATCATGCCGAGAAACATCGCAAAAAACGCAATCACAACAGTACCACTGGTGATTTTGCCTTCATCAACAAGCTTGGATCCGTACCAGAAAGTTATGCCCCAAGAGCCGAATAAAATAAGCATGATAGCGCCCATTTGAACACCTAACATTGTACCACGTCGGCTGCCTGTGACACATGCTTTTTTGAGCTCGACTTCATAGCGTTTGGCGAATCGATCTTGAAGCGAAAATGCGTAAATCGTTCGGATTCCACTAAATGCTTGTTCTACGACTGAACCGGCTTGTGCGTAGGAATCTTGGGCGATTTTGGTATATTTGGTGTAGAAGTGCTCCATCAAACCACCGATGACGGCCATTAAGGGAATGGTAGCGAGGATTACTACGGCAACCTGCCATCCCTTTACAAATGCGACAACAAAGCTGGCAATGATCTGCGAAATCATCTGGACTGTGCTTCCCAATTTTTCGGAAATGCCTTCTTGGATCATTTGTGTGTCGGTGGCAAGTCGAGTCGTCAATGAACCATCCTGGGCCTTGTCGAACCAGGTCATATCTTGCCGAAGAATGGAGTGAACGTACAACTGCCTGATTCGTTTCGCTTGGCTTTCGCCGGCTATTACCCAGAATGCGTGGGTAGTATAAGAAGCAACAAGCACTGCTGTGCCCATATAAACAAATACGAGAATCATATCCATAGACTTGTTGAGCATTTCTTCTGATGTACCGCTTAGTACACTGCCAAGATCATCGAGAAACTGGCCAAGGACGATGATCTACGTTTGAAATAAACCAAAATATAAGTGTTATTTCGAAGTTTAGTATATATTAACTGACGAATGCTTACTGCGACAGGTTGGAGTGCACCAATGCCTATAGATCCAATGCACCCTATAATTATCAGCAGCATATCGGCCTTGCTGGCGAAACGAAGCAATTTGATGACCGAAACAGCAGGCTCCTTGACCTTCTTTTCTTTCTTCTTTTTGTTCTTTAGATCACCATCCATGGAGGCACCTTCCGCTAGTTCTTGTTGGTGATGATTCGTCTGTTGTAGTTCAAGATTGACCATCCTTTCGTCTTTATACTCGCAGTGGGCTTGACTTTCAGTCATTACGATATGGAAAAAAATGAGAAACAAAAGAAACAAAGAGTATTGGGGGCAAGCGGAGCAACCGTATTTAAAGGCGTTCGGACCTCTCGCAGTGAATAATCTATCACAGTCAAGCGCCACTTTATATTAGTACTTCCTTTGAATATGGATTAGTGGATCAATACAGTAATCCAAGGATGAGACCATTCACAATTTAAGAGCTCCTGAACTGACACATTAAGATAAACATTTATCATTATCATCTACATCCACTTTAGTTTTGTCTCAATATTCCATGATCTGTACCTAATTTCTGATCTTCTTTACTGTTTTTGTGTCGCCACCGGCAGGGTCGCCGCTCAGAGGCAACGATTTGCTGATATATACGCCCCGTACAAAACTCCGATTTGAACGACCAATCAAGTAAAGTATACGGCGACCTGTCCGTGAAGGATTTTGCTATTTGGAGTATATTATTCTTCTAGTAAGGCTCCGCATGCCAGCTACCAGAAACATGTGGCATAACGAAGCTGTCACGTCATATTGGCGACCATTTTTAGTTTAGCTCGCACCATTGACCCCTTTGAGCGATTACAGCCGGTTGTCGAGGACAATAATGTGCATATATACAGATGTGCCATCCAGTTTACTACCAGCCACTGTACGTACAATCAGCGATATGATGCCGGCTGGTGCTTCTGTCTTCACGCAAGCATGCTATCTTTTCTCTAGTTCTTATTCAAAAGGAATAATCTAACGGGTGTGCAGACAGATTATTCAGAATGAGGCATTTCTCACCCGTCTGGTTTGGTAAGTGAAGTATATACTTTAAATCGATTACAAGAATATGTTTATTTATTTATAGACTATCATCGAAACTACGTCAGATTGTTTGAGTAGCAGAAGTGGCTGGCAAACAGCCGTTTCTTATACTCTGGCTCTTCCTTTCTCTTTTTTTTTTAATACACATCGAACGAATATGAGTAAATTAATTTCAGCTATGCAGAGTAGTATTTGCTGGTGATGAACTATATACTCTGTTAATTATTCGAGATATGTGCGCTGTGCTTTTTCCGACTACTCTAAAAACGCTCCGCTTCAGAGTTGTAGTCTGTCATAACGTACCACTTCGAACCATGCATACGTAAACACGCCCATATCACTCAAGTGCTTGCGTCCTTACCTCAGATATCTTTTGTCAAACTATACGTCACAAAACTGATTGTTTTGCACCACATTTTAATATGGTCCATCCGATACATTTTCTCAACCTATTATGCGGCACTGGCAATACTAGGGCCTGTAAGAAAAAACGAGAACATAATATCCTTTTCATTTACGTTGTCAGTGCGGCGAACAATTAAGAAAAATAGCAGATGTTACAATGTTACCAAAGCCACTACTTCTATTACAAATTTCTGAGCTCACTATAAGTTCCAATTCGAGTACCTAACGCTATTAAAATCAGCACGGAAGTCGAAACAACGACTTGAAAAATGGCATTGAAGATGTCACAAAACGAATATATAGCAAGAAAGATAACAATCTTTAAACGTGTGTTCCTGTAATCTAAATGACGGATTTAGCAGGCGTCGTAACTGCAATTTCTGTATAAGCATTCCTTGTGTAATAAAGCACATACGCATCGAACCCTATGCCATTGAACTACAGATGAAAGTCGCTTAATTTTATAGGATTCTTAGAGATATGTTGTGTTATAACGACAATCGATTATAATTCTGTTTTTTTTAACATAATCCGAAGCCAGAAGCTTGATAAAGAGCCCAAAGTTCGTCTAGAGCGCCGCAATACGCTGCTTGGCATAGATGGGCAATCAAGTTGCATGAGACAGAGAAACTAGAAGAATATCGAGCTTGATCGCTGCAATTAAACAACAAGATAACATGTATATATTTGCAAACGTATCATGAGATCATGCAAGCATTGAATATTTCACTTGTTTCCTGTTGTATCATATACAGACTACACACACACGTCAAAATATCTTTATATAAATATATGAATGGTTGTCATATTCACAACATATGATCATCTTTATGGCATGAAGAATTGATGCGGCTCGCTTACATCCCCCGGCTGGTTCCTTCTCTCACAGAACTTTCTCACGGACTATGCAAGCGAGCATATAGGGAAGACGAGTACCTCTGAGAAATGTAAACTGTACAATGGAGCATTGAAAGCTATCTCAATCATCACACAAAAATATCGAAATCGAAAAGCCAAAGTGATGCATTAACAGTCTCTGTGCGCACGCAATTATCCATCATTGAACAAAAGAAGAATCCTGGACACGACGGGAACAATGCCCCAAATCTCCAGAATCGTAAGTAGCAAAGGCAAACTAACATGGTTATGTACATTTATAAAAAGATCGAGCCATTGGTATTCTAATCCCTATAAGCTGAATAGTAATTCAAATACTAACATAACTAATCATACCAAGAGAAGGTGAAAGCATAACCGTTTACCTCTACAATAGTTGTCAATATTTCAGTGAGGATCGTTCATGATTCATTATGATGATACTAATCACAATGGAACAATAAGAGTGAAGTGGAAGTATAAATTAGATGAGCATGTTCTAGCAAATCTACAAAATCTCTTCGACCATCAATAGTAGCATTGCCTTCCAGTACCAATCAAATGATGACGCTGACGGATGTTGAGTAGTCAGTACAACACAACATTCATATTCATCTGAAGACAATCAAGCAGCGATTGCTTCCCCCTCCTTAGTTAATTTGACCACTCATAATAGCTTTCTCTGGAGAGCGAATGAAGGAGAAAATATAGGGAAGAAGGAAAGCGCCTTTGCTAACCATTAAACAACCTATGGTTAAATGAATCATTACAAAGATATGAGCCATGCATTTACTGTGCTACTTTTAATTAATGCTACTAAATAATAGTTATGTACGCATAGGCTATCGGTAGTTTTCAGTATATCAGAATGGATGCCAACGGACAAAGTCGCCGATATATAGATACGGAGAATATCCAGAGCCGCTAGAGAAAATTCTACATGATGCAAGATTTCGGTTGCATCACGCCAACCAAGAAATTCTTAAGGAAAAACTATGAAGAAGCAGAAGAATACGCGAAAACCTGATAATGTCTGCTAGACATCGTATACTATATGGCTCTCATTTTTGTTGACTTATCGCACCTGATAGTACTTTAACCGTTTTTCCTAGCTTAATTATAGATCGCTATTGTCAATTTTGCTTGTGAAAACTGGCTGTGCGCATAATAATTTATACACCAATTTTGGCCATAAGCGTATCGTATGAGCTGCGGCGCAGGCTGAACATATAAACCACAGGAATTCATTCCGATCAAACTTATACGCTATCATTTGTCTGTTAATATAATACGTCCCAATGCTGTTTTATTCTAGCACAAGGTTAGTACAGGCTGTACGTGTAAAGAAGAAAAGAAACTGAGCGTTTGTGTCATTTTGGCGATTAGGGTGACATACTCAAAACAGGCTCAAGATCCCTTTATACGTATGACCAACAAAGCAAAAGAAAACAATTCAGGAGGCACATGATCCCAATAAGACCTATGATCCTACTTGCAATAAAAACCACTTAATTATATAAACGCACAAGTTTTATTGTTGCTGTTGCTGTTCCTGCATGAATCGCTTCCAAGCAACTTCCAGATCCCCCCGTTCAGCCTGTAACCGAGCAACCGCAGCTTCCCATGCGTCCATATCATCTTCCTTTGCATTGCCACCCATTTCCAACAATCGCAACTGAGGCACACCTTGTTGCAACAGCACCGTAATAATCGCCTCCAAATCCTCGAGGGTGATTCCGTTGCATCCGACGTCCAGCGTCTCCACACCACTGGCCTTTAACTCTGGCAACAACTCTGGCAATCCATTGATCTTGTTGTTGAACAGGCCCAGATGTTGAATGAACGTGGTATCCAGCAGCGCACCAAATCCTTCGAAGCCGATCTTGTTTCCTCCCAAATCCAAATGCAAAGGACGCTCACTCAATGTTTGCGACAGCCACTTGGCACCTTGATCATCAACCTTGTTGTCTCGTAACCGCAGTTCGGCGAGGCCGGATTGTGTGAATGATTCCAGCGCATGCGATTCGATACCATTTCGATCGAGCCATAGCTGGTTGAGCGTGTTGTTTATCTTTAATGCGGTGATAAGGTTCTGCATCAATGGATTGCCGTGGATAGATTCGCCAGTACCTTCGTCGTCGATCGCAGTGACACCAATCAATTTGAGTGACTTGAGCGTAGTGTTAGTGGTCAAGGCCGAGGCAAAATCGGCTGCACCTTCCATCAACGGATTGTTCGACAGATCGAGTTGTTCGAGTTGTTTGAGATGTGTGGCAAGTGCACGTGCACCCGTCGCGTCAATCTTGTTGCCTGCCACATTCAGGGTCCGTAATTGATCCACTGGTTCGATCATTGTAAGTTCGTTGCGTGCCAAGTTGAGTGATTGCAAAGTAGTGTTTTTGGCCAATGCAGCTGTGAGAATCGTCAACACGGTGTCGTTTAAACCTTTATTTTCGAGATCGAGGTGTTGGAGCCCTTCGTTGACGGCAAGTCCCTCACTAAAAATATGCAACAGATCGTCGTGTTGGCCAAGTTCATTGTTGCCAATATTGAGGGATTCCAACGTGTCATTCAAGGTCAATGCTTCGCTGAGTTGCTCCATGGCTTCTTTTTCGAGCGCGTGTCCGGAACAGTAAAGGACTTTGAGTGTGGTGTTGTGAGCAAGTGCAGCAAAGATCGAGGTTAGATCTTTTTGGGAGAGTCGCCGCATGCTGAGAATGTGTAATGTGGTGAGCGTAGGATCATTTTCTTCAAGTTGTTTGATCCACTTTTGAACTGCATTGTCGTTGCCTCCCCACACCATTTCTTTTTGTTGTACAAGTTAAAAGAAAGTGTCAAATTTTGGTTGCTGAGCTGCAACTGTCGTCACTTTGCATGCGGATCGAATGGTGCACATATGGTTAATGCTCAAGCAACAATGAGCCAACCTGCCAAAAGTGTAACTGCAGACCGCAAGTACATGGACAGTGCTTTCCTCCTTTCGATCGGTGGTGAAAGTGGCAGGCTGAGCTGCAACAGGGTGTATATTATCATGAACTCAAAGCAACACACAGGAGTACCTTAATAATTTGATACTGCACGTGGAGTAAGAGGTTGGAGAGCCCTGTGAAGCTTATGTCAACTAATATGGAAATGCAGTAATTGTTTAATGTGTCGGATCTGTAGTTATTGAGCTACGTCAGTGGTAATCGTTTGGCACGGCTGTGGGTGCAGATGCCGCAGCGGTCAACTTCTTTTTTTTTGCGAAGTTTAAGATCAAAGGATAACATCAAAAGTAGAGCTATTACGCGGTGCTATGGCTTGGATCCACATTGCAATCACTTGTTGACTACAAAACATTCTTATTCTAACCCGCTTAATATGGACTTTGCTGTATGTGGTCAAAACGTCTCGTTTCATTGTCGACGACATACCGCTGTGTGGCTGAAAAAGATCATAGGCAAAGTAGGTTTTTTCATTGGCGCAAGAAAACGGCAACGTCCCTTAAAGTCATTCCATTGTTATGTCAAGTTTGGGTATGATGGGTTGTGGTGTGTAATTTATTTACGAGTGGATTTCTTCCTTCACTAAGTTTTATACAATACATACAAAGAGTAATGAATGAATATAAACAAGCAAGTTTAGGGCCAAAGGGAGTGGTGTGCCCATTTACAACTTGAATTTTGGAGCATATGTAAAAAAAAGGAGAGTAGATAAATGGTGAATTGCTATGTACAAAATTTTTTTGGTGGAAATGAAAGTGGGGGGTGGGGAATGAAAGGTATGGGACAATAAGAAAAAAAAATAAAAATTTTTTTAAGCAACACAGCGAAGCGTTACTTTTTCATGGCGAACCCAGGTGGAACCCATTGCCATGGTAAGGTCTTGTTCCTTAGCAATCAGTGTAGCCATGCCACTGTCGGAGAACGATGATGCGGCACTGGTGTTTGATGAAGCAGAAGAGCGCGTATCATTGAATAAGAGGACAAAATCCTTTGGCAATGAGATGGATGGGTCGCTGAATTTTTGTGCAATGCGCGCGCGAAGATCAGTTAATGTGATGGAACGAGGGACTTGAATGACAATGATGTTGTCAACGTCGTAGATAACCTTGATCTTGATCATGCGCAAAGTTGGGGATGTGGTTGGGCTTGGAGCAATGCTTGTGGCACAAGTGCTTTGACTGTCACGACTGTAGCAACTCGAGCTGGTAGATGTGCTGCTAATAATGCTACTGCTTGTCACCAAAGTGCTTCGTGGTAATGGTGGAGGGTATGCTGAAGGTGCTGACGACTTTTTGCGAGGGCGTCGAACGGGGGGTCTACCACCAGTGGGTGTTGAGAAGGAAAGACGAGGCTGTGCATGCGGCGATCCACGGCGGCACATGGGTTGCTGATGATGATGCATCATGGAAGGTGGGGGAGGTTGCTGCTGGGCACGGCCTGCCCAAGGCATAATCATGCTTGCTGCTTGGCTGCATAATGAGGTCAGACTGGAAGTAGAGACTGTTGGTTCGGGTTGAGGTGCTGGCGCCTGCGCCTGTGGATGCGCACGCGCACGTGCACGGAAACGTCTCCAAAGTGGAGAAGTGGATGGTGTTGTTTGTTCCACAAAGCTTGGCGAATCCAATGGATGAATGGTGTAAGTCATGGACGGCATAACAGGTGACAAATCCGGATGCGAAGCCGATTTTCGAAGCGAGGACGAATAGAAATCGGCCGCATTTTGTTGGGTCATGGACGATTGTGATCGAATCAAACGGTTTTGTTGTTGTTGTTGCTGTTGTTGTTGTTCATCCATCTTTTGGAAACCAAAGAATTCCAATACAACCAATGATTGGGAAATTGAAGGTGGCAGGCGAAACAAGGCTTGCATGAATTTATCGAGCTCTGATCGTCGTTTCTTGCCATTCATAATGAGTCGCTTGCCATTGTTGAGCTTGGGGATACTGATGGAGTCGGGTCCACTTAACAGCCGCGATCCGGCGCGACTCGCAAGGCTGCGTGTGGTTGTTGGAAAAGCCTCGCGAAGACGGCCGGCGAATTGGACAAAATCTTCGTAGCGACGTGCGATGCTGTATGGATGACGGGAAGAGGCTCGCTTGCCCACAGGTGAGCCATTAACGATGCGGATGTCGGTCTGTTGTGGAACAACCTGGATAGTGAACCAGGTCTTTTGATCGATTTGCTTCTCAGCAACAATGACAGCTTGCTGTATTGGTGGAGCGAGCTTGATTCCTGAAGCAACGTATTTTTTGCTACCAATAGCCATGGTAGAAGTGAGAAAGAATGGGAATGGTGCCAAGGGCGGTGGCAATCGAGCTTTATATATAAAGGGATCAACTGTACTTTTCGGGGGGTCGTTCGGGTTAGGAAATCTGACCAAAACACCGATACATATGAAAGGAGGATAGCAAATCGGAAACGTTGAATTAATATGAGTAGTGTGTACAAAAAAGGTCCTGGGGGGAGTTAAGGAGACGTGGGGGAGATAAGGGGGTCCTGGAACCTGAGAATAAAGTTGGAGTTCTTTGACGTGCATTCCAACCAGTTTTTTTACCATGGCCCCAAAAATAGTCGTTCAAGATGAGTCTAAAATAATGGGCTATTCTTTTTTACTTTTGGCATTCTGCCTGAAAAGATGCATCGCCCACCACCGCTCGTTTGTATCACTTTACCTGACACGTTAAAAAAAGGGTGGTCATGGGATCAAAACTGTCAAGTTGCGTGGTTGGGGGAAGGGGGATTGAAGAAAATGGCATAGCGCCGAAAAAGTGATGATAGGGAATGGTGTGATGCGGGCGATTTTGGACGTTCCAGATCCTCGATTCTTTGTCGTGGAGCATTTTCCTACATAATGGGAAGGGGGGAGAGCGAGTTAGTGCACACACACACATATATTCATCGCATTGCTTGCTCTCTTTCAGCGTGAGAATACACGCAAATTTCCATCGTCAAAAAAATCAAGCACATGTGCATGCGTCATGCACATAATCCAGGCTTACTATAGCCGATGAATACACGAGCCTGGCTTGATAAATGAAGAGCATGGTTTAGGAGCAACGTCATCCACCGCACAGGCAGTGTTTCTGCCAAATAACATTCATTATATAAGTTGTGCTACGAGAAATATCGGAACACAATTCCGTCTTTAACAAGTAACACTGTACTCAAGCTTTCCTCCTCCCCCTTATTCATACTTTTACGACAGGCTTTGCCATATTTGTAGAAGAGACGCACAGCACGCACTTCTTTGCACGATCTTGCTTTTGTGTGTCCCACAATATCGCTTGCTCACGTTCTCCTTTTGGATGCATGTACATGAAGGATGCCCTATCTTTTTTTTTATAGCAACTCCTATCAGAAATGATTGCAAGTTCTGCACAATCAGCTAGAGAGATATAAGCGGAAAAAGGAGACGTATATGTATAAACGCTTTTTTTTTTTTTTACTTTACGCTCGCTACAGACTATTTATGTCGATTCCGGGATCATGTATTATATAAACAAATGATTCCGCAACACGCATCTGTCGTCAGCTGCAGATTGTATATTTAGATCATGGCAGCTTATACGCTCGGACGACCGGACCGTTCATCTGTGAGCTGCCCTATCATCTGCATTTGATAATGTGCCCTTTTTTTCCACATTTTGTACATAACCGTGGAATTCACCGGCAGTTATTCTGCTTTCACCAGTAAGCGAATTACAATGTTAAAGGGCGATCCCTGCATGCAGCCCAATGACAGGAGAGGAGTTGCTCCGTTCATCAACGTATGGTACCATGGCAAGCTTATCACCACCCATCGTTATTATTAAAGTCTATCTCAATTGTGATAACTTATCGCAGTTGTCAATGCTCGCTGCGATTGTTTAGGGACATGTGTGTATGTGTCACGCACACGATTATCACGCACACATGTGCGTTGCTCAATGTAACGTGAAGTGTGTGTGTTTTGCTGGGCTTGAGCGTCACAGTAGTAAATTAGTGTTCCCAAAAGTTTGCAATGCTTTCGATCGATCGGGTAGTGAGTTATGTATCGCTTATGACGCGTGTGCGTATACAAATTAGATCTGCATGGCCTGACCATAGTAGAAAGTTTGTCGATCCATTCATTCGCTGTCATTATTAGAACGCCTTGTGATACACGCAACACCAAAAACCAAATCGGCATTTGAAAGTCGCTTGCAAAGCTGGTGTTGGTGCTATTCACTTATGACTACCACGTCGGATCCCCCTCCGTTCGTGCATTACTACTGTGCATGTCCTGATCTAGGTGCCAATACAACTTCACATCAGGATCTGCGTCGGTCTCCTGAGACGACGGCTAAAAAAGACCCCGAAGTGCTGGAAGAAAAGCCGAGCCAACACCCCATCAAAGATCGCAACATTGATGCTTCTGCCACCGGACGCCATTTACTTTCGGCGCAGGCATCCAACTACCTATACCCGCTCTCCCGCTTATATTTCTGCGAAGATTGTCACCATATTCGCTGTCCATCCTGCGTCCAAGATGAAATCGTGTCCTATTATTGTCCCAACTGCCTATTCGAGGTAAAGTGCCGACGCGCATAGCATACAACCTTGTTTGACGGTTGGCTTTAGGTCCCAACAGCCAGCGTAAAAAGCGAAAAGAATAGGTAACGTATGCGCCCAACAGCTCTTGCAGTTGATCTGATGCTTCTTTCGTCAGGTGTGCCCGCAACTGCTTCCAATGCCCAATATGTCAAAATACGCTGTCTGTGGTGGCGGCACAAGAGGCAACGCCATCCAGTACACCTGCATCGGCAGGTCCCTATTTCCTGTCATGCAACGTTTGCCGTTGGAACTCAAAGGAGATAGGAATGACATTCGAAAAGCCAACAAGCCTTGCATGTAGGTTGCTATCACGACAACCAGGGATCAGACAATTAACTCTAAATCCAACAGTGCAACTGCAAAAGACCGAGGAAACGCTGCCCGATGCCAAAGAGTTTGACAGCTTAAAGGAGCATCTCGAGAAGCACCTGCGACTCAACGTGCCACCGACGCTACCTACAAGCTTTTTATCGTTCTCGAGCAGCGGCGCGTTCAGCAAAATGATGGGTAGCCACTTGCACCACGATGCACAAGCGCAGCAAGGGAAACTGGATGATCTGGGCGCATATGAACCGAGCGTCCATGTCCCTGACGACGACTCCAGGCTTGTGGACAACCTAATGTCACTACGGAGTGTGGATCAAGGTGCAGTAAAAAAGAACCCGTGTTTTCCCCACTTCGCATAACTCACTCGTCACGGGAATCAGTGTCGACGCTTTCGCAACGATTCAGCCAACTTCACGATCAACCTTACCAAGTCAGGTAATGCACAGTTGTCAGAAACCCAAAGTGGCATAGTAGTAAGCTTCCCAACTAGTCAGATCCACCCGCAACGCATCCATCTCTGCATAAAGCGATCGAAGCGATGCCGCACCTGCAGGCACATCCTGATCAAACCTGAGCAGAAGGCCCAAGCAACGCGATTTAAAATCAAGCTGGTGGCTATGTGAGTGTATTACTTTTGTGTGTGTGTGTGTGTGTGTGTGTGTAATGCCCAAACACCAACGCTTTCGCTGCGCGCTACAGGAATTATATCCCCAATATCAGCATTGTCAAGCTACCCAGAAAGACCTGGCCGCTGCAGCAGGGCATCCCCACACAGTTTGTTCTGAAATTCACCAATCCGCTATACGAGGAAATGAGTATCACGCTGGCAACCCCGCAGATGCAAAAGGAAGCCGGTTCCAACGACGATCAGGCACAGATCCGGGGCAAGGTAAGTTGTCTATGAGAACCCGTGCTTTTATGTGTCGATCTTAATTCGTCCAGGTGACCTTGCTCTCTCCCCACTTCACCGTGGGCGCTTATAACGAAACGATCGAGTATGACGACGAGATGTATCCAACAGGGTCCAATATGCGCGGTCGATCAGCCTTTGGGGGTGGCCTGTCATCGTCATGGGCCGACGGTGTGCATGAGAAGCGAAACAACTATACCAGCATCATCGTGGAAGTCATTCCTGAGCAGCCCGGCGAGTTCAAGGTATGCATCGGCGTCACGACCAAAACGCAGTGATAATAACGATATTTGCTAGTTCCCCTTATTGGTGACGTACACTTACAAATCGGACGAAGACCGTATGGATGTCTCGTCCGGCGACATTGACGAGGAGGACATTGCGGCCGCGGATGCCGACGACAGCATGGACGGGTCCCGAAAGGGCAACTCGTCAATGCGATTAGACGACGAGAAGATCAAGAGCTATTCGTTCTGGTGCCTGATTGGATTGGGACAAGTGACGAGTGCCGAATCGATATAAATATATCTATTATTTGATACATATTTACTGCTTCGAGAGACGGAGTGTGTGAGTGTGCGTGTGTGTGTGAGAGGGAGGGGGTATTTTAATGCGCGCGATGTTATCCTAGTAAAAGCTCGTATACAATCACGACGATATTTATCGCTATCAGCGGTACTAGAACAGCAGCTGTGAGTGCCACATAACTCCCTCTCATTCTGTCGCTTACTTCTCATCAATGTTCGCACCGCCGAAATTAAATTCACAATCTTGTGTTTGACCGACTGTGTCTGATCTACTCCAAACCCTGGATCCACCTGCGCGCTCCAGCCAACTATTGCATTCGCGTAAGTTTTCCCCTCCCCTTTCAATTGCCTCCATCCGCCCTTACTTCTGGCCAGAAACCGTTCTTCGCTTAACACAGCAATGGCATTGATGAATAAAAGAATGGCATAAAACAGTTGACCGAGTCCGAGGGCCATGATGGAATGCGTAAGAAAACTAGCTATATAAGCCTGTGCGGCTCCAACGTGTTCGCTTCACGTTAACTGGAACTCCGAAAGAACGGGTTGTCGGTTTTTTCAGGTGTCAGACAAAAAAAAGTTTTATATGACAATGCAAGTAGATCAATACGATCTCGCCACCGTAGTCAACAAAGACGATTTTTGCAAAGCCGTGGAATTGCAGACATGTCAAGTGGAAGGTCGCTCGCTGGTTGCTAAACGACCCTTGTTGCCTGGAGACATAGTCCTTGTAGAGCAACCCAAACTGCGATACCTTTTGGAACCTTACTGCCGGTCATCGCTTTCACCATGCTATACCAAACAACTATGGACAGCACTGAACGATATTGTTCAAAGCCCTGAATTCTGTCCGGGCGTACCTGCAGCCATGCTCGCTTATTTGCAACTAAAGGATCGCTCCCAATATGACTTCTTCTACTATCCCGAATCCACCGACCATCCCACCGTCAAACTCATCACCAACGCTGCCCATACCGCCGTCCACACCTTGCCTGAATTCAAATCATTGGATGCAGACGATATGACGCGATTTATTCTAAAGATCTATGGCAACGCGCATACCGTTTCGTTTCAGCACGACCGCACACAGCGAACCCATTCACGTCGAAAGGAACGGCGAAAGCTGTACGAGACGAAATGGGGCAAGCCGTACAGTTTTCGCGAAGAAGCACCGTCGCAGCAACGATCCATGATCTGCTTGATGAGCTGGGGATCCAAATTCGCTCACTCGTGCGCACCAAACCTTTTCCTCCAATATGAGCCAAGTCAAAATGTAATGGTGTTTCGTGCCGTCCGTCCCTTAAACCCAGGTGATGTCCTTTCCTTCTCCTATTTGCCCGAAGACGACATGTCGTTGGGCGGATTGGTATGTGGAACCACAGTATTGCGGCAAGCCAAGCTCCAAACTTTCAAGTTTTTCGATTGCGCATGCACCCGATGTGCCGACTATGATTGGTCGCGTGGTCAGGACGTGGAAGGATGCGATGTATGGTATCGCAGCGGTGAATGGGTCTGTCGCGACTGCAAAGTCGAACCAAAGGTCACATTCATCGGTGAACGGGAGGAGCACGTGCAGCAAATTACATTGGCGTTTGCAGGATTGGCGCATGGACTGAAGCCTGTCGACGAAGACTCTTTGCGAATGATTGAACCATACCTGATCAATTTGCTCGAATCTACGGATGCGCCGCGTGTGCCACGAAATCATTGGACGTATGGCTCAATCCATGCTGTATTGGCGACATACCACCTCAGGCTATTTCCGCAGTTCTTTGGCAAAGGCCTGGCTGAACGATTTGATATGCCAGTCAAAGGGCTCAGCGAAGCAGCAACGTATATTCAGTTCCTTGATAACCACATTTGGACATGTCCGGATCCGTCTAAGCCAGGGAACCCTATGGCGGCGTTTTTCGCTGGCTGGCGGATTGTGGCGATTGTCATGGATTCGCTGGTCCAGGGTACCCAGCGTACCATCGTCATTCGGTCCCAAACCCAAACCGATGATAGCGATGAAGAAGACGACATACAAACAAGTGTAGAACTGGTTCCCATACCCGATGAATGGAAGCAGCCTATACAGAAAATCATCAATATTATTCAGTCTCGGTGGATGCCGCTGGTCACTCAGGTGTTTAGTCAACGTCAGTCACCTGTGGTGGAGGATATGATCCAGCGCATGAATGAATTTATAGATCGAGTTGAAAAAGTTTCGGCTCTATAGAAAAATGGTTTTGGTCGCGTTGTATTCGATATTCGATGATGTATTTGATGCATAAAGGGAGTGATGACCCTCCTTTGTACCTCGGCTATTCCGAAAACGGATTCTAAAAAAAGTATATATATAAAGCATGCCCCGGCAGTAATCTTACTCATTACCCTCTTTCCTCACCCTTTAAACAATGTCGCAAAGGTAATAATAAAATTATTGTGGACAATCGATATGATGCAAGGGTTATGAACGCTTTGATTTAGCCAACAACAAGAGCAAGAACAACACGAGATGCTCCCCACTTCATCGTATCCCACGACTGAATCGATGACTGTCAATGCTAATACTACGACAGATCAAGCCCAAAAGCAACAGGGTAAGAACGATGCTTGTACCATAAGAATCCACTTGTCCCGAAAAACTGACGAACAGGCGTTTTGATCCAACAGAGGAATCTTCTTCCATGCTTCGGTGAGTTAGAAAAGGACGTCGTTTACAACTGTAGTTTTATCTAATGAACGGGCGTATAGTCTTCGCGGTGGAGGATGCGTAAAAGATTGCTTAGCAACCATCTGCTGCTGCTGTGCTATTGAAGCCATCTGCTGGTAAGAGAATCATTTGGAAGGAGAAAACACCATTGCCTATTAACCGCGATTCTTTCATGACACTTTTTTTTACTCGTTTCGTACAAAATAGCTGTAAGTACTACAATTTGTCTATTTTTATGTGCTACTAACACTTTTTCCGTATAGGCGAAATCGACGAAATTTGCTGCTAGTGTGGTCGACATAGACCGGTGACACAGACAAATTACCTGTTTTATACAATTTACTCTTTTATTTGCCCTAAAAAGGATCAATTTGCTCAAGTTGGCGCATCTTCGGAATAAAGTTGGCGCGATTTATGTGATAAAAACGCCAAGCTCTCAGTTTTTGTTTTGTCCGTGTGTGCTCCATCTCTCAAAAAAAAACAAATAAGTTGCCGTGTCTCCTTGCGCGTGATGATGAATCGAACGTCATGTTATTCACTAAAATAGGTTTTTCGTACAACTACGCTTGGCAAATCTTGTAAGATTTTGCATGCATATTCATAAATGACCAAATGGTTTATTTTTATAAACGGTGAACAAGGTACAACTATTGATTGGATCGGCAGGTCCCATGAAATGCATGCGTCATTGATGGTGAGCCGTACTACCTTGTAAGACCACCTTGATACTCATCACGATATATATTTGCTCACAACGTGAACTTGTTATGTACATCTGTGATCCAGCAACGCGGAAGATACATTCTTGCGCCGCGCGTATGAAATCCAAGAAAAGATCGAATCCTTCAACTCGATGATACTGGGTTTTCATTTGTTTTGATGTGCATCTTTGCGCCAAGAAAATTAAATCAATATAAGACTATTAATATAAAGGGAAGCTGGCTTCTACGTAATCGTCCTTGCACGTTCCTCTCTTATGTAGTAATAATAGGTCAATATAGACACACTAGTAACTTTGTATTATTTTCTGAATTATGTATTAGACTTTTCCCAACGGTGGGCGCTTGGCTCTCCTCATATTGGCGTGACACGGGTTACGGTTTCAGATTTACTTCCTTTCTTCAAAACATGGATTCGAGATGCAATTAAGATAGTAAACTAACTTGGAAGATCCCAGAGCTCGTAGCATTCGCTTAAGAAAGGTTACTATGCAATATCGCAGATCCTTGTGATCTTGAAAATCGCGATCCAAGTCAAGCACTTCAATCCATATAGTGACCGGATATCTATAGAGCGTTAGGGTGGATAGCAATCGTGAAAGAACATCGTTTGGATGCCAACCTTTTCCCGTGATGAGAGCCCAGAAGATAATACAAAGTTAAAGTTACTTGTTGGTTTCATTTTATACGAAAATGTCTAAAACCTTATAAAAGCAATACATAACTAGTCAAATAATTGCTAACACTTGTGGATAGTACGGTAAGAGCCCAGGGTTCCAAAAATCTGAGTCGTCTTTGGTGATCACTGATGCAGTGGATGATGATTCTTCATTTGTGTTTGAATGAGCTGTCTCTCTGTTACAACGTTTTCCTGTTCATTGCAATCGTCGTGGATGTCATCGGCTGCTCGAGGAATTTAAACTAGTCCCCATATAATAATTGCAGTCCAATCCTCAGTGACCATAGCGTTCGATATTTGAGCTATTTTCTTGAAGGCATCTTTTGTTCTGCTGACAACTGTACGGCCGACGTCCGGTTGTGCTTCACTCGCCTCGTTAATCATAATATGTAGTAGATGCAACAAAGTGGAACGCTACTTTTGAAATTTCGAACGGAAGTAATTATAAAGAAACAGACCCTTGTCTTTCATCTGTTGATATCTGGGGTATTACGAACATATTTCCAGAAACGATTGCTTGATTTTTCCCTTCGTTATCTATGTTGCAGTAAGCAGTTGGAACGATTTCATGGTCGTAATCACAAAGTAAGATCACAATTCAGTAAGAATGAAATTAAAGGCTCACAGCGTATTGACTATGGTTGTCCAATATATGTAATTCTGATTAATGTAGAATATAGTAGAGAAAGTGTTGAAGATATGGATATGCTACCGTATTTAGAAGATTTATTGTAGAAATGACATCTTTATCCGGGTCCAAATCTAAGTGATTCAGATGGTGCATCGAATCACAATGATGTGGTTACAAAGCAGCCTTTATCGTTCCCTTCTGCGCCCCTTGAGCAAATTTAGAGTGATTGTTTACATCCAGCTTCTTTATCGCTGAAGGTTCACGGTGTATCGATTTGCAAACGTCATCCCGTGTCGACGAGTATGTCGTCAAAGCACAAGTAGACCTGTCCACTCTGGAAATAGTACAAAACAGGCCCTCACGGATGGCAATTTCATTTCCTTGATTGGAAACTTGGGCCTTCGTTCTCAGGAACATATAACAAGATGTCTTGGTTTCTGTAATATAGGACATATACGGTATCAAAGATGAATGGCATGCTCTTCTTCCCCTTCAGTTTCTGCAATTATATCGTACCTAAAGAAACATCACAAATGTGTACGTTTTCGCCATATATTTAGAGCTTTTGATTACAAGGAACAAGTCGAGCTAAACCCTAGAGCGATGATAAAAAGAATTAATTACTGGTCAATAAGCACAAGTACATGCAAATATATACTGTTCGAAAAATCTATGTAATGAAATGAAAAGAGGGCATTCTTTACTGAACTGTATACTCAACACTTTCAATTGTTGTGTTTATAGCGTTGCAGGGACGTATCATTTATTGACCTTGCCTACGATCTACTTTTGAATTCGAAATGCGCGTGTTGCGTATTTTTTCACAGATATAGCATATGAAAAATTCCCTACGTATTCTAAGGACGCTGGCGTGACATGCCTGACACCGTGTGAAAAAAAATATACATTCAAATTAATGGTGAACGAGCTTACGTAGCTTCTTGAAAAAAGTGAGTGTATGATTATACAGCATTAGTTATGCTCCTGGTAGCATGCTGCGCGTACTTGCACAAATACATAATTATCATTCACATCGTAATGTGGTGTTCCTGAAAAATCAAAAGTTATACGTATTGTACCTGCATCAGCAACATCTACCATGATCCCGTCAAACATAAATAGATGACCGCATATGGGTAGTAAAAGAGATGATATATATTATGTACAAATAGTTAGAGGTTACTAATTTTAAACGTCAATGAGACAGATACACCCGCAGCCGGTCGGGCAAGCTTTATGTTCTGAGAACCAGTCCTTGATATGGTGAGCATGTCCACCGTGACCACACTCGCTGCAGAAATTGAGTAATCCTTTGACCAAAACATGACATACGCTGCAGCGGATTTGATTGCGCAACTTTCGACAAGTATAACAAAGTCGTTGATCCCGGTTATTGATTTCCGATCCACAGATATAGCATCGAATGATGACCAGTGTCCGTTCTGTTGTAGGGAACGGAGGCCGGCTTAAAAACTTGAGTACTTCGGCCCTCTTCTCCAGTAAACCCCATCGATACAGCATATCTGCATAGTTGAGTCGGAGAACATCCAATTTGGCAATGTCTCGTGGGTCTAGTAATGGTATATCATTATTATAAGACAACGCCTTGTCGCCGTCATACGTTTCGAGATTGGTGAATTCGATCGACATTTCATCAGTTTGTACAATTTTTCCTTCCTTGTCCGATACAATCGCTTGTGGGGTGAAGGGCGTTGTAGTTGTCGTCATGCCAGGTGGAGTGAGTGGAGAGCTAGGGGTACTGCGCAGACCCGGTGCAGTGTTGCTAGGTATCTTTTGTTGGGTAAGTGTTGTCGAAAAAGGTCTGGTAATGCGTTTGGCGTATGCTGTGGGCGTCTCTTGCATCGCTTCGCTTGCAGATTTTTCACCAGGAGGTGTGTGTCGATCCGTGTCCCAAAAGTATGATAAAAAGTTCACACCGCGCGACGTGCCATACGACGCGCTCAGTTGTGTGGTCGTAGCACGATCCGGAGATCCTGATACCATGGTAACTGGTCCTGATCCAGTTCTTACCAGTGATTGTGCTCTAATTTTCGATGAATCCAAGCTCATTCTTGGGCCATTCGAGTGCTCCGGGAGTAAGTTCTGAACCTAAGCACGTTAGTATAGTGTTCTATCATGCATTGATAAAAAATAAATACTTTGCGTGCAGATTGTAATACTTGGGTATTGCTGGTGTGGAATATACACGACAACATTGCGGCTGTTTGGACATCGCCGATGCTGACGAAATGTTGGAGTCTGCAGCAACAGTTAATATCACGACAAGTGGATAGCTACCGGAACTTACAGATTATTGATAAACTTTCTTCCTAATGGATGAAGACCCCATTTGACACGCCTTTTCTTCGGTATCAGCTTGGTAGACTTTGGGGATGAACGTGGTGGGCCATAGAGTATCGTCCGTATATCATGCAGGTTTTTCGCGTCCCTTTGCAATATCTCAATAGGCTCAGGTGCCCAGCCGCGTTCACTATCCAGCGGAATACACTGTTTGACAATTTCGGACGCCAAATACCAAACGCGCGATAGATCCATCCTGTCATGGTTTTTACAGACAGCAGCGTTGTGCGTACAAGCAGCCACAGGATCTCCAGGCGTTAATCTATGATGATTATCAGCAAACTGAAACAGCAATTATGTGTGTGTGCACTAACATGTATTCCTTTGCTAGCTCTGCATCATATGGCAAAGTCTTTCTCAAGTCAGCAATAATCACATTGTAAGTAATACGGTCAGCTTTTGGATTGCGGTAAAGTAAACTCCCAGTATTCGTAATGGATCCGCCCAATGCAAAGCTCTGGAATGAAGAAAAACGTGAGATTTCGTTGATATGCATAACCTTTCCACTTACATCCGGTTTAAAGTAGAGAGATGTCATATTTGTCAAGCCATCATCAATGTCGTCAGGATCATCATCGTATGCGTATTCGCCAAAGGCACCACCAGTGCCTCCCACAAGAACGGTTGCGTTTCTTCCTTGTCGCGACATTGCAGCAATTTCTTTATATTCTTCAAATTGCTCATATGTCCTTGGATGCTTGTAGAAGTCACTGTAAGTGTTCTCAAAGTACTCGGTATTGCTCGTGTTGCTAGCTGGGCTTGTTCCTTGTCTTGGCTCCTGCATCTCAGCATCATCTTTTGAACTATCACGCTTGGAATCTCGCATACGCAACGTCGAAAAGAAACACACTAGCTGACCTGCAATGTGATCCATAAGTTTGCTACTCTCGAGACTTATCGATAAAACTTACCGCTTCCAGAAAAGACACCGCCACAGAGACGAGGAAAAGGTACCTTTTCATCTGCACTTTGCTTGGAAGACATGTCCACGACAATACCCTTTTCGCTCTGCAGACTGACACGTTTGCCAGCAACTCCGTATCCGCCACCGACACCACCCATGAACGAAGGCCCAGCAAAGATCTCGTCATCCGAGTCACCATTGTCAACCCCAGTACTAGATCCGTTCCAGTAATTGTTCGGTTGGTTGGCATTACCGAAACCGTTCCCGAGCATATCTTCCTTCCCTTTTTCCAGACCCAACTCGGCGTCTTCTTGCAAACTCTCTCCGAGTAAGCATCGGATACATGCTTCGAGGCACCATCGTTTTTGTGAAGTATAGCTAGACGCAAGCGCGTTCAATTCTTGATACATGTGTGCTCGATAATATATGGACATCATGCTATTCTTTTGAATGTCAAATTCAGGCGGGCTGTTGTCTGGGTATTGTGCACTGAATCTGATTGTAAGGCGGACAAACGTGTTGCCAGTATCGGACCAGGGGCCGTGCAATGTGATCGTGCATGTACGTGATGCACCATTGACCTACTTTTGTGTTAAAAAAATGCCATATACGTGAATATAGTACAGTTTACCTTTTCCGTCTTGACACCAGCACTCGCATATTTGCTTAAAACAGTTGTCATTTCCTCAGCGACGGTGGGATAAGTACTTTCTGTCGTAGCTGCGCGGCGCAACTCTGTCGGAGGACCCACTGTTTTCACGTTTTGCATCCATAGCAAGGGATTAATTGCATACTTTTGCTCCCGATACGCATTAGACATGGTATCATATCCACTGGATGAAATTCCCGTGGTGCCAGCGCCCGTGCCACCAGAGCGAAGTACGCTCATTGTTGATATGTGCTCATCTTTTCGCAATCCAGACGGTGTTGGTGCTGATAGTCCATTCATTGATTCTACTTCGTCGGGTATCTTTTGAAATGATCGAGATTGAACTGAGCCATCGGGGCGAACTGCTGAAACTGGAACACGATATGTGGTCTTTTTACTGCTGAATTTGTGGTCAACCGACTAAAATTATATCTTAGTGAATGGACCGGCATGGCAACAGCTGTTGTGTACCTTCATTATATCCTCGGTGATGGGCCACAACCGAAGATATTGATCCTTGGACCATGTTACCAACTGGAATTCTCGATCGTCTATATGTTACTGCGCTTAGCAATCGATCACTGTTTCTTTCAAACGAGCTTGACATACCACCCTCAGCGCCGTTACCGCCCTTCCACCTCCACACAAATTCCTTGACGGTATCCGAATGGCCCTCGAATTTGTGAACTGGGACGGTGGGCGTCGCTCTATTGTACAAGTACAATGTAGTTTCGGTGCGCTGAGGCATCGTGAGCACACCGTTTCCAAATGGCGTATTTCTTGCACGCCAAACGGGCGAATTGGTCATGATGGCCTCTTCTTCTTTTTCAGGGGTATTGATATTCCAGTACTAACGTTCCCCGCATTAGAAATGAACTTGATTCCGTTTAAACCAACTTACCTTGACAAGATGGTCCAAACTACAAGTAACAATATCATGATCGTTTTGTCGACTCCAGTCAATGCCATAAATCTTTTTCGTGTGAGCTTCAATGGTCGTCACAGGAATTGCGCCTTTCTGTCAAACATAGTTAGCGCCAGGTGTCCGGAATATGTATGGGGGGACATACGCGAATATCCCAAATTTTGACATCTTTATCGTGCGCGGATGCCAACAGGTACTCGCTTTTACGATTGTATTTGACTTGTGTCGTGGCGGCTATGGTTAGAACAGGTTAGATAGAATGTTATCTATCGCGTTGATGACATGCGTACCATTCCATGATGTGAACGAGTTGGCAGGTCGTAGCGGTTGTCCATTTGGATCATCTTTGCTTTGGCCTGCGCACCTCAAATCCCAGATGTGCACATATGTGTCGACTGAACAAGTAGCCAGCATATCCGGATGGTGCGGGGACCAATTGATATCGGAAATGGCACGAGAATGGGCATGAAGTACATTTTCGATAGCTCGCGAGCCCGAGTAATTTAGATTCCATACCAACAGTTTTTGATTGGACTGTATGCCACTGGTTAAGATGGATCATTGCTCTCATCTCACGTAAACCACTTACCGTGGATGCTACCCAGGATTCACGTGAAACATAAGGGCTCCATTGAACATCAGCCACTTCCCACTTTGACAAGTGAGTAAGGATACGTGGCAAACCCCAAGGGTCTTCAAGGTCGATGATCAATAATCCCTGGCGCCTGACGAAATGATCAGCAATACATAAAATAAGGTTACTTATACATTTACCCTGCAAGAACGATATCCCTGCACGAAGGACTGATACTCATACTTCCCACCGAATGGTGGACTCGAATTTCCAATGTGCAGTTGAACGTATCTTCTTGAGTTTGCGATGACGATTTCGTGGGTGAGGCAGAAACACCTGGTGGTATTGTCGGCCCATAGCGAATGGATCGCTGCCGTTGTTGTGGTTGCCACGCTAACGTTCCCAATGGGTATTCTTGCTGTGAAATGGGACGACTGGGAACAGACGAGAGGTGGGACGGTCTACGTCGACTCGCACTGGGTTGTTGAACTCGAATCGTTTCGTCGTCATTGCGAGGTGAGGTGCCAAAGATATTAGAATCGGACAAACGTCGTGCTTTCACTATTTCTTCTGGAGCTTTGTGAGCCGGCTCGCGTTCCAGTGCTCTTCCCTCCGAGGAATCACGCGCTGGATCCATACGCTTGAATGTTGGAAACCGTAGGCAAGAATTCAAAACCCCGTTAGGTTTCGTCCCTACCTGTTTTGGGTATCCCCTGCCTGACGATCAAGTCCCTCGCCTTCGGTTGTTGCATATATATCTTGCAATGAAAAAATACAAGTAAATCCAGTGGATTTATCTAGGTGCTACACAAAACAATGAATTTTTAGACGAAAGTCTACTGCATTCCATTCAATCACGCAGACTTCCATAATGAAACTCTAGTAGCATTTAAAAAACTTTGGAAGAAATCTATGTGCTTGTCTCCTAGAAAGCCAATGCAAGCACAAACAGCTGTCGGTTTACATTTTTTTTAATAAAAAACGTGCTATTTATCAAGCATCCTACTTAAACAGTTTTCGCTTCAGAGCATGAATTTATAGAAGCACGAACAAAAGATGCAATCAGGAAATGCTGTCAAATAGTTTTACATAGTGAAGCAATCTTAAAGTTCTTAACAGCTTGTTGGCTACTGGCAGTTGATCTGATCGCTCCTACCGCATCATTGTCAGAAGGTGTCTGTGAATATCACTGAGATATGCGATAGTTGAAAAGTTATTAATTTATTACGGAAGATATTACTAGACCCGGTTCTATAGGCATTAGGTCCTTTGCGCTGCAAATAGTTCAAGAAAAGATAAATGGGATATGTAATAACTCAATTGACTCTCTTACTGCCGCATCGTTCAATTTTGATCTACTGTTGCAACGGCGAGTTTGGCTTTCATGGATGGTGATGATACCGTTAGTCTGTGAAAGTGAACCGAAAGCGATGTTCGCGCTGAGGGTTTGGCTTTTAGCAATATGCATTGGCATTGGGACTTGAGAGAGACTTTTGGTGGATTGTTCGACTCTATTATTCCTAAACTAAGTTACGATAATGACGCACTGCCTTCGTTATCGCAATCCCAGGAGGCATGCCACAGTCTGCCTTCTGTCACCTGACACCAAGCAAGCGCTATTGTCCACATCGTGTTTACCAGTTCATATAGACTTTTTCGAGAATCAATTTTGCAAACGTTGCTCTAGCGGTACAGTCCAAGAGGGGCATTATCACCGTGAACAGATGCAATTTGTGCTGATAGAATTCAATTCCAATTGGCGTGATCTTGGCAAGCGTGTCGGGATGACCATTAGGATACTTCTGGCCCACAGCTTTAAGATTTTTTTAGAGTGATTGCACGCTTGTCCGCTCATACCGTCAATGAAATGGTATGGTTGCTTGTGCTTGTGGGCCACTGATTTCAACCATTCCGACTTCAAATGCATACACCTAGTGCAGCATCCGTGGCCAGACCATTAATACTCGTTCTGTCCGTTTGTCGTTCTTCATCATCGATCTCCGGTTATCCATGTCCATTGATGCATGCAGTAAAATTTCTCTTTTATAAAGCCAAAAAAGGCGGTTAACATAAACTAAAGCAACAGTCTGTGAGATAAGTCAAAGCATTTACCACATCAACCCCAGACGTTCTGCCGACTAAACTCAATCAAATACATAATTTTTGATACAGTGTATATGATACAGTTGTATTCGGATTACACTTTCTCGAGCTTGGTTACACTATGTTTTCAGATGTGTCAATCGTCAAGGACTTTTGCAGATTTAACCGCGCCTTTCAGGCGAGATGCACCGATTGAAAGATAGAAAATGGTAGCATTCGCTTTAATGGCTTACTTGATCTTTAATTGTTTCTTTAATATAGACTTTGGGATTTTGTGCTGCTGGTTCAGGTGTGTTGCTGACGATTCCACAGGTTCTCCTGTTTTGGCTCCATCCAATACTCGACTATGGTCATCTTTCAAGGTTGCCATAGTTGCAGATTTCCTTTTCATGAGTTATATGTAAACTCCAAAAAATTGCGATAAACAAGATTAAAGACGAACCAATATCTGCAACCTGTGTGATACTGTTGTTCGTGTCAACTTCCACTTACTTTTCGGACAACTTATCGCGACGCTCCTTTTGATATTCATCTACTTCTGCACGAATCGCCGGATAGCTGGCTCTATGATTGTTGCTGACAGTTCGCTAAGGGAAAGTAAGATACAAGTGCTTCTATCTTGGGACGTTTAAATGTTTCCTTAAATTTTTCAGCCTCTGATTTCACTATTTGGTCGGCGAGCTCGTTAGTTCGTTGCTTATAATCACCCTTGCGTTTTCGTTCTTCTCCGTAATCTCATTATAGAGTACATCCCACTCAACACCCCAATGGTTAGTAATAGCCTATTACAAAACGCCACAAGTAAAAAAAAAATATTAGGTTATCTCTTGTTTACTAACATATGGCCAAGTCATGGCAGCAATCCGATTCGGTTTTCTACATATTTGATGATTACACTTATCCATTATCTACCAGGTCAGTTATTTCTAATTATCCGGCGTCACATAAAGTATCTCGTGCACCGGACAATTATGGGGTTTCTAGCGCTGTAGTCTTTGACAGATTTTTTGTTTTCCACCGGAGAGTATCATTTTCGAATGAATTACTTCTCAAACAGTAATCCATCATCGACGAACGATGACGAAGCCGCGACTACCCTTACAACATTACGTACGCGACAATATTGGACGTCTGACCGTCGATAACCTACGAACCATACTGGACCTATGAGTATACAAATACGCATTATAGGACCCTTCGAGGACCTTAAGATAACATCACCAGGGTCTGTCTCTGTTGCTGATCACAGCCACGCAATAAATTATGAGGGGTTGACGTACTTTGCTCTTCAATAAGTTATAAATTAAAGTAAAAATCAGATCTTTTGCGGACACGTGTTATGTAAGGTAAAAAATGTATCATTCTACCATTCAATATTATGACAGCAGTGACATGGATTTCCCCTCACACCGCGAACAGCGACGTTGTTTTCATTGAGTGGATATAATTACAACAATGGTCGATCCTTTTGCTGCTATTTCCTTAATATCATATGAAGCATTTTTCTTTATTTGAAGATGATATGTTTCGTGTTGATAGGATCAATTGTTCGCTGCTCAAAGCAATTATGCTTCTGCACGAGATACTGATGCAGGTATGAATGGAAGACAATTGATTAAGGTTCATTTATCTACGGCACCTACACCAACCATTTCCGGTTGGCTTTGCAGAGTATAATCAAAAGGCAATAAAAACGTAGATATCATAAGTTACCACATAATGCCAAATTCTGTAAAAGTAACATCATGGATACTTCAAGCATCGTTGCTACGGGATCTTATTCATTATACTTGAAATTAATAACCGCTGCACGTAATAGATGCATACTGATACGATATATTCCGGCAGCAATTATTCCGAACATGTGCAATACTATATACAGTAAGGAAAAAGAAGAACTGATAGCATATTTATATAATTAACACTACTAAAAATACTTGGACCATGAATAGTGAAGGTTAAACAAAAATGAATGACAAGGGGAAGGGAATTAGTGGCATTTGCTTTTTTTGCTGCTGCATGCGGCGAACGAAAACTGCTGTCGATTGGACGCGTGTTTACGCAACTTTGGTGCTGACAAGGGTGGTAAAGGTTTTTGTCGAAAAACAACGATGCAAGGGGCAGTTGAATTGGATGGGGATGAAGTATTTGTCGGACTCGCGTGTGTAGTTGGTGATGCTCTGCTTAAAATAATGTTGGATGGTGCCGTATCCAAGGAAATACGAAGTTCGCGAAACTGTTGTTCGATTTTTTCGGCATAGAAGCGCATTTTGAAGACGTCGTTGATATAAGCCTGAGTACCGCGCAGCAGCATCAAGTTAATTCGTAGTTGTTCCTCAGCAAAGCTTCGTAATGAATGACTGTTGTAACCATAAATGCGTCGAGCAGTGTTGTTGATAGCAAAGAACATGTGGTGATACGTACTTTGGTCGCAACCAATATCTTTGAGATGCTGCAACGATTGCAGAAGCGCCAAATTTGTTTCGAGGCAATCGATCAGAATATCTTTTGGTGGACATATAGTAGGGTGCAAAAATCGAAACAAAATGACAAGTCGCATGGCGTGGTAGCAAAGGTGAAAGTGAATTTCGGTATGATGCTGCTGTACATACCATTCTTTGAGTTGATCGGTAATGACACGATAGTGCTCAGACGGGTGTGTGGTGCCGGCCTCAAAGATTGTTCCAGACTGGATCGCCCGGATGTACAAACGCATGTAGTGTGTCAAACCAGCAAACTGGAACAATGTATCAAAGTTCTCAAGTGGTATCTCGTTATCGTCGTCAACTACTTGATTGGCGATGGAAAGTGGTGTATCGTCGGCAAGCAGACAATCTCGATTCAAAGTAAGACACATCCAAGCATCGACATAGTACCAGCGAAGCCAGCACATCATCGTTAAGCGATCGATGGGGCGACCTTGAGCAATATCTTTTGCGTGTTGTTGCAGAGCAATTGACGCCAAGCCGCCCCATGTTCGTTGCTGTTCGTAGAGCCGTAAAAGATTCGACGTGTAACTGAGACAAAAATACGCTTGTATAATCATTGGCTGCATATCCTCGACAAATACATCGTCCATTTTATGTCGCGCTTGTTCGTAAAATACCATGGCTGCTTGCTTGGTAAATGTTTGTCCGGCACCGTGATCCATAAACGTGACCAGGCTGATCGATGCGACGCAGTATACGATGGCAGGTGGTGCTCGATGCCAATCTCGAATTAGGTCAAGGCTGATTGGAGCAACCTTGAAACCAATGCAGCACCAGTGAGACACCGCTCGCTGCATCAGGCTGTCCAGCATATGTGAACTTTCAACATTAAGACGTATAGAGGATGGCACATTAAGTTCGGTGCTTGTCAAATGTACCAAATCTTCTTCTGTTGACCATTTTCTTGTCGTGTCTTCTTTGTCGTCATCGGAGTCACTTGCGTAACTACGCAGACTGGGTGACCCCATCAGCTGCAGATGTGTCATGTCTTGTATGGCATAGGGGTCTTGACCAATGTCTTTCAGGGCCATCTGCAGATCTGAGAAACTACTCAGCTGTAGTTGAATACCATCATATCGACCAGGGACACAATGTCTCGGTACAACAGTGGAGGGTTGATAGAGAGTGTCATTGATGGTGTCAAATTCCAAGTTTGGAAGAAGGGTTGGGGAATCTGATTGTACTAAATGGGGTTCAAGGTATCGATAAAGTAAATCTTCTGTAGACTGTTCGTCAACAGAGTCATTGTCATTGAGTAGTTGTTCCATGGAGGTGTGTAAAAAGAAAAAAAGGAAAGGAAGGAAAGAAAGCAAGTTTTTTGGCTTTGTATAGAATAATTAGAAAAGAAAAGAGATGTAGGGGTGGTCCTCGGAAAGGAAGTAGAGATGATGAATCTTTTACCCTCTCTATAAAAAGTGATGCTTTGTGCCCTATTGGTTTGAACATCAATATCCATCGTGTCATTTTTTGTATACTTGATCGATTTGCGCTTAACGATCGCCTCCTTCTGTTAGCAAAAAGGATTCCCTGATTTATTTTTCTTTTCAGTCTTTTTTTTTTTTTTTTACAAATTCTCAGATGAGTCGGATCGTCAAGTCTAATGACTTGCTCGTTGATGCAAGGCTGCTCACTCTTCAGCGAATCAGTGAATTTTCAGCAATAAACATGGTCACCCGTTACAACGGTTAGACCATATTCCGACTGTTTAATCTGGGCGTCAATGGCGTATCATCTGAGCGGAAGGATCGCCCCCGGTGCTGTAGTACAGCGAGCACCCGGCATTGTTTCACAACTGTAAAGGCATACAAAACGTGCACTAAAGTCGTAACATGGAAATAGGAAATGCTTTCAAGTATAAAAAGGCGGTAATAAGGAGTACATGGTGCTACCGTGAAGATGCATTCACTATTTTATGCGCAGTCGTATGACCACTCTCCATACTCATATTCTAACATCCGTGCCATTAGAAATATAAGCATTCAACGCACATGGAAAATTGGCGTTCGATCAATAACATGAAAAGGGGATGAAGATTATGCGTCATCCTGTGACCTTTGGCGCAACAGCTTATTTACATTGTACGAGCTAAACGACTTTTCGCTTCTTGCATGGATAATATTGATACCGAGAAAATCTAATATATTAGAAAAAATAATGTTTGGATTTCATTGTCATCACTTGAGGTATACACCACACTGGATCGAATAGAAAAAATACAGAGGACGACCAGGGTTACTTTTTAGCTCCTTCTTGACCCTTCAAAGAAAGTATTTATACCCCCTCTCTTCTACAATTTGGATGCCTGCTTATCCTGAGACAACTTCTTGGAGAGGGACTTTTGATTGGCAGAAGGCAATGCGTTCTCCTCAGCAAGCAGTTCTGCTAATCGAAGGACGCGGGTACTCACTATTTTCGGAATGGTGTTAAAGTAGTTCCTTTGGTTGTATCTCTAGTAATATTACGCACCTGTTGCACTGTCTCGTCTGTTTTTGCCCTCCATTCTGAACCTACCGATATGCTCTACCAAATCCCAAAGTGGACCGGTAGGGGAAAGTATACCATCCTCACGTTGCGGAACATATGCCTCCGTCAGTGAAATTTCAGACCATGGCTTTGGGGTATTTTGACGAGTAAGCATAATGATGCCTTGCTCTTGATATCTCGTGAAAGCAGTGTTAAGAGTCTCCTTGTTAACCGCTTCTAGATAGCTCTGGACCACAAAAGATGAATGTTTATACGCAATTTTAGCAGGAAAGTACAATTTTACTTACGAGGTCGCCTTGGTAATACAATGTTTTACCGAGAGCTTGCGCTCTGTTTGCAAAGAGCTTCATTTCGGCTTTGGATGACCGGTTGGTTGGGCTGTACGCACGGCGGGATGCTACCAAGGAGAAAAGACTCACTGCAGCCAACCAATACGATTCGACGAAGGGCCAAATTAAGAAGCAAAGGAAATCTTGATTTGGGCACACGTGCATAAGTAAGGGGAGTTTACTTCGATTGGTGTTGGGTGTGCTTACCATAATTTTCGCGGCCACATTCGCGTTCAATGTCGGAGAGTCCAACCCACCCATCATCGCTTACTTCGAAAACGTGATTATCTGCGAGCCATCGGACCGTGCGCCGAGTGTTGTTCTCAACACCTCCTGGCTTATAAATCATGTCAAGTTTCAATAGACTTGACAGGAACGAGATCTCATCCAATAAATCAGTGTAACGCATTCGCTGGTCCACTTTGCTGCCACCGAGTTTAACAACGGTGTAGAGTGCAACACAAGCAATGGCTATTGTTATATCAAACTTGTCAATATATGTTACCATCCTGGATCTAGTGTATACATCACCTTCTTCAATAAACATATGAATGACTTGGTTGCGATAATACGAAAGTTCAAATGGATTGATTCCATAAAATGTGGGCTCGAGAATATCCTTGACTTTTTGTTCACCTATCAAGTCTTTATGGATCTGGACCGTCCTATCATGACGATTACTTTTTTCAGTAGATTGTTCATTAGCAAAAGCTTTCGGACCTTACCTGTCAACAACAACTCCTGTTGACATTCCATGAAACTCAGCAACTTGTCCACCTTTGGCATTGATGATCTTTGTCAACCAGTCCACGCGTCGGATGAGTTCGCTGCGACCTACACCACGACCACGAAGTGTCAAAAGAACGGTGCCGAGCAATGCTGAGGGCATAACAACAGCAACAGAATTCTACCACCGTGTGTCAGTACGCAATAATACATGTTCATCCACTTGGACCTACAATATCCGCAAGAATACTATACATATCCATATTAGTTCATGCTACTTAGCAATAAATGATTAATTTTTCTTACCGGTACCCCAACGACTTTAGAAGGATCGACTTTTGAGTCGTCTGTGTCAAATCCATGGGACTAAGACACACCAAGGTTTATAAGATAAGGTTAAGCAATTGCCTTTTTCTACACATACCCGCGCAGCTTTAGCTGACCATCCAGCCAGCCTCTCAGCGAGAATGGCTTACTTAGCCGAACTAAAAAAGAATTCTTTGTTAGCTGCACGTCAATCACCATAATCCTAATGCTATCTTACCATCAACACGTCCCCATTTGAGCTGCAGAACGCGTGTATTTGTAATAAGACCCCTGTTACAAAATATGGCTGAGCCTAAGGGAAAAAAAGATGCATATGCAAACTTAGACTTACCATAAGCTTTCCTTTTCCTTTGGATTGCCAAGCAATTCGTTCGCATAGCTATAGAAAAATGACATCTTGTATGAGAAAACATGCATGAATTGTAACACATTTTTTCTCTTTACTCACGTGGAAGTCCTATACAGTACACACGGAAAAAATTAGTCTTGTGATTTCAGCATTGATGTTTCATATCAACTTACTCAATAATCTTATCGTAACCCAGAGATATGGGAACAATGTGACAGTCCGAAAAGCGATTATCGACAATGGCATCCAAAATAATTTTAATGATACCGAGCTTAGGCGTGAGTAGTTTGCCTAATATAAAGTCAGCGGATACACTTTAACCGGGTAATGGGTCCTTACCAAGCCTGGAGCGAGTTCCCTCTACGAAACATTCAAAGTTCACTTGGAAACGAAAAAAAAATTGAGTCAGCGCACCAATGTGCATTACTAATAATCATCTCGCAACGTACTTCCTTCCGACAACAATGTGGCGATATACTCTTCCATAACTGATTTGTATAAAGGATTGTTGCCCCATTCTCTCTTGATGAAAAATGCACCGCATGATTTTAACAGACGTCCAACTAGCGGCAAATCCAAGTTTTCACCCGCAACGATATGAGGAATTTGGATACCTATACAACACATCTTTAGCGATCTCCTTTTTTAGATCGGAGCTGCCCTGAGCGAACCTAGTCGGTAAAAGATGTACGACACGACCAAGTAGTCAATGTGAGATTTGTGAGACGGCACTAAAATCAATGATTGCTTCTTTTGTTGAGCCATCAATGCTACTCGTTTCAACTAAAATGAAAAAAAAAAAAACGTGCCCGAATTTTAGGATTAGCAATGTGTCGCTTTGTCACCTGTTCCCATCGATATTTCTTTTTTACCTCAACCCATTGGCTCTCTTTGATATGGATGCCTTGATGATACAATCGTACCAAGACATTGTTTAACGTGAAAGCAAAGAATCTATGATAACGAAATGTGCTTGAGTAACATTGCCAAGGTATTCTAACCGTTAATAATCGCTACCTAGCATTCCGAACATCATCCATCGTAGCAACACACTTGTCGGTAATCCCCCTGGCAACGACTTCTAATTCCTTACGTAACTTTTTCTTTTGCTTTTCAATTCTCTTGGCTTTTTCCTCCGGAGAAAGATTTTTCTTTTGGACGGCAATAAGCTGCTGTGCCTGGCGGTCGGCGAGTTCAGCGATCACCGCTTCGACTACATATATATATCACCCGACGGTTTGTCACACTTTAATATCTAATATTATATACGAATTTTCCCGCAATTACAAACCTCTTTCGCTGGTGAGCACCATGGTCTTGATTTTGTCTGAGAATCCCGGGTAGAGGATCTTGTTTCCAATGTAGTTTTGATATCCTCGCCAGCCCTAATCGCACAGAATGGCATTTTTAATACCGTACCTGAAAGACAGGCGAAAAAATTCGACAGATCAAAGAAATAAAATTACTTACTGTGCCCCTATAATGCAACCCCACATTGAGCATGAACGCCACGGGATCCTCTCGCATACGCCGGGGCTCCTTCTCGCTGTAGTCCACAGGTTAGTTTTCAAGGGAACCCGGAAAAAGTGGGTGGTTGGGGGTGAGAAAAATACTTGCGTTAGATTACGATGTTCATGTTCGGGATCATTGAGCTCAAGGCTCTCAGGATTGCCATTGGGCAGAGCCCCTGTTCGTTTGTAGTCCTCCATAAGGGCGCGGAGGCGATCTTCGGTTTTGCTTGCCATTTGAATTAATGGGGTGAAAAGAAGAAAGAAGTCGTAGAAATTGACAAGCACTAAAATATCCAAGTTTGGTGGGGCCGTGCACGTGAGAGCTTTTTCTCTTATATACCAGGAACGATTAACCCCATCAAAAAACCATCCACAGTTTTTGAAAAACCATGGCAACGGACTCCCCCAACAACATATTAATTCGCGCACAAGAAGAAAGAAGATCATATATTTCGCAGAACGATACGCTTTTCTTTTTCCTTCTACACTGGTCGAAAACAAACATCCCAACGCGAAACTATTTAAGCCGAGGCAGCAGCCTTGGTCTGCTTGACAGCCTGAGTACCTATTGCAACATATCGCTGTGAGTTTGGTGCATAGCTCGTTGGCGTGAGAATGGTCACGTACCCTCACGGAAACCGTTAAGGAAACGACGGTGGACGATCTTCAAGTGGCTCATACGGCCGGTACCGGTGGTCTTTCTGCGCTTAGCCTTCTCGGACCAGTTGTCTGCAATACAATTCAGCACATGTTCCCGGCATTTTCAGATTATGTATCAAACTTACACTTGCGGATCTTGGCAGAAGGGTAACCGCAGCTGGCACAGGTCTTCTTTTGCTTGTGGAAAGCACGGTTGCCGCAACGACGGCACAAAGTGTGCGTCTTCGTCTGGCGTTTACCGAACGAGGTGGTACCCTTGGACTAATGCGTCACATTGTCGAAAGCGTCAGTTCGGATATTCGTCATAAGGATCGATTTCTCTCTCTCTGTCTATCTCTAGTTGCATCCATCCATCTATCTACGCATCCATCCATCCGCGCTTCTCTTTTTGCTCATTGTTGCGACAGCTGATACGTACCATCTTTCACTAGGGAGAAAAAGGCCGTTCCTATAGCAGCGTGCACCCCATCTTGAACGTGCCCGCTGCAGATTCCGAGCGGCCTTTGAAATCAGCGTGTTGCTTGCCATTCAGTGCCCCTTTTCATATCCATCATGTTGGGTCATCCACAGCTTGGAGAAAACTCTGGTTGCCAGTCCGGTCGAATGTACATGTTCGATTTCGGGATGCTTTCTGCTATGCAGAGAGTCTGCTGACAAAGTGGGCTTTGATTCATCCCGCCAGCGCAGTATGATGTGTCGCGCGGCAGGTTGCACAAAAGGCCTTTGGGCTGGAAACCAGTTTCTCTCTCCCTCTCTCTCTCTCTCTCTCTCTTTTCCCTCTGTAATTTTTTCACTTTCTTTCTTCTCACAAGTCTTTGTCGAGCCATGGCACAAATTGGAAAATTCCGGAATCACTCTGGACTGCGCCTCGACCTCAATCACAATTCAAGACCGACAACGCCTTGCAGTTTAGACGATGACGGAGGTTTAGGCGTCGGCGGTCCTTCACTAAAGCCTTCAACGTCGACGGATAGCAACACGAACTGGCGAGAAGACATTGCCCGTATTGTCAACCAGAACCGCTCGCAGAACATGCTGGTGCCCAACAACGATATTCCTGACGAGTTGAAGCCCGAGGATTTCGAAAACATCCAAAAGCTGGGCGAGGGTGCTGCAGGTGTTGTGTGGAAAGTTCGCTACAAGCCGACGGGATTCGTCATGGCTAAAAAGGTTCAAACGCTGCTTCTGAGATGGTGATAGTGGTTGTTAATCCGTTGGCCCTTTCCTTTGTAGACGATCACTGTCGAAGCCGAGCCCAACGTGCAGCGTCAGATCCTGCGAGAACTTTCGTTCCTCAAAACATGCGAGTCGCCACACATCGTCTCGTTTTACGGAGCGTTTTTGGACGACGGCGACACCACGATTGCGATATGCATGGAATACTGTGATGGCGGCAGCTTTGAGGATATCTACAAGCGCGCACGCGACATGGAAGGCGTGATCGGTGAAACGGTGCTCGCCCGACTCGCAGAATCGGTATGCCTGGAGCCGTATGTCCACCTGCTGTTTACTAATAGATCCCTCCCCACCAGGTCTGCAAGGGTCTAATTTATTTGCACTCGAAAAACGTGATTCATAGAGGTAATACGCAAACTGCCACTTGTTCTGCCCATCGCTCACATTGGGTTAGACATCAAGCCGTCCAACATTGTAATGACACGAAAAGGTGAAATTAAATTATGTGATCTGGGAGTGTCTGGCGAGTTGATCAACTCGATGGCCGAAACGTTCACGGGCACACAGTATTACATGGCGGTAAGTGCTTCTTGCGCGTGGTTAGGCGATATATATGTCTGACCATTATCCGTTTTAGCCTGAGCGTATTAAAGGAGCGACTTATTCTGTTCAGTCTGATATTTGGTCCCTCGGATTAACTATTATAGAAGTAGCCCAGAACCACCCAGCGCTGCCTCCGCCCGGCCAGCCCCATCTCTCCGTCTTTGAGCTATTGGACTTTATTGTGAGCCAGCCGTTGCCCAATCTGGGCGACGACAGGTCCGTCGACTGCCGAGATTTCATTTCCAAGTGGTATGCGGCTTCTATTTTTGTGCATTTTAATATACTAAAGCCCGCTATTTTGTTAGCTTGATCAAAGACCCGCTGCAGAGACCTGGCCCGGAGGGGATGCTCGAACACCCATTCATAAAGCAACGTGCAGATCCATCACAGGATCTGTCATTATGGCTTAAGGAAGTATGGAACTGGCAGTAAATGGTTCCTTATATCACCCAGTCCTTTTCCCCACACACAACTCACACCCCACATGTTTTTATACCCGCATCTCTTTCCATTCCTTGTTACTCTTTTTTGAAGTTCCGTCATACCCTGTAAGGTCACACACTACAGGTTTTCTTTATATATACTGCTACTACAATGTAGCGTTCATGTGCGTTTTTTCCGCTTGACTCCCATCTCTGGAAACGTAGACCGTTAGAATATCCATATAGTTCCTGGCGCTTGCGACCTTACCGTCTATACCGTCGTCCTCGTCGGGCGGTGCCGGGTTAAGCAAATGAGACTGTTTGCCAAGAGCCATCATTGATGATTGTGACATCGGCCTCGCATATGTATTTTCTGCTTCTACGAGAGTTGCTTAAGAAAAAAGCACGATCGAATCATATGCCGGTATTTACCGGTACTACTAATGCTGTGTGATAATGGTAGCGGTGAAGGAATGGCGGTCCGGGATTCGTAGTAATGCTGTGTTATTCGGGATGATGTTGTGCTGGATACAGACGGCGTGCTTTCGCTATTTGTGGAAGGTACATGTTGACTTGAAGCAGGATTATTAGCATGTCTTGCTGAAGCGCGCCTTTGGTATGTCAGTCGGTCGGAAACAGCAGACATCTCCCTTAATCTATTCAGCTGCTCTTGTAAAGACTCTAACTCTTTGGTTTCCATGTGAGTAGACATAACCTGGGAACGTGTCGATATGGAAACCTACCTTTGCCTGGATAGCACCACGGGGTATCATCAAGCGGATATCTGTTAAGTCTAACGAACTGTACACACACACGCGACAAGATTCCGCGGTAAAAACTTACCGACGGTGCCTGAAGATCCCAGTATTTCGAGTGACTGAAGTATCGTTTGCATGTACTGTGACGAAGTATTCAGCTGCACGTGGAAACCTTCTTTTATGTGCTCACCTCCTGTTGGTGCAAAACAACATTGCGTACGGCTTTCATTTCGTCAAATAATACCTCAAACCCCTTAGTTATGCGGGTCACCCGATCCTCTAGGTTTGCATAATCGCGATACATCAGCTCCGATCGCTGTACGTCTCTATCATTGACCGACAACGGAGCGGTTGCCCTCAGAGACCGAACACTTTTCCGCTTAATATTGCGCAAGTCGTCAGTGGCACCACGTCGAAAATGCGGATGGCGGAACTCCCAGGTTTGGTTCTCGTTCCGTAAATTTGAATGGATCATGTCGTTGACCTTGTTGAAGCCGTACACTGTTTTTGTTTGATGCAGCTAGCCGTTCAGTAAAACACGCGCCATACTAGTACGCTTTTATGCTTACTATTGAGCTGCCTGACGAAGCTTTGCCAGTTGTTGTGTTTGAAATAGCGGGGAAGCACATTTTTTGAGAATGCCGTCGGATTGTAGACCCGAAACACTTCTCCGTTTTCAGACCAGGTAATAAGATCTTGGATTTCAGGATCTTCTACCATGCTTTGATTCATAAGATCCACACTGAATGGTAATGATCCCCAACCCTCCCTCTCCTATGCTTACTTGTATAGTTTGCTCACAAAGGCGGCATGCGTTTTTGTTATAGGCACAATAGTTGTCAGCGATTGCCCATCCATAACCGATTCAAAGGGTTGCAGATTCGACGACTCCAGTCTGCTTGAGGAAGCACGCAAAAAAGGGACACAATATCAGCAACCACACCAATATATTTCCGTCCCATGCCCTGTGTATACTATACTCTTGTGAGGTGATATCATCGCCACTATTGTTTTCGATGCTCTCGCCGTCGCTGCACGTGCTGGATCTTCTGCTATATCCGTCCATGGTGCTCTTACATAATCTTGTCTCGAAAGGTCGATGAAATACCGATGAAGAATATTCTTCGCTTCTGTGCAAGGTTTCTAAAAAAAAGTTCTGAAGGTGAGAGTTGTTGCACAGCGCCGCGCAATTTTGGGTGAACCAACTGATAGCACTTACGTACCGGAGGATGGCTGCGTCAACGTCGCACGTGGCTGGATCGACGGTATGATATTCTTGTGCAGATGGTTGCGTTCAGGAAGGTGGTAAAATGATGATACCGTGTATTTAAAGCGGCCCAAGTAGTAGACGTATGGTCGTAGGATGATGGTATAGACGAGATATGCGAGTGCAACTGTGCTAATAACACGACAACCTTTGGAATGTGCGTCTACAATATTTAATGATAATTATGGATGGCTTCGATGCTTGGTGTCAAGCAATGGCGACTGCGATCTTCCACAAACTGGGTGGTGTGGTGCAAAGAAGTGAGTGCAAAAATGGACATATGTACGATCAATTTCGTGATGTCACCGCCCAATAGACTGGAAATTCGAGCTGCTTTTAGCAATGTGTTCCAACCCTGTGCGACAAAACAGGAATCGATAATTCTTCCATGTTCTATTCATGAATATCCTGACGTTATGCTTTCATACTTGATATCACCGTATTCATAACAGCAAATCTTCGGATCCACATCCCCTCACGCCCATATTTGACTTCCCGAACGGCCGCAGCCGAGGGCAGGTCCGGAAACAACGATTTGTTTGTGGAATTGTGGAACCAACCAGCTGGAACTAACCTACAAATCGGTATCGCTTCCACGAGCAGAAGTCCGCGGTTCTATTTCAAGAAGTAATTTACACTGCGTCCCACTTGGAGTCTGCCTTGTCGTTGTGCAGAATACCGTTGTTACACCAATTTTGTAACCCTAGCACAATAATAACTCTGATCTTTTGGACAAGAACGAGCCTTGTCTCTACAGTATCCTTTCCCTATATTTCACACGCGTAAGCACTAAGGAAACCCCTTTGAACACCGATTACAATAACATTAAGCTACCGCTAGTCCAAAAGATGCATAGATTATGCATATCAGAGGCAATCCTTACATGCTTCACGCCATAAATAGAACGCCTACAGCTTGTTGTCCACTGTTTTTGCAATCTGCTTTTGTAACCAAGAAGTACACAGTGGCGCTTAAACCCGGACCAATGATCTCAGTGACATATGTTTAGCTCGTGCGCTGTTTCCCAGCATCGCACAACTGACTTTCTGGGATTTATTTATCGACACGACAGTATCACAGCGATGGAAGGTGCGCTGAACAATTAGTAGATTACAGTTTACCTTTCTCGACATGGTTTGAATCTTAATGTTAAATGTGCAGATGGTAATACTTAATCGACATGCCATCTGTATAAAGCAGTAAGCCAGCAAGATGTGTACTATTCACTGTGACACTGTTATACAAAAAAGTACAACGATAATGATCCGATTGAATATTCATGCCTCCAACCATATTAAGTACATATTTTCTTGCGCTACTGTAGAACAAAACCTTATTACCACATATTCCTTGATGTAACTTCCATCCTCAAAGCTGTCACGATAAAATCTCAGTGTGGTCTAGAAACGGCCCTGAGACTTTTAACTACTGCAGAATCAAGGACCGAAGGCTTGCATCTTTGGTCAAAAACTTCTCTTCCAGATGACATTGTGCAGCTCTATTTTTGTTTTCACATTATGCGTAAAAAGCAGACGAGTAAATTTCGAGTTAGACCCGCTTGGGGTACCGACAAACTGGGAGCTGCTACTTTGGCACGGGGACATGATTAGTTTTCGCCTTTCCTATAACGATTCCGAAAGTGCGCAACCATACTTCATCGTTGACAAAGGAGTTTTTGGGATAGAAATCATACATACAGACGAATTTGCTCCTTTCTTCTTCGAGTTCTCCGGTTCGAATGCTGGTTGCCCTTCTACATAGATCCACGTTTGCGTTTATGCGCAGCTGCGTATCGATTGCGCGAGAACGTGTAGTTAAAAATACCAATGACGCTTTGCTCGAGCTGTAGCCAAAATACGTATCATGAGGGGTAGTCCATAAAAAGCGAAGAAACATTCTACGTGTTTCCGTCCTAACGGAATTTTACTGAAGTCTCATCATAAACTAATCAAATTTAAAGGCAGTATTAAGCTCACACATTCTTTAATACATACTGCAGTCGTGATATATTACATGTACTTTATATCACTTTCGCTTTCGTAGATCGTAAAGTACACATTTATTGTTGTTCACCCCATATGCACTTGTTTAATCAAATACGCGTGTTGAGAAAGCAGCCCCTTAAAAATCAATAAACAATGTTATCATTCGTTCGTACTTCTCAGATGTCGCTGATTCTGGATAACTGAAAAGTTGTCCTACGTATGGAGCGGTGAATTAGACATAAAAGGCAGTATAGAAGCCCAGGCGCATGAGTTTAAACAAAAGGTCTAAGCCGATTGATATCATGTTACTTATGTACATACCCTATAAAGCTATATGCTTCTGCTTAACCACTCACCATTGTTTCAGAAATACTTTGTTCACGTGTTCAATGGAGCAAATGCTAATAAATTTACTTGATTTATACGGGCGTGATTACAACTACTATATTGTTTAAATTAACGTGAACTTTCGTTAAGGTCGGGCATCTTTGAGTAAACATGCAGAAAGTTATGATTCCGTCGATTACACCCTTATTTGTGAGCAGAGGCTGCATAAGCGTGTGAACATGACCTTTTGTGGAAATACTTCGGAAGGTCGTAGGCAAAGCCTGCACAATAGAAGAAATCGATGTATAAAGCAAGAACCTTAAATGAAACGTTCCGTTCCATCCGATAGGATTATATAACCGTCATTTGCCACTACGTGTTGTATGGACTTCGCATATTTACTATTGATTGATAAATGTGCACATGCCCTGCAAGCTATCAGAAGATTCTGTTGGTTACATGGATTGCATACAAATACGTAATACATGCGACAAATGTCCTTATCCCTCAACAAAACTACATAAACAAGCTTTTATTTGGGATCGCAAAGAGCTCATGTATGCAGATATGATGTATATGAGCAGAATTCACTTTGCTTCATATCATTTTTCAACCAAGTATCTTGCACGTAATACAGGACATGACGTTCGCAGCTTGGATTGTAGTGTGCAAGGAAATGAGATACGTCGAGTGAGAATAATGTCAAAATCAATTACATATACAAAAAGAGAAGCACTAGTAGGTATTAAACTTCAAGCTAGATAATTGGTAAGAATTTAAGCTAGACTGTTTCACGAAGATGCTTACCATGGAGCTGTAGATGCTTGAGTTTGGAACTTTGTTAATTCAAAACTCACCGACAATCTATACGGAAAGTATGTAATAAAGAACAAAAATCGGATCGCGTACATCGCAATACTGGTCTCGTTGTAGATTTTTCGATATACATGTGCATTTCCTTAGTAACAGTACGTAAGTGAAATCCAAAGTGCAGTTTTAAAAGAGGACATAAGAGTGTGTTAGATAGCAGTGCTATTTGTTGAGAACATCATTATGAATGTGACTCAAGCCGGTTTAGATCATCTCTTTTTGTCATCTTCAGCTTTGCAACTTGAAAGATGACACACTGAATTCATACTTACATTATCTCAATGTGTCTTTGTACAACAAGAAATGGTTTCAATAGGTTTATGTACATGTAGAAAGCAATGGTATCATTGTGGGTGGTTGGCAACTTTGTGACTCTATTATTTAATACCGTTAGCGAAAAGCGAAAGCTACATAAGAGTATTTTATCTGCTATCGAAGCTTAAATACCAGTACTTCAGAAAATCGTATCGTGTCACCGCGTGACACTGCAGTAAAGGGTATATACCATGTATCTAAAAAGATAACAAATGTCAGAGGCCACGCCAATCGGGGATACCTCATGGGCTAATCTCCTGTGTGCCGTGCCGCCCATCTATGTTTATGTAAAATGTTGACTTTTATGGTTGGACTTATCATTTGACTTCCCACATTCCCGAGTTGTTCGAACAATGACCTGACGGTGGATACGCGCGAAACGTTTAACCTGTGCATTTACCGGGAACTTAAGAAAAGCCTTTGATATCTTTGTGTAGCCAGTATGTAGGATACAAAGGCAGTAAATGATTAGCGACTTCCTGAAGCTTACGGGACTTTTTAAAGTGACTGTAGTATGCTCTCCTCATTGCTAACGATCGTTGGTTTAGATCGTGCGAGTTTATTAACAAAAATGCAGGAAACTGTAAACAGTGGCACCATTTTGTAACACTGTGACTAAAACTGACACTTGCAACTTTTCTATGCTGCGCCCTCGTGGGTATATTCCTGCCTATCATATCAACTGAAACAGGGACGTGATGCCGAGACAGAATCGAGCAAGCAATGGCGATCCATTTGTCAGCAAATTACCTTACGACATTATTGAACTAATCTGGGCCAATTTGACTTTACGTGAACGGATAAGATGCACTCGCGTCTGTACAATTTGGCGGTCATTACTACTAAACTCGAATGTCCTATGGAGCGAGATCGCCGATTGCAATATTCGTCGTGATCTGATCCGTTATGAGATCAATGGCAAGCAAGTTCGCCGCGTTGACTTAGAGAGCCAGAATACATACGCTATCCATTTTCTTATTCGTTTGGCATGTACAAATATCCACACAAGTAGGTATCGATTACGCCTATATGTCTTGATCCGCCAACATATCTTATTGATCCTAGTAACGAATGCCCACTATTTCGACAACCCGAGCTACTTTTTCGGCAAACACATTCAAGACTTGCTCAATATCACAGGCCATGCGTTGAGAACTCTGGACATTACAGTGGTTGATCGAACTCCCAAGGACTTTTTCATCACATTATTCACCACGTGCACAAACTTAACGCATATGCGGTGCATTTTCACAAAAACTGGGCACTACCATCTTCCCGGACCACATCCCACAGGCAAGGATACTGTCAGCCCCACTATTGCTCAGTCAATGAAACGGGTCGTTGATTTGTCAGTAAGCGTACTCGACGTGGACATTGAGGAACTGAAGCAAGTGTTACTGTGCTTTACAGGACTCAAACACTTTTATATGATCAGACCTCCTACCGTTGACGAGTTCTCGCGTTGGCTTGACGAATCGTTACCATCACTACAAACCATTCGACTTGGAGATGCATATGAATGTCCACCAGTCATGTTCAGTCAAGCGGGGCGTAAAGTACTTGCAGTTATCGACAAAGGAAATGGCAAGACTGCCATCATAGCACACAAGCACAGAGATATTATGAACGCTTTCCATTTGAAGGCCAACTTTGACTCTGGACCTATATACGAGATGTTTCAACACTTCACTGACCTTGGTATGCCTTATTTACGATCGCTTGCTCTGGAAAGCTACCGCCCTTGTACACCGCCCTTTGGTATCCAGCAAGTCATAAATCAACTACCTTGCTTGGAACAACTCATTATCCGATATATCAATTTTACAGCAGTACCAACTGATACCGATACCCTATCGTTCAATACCAATCTATCACTAAAAACTATCAAGCTCAACTATTGTGGAGGGGTGACTACAGCAGATCTTCGCAGAATCGTAGCGCGTTTCAGTCCTTTCATGAAATGTATATCCTTTATCGGTCTGAATGAACTGCCGGATGAAATACTGCGAATAATATATGCCAGGGTTTTGGTACTTGGACGGCTTGAGCTGAGTCATGGTGACTTGACGTCGTACACTGTTCGAGAACTCGTTGACAGCTGGACAGGCAGAAAATTGAACGTCCTAGAAATTGGTGGACCCAACAAGATAAAATCACCCCTTGGGCTTACGCGCTATGCCCGAGAAAAGCTGGCGAATACTACTGTCAACCTTTTTACATAGCAACTCCCCCTACGTACTCTCTTAGTTGTATTTGCTATGAATAGAGGCAATGTAACTTGGATAACTTAATAAAGCTTGGAGGTATTACTTCGATATACACTTTTATAATGTGATGTTGTGCTTTATTGGAGATATACAGAAGCACTTTTTTGTCGGATTCCTGGGAAGTATGCCGTCTAAAAGAAGTGTCTTTATTTTTATATAGGACCTTAAGTAGTAATCAAAGAGTTGAGCTTTTCCCTACCGACCGAACGACAAAAACATAAATGATGAAAAGTTACAAAAAAAAAGTGCCCGAGAGTCTTGCTTAGCGCGCACAGGTACTTACAATCGTGTACGTTGGTCTGTCAGTGCGAATAGCAAACCCGACGCGAAGCCTGTCGTAAGAGAGTATAAACGTTGAGGATTCCTGGATGCAGAAATGCTGTTATATATATACGACAGATATTGGGGTAATAGCTAAGGCGTCTATGATCCGCGATCTACGAATTACATCTATAGATATATGCCTAATATCACCTTATACAATCATACACCATACGTGTTGTTGCGTGCTACGTCTATCAACATGTTATATAGATACTGGATGACAGTCAACGGCGTTGAAGATTGAATGGCGTCTTTAATGGGTCACAAATAGATTTTATCCATCGATGACCAACTGCTGTCAAACTAGTTGCTTTTTCATCCCCAATTTTTCCACAAGTTAATACGTATGTAGCATCCATCTGCCAGCATATAATGTATATTTATCAGTTGCATGGTATGCTGCTACCTGGGGCATGGGCTCATCGCGTCAAGCCAAACAAAAAAAAGGTATGCCGCTAGATCCGGCAATAATCAATACGTGTTTTGTATAAAGTGGCTCGTAATTCATGCGATGTACTTCGATCTGGCTAGCGCACTAAAACATTTGCCATATAGTAGTGCTCGAACTTATTTTCTATGTAACAAGGCTCCTGTAACTAATGCTATTTTTCAACTCTAGTTAAGTGTAGCAGTATGCACAGCAACGCTATTTCCTGCTGTTAAATGACATGGCAAGTTCAGCGTTTAACTAAATATTCCTAGTGTGGTAGCAATGTAGTAACAAAAAATACCGACAACAGCATATATAGCTAAACTGAAAAGACTTCCGTGTTCCCGTTAGTCACTGACCCAATTTTTATATTTATTTTGAACAATGATCGTAAGCTCAATGCTTAGCTAGCTGATTAAACTGCTTATAATCATGTGCGATGAATATATTATATATACGCAAATAGAGACGGATAATATTTCATGACAAAACGAATATTGTTTATCCGGCTTTCATTTCAATGGTTAGTAGTACATAGACATCATTTATGCTAAACTCTCCGAACCATTATTGTATATCCCAGAAAATACTCTGGGTGAAAAGAGTATTGCTAGGTTCTGATCTGTTTGATAAGTGCACTTGGCGTTTACACAAATATAATCTTATGACAAAGGAATTTACTGTAGAAAAAAAAAGTGGATTAAGATAAAAAAAAAAAAAAACTGGTTATGCGATTAGTAACAGAGCTCCCCTTTTGGGGTTCTGCACCTATATTGAAATTCGGGACCATCAGGGCAAGTGCTCCGTCTATACATACCCTGCTTTAGGTACTTTGTTATCATAATAATGATATAATTAGCAGTTTTCTGGGCCCATTAATTCGGATTGACGTAACTGCAAGTGCACACTTAAAAATAATAAAGTTTGTTTGCTGATATTTTCTAAATAAGGTTGGCATGATACGTAAGTATAAATTTGCAAATTCTTTGAGTTTGCTAACTCCTATATTAGTTAAAGCCCAAGGCCAGTAATTGAGACGTTCGCCGGCATCAATGTCCATCTTGACATCCTGCGAAAAAAATCGATCTATCAGTGGTACCCGAATCAGATATCATAATGAGGGCCCGTGTTTTGTGACACCAACACACTGGTGCCATCTCTGAAAGAAATCAGATGGCTGTTTTGGTCATCAAAGCGCGTAAGCATTTTGTAATACTATAGTTTATTTAGCAAATCGATTAGATTTATCAGCAGACTCCGTATACTTTTGAAACGATAAATGAGTGAGCGTTAGCATAAAGAAGTTGGATTACAAGGAATTTCACATGTGGAATAGAAGTCAATGAATATTACAACAAAGCACCTACGAATTGTTTGTACTCCAGGGAAGCAAGCAAGACGTTCACCGGCTTACTGTTTTTAGCTGGTGAACATATTTTCCGTGCAATCATTACGACAAGTGACAAAAAAGGCAATTTTGGTTTGAATGCAAAATTTCATTTTGGGAGTTTGTGATAGATAAACATTGGAAAAAGCAAATAGTACAATGTACTGGCACAATAAGTATTAGTAAATAGTAAGGTAGTAAGTGTAGCAACAAGGGAGGAACGGGTATCAAAGAACAAAGGAAAAAGAGTATATACATTTAAGAAAAATCTATCTTCATCTGTGTAGCCAAAAATGAGTTCCACATTCCTTGGGCGACTCACATGATGATGAAGTAGAGGAAATGGTGGTGATGGAGGATAATGTCCGATGCGTGAGAAGAGACGTGGGCCTGGGTTTTGGTGAAAAAAGCAAGGACGGGGTAGAACATGTCGATGCTGCGGAAGATGCTGCGACGGACTCCGCATCATCAGTACTAGTGCATTCGAGACGAGCACAACGAATCCAACGACGTCGGCGGGTTAGGACACTTAGTCCGCTGCGCTTGTCGCTCCATGCTTTCCAGTCCCAGTTGCCGTATTCCCAGCCATCATCGTCTTTGACGCCACTGAGGTCGGGCTTCCATGAAGGATCAACCCATGTCCAGTGGCTGGAATTGCTAGGAGGCGGCAGATGGAATGCATCGATCGAAGGTGTAGGTTCGAGATATTCGTCAGACCTTAATAGGAGGCAATACATTTAGGTTTACAATAAATGGGGTAAAATAAAAATATTACCATTCAGGGCGATCATGCGGAAGCATCAAGTTCGTCCATCCGCAATGAAGCCACCAACGTTGATGTTCGTATACGCTGAAGCAGTACATACGGTCGAGCTCTGACCTTTTCATATCGGTCACCGATATCGATGCCAGCTTCTTTTGTTGTTGTCGTCGTCTCTCTCGTTGCTGGCAAATCACTTGTCGCACGGTGTGCACCCATGGACTCCACCAGGTCAGAAAGACGCACCCTGTGAACCATGCCAACTGACCCAGGCGTGCGCTGTGAATAATGTATTGCCAGAAAAGGGTCAGGCCTGTGCAGACCACAATGTTGCTTTTGCGATCGAAATTAAATGATTTGCTGGTCATGATTGTGATTGGAAGTAATTCAGACAATTCAGCTAGTTCTTTTGTGATTTCAGCGACATTTGCGTTTTCATCCTCGAGATTGTCGTCTGTTGTGTTGCTGTTGCTCTGACGGCGGCGCGGACGAGTGGGTTTTGGTGGAGTTTGGTCGTGCATGGTGGTCAGATAGTAGGCGAGAACGAGTGGAGCCACGACACCGAATAATAGCTTATGATGAAACCATGCTGCAGTCCAGAGAAGGACAATCAGAAGCATTGGTGAGATCGATGATGCGCTGTCTGTGCTGTTATAAGGTTTCCATTGTAATATGCGGGCGAGCACTACAAGGCCGTGGATATATGGCTTCAATGTCAGCAGCGTATCGGGCAGTGTGGGAGTCTGTGACATGAAGAGAACAAGAGTTGAAGAGCGGAACAAGATGGATGAAACAGGCTAACTTATAAGGTCGCTTTCGAAAGGCGGTTCACGTGGTGGGTTGCCATCCCCCCAGAATTATTAAAAGCGCAAGTGCATGACACCACGTCCTTAAAATCAGTGTCCGTTGGGGTCGCGGTTGCAAAATAATATTGTCATGCGTGCCAATGTGGGATATACCGTCGATTTTACGATTAAAACAATTACCATACATGACGCATCTACAACAACACTGATATAAGAAAGAATTACAACACGAGAGTGATATAGAGAGGGGCTGGACGCATTAGGTAACTTGCCCATCCCTGAAAAAGGTAGTAAGAGACCAATGATCTGTTTAGCAGCAGCCGCCTTGCTTTTGTTCATCGGGTGCCCTGGACACGGAGATCGTCTCGCCCGCCGTGGGCTGGATGGTTCCACCCGAAGAAGATTCGAGCGCCTTGTTGGACACAATACGGTAGATCTCTGCAGTCGGGTGTTGTCTGCTGTCAGCGCCGGACATGTCAAAAGAGGAGCTGTTTTCACTTGCCTGTCAAAATTCTCTGGAACGCCAGTTCTACGTTACTCGAATCCAGGGCAGATGTCTCAATAAACGAGAGCCCATTATCAGCTAATAGAAGAGAGAGAAGGTCAGGGGGCGTCCGTCTAAAAATTTTTTAATTGATGATCTACCAGCAAATTGCTTGGCCTCCTCCGTAGGAACAGCGCGAAGGTGTCTCAAGTCAGACTTGTTGCCAACCAACATGCAGCAAATGTTGGCGTCGGCATGGTCACGTAGCTCTTTAAGCCAACGCATCACGTTCTCGTATGTGGCATACTTTGCAATATCGTACACCAGGAGCGCTCCCACGGCGCCACGGTAGTAGCTGATGTTGGTGCATAAGCAACTCTTTCTCCTTTCAGTTTTAATATCTACAACTTACGCGCTCGTAATAGCTCTGTATCTCTCCTGACCGGCTATTACAGAAATTAGTTTCAGATTCAAGGTGACCAATACGCGCGTTCACTCCTATAAACCTTACCCGTGTCCCAGATTTGCGCCTTGACCGTCTTGTTATCGACCTGGACGCTGCGGGTGGCAAATTCCACGCCAATTGTACTCTTGGAATCGAGATTGAACTCATTTCTCGTGAATCTGGCCAACAGATTGGTCTGCGCAAGTCTCCGTTAGGTAACCAGAAAAAAGTCCATGAACCAAGTTTTACCTTTCCGACGCCTGAGTCGCCGATAAGCACAACTACCCAGATGACGGTGTTAACTGTGGCATTGCGCGTTCAAATTTCCCCACTACCTTTGAACAAGTAATCGTATTCGTCGTCTCGGCTCATGGTGGAGTGTCCCTGGGTTTGCGCGGGTGAAACAAGCGTTTGTAGCGGCTCGTCTGGCTGGCTGAGTTTGACTTAAGGTTGTCCGAAAGGGAACCCCTAGAAAAGCGGGGTACAACCGCATCACCTTAGCAACAAAAGGGCAATTCGTACTTCACCGAACGGAAGCCATACCCTTCCAATCCCTTATTATTGTTTATGTTTTGTACGAGATCGACCCGGTGAATCTGATTCTCCCCTTACTCATTTTTTTCCATCGCGCTGCATCATCTTTTGGCCCTTCACCCCTTAACCCCCTGAGATACTTGTTCTTGCATAAAAGAAAAAAAACGACTATGTTATTGAGGTCTCCGAGAAACTGGTCTATGATAAGTCTTGTTCCGGCCCTTGCTTTCCTGTGTACTCAATACCCATTGCATACTTCATAATTTCCGCCTATGTTGTACCGGCTGAGCTCACGTGCTACCTCTTTCTCTGTGCTGTAGACGTACCTTGACGACATCGAGTTGGTTGACTGCAGATAGACCCAACGACCGGATCCACGTAACGGGTGCAAAGTCAGTAGTGTAAAGACGGTGCAGCTTATCGCATGCACTAATCATAACTAGATTACGCAGGTATCTGACCGACGCATACTCCCGCAATAGATGGATACTGCCAATGTCTTGACCATTCGCTGCGCCCCGTTGTAAAACATCGGATAAACACTGCACATCCAAAATTCCCTGGTTCAAACCTTGTCCTGCCAACGGGTGCACTGTATGTGCCGCATCACTACAATGCGTTTATCAGTTTTACCTGTGATGAATTCATTGTTACCCGTTCTCTTTACCCGACAAGAGCCACGCGGTTGGCAAAATACGATTGCGAGTTTCGTAGACGCAGCGGGAAACTGGCACGACTGGATTCATCCACACTTTCGACCTGAGGTGGGAAACTCAATTCACGCTCCAACACTTCCATGTCAGTCAATCCATGCTTATTCACACTTTGCCGCCAGTCATATTCCTTTCGGAAATCGCACGTCGGTTCAAATGTGTCCTTGTCGACTTGTGTGTACAGATACTTGAGATCTGCCGGCGATAACCGGAAGGCTGCATTTACCAATGTGCAGAATGCATCCGGTGGCATTTTCTTGAGTTTTTGTGCAATATGTGGCGGTGATGACCAAACCATTGACGCATATCCATTCGCTAACTAAAATAAAGCATTCAGCAAATCGCTCTTTTTTGATCCTTTGATCGTTTTACAGGTAACATGGCGATAGGCCCGGTTGGCAAGAATCGCTGATAGGATGTATCGGCTGGCCGCGAAGAATCCACTTTGAATGTAGCAACCACACCATGCATATTGTAGTCCCAGCCCAACGATTCAATCTTTGCAAAGCTTCGTACCGGACTATTGACACCATCTGCACCTATCTTCATAACCGCACCGTTAATCAACCTATTCCAAAACTTGAGTGTATAAAGCATTTACCAAAAGACGCGACTTTAACGATTGACCGTTGTTCAATCGAACTATGGGCCAATCGGATAGATTGAGACCCTCTTCAGGCACAGTTCCATCCACGTGGATCGAGTCAACGCGAGCTTTTTGGAACATATCCACATTGGCACCAACACCTCGACACGTGTCCAAATGCTTCAGAATGGCGTGCTGCAAATGGACATTCTCGATCATGTATGCGATGGCTGGATTTTCCTCTTGCATGGGAACACCAAACTGTTCCAGCAATGCCGTATCAAACTCAATACGCGCATCCGTCACACCATCCCACACTTGCATCCGACTGTAAGGCCGAAGACGGTCCTTGTATAGATGTTCAGTAACACCAATTTCTACATAACAAGATCAGAGTTAGTTTCCTACTTTGTTTGATGACGGTGCTATGTATGCGTACGTGTGAAATACCGCATAGCAGCGGGTGTCAAGGAAACAACACGATTAGAGAATTTGTTGTTGACAGGTGTCCAGTTGTTTGTGTTTGACAGGTCCATGGCTTCAATAAGAGCTACACGGTAGTCACTCATGGTGGGGTTGGCAGCTGAATAACCGTATGGTGAGCGAAGTAGTCGAATTGTTAAAGTAGTTGAGGGCTTACCTAGGGAACAAGCCAGGGCTGTTCCTGCAATGCCACCGCCAACAATAACAATGTCATATACATTGTCTAAATCCTGGGTTGTGGCAAAGGTTCGAATTGCAGGTCGTGCAATGCGTGGCAAGACGCGTGGGCGAAAGAGCCGTGTGAATGGACGTGTAGCTGCCATCAAACAAAAGTTGTATTTTTGTAGTCAATCACCACCGGTTTTGCTTGTTTTAGAGTGGCGCCACACCGCCTTTAAATTCACAGGAAAGCACTGTGCTGCGGCGGTTACACTGCAATGTCTGAATCATTCCACGACAATGACGACTTCCCTGAAGACGATTTATTGTTGGACAATGACTTGTCGCAACCAGACGATCTAAACGATCTATCGATCGAGGAATTGTTGGAATCGTTAGGGACTACTACTGTCCAGAAAGAATCACTTCAACAGCTTGAGGATCGTGATCAGTCCAGTCAGACGCTGCGTACTCGTCTAGCGGGGCCTTCTTCGAATAAGGTCTGATTAAAAGAAGACTCTACTATGAAAAAAGAAGAATTCAAACAAATGACACGTGTATTAATAGGCTGGAATGGAATCCATTGACAAAGATAAAGTTAATCAAATCATCTATGAAGCTTCAAAGGTAGTATACCTCATTTCAAGGCAATCACGGCGATATGAACATAAGTATATAAGGGCTCTGCATTCTTTGAGAATGAACGGAAAAAGGACCAAGCTCTGACCGAACGTATCGATGCAATGATGGCAAAATATGAAAGGATCCGTCATTTAAACCTAAGACATGAGGAACAAGTCGTGGATAACATGGTAAGTAGAACTGGCAACCCCCGCTATGCAAGCTTCCAACATGTTCTTTTGTAGATTCATGATCTGGACAAAGAACGCGACTTGACTCAATCCATCTGTCATGTCGATATGGATGCATTCTACGCGTCGGTTGAAGAGCTCGAAAATCCCGAGCTAAAAGATGTACCAATGGCTGTTGGTGATATGGCCATGTTATGCACAAGCAACTATAAAGCAAGAACATTCGGTGTGCGAAGTGCGATGCCTGGATTCATAGGTATCAAGCTTTGCCCACAACTCAAGATCATTCCACTTCATTTTGATAAATACCGTGCTGCATCAAGCAAAGTTCGAGCTATCTTTATGAAATATGATCCTAATTTTGCACCAATGAGTCTCGATGAGGTATAACAACAACAAAGCATGGCCAAAAGATATCATCTTATCGTTTTTTTTTCAATAGGCTTATTTGAATCTTACAAATGTAAGAAAGGTGCTCTCGTCTCCCGTTCGCAAAGGCTGATTTTATGGCTAGTACATGACAGAGCATAATATGACGGCGCCTGCAGTTGTGCAACAGATACGCGATGAAATATTTCAAGATACCCAGCTGACAGCGAGTGCAGGTATATGCTTCATAAATAGATTTCTAAGACTTATTGTTAATAATATACAGGCGTTGCCGCAAACAAAATGCTGGCAAAAATATGTAGTGACATGAACAAACCGAACGGTCAGTACGACCTTGCCAATGACAGAGATGCCATCCGAAACTTTATTCAAAAGATGCGGATTCGGAAGGTTGCTATAAAAAAGGTTATTCTGGTTTTATTTTTAGGCTAATATTGTTTGGGTCCAGGTTCCCGGCATAGGCCGCGTTACGGAACGGGTTTTAGCATCCTTGGGTGTAGAAACATGTGGTGATGTTTATGTAAGTTGCTTCAGCTTCTGTTGAAAGATTCTGATGAATCCTTTTAGGAGCGAAGAGCAGTTTTGTACCGACTTTTGAGTCCCGTCAGTTTCAAAAGTATTTTAAGGGCTCATTTGGGTCTGGGATCTACTACCGTGCAAGCATCCACTTCTCAAAAAAGTATTAGCGTCGAGAGGTAATTCTAGATCATTTACCTGTGTAAATCCTCGTTTTTCTAAACACGTGAGACAGAACATTTTCAGCAATATCAGGTCAAAAAGCACTTTTTGCCAAAGTCGATGAACTTGCCAGCTTGCTTGAAAAGGATCTGGAAAAGAAACGGTACAAGGTAAGTCTACCGGAGTTTTCAGTTTGGTGTTGATTAACTTCTTTTGCATAGGGGAAAACTGTCGGTATCAAGATCAAATTAACGTCATTCGAGTTGCGCGTTCGCGCCAAAACTCTGCCATACTCCGTACACAAAGCGGCAGATATTGCCAAGGTGGCCAAAGAAGTAAGTATATCTTTTGATAATCAAAAAAGAGGCATGAGGCTGACCAAAGGTGTAGCTGATAGCAAAAGAAATGCCGATGAGTTTACGGTTGATGGGTGTCAGGCTATCATCGTTAGAAACTACGTCTGACGAAAGTGTGACAAAGGTATGCATACTTGTTTTCGAAAGGCAGATGTTTAAACTGACTGTTCTTGATGTATAGTTCTTTCCTCGAGTGGATAAATCTTTGACACCCGAGAAACGGCCCGCGATAGACGATGATCCGGAGGACGAAACATCAAAAAAGCAAAAGGAGGAGGAGGAGAAAGAGGAAGTTGATACCATGGATGCAGCTTGTCCTATCTGCAACCGTCATTTGCATCTAGACAACACTGCATTTAATCAGCACGTGGATGAGTGTCTGAGTAGGATGGAAGTCAGGTCAATACTGCATGCAGAATCACAAGTGCGGCATCCAGTACGAGAGAAAGGTGGCGGGAAGTCGCTGCTTGACTACTACTCGCGCCCTAGTAGTTAGGTATCCCGCTCTGTCCTCCGCCTTTTAGCGTGTTATATAAAACTCCCGACAGTCGTTTACCCCGATAAAAGACATATCTTTGGGACATGATCTGGGGTAGAGAGAAGTGGGGCGAAGTCGAAGAGCTGGGCATTTTATCAAATGGGATTCACAGTGTACAGCATGACACTTGCGTTACCGAAGTATTTATGAAATGGCTTTTCATATGTAGGAAAAAGAAGGCTTTTTTTTACGTATGCGGACCATGAGTTGTTGCAATGTTAACCTTTATCATGACAACAAATGCATGACTCTGTAACCATGAACTCATAAGCTTTGCTATCGTTCGATAGACATTCCTCAGCTTTCCCTACAGCCCCAACAAAACAGGACGGGACGGGATTAAGGTTAAACGCGGGATGTAGCGGGCAAGAATCTATTCCGCGAACATGGGTTATATAAGGGAAGTATCTGATGATCCATGTTTTTTACTATGTCCACCATGATGAATAGTTCCAGTCCTGTCCCTGTCTTTATCCTTATGGGTACTGCCGGCTGCGGCAAAACTTCAGTTGCCGAGGAGATGCAGAAACTGTTACACTGCGAATATATCGAAGGTGATTCTTTGCATCCCAAAGCCAATGTCGAAAAAATGAGCAAAGGTAAATCCGTGATCATAAAGTGTGGCACATTCAATTCAATGATAAAAAAATAAAAAGGTGAACCCTTGAATGACGATGATCGTTGGCCATGGCTTGGCGTGATCCGTGACACTTTGAAGGAAAAGGCAATCGCTATGCAATCCACGGATCCCTCAAAGTCAGAACGAACAATTGTTCTGACCTGTTCATCGTTGCGCAAAGTGTATCGTGACATTATGCGCGAGGTACCAGCTGAATATGCGTCAATCACATTTGTGTATTTGAAGGGAAGCAAGGAACTTTTGCAAGAACGGATCGATGCTCGCCAAAACCACTTTATGGGCGCCAAAATGTTGGATTCGCAATGGAACACTTTAGAGGAGCCCGATGAAACTCAGGAGCAAGTTATAGTGGCTGACATTCGCCAAGATCCACCTACACTGGCGAAATGGATTGTCCAAGAGGCTCGTCAGCGCGGGATCGTATCGTTCTAAAGACAACAAACTTTCCCTTGTAAATATAATTATATTTTTAGATATCCTCCTTACGCTTCTTTACAGCATCATGGCTTGGGCATATCGAAGAAAAAGGGCTGGTGTTGCCTATTTTTGGCATGTCTTTTTTGTCATATGAACCGGAGCAGCGGGCCCATAAACTTACATGGAAAGGACCCGTCTTCCGGCCCTATATAAGCCGTCAAAAGACCTTAAGATTCTCGACTTTGTCTCTCTCTTCTTTCCTCTTTCTTCATATACCATGAGTGTCACAGATCACATCCGTTCTTTCACAGCTCCAGAGTTTATAGTGGCCCTAGTATCAGGGTAAGAATGGTTACGTTTCGTGGTAGAACGTTCAGTTGACTTTGCATAGTCACTTTTGACAGGATCCTATACGGTATTGGAGCCATCCTCATGTTTGATAAATCAAAACGACACAAGTTCTTCCTTCCGTACTTTTATCTAGGTGCAGGTGCCCGTAAGTATATGCCCCAATATGGTCTACCACTTTGATTTTGTCCGGGAGCTAAAAATGGAACAATAGTTCTCTGCACGCTAGCCAAGGTATTCGACATCGTGTGGGATAAAAGCGAAGGGATCCAGAACGATTTCCCACTGCACGCATCATTGTTGTTAGAGACGATCGCTTCGATATTTCCGATCCTGGCGCTATTCCGGCTACTGCAGGTGTGGCAACAAGTTGGTTTAAGAGGAGGTGAAAACGCGACACGTTGGCTATCCTTAACGGCGCCGGTTATTGCGTTGATTGCTATGGTGATCTGCGTTGTTGGAGACGTGATACTCGTGCAGCAGGATCAGGCTGCGGAAGAGGGCGAAGAAGATGAGGCGCAGACGCACAAAGGGTTGCTTGTGAAATTTGTTGGATCAATCATCAACATTGTTTTGTTGCTGACGTACATGGGACTTGTTATCTACCTGGCTCATGCAACTGGACAAAGGCGCCGTGCTACCATAACAACAAACACAGGCCGCAGCAATCCAAATTTCCTCGTGGCTGTACTTGCGGTTCTTGGACTACTCACTTTGATCCGTTGGACATATTATTTGGCTATGGTTGGTGCGATGACATTATCACACGTGTTGGAGGACGAAACTATTGGCTGGCCACTCTTTGTCGGTCTGATCGTCGTTCCCGAAATTGGTGCTATGGTTGTGGCTATTCTGTATGACCTGACTCGAGTCAAAAATGGCGTTGAGGTTAGCTCTTTTTGGGTTTTAACTTGCACAAACCGAAGCCCTGTAACTAAACCTATTTCTTTTTGTAGCAATTAAATCAAGGATTTATGTCGCTGGATCGTGAAATGGCATAAGAAAAAAATCTAAACTACTTTATCCCTAACCCATATACCTTTCCGTGTTTTTAAAACGATGTCTTATTATGTAAAGCAATATATGTATACTTTGTAACAATAAAACCTGAACCCTCAATCTTTCTATACTTTTCTATCTACAGCATAGCTTGGTGCTTTTAAAAGTTAGATAATGTCGTCAATTGGGGCAATTTACCACATTATATGAGGTCATCATTAGATCCCCTTTATGATCTGGTAAATGGATACAACGGTGTTGCCGAAGGTCAGGAATCCTGCAAGTTTCATTTCTGTATATGTCTTAGTCCGGCTGGCATTCCGGTCAAAAAGCATGTTACACAGAAGATCTTCCTTTCTTATTTTTCTAGGCAATGTGCTCACCTCCCTCATGTTATCTGTTCGCTTAATCATTAAAACTGAATTCTGCTGTAATAAATGGCTCAATTTTCTTATCATCGATGTAATATAGATGATTTAATAACATGATATATATTCATAGACTAAAGCAAAATTCGAATTAAGTGAAATGAACTAAATAAAGGAATGTAAGTAATGGTGGTCAGGTGTGATCTCTAGAGCTGCATATTATATAAAGTGTACCGCAGCATGGCTTAGCTTAGCTTGGCTGATGATAATACAGAACATGTACCTGCATATCGATACCGCAGTCCTTATTTATCTGCAAATTTACGGAGATGAATAAGTATTTCAACTATTAATAGTGAAGCTTGCCATTTCCAGTTTTAGAGTTATAGCATGTAAAGTGCCAAGGAACGAATTTTAAGTTACTCGAATTTTATCCATTTTGAAGTTTGCTTGTCACACACATTTATACCTGTCAAGAGTAAAGAAGGCAAAACTGGGTAAATGGTTACACTTACATGTGCTAATTTTTTTATCTTAAAAGAACGTTTACTGCATATTCATATTTTCTTACTGCTGCGCTCCGTTGGCGCGTCTTTAATATCGCTATAATGACTTTTATTTTGATCATATATAAGCACCTTGGTAACGTCCCTATTGGCGACTAATCGTATGAGGTTTTTTCAAAAAAGCTTATATTTGTTGTGCACAGATTTAACACTTGCTTTATGTAATACTTAATCACTCGTGAACCCTCAACCTAATTTATACAGGAGCGGCGTAATTCGCAGATTCGGAGGATGCGAGCTGTAGCAGCATTCAACTCGATGCAGTCTTGTTGTAGTGGTACAATAAGTGAGAATAAAAAAGGAAAAAAGCGTAGTGCCGATAAGCACAAGAGGCAGTTCAAGCCAAATAACTTGACGACAACAAGAAATTACAGCCAAGCCGATAGCCGTTAAAATCAGTACCGATCCTTTCTTTACCCATTAATTGCACGACTTTTCCTGTACGTATATACAATGGCAATAAAGTCTAATTAGTGCCATCCTATGAAAGAACCTCGGTACACATAAGGCGTTTAATTCATGCCAAAAATGGCCTCAAGCACTATGTGCTGTGAAATACGAGAAGACGGACGGTCGATCACCTTGCTAATGAGCAAGAAATATCGCAACACCATCCACAAGTGTCCAACTTGAGCAACGTTACCTAGCTTTTCCCTATATATACTAGTAATTTCAGATACAGTAATCATAACAATGTCATGGAGTGCGAAGAGGATGGCTTTTCTCTGTATGTCACCGTTATTAGATCCCACCAACCCGTGAGAAATTGTTGTGATTTTAGTTACAAAGTGTAGATCGAAGGCAATCGGACATTTGACATAAATAACCAAAAAATGGTAGACTGAAAGCATTGGTTTAAGAGCGAATGTCCTTCATGTACGCAATCTCTGTAGCAATAAACTCTTTGAGTGTCCTGAAGTATCCGTATGCTTTTCTCTACATATGATTATTTATCCTTCACAAAGCTTGATTGTCAAATCACCACTTAGTCCTTGTAACCGTTATTCTCATACACACTTACATAAGTCTTACTTTGTCTCACAGAACTCTAATACGGCTGTCGTTAGTAGCTCATTTCACTCGCTAGTTAAGGGTACAGCCCGCTGACAGACGCCCGAAAGATAAAGGACTAGTACCGTATACAGTGGCCCGTATACACGAGAGATGTATATTCGTTGAGAATGGCATACTACGACCTCGACGAGCTAGTTTTTATATCTTTGACATGAGCACTTGCATTCCTTCGCTGGTGTCATGTATTCCAGTAATAAAGCATCTGCCCTACCGGCTGACCCCAGTCTACATATAAGGAATTACTCTGCGCGAGAGCCAACTATAGCGCATGGAAAAAAATATACGCAACTTGTTGCTTTGCTTACATTATTGACTCGACGATGTCCTACTGCAGCATATGGAGTAAGGCTCTTATATGAATAGACTTTTACATGATTAAATTTGTATCAAGGTTGCCACCTTCCCTAAAAGCCGCATCGGCATACTTGTTTTTTTTTTATAAAAAAAGACACTGTTCCTCGCAATATCGATCAACTACATAATGCTAACGCTTCGCTCTTCATTTTTTTAGTGGCGGTGAAGCATTCTACTATAAACAAACTGCCAGGAGAAAAAAGATAGAATCAGGAGCATAATGTGGCGAAGTGAATGAAGCTTTGATAACTTGAAGATGGCTCCAAAGTACTCTGTGTAACTATCTTGCTCACTAAGCCAAACTGTACCTAAATCCATAGGTAACGGCAAAAGCAGGAAAAAATTCTTCGTGAAGTAATTTATGCAAACAAGATGGCTTTTATATCACATATACGTTTTCATGAAGCTTGTGCATACAGTAATTACCTGCTAAATAGCAGTGATTCAAGCCACCAAAATTTAATCAAACTACCAAAGTTAAAGCTGCGTAGTACTAAGGCTTAGCAGCATAACCGTAACACAAGGTACAATATTTGTATGAGGCGCCCGGCTTTCTTCACTGGTTCTTTTATGCCCTTTTATTTTCTCATAAGCATTCCATTTTCGTTACCTTTTTTATAGCTTACCAGTGTCGGGAGACGTTCAAAAACCTATGCAAGCATACTTTTATAATCAAACAAGTCAACTGAAATTCCATTCACGGTATGCTTTTTTGTCAACTTGAAAATAGCTTACTATGACGCCGAAATAATGATTGTTTATGTGCCCTTACATACTTGAACAGAAAAATGGGTTTCAAGTATTTCTGTGGCCAGAAATCTGCTGATGGTGATACAAGTAGCTATCGGCGCAACGCGGCTGGAGGCATTTATCGGCCAACTTGGCTCATCAGAACATCTGATTGGGAGAAAGTTCACGGAAATGAAGCCTCAAATGGATATTGCGCACTATCGTACTGTTGGAGCCAAGCCTACGAAGCTATCCAAGGAGATGGCGGCAAAAGTGACTACATCGACAATGCACGTCATACAGTAGTAGTTCCAAACAACAACAAAAATGAGCTAGTAACTTTCGAAGTTATGCTTGCTCAAATATGCATTGACTTCGACATTGACTATTTGTGGTACGACAAATTATGTGTTGACCAGTCGAATGACGAACAAAAACTTCAAGAAATTCAGCAAATGCATCGTATCTATAGCAATGCACGCTACACAGTCGTCATCGTACCCGAGATGGAGATTGCAGACGATATGGATTGCAGCCGATACATCAGACCTGGTGTTACTATTGCAAGAGCCAAAGTCATGACCGAAGTAATTGAATCGCAGTGGTGGAAACGTAGTTGGACACTGCTGGAAATGGTTATGTCCAAGCGGATGCTGTTGGTCGGCTCTAATACACACGTTTGGCAAGAAAAATTGAACAGTCAATCCGCTTTTCTGGGTGATGAATTCGGATTCATGCTCGCCTTCGACACAAAACAATATAAATCTACGAACCATATCCTTAGCCATGCACACGGACGAACAAGTGCGATTGAACACGACAAATTTCTTGCAATGGCGAATATACTCCATGACGTTATCAGGGATCTTCCATTCAGCTACGACAACACGATATCTACGATAGCGAATAGTCTTTATCGCCAAATAGCCGAGCATGATCTCAGTATATTGTGTTTCGGACTCTGTCGCAAGATACCTGGAGCACCTTTCAGTAGCAAGCGAACAATGGATGCTTACCGGCTCCCATCATGGGCAGGTGCTAATGGGTATCACATTCCCCACGAGACCATCGTAGTTTCGTTACTAGAATCCGAACATTTTGTTGACGAGAACATGGCCCTGCATTTGAATGGAAGATACCGCATAGTCCGACCGATTCGTTTTGAGCAACAAGACCAATGGTCTGACGGTGAATTACTCGAGCGTTTCCAAAAACATCATGCAAATAGAGCAACGCAAACGCCTCTTCCTGCTTTCCAGACTCCGCCCAGTATGGATGAAAATCGCCTCGATATGTTTTACGCGACGGTGGGATGTTATTCGACACACTATTATATGGAAGGATCAGATGATCAAGTAATTCCAGTGTTGCTATCTTTAACAGAAGATTGCGATCAAGATGTTATATTATTACCCATCTTATTCGACTGCTGTGGTACATCTGGCACACCAATGGTCATGCGTCACGCCCACGTATACCTTGTACCGGTTGTAAAAGAAATTTGTGACGCTGAAACATCGACTTATAGAGCTGTGGGAGTTGCGTACTGTGGAAGCTCTAGACCAGATTTCGCACGGCCACATCCTGTTCGACTCTTGGAGCAGATTATATCTGCCGAAGGACTTAATGAGCCAAAACTATTTGAACTCCATTAATATATAAATATAGCTCATTATTTACAGCGCATCTATTATTTTTCTTCGTCATCAATGCTAAGCTAGATACTACGTCCAGGTTATGGATTGGTATCCAGACCCTTCAAATACTTGCTTTGAAGATGTATGTTTACTTAAAATTACACTCTCTAAGAGCACTCAAGTGCGTATATCATTATAAGTTATCGCAAATATGTACATACGTATAATAACTGATGATAACCATTCTGGTTTACATAATAGTGTGCTTTTGTGCTATGTACTCGCAATATGAATGTGCTTAGCAGATGCACATACATGGATTGGATGTGTGGAGGTTGCCAAGCATATCATCTCAATAAGAAAGGCTTCATCTTTATGAAAGTAATGTACAGAGTAGAAAATCAATTTATTTGATAATAAACTCCTTAGGGCCTTCAGGGCAGAGATCTCTGAACCAATTAGTCATGCTTCTTGGGATTCCTCTAGGGTCTGGATCATTACGACTTAGAACCATGAAGGCGAAACCTATAGCTTCGTAATAACAAAGGGGTCCGTCTATACATTTCTTTACAACAGGGAATGCAAAAAAGTGAAGGTGTGGAAGAACATCAAACATTGTGCCTTGTCGACTAAATCGTGTCGCACTGATATCAAGCACGACTGATAAGATTATACCCTCTTCACAACAGTCCTCTGTTAGTGAGAGCGGCAAGATTGGGAAAAAGTAATTGTGCGTGGACTTCCAGTAATGTGTAATCCAACATCCTGTCGCCCAGTACATTGTTTGTATGACAGCTTCGTCACCCGTTGCTTCGAACTTGTTCCTGACGATTCCTTCAGCAGTTATTCCGAAACCATGATTACAAAAACCATGATCCTTGTGTGCTTTGGCCCATTGCCTTATTTCGTTATCCACAAATTCACGGTCTGTGTATCGTTCTGGACGTATTGTGTAGTGTAAGCAGTTGAGATGCAGATGCATGTTGGGGTCAATGAAGTAATACTGTGGCAAAGGAAGTTGGAAAGCGATTACTTCTCCGTGAGTATGATAGCCACAAACACCAGTCCACGAAGGAAGTTCATGTACTTTCATTGTACACTCCCTATGCACCTTTCCATTGGGGCCCTGCAAAGAACCAAAGCAAAGGATAGAAAGATCTATCTCAGCCAAGCTGCCATAGAACCTTCTAATTACAGTTTGTAGATCGATCGTATAGTCGATGTCAAGGGAAATGAGGCCGTGGAATATGTTTGCTAGTGCAAAAAATTTGTCGTGGTGCCTGGTACTGGTTCGAAAGTGAGCGAGCCGAAGGACTTGGTTCACTCCTCGGTAACGATTATTTCGAAAGTTCAGCCATTCGTTAACCATCAGGTCCGGTCGTACGGTATACGTTCCTTTATCAAAGTACGTTGTGTGTTGCCGCCACATATAGACGTTTCTTCCAACTATTAAGATACGCTTTGACATCAGCAACTCTTCAAGGGTCCAGCTTCTCGTCCACCACTGTGAATTAAATACAGCATCTTCGGCTTTGACCCCAGCTTTTGTATTCGTATTATTTTTAGCTGGAGTCACAAAATCCAATGAGTCCGTAATTTCCATTTCTGGTATAAAAGCAACGGTGTAACGCGCATTTCCAAAAACCTTGTGCATCTGCTTGATTTCGCGAAGCTTGGTTTGTTTGTCAGCCTGATCGATACAGACTTTGTCGTACCACAGGTAGTCAATCTTGAAATCCATACAGATCTGGCGAATAACCCCTTCGTATGATACGTATTTGACCGTCACTTTCTTGCGTGATGGGGTTGCTCGTCTGATCCCACGCCGTTTTGTCACATGCTTGAAGATCAATTCATGGCGACAATGATCGATACAATCGTATCCTTTACCGTTTTGCTTCTTCAGAATCTCGCCTGACTGGTTCCACGAGTATGAAAAGGCACAGTAGCCACCAGTAGCTTCTTTGCCACGAACAAGTTTCCAGTCAGAAACTCGGATGAGCCAAGTGGGTCTAAACGTGCCACCAACTGCGTTCAGCCGATATATTGGGCTTGTGTCTTCCACCGATCTCCGGGTACTACTGCAGTATTGAATGTACATTTTTTCGAAATCTGTGTGTATATTATTGAGTTAAAGTACATTGCTTCAAACTGGTGTATAGAGTGAATTGGCTTACGAACTTAACAAGTCCGGTTAAGCAGGTCAGTAGCGTTGCTTGTTAGTAGTAAGGTTCGGTGCGGACAGATGGAAGTAGGTGTATCAATATATAGCTGAGGAGAAGTTACAAAGTATTGCGACGATAGTGAACGAAAGCAAGATGTATAAGAGCTGTTGCTGGATACCAATAAAGAAAAGAGGGCTTAATTAAAGTTTAGGCTTAGTTGTTACACATTCTTAATCGGTGGCATTATGACGCATCGTGGGTACCATTATCCATAAATGCGCCCTACTTATGCCCGATCGTTGTGAAATATAACAATTCTACACGCCACTACCACTCGATATAGCTTTATGGTTGTCATAAAAGCAATCCCCAGGTTCATCTTTGCTTCAATAGCATCTGCAATATACTATATTATTTTAAAGTCACATCGATAAGAAAACCATGTAGTGTCATATGAATAGCATATATATATATATATATATATATATATAATACATCAGTGCTCAGAAGTGCGGTCACCAAGTTGACCGATCTACTATACTGAGCACGGAGAGCAATGCTTATCGACCAACACGGTTAATACGAACTTGTGACTAAGCAAAGGCTTCCTATTGCACAATATCATACCAGTCATAATTCAGCTAATATGGTACCAAAAGGCGACGGCAAATTTGACTTGATCGACACTGGCAAGCAAACACTCCTTTTCCCAAGTTTTTCAAAAAGTACCTTGAGTTCAGAGAACTATGTACTACCTGATCGCGAAAATTTGATGTCAACTAGGCAAGTTTCAAGGAGATTTTATAGCATATATTCAAATATTTCCCGATCAAATATCTTTATTTGGTACGACAAAGAATACATCAATCAGTTGAACAAGAAATAAAAACTACTTGAAATCAAGCAAATCCATCAGATCTACAGCAATGCTTGATATAATGTGGCATTAGTTCCCGAATTATTGAGTGAATGATATATAAAGATTATTGTTCTGGCAGGTTTCTTCCACAGCTCCAAGGGTCAGAATGGTTCAGAAGCAGCTGGACGCTCAAAGTGATGATGTTTTCAAAGCGATTGTTGATTATTGGAAGCAATGCTGTAACATGGTGCTCAACGATATCGGATGAAATAGCAAAAACATCATATTTCACCTTACCTGGCGACATGGTTGGCTTCGGTGGCAGTACATATGCCAGCACAAATCATGCAGTCCAACAAACCCGCTACCCGAACAAGCACCAATGCGTAGGACAAGATACTTGCATTGCTAAATATCTTCTATGGATCCTTTCTTATCATAACGGAGTACAGTCGCAATCTCTGGCGTTGTAGGCGTATTTTATTGTAATTTGGTCCAAATCGATCCTCAATGATATGTTTTGGGATCTCGCTCTCGGGAGGGGAGGGGTATAATCCGGCTTTGTTCCATTTTGGCCAAAATCGCAAGCCTTTGCTAATTGATCGCTATTGTACCACGACTATGGTATTTTAAGTGCAAACGCATATTCTGATCCACCAACTGTATATTGCATTATGGTGTTTACAATAATTTTATGGGGTGTATGAAGCTCAAAAGTACCAGTCTATGGCGGAAGATTATATCTGCCCATAGAGTGATGTTCGAATGGAAATTGTGATATATTTGGTATGTTGCGTCGTTGACCAAGATATAACAAGGATGTGCCGTCTTGGAATTAAGTGGTGGTAAAATGTGATTGTTACCGTATCCATGTCATCGGAATAAGTGGAATTCATTTGTGGGGTAGCCCTATGGAATAGGATGTTGGCAAGGATATAGAATTTGTCATACTCCAAAGAACTGTTACGAAATACACAAGAAATAGGAGTTGGTTAGCGCTTTTAAACGACTTGATACGTATTGAAATCTAGGACTTCAAAAAGAGCTAATCACCAAACTGTAATATGTCTCTGCCGATCAGTAAGAGCTGTTTGGACGCAAGCGTTCCTTGTGCGGGCCAACATCGTTTCCACCACTGAGAAATGAGACTAACCTGCTTCACGGCCCTTTCCTTGGTACAGGTGAGACTTTTTATTATTAGTATTAACCAGATTCCAATCAAAGGCTTCGTAGTCTTCTCTTCTGGTGTTACCGCAACTGTATATCGTGCATTGTTGTAGAGTGATACATTTGAGTTATCTCGTGGAGTTCTTTCAATCGCCGTAAGATGCATGTCGTACCACTAATACTTGACATTAAGTCTTTGCATATTTGCTAGAGAAGGCATTGGAACGTCACATTAATAGATGTGGATGAATTACGACATGTATTATCAAAGGTGATCTTGTAACATATGCTACCTTCGTCCCCGTAATCAAAATGGCCGCCGTTCCATATCATGATGAATTCCATACCTGATCGATCGCAACAATAAGATAGCGCGCAATAGCCGTCAGTTGCCTCTATTAATGAGGCTTATTCCCAATCTGATATCCGAATGAGTGAGGTAGTGGATCGGTATTTTCCTCATTTAGCACCTGATCCGTGAGATGCAGTATCCGTATCGACATATCTGGGGAAGTAACTTGTTCGATTTCCGTGTCACAGCCAACTATTTTCCAAGCCGTATCCGTCTAATCTCGTGACGGTTGCTGATCGTACGAGAGAATATTACTACAACTATATCATTGCATGTGCTATAAAGGTAGCAATCCAATTCCTGAAAAAATGGCTATATAGTTGGGAAAATCGATAAGGGAATTACTCAATAACTACTGTGGTCAAACGAAGCGCCTGGGTTGGTAAGAAAAATGTCAAAGGAAAAAAAAGGGTTCCTGTGACAAAACCTCGGCTTGGTGATACTAAATTATTCTGTAGAACAACAATACCAAGCCCGAAAACCTTAAACACATAGTTGCTCTTGTATTCACTAAGTTTAAATGGCGGCCTTTTGAAGAAGGAATCTAATTGTCTTCTATCATGCGAATTATGCTTGATTATATTCGCGCTGCTTTTATTTGTAGAAGAGCCTATCGATGCCGCATCCAGCATATTATGCGTTGATTCGCATAAACACAACGTAACTTACTCGACTATCATTGCCATAAGCAGTATGTGTATGCCGTGTACTTATAGCACTTAAGTCAAATAAGCATTGTCGATTTAAATCAGGTACTCTACACTTAATCTAGAACCATGGTTATAAATAGGGGCTCAATCCAGCGCTATATATTTCTAAACTTGACGCGATCGGCAGTGGCGAATGCAAGCAGCAATTCTTCTGGAGCATCAATGCATATACAATGCACGCATAACTGTAGACCTTGTACCACTTTGATTTTTCTAGATGCGTAGTGCAAGGAGTACCGAATACGTATATAGAACTGACTTTTACTTGATAGACAAAGCGTTGCTGTTGTTGCCAGATTTGTTGTCAATCCCGTCGTAAACAACAATTACTCCCTTGTATCTGCTGTTATCATAAGTAAGGACTAAACTTCAATACATTAATAATGGCACCAGCACGTCGATTTTACAATAATACTGCATCGATCCAAGTATCGTATGCCAATAAATGGCGGGAATCGAGAAACCCCCTTAACGACGAAACATATAAAGTCAGCACCCCTTTGATCATGCGTAGTAGGCACAGCCACATTCTTATTTCCATATCACAACCGCAAGGATGTATATCGCAAACGATTTGTTGGCAAAGGACTAGGATTAATTGGTGTAAAGGAAGATGCATACAGAATCTTGGGATTAGGTATGTGGCGGAGACATCTTGTTGCAGCATGGTCATCGGACACAGCACAAAATAGGGATATTAAAAAAAACCTGGGAGATCAGTGAAGCTCGGGTGACATTTGACTGAGCAATATGTATGCAAATGGAAAAGATCGTGCCGGTTGCACGAAAGAAAAAAAAAACGCCGCAGGATACCAGTTCACACACAATGGAAAGGTGACCATGAAAGCGGTATGGTTGCTTTCGAGTGCTTGTATATCAAATAAATCAGTGCGCAAGGAAAAGGGGACCCTGGAGACACAGCTTAAAGTGTCTGACATGGAAGGTTTCATAGGATCATAGGCTGACATTTTTTGTCGTTGCTGTGCAACAGGTCAATCGGAGTAAAGCCACGCAGGAAAAGGAACTCCTTGGGGGGCATACTCTTTACCCCTTCTTCTTCTCTTTACCTACACACTGGTATAGTGGGGCCGTCGTCGCCTCTTTTACTTTACTGTTTTTTTTTCATATCTTTGAAGCCTAGGCCCTTATCCCAACTCCTTCTTTTTTTCCATCCTTCCTCTTTTTCCCGTTCCTCTTCCTTTGAAGCAACACTGATGCAACACGTCAACGGAGTTCCCGTTTACAGCGATGACCCCGCTAATTATTACGAAGGTTTGGATGAGGAGCCCACCTGGTTTAGCGCCCAAGGTGGCGTCTACCGCTGCAGAACTCGTAGCCCACCGTACACTCGAGTTGCCATAAAGAAATACCTCGTCGAAGAATCCGAGCTTTACCCCGATCTTTTCGTGATGCCCAAAGAGCTTGTAGAGAACGAGATTTACACAATGACCAAATGCAACCATCCCAACATTCTCAAGCTCCTTGGCGTGTACCTGCACAATGAGTTTGTCTACCTGATCATGCCGTACTGCACTGGCGGCGCTCTGCAACAGTATGTGTTCGAGCACCACCTGACCATCGGCCAGCTTGTGCATATCATCAAATCGGTACGTGCAGATTTCTTTTTCCTTCTTGTTTTCATCTACGGTGGCTGACACATTGATAGATTGCGGCGGGTTTGGCAGAAGTCCATTGCCATGGATACATCCATCGGGATATTAAGTGCGATAATATCTTTCTGGTCGAAGAGACCGACGAAATTGTCATCGGTAAGCCGTGGCATTGTGTTGCTCAAGCCAGTCTGTAACACTGTTTTTTTTTTTTGCTGGGGTTGTGCTTTAGGCGATTTTGGTGTAGTCTCGATCACTCCTGCTGCAGATTCCAATGTGGAAGAGGCTGGCGTTGTTTTATTCTGGTCACCTGAACTCGTACAGCGGAAAATCGTTAACCGAAAAATCGACGTTTGGGCGCTTGGTATTGTGATCCTTGAGATCCTGAATGGCGGCAAGGCACCCTACGAAGATGAAAAGCTTAATGAAGAAGAGGTACCCGTCTTTTTGCGTCACGAAAGCACTCATCCACTCATCATCGCGTTGTGCTTTTGTACCGATAGATAAAGCAGCGCATCTTGGAGAATGGCAAGCCAGTGTATCCAAATGACCTTCCTTCGCGTCTGGTCAGCCTGCTTGACCAATGCCTGAATCCTGATCCGCGTGAGCGAGCCTCGGCGTCTGATGTGCTTCAGGTAATATAGATCACACGTGTGTGGGCTCTCCTGTTTGGCTGACAACCGCCGCTTTCCTTTTTTAGCATCCGTTCCTGTGTGATTATGAGCCCGAACCATTGTTCCCCGCGAGCCGCGTTGAGCGCGAGCCGTCGCCAATGTCTGAAGAAGAGTCATTCAGCGAGCAGATGTCGGTGGATGACGAAAACATGGGTGATGCAGCCATGGTGACGGCACTTAAAAAGCTGCGAGCCCTGGAGACGCTGCATGACATCGACATCGGACTTTCAGATATCACCAACGATAAGCTCGTTACCGAGCAACAGCCGAAGCTTTCTACATCTTCCGTTGATACCGAAAACATCCATCTGGATGAAAGACCTCCTTCCAAAACTCCCTCACTGTCACACCCAGACTCATCGGGCGATCGCCCTGCCGATCGACCCTCTGCAGCTAAGCGACAACGGCCCGTCGTGTCTGATATTCGTCGATGTCGACTGCCAATTCGGTCATTTACGTTGTCACAGGAGGAGGCAGCAGCTGCATCAGCCGAGGAAAAAGTACTCAACGTTCTACGAAAACGGCAATCGATCACGGACGCGCATTGGGGCCAAGGCTCACGATTGCCAATGTTTAAAGCCATGACGCTCCCACCGCCACAAACGACTACTGACAAAAAGATCCGGAGGGCGAAATCCGTGCGATTGCCTAAAGAAACGCCACAAACTGCCGAAAAACCTGTGCGCAAACCACTCGTCCGATCAAACACGACGCCGTCGTCCCAAAGCTCCAATTTACTCTTACACAAGAAACCTCGCTCGACTACCTCGGAGAAAAAGCCCGGATCACAGCCGAAAAAGATTCACACCAAGGCCAAACTCGGCTCACCATCGACATCTACAGGCAGTCTGGCTAAATCGCCCACATCACCTTCTTCATCTGCAAAGAAACGTTTGAGTCGTCCAAAAGTACTCCTGTCGTATGGCGCTCAAAAGGGACAAGATGAAGAGGAACCGCCCAAGAAACGGATGTCCATGTTTCGACGCAAATGCGCACCCGGAGAAAGCCGGACAGCGCGTTTGATGATGGGTATCAGCACAACGGGGCGACGACACTCATCCACACGTGAACCATCACCACCGAAGCCACAGGAATCAGAGGACAAGAACGAACGGCGGCCGGCACGACTGCTTCGATTTGCTTATGGCACACAGGAACCCAACGGCAAGAAGCGGCCAGTGTCAGTCGGCAGCAGCAAGATTCAGAGCGAAGCCAAGAAGTTGCAGCCTGAATCGACGCAAACAGTACCTCTACCCAAGTATGATATGAAATCACGAAGGCAGTCAGTGCCAGCAGCATTCAATGGTCGGAAATCACAAAACGGCGATGACAAGCAGGTGGTCAGCAACCGTAGCGCTGCGTTGAAAGGCGTCAAAGTGGTCCGAGTACACTAATTTGTTTCTTTTATCCTAAGCATGCATTATTCCCTTCAACCCTTAGCATAGTATATTTTTATTCTTATAGCAGCTTATAGCATCCATACGCACATTGTTTTCTCTTGCGTTTCTTCTCCTTTCCCCATAATACGCGCAATTTCACTTTTTATATCTATTTAAGTATATACCAATAAATGACCCTATCATCGCTGTCAGCATTGACTTAAGGCCTAGTGGCTTTTGTACAGATCACAAGGCTGCAGAGAAGATCAACCTAATTAAGGTGCGTCAGGAACATCAACCGGTTTCCTTTTATTTGTATAGTTCGGCCATACATGTATGCATATAAAATACCTGGGACTAAACGTAGCTTTAAGTACTATCGTTCCGTCCTTGTGCGGGTCCAATATTATCTAGGGAAAACATCATCCATCGACGGGAGTAACTGGATGATCGTCAATGGGCCACAAAGGAAATGGATGTCGATACCTATCAAAATAAATCATATACGAACTGATGAGCTCAATTTAGGGCATGTCTTTCCTTTGTATATGCAACTAAGCTGTGAAGCGATTCTATAAACACCCGTAACATTATCTTTAGTCATTAAAAGCAGGGTGATTTGCACGTATGTCTGAAATCCGTACATGGCTGTCAGCAGATTTTGTTAAACTAGTATGTAATACCTTTACCGATCAGCAGGGAAAAGAACGACAGAGCGATATCTTGACCAATATGCATCCGGTTCAAATAAAAAAGAAGTACATTATAGCTTACTGTAGGAATATTTTGTTTCTTAAAAAAAATGCAAAAAAGTATAGTAATCTATGTATAAAGTAAAATAAATTGAGATGGAGAAACAGCCTAAAAAAATTATGCTTTATTGTGCTCTTCACACATCTTCACTGTCTTTTGCCGGAGGGGAAGAACGCTATCTTACTTTTGCAAAAAGCTCATACAGACGATGTGCAAGCAGTGCCTCGTTGTTCTCAAGATCCAGGCTATAAGCCACTTGCCGCTTGGCGATTCCTCCGAGCCCTCAACTGGTTGAAGTTCGCAATTGTATACATGTATCTTCATAATTCTTTGACCATACTTGTTTGCAATGCTATGAACAGGTTTTCGGAGCAAATACTCATGCATATGCTCCTGAACTTCTCAACATCATTTCGATTGTTTGTGCTCGGTTCTAGTAGTGGAAACAGATTGTCGCGATACCAACCCTGGGTTTCTGCAGTATTCGCCTGTGAAGTTGGCTGCGGGTTGATCTTACGAATATGGTACACCATCTATACGAATGTCACATTGGTCGTACTTCTTCAACTTATGACAAGATCTTTCAAAGGGTTTTTAAACAAGCTTGGGTTGAAGTTACCATCGTAACTGTCGTAATCCGGCATGATCGTTACAACTTTGTCACACTCTGCGAGATCAGCCCACTTCTCCGTAGTGTTTCTTGCTGCAGGACGACCACACTTAGTGCCTGCGATGGGATATGCGACGCCCATTGAGCGGCGAGATGAGCAAATTCTCTTCAACAGTCTCGGCAGCAAGATGGTTGTCCACATTATGCACGACAATAGCACCGAAGATCACCAGCATTGGCTTGCAACCGGTTTCCTTCACTGGTTCTTCGTCTGGAACAAGCCACGTTGCTTGGCATGGCGGTCTGAATGGTAATAGAGTTGATTCAGGAAAACCTCGGTCCTTGTCGGTAATCCATCAGCGTTCAGGTTGGCGAGACATCGCTCAATATACATACTTCTGCCGATATGTCACTATTTCCTTACTATCATGCTGAATATTTTGACGGGTACCTTTTCCGCATCGTAAACCAGCGGTCTTCATATCCTTTTCATAACGGTATGCCCTTGCCCATCGTAACCACTGCTGAGAAGGTGTTGCCGCATACGTTTCGCAGCGAGAGGCTGACAACTTTTGCAGTTGGCGTTGGCAAAAATCGCGCATTGCCATGACATAATCAGTATCGAGCTTTTTTTCGAGCTGAACTACTTCTGTGCAATCATCAGGTAAAATCTTGCCATTAAAATACTTGGTAATAGCTCGAGCCGTTTGGTCTTCTGCTCCAAGGGTGTCGAATAACAGAAGTGAAACTTCTTGGGGCAAACGCCTGTCTCCTGTAGCCACTTCATATATTGAAAAACTCGAGCGAAGGAGATTCATTCATCTCTATTAATTGGTGCTTGAGTGCGATTAAATCGAAGACGACGTGTCTGAGAAGTGAAATGAATATCAAACGAAAGTGTTACGCGTCAGGAACACGAAAAGTTTTATTTCGAGTGGCTAATATGCCTTCCTGATCATGCTCTATTAATGACAACTTTTTTTGAGACGGGGTTTTTTGTCTAATTTATCGTCACTCAAAAAATATGTGCATACATACTAATAGTTATCCTTATTCCTCTTGGGACTGACTTCGTATATACATACGTATATATTCCGTCTGCTGAACCAGCGTTACCCAATCCGCATTAAAAAGTCAAATGCGAACATATTTGATGCAGAACAAGATACAGTGGCCGCTTTATACTAAAAGGAAGCTTGGTGCTATATATATAAGTACACTTGATGCTGTATATAACTCGAATACTATCAGTACGTAGCTCCAAGGAACCTGTACTAATCACTGCAAAAATACTGTATGTTCTGACAGCATCAACACGATGGTGGTGAAATAAGCTAGCTACTTATTAATTGCGTGTGCACATAAAAAGAGTTTTGTACTTTGAAAATACGGATACGTGTCACTTTTTCGGTGACCCGCTTTTTATATAACTAGTACTGTGGTATATTAGATAATAGATGCATGTTATTCTCTCAAGCCAGAGTTAAAAGGGAAATTATGCACACCTACAACATCTTCAAGAAATTCTAATATACTTTTACTGGATTATTGATTTTCCAGTATATTATAACGACTTTAATGCGATATCACGATACATCTCTATCTAGTATAGAAAATATTATAAGATTTAATACTCTTCATCATCCTCCCAATCGTAATGTCTTCGGTCGTCCCAATCGCCGTGTCGTCGGCCTCCTTTTTCATCATCCCAGCTATTTTCGACAGGAACAAACACCGGTGCTGTGGTTGTTACGACTGCAGTGATGATGGAATGATCGGATGTATATGTTGTAGTGAACGTACTTGTTGTTGTGGTAAATACTGTCGATGTAGCTGATTGAGTAATAATTACGGTGGTGCTAGCCACTGTGGTCTCCTCGGTGGTTATGATAGTAGTGTAATCCGTAGTAGTGGTGGGTGCCTCTGTAATTGTTGTTTCTCTAGTAACGGTTTCTGTGGTTGTTCCAGATGTGCAATCTGATGTGCTCGATTCTTCAGATGATGTGCTCGATTCTTCAGACGATGTGCTCGATTCTTCAGACGATGTGCTCGATTCTTCAGACGATGTGCTCGATTCTTCAGACGATGTGCTCGATTCTTCAGACGATGTGCTCGATTCTTCAGACGATGTGCTCGATTCTTCAGATGAGGTGCTCGATTCTTCAGACGATGTGCTCGATTCTTCAGACGATGTGCTCGATTCTTCAGACGATGTGCTCGATTCTTCAGACGAGGTGCTCGATTCTTCAGATGATGTGCTCGATGTTTCGATATAATCTTGGACAGGGAAGCAGGCAGTATATGCTTTTGCATCACAAGTAAAGTCAATCATACCCGAGCTATCATATAAGCCGCTTGAAAAAAGCTTCCCAGCAAGCTTCGTATAATAATTGCTAACGTCAGCTAATAGCTCTTTTAATTAGTAAATATTCAAATAACAATTTCCGAAATACCTACCGTTCGGTGCTAAGACGAAGCCTTCAAAAGTTGAGCCCCGGGTATATGTGGCTAATACGAATGGAGTATCACTCTCGACAAAGTTACCAGATGAATTGACAGCGTAGAAATTGAAAATAGTTTTGCAATTCTTAAATCCTAAGCTTGGATCGGTGTAGAATATAAACGTAGGCTTGCTTTGAGGAGCAGGTACCTTATTTTACCAGAGTTAAAGAGCGACTCATCAATAAAATAGTAAGATGTTATACTCACATTGATAACAATAGTTTCCGCATCTTCATATACTTCTGGATTTGTTGGGCCGCTCCAAACGGAGCCCATGGCGCTTCCAAACATATCCGCTGTTGAGAGTTGAGATAGTGACCACGATGAACATGTTCTACTTTCCGATGCAGGAGGATAGCATGTATTAACTGTAAATACACGAAAATGAGGATTTACAGGTTCGGCAATACTGTTGACAAGGCCCGTAGAGTCAATTGTTAGGTCTGGAGCAAGTGACGCCAGATATCTGGATGCTGCACGAAGACCTGTTTTGGTTTTCTCATAGTCAACTACACTTCGGTCGGTCGAGTAAACTGCGCAATTTTCGCCGATTGGATCTACGTTTGCTGCTGAGGTGTCATTCAATAGTACGTTCCCGTATATGGCTGTTGATTTGACAAGGGTTGTTGTTCCTGGATTGTCAAGACCATAGGAGTAGATATCGCTAGTATCATCGACTGCACAAGTTCCCGGATGATTAGTATTTATATTGTACACATTGCTAGATGAGAGGAGTTCTCCTTTAACTGCAATCGGAAATGTGTAATTGTAAGACAGTCTAGCGTTAGCATAACTGAAGAGTCCAAAATGATTAAACTAAAATAACAGGTGATTAATTTCATTTTGTATACTAATGCTCTAAACTTACGATATCAGCCAGTGGACTCTGTCCGCGTATATTTAGCGGGCAAACTGTTGGAATGTCGAGATCCTGTCTTGCCCATAGCTGGTGGTAGTGGTTGGCTGTCTCCAATTCACTTATATAGGTCGGAGAAGCTGTTGCTGCATGAATGAAGGAGGTAGTGCTCAGTATAAGCAGCGATGATGCTATTGTAATGGGATGCATGGTCAGAGCCTTTGCAACGTAAAACGGAAAAGTCGCGTAGTTTAGAAATGGCATTTTATAGAGCTGCTTCACTGGAAGATGATGCATTCTGGAATGCAGCATCATTAACAACATACCCATCGCCAACTAGATGAATCCCCGTGCTTAGCATTCTAGACGAAATTAGAATGCTTTTTTTTGCTCGCTTATTATCTAATTACGTAGACTAGAATTTTGTTCGGCACCAAATAAGATATGCTCGCATTGGATTTTTTAACGCGGATCAGGTGACGCGAGTTCAAGAATATACGCGCTATGTATGTACGATAGTCAGTCTCAAGAGGAGTAAGAGTAACTGTAAGTATGTATATTAGATCACCGAGAATGATTAGAATTGAAAAAAGTATCAGGTAATATTGTGGGATATAGTCAAGAAACTTGCCAAGATAGTAATGATTTTTTTTTTAAAAAAAAATACCACATTAACAATCGATGGTTTGTTTATTAAGTGATTAAGCATGTTACAAACAAACAAAAAAATTAAAGTTTACTTGCATTCTTCAAGAATGTTTTCTGGTTAGCCGAAAGCTGACCATTTTGTTCCGCCAAGTCATGAGCTAATCGCAATACACGTCCGCTCACTAACAAACAAAGCAAATCAAAAGGCTAATTTCTGGCACAAAGGAGCTTTTCATACCTGCTGCATTATCTCTTCGATTTTTGCCTTCTCGTCTGAACTTTCCAATCCTCTCGGCAAGACACCACAAGTTGCCGTTTGGAACCAACACGCTATTGTAGCGTTCGGGTATATAATCTGCGTCCAATGCGACTTCTGACCACACCTTCGGTTGCTTGTAATGATTTCGCAACAAAATGCCTTGTTGTTCGTATCGATTGAATGCGATGGCAATGGTTTCCTTATTCACTGCTTCCAGGTAACTCTGTAAAATTACTTGAGTGATATGGTTGCTATGAAACCGACTATACCGGTAACTTACGAGATCACCCTGATAGTAAAGTGTTTTGCCTAATGCTTGTGTACGTGCCATAAACACACTGTTGTCAACAAACACTGGCTTATTTTGCGGACTTCGCATGGGTGGCGTCAATGTAAACAAACTGACGCAGGCAAGCCAGTAAGAGTCAACAAATGGCCATATCAGGAAGCACAAAAAGTCTAAATTCACACGGTTAATAATAATAAAATGGATAGACACAAACAAAACTACTTGCCATAATTCTCACGACCAGTGCCGCGTTCGACATCCGATAATCCAACCCATCCTTCGGCTTCTTCAAAGTAGAGCACATCGTTGTCGACCAGCCATTGCAATGTACGACGTGTGTTGTCTTCCACAGTACCAGGTTTAAAAATCATGTCAATCTTGAGTAGACTAGACAAAAATGTAATTTCATCCAGCAACTCGGAAAACTGCATGCGCTGATCCAATTTGCCTCCACCCTTCTTGATAATGGTATAAAGTGACGCACAGACAATAGCTGTTGTCATTCTTTCTTTTTAGCTTGCATAGTTTGTAAATAGTTTGCATACTCACCTTCTTCAATAAATAGATGAATAACTTGGTTTCGGTAGTAAGAGAGTTCGAAACGATCAATTCCGTAAAAGGTAGGTTCAAGGAGATCTTTTTCCTGCCGTTTGCCAATAAGATGTGTATGAATCGAAATTGCTCTGTTGCATAAATGTTAGTTAATTTGATGGTATTACTGAATGACGTTCTGGAATTACCTGTCAACGAGTTCGGCAGTTGACATGCCTGGAATCACTACCACCTCTCCGTTCTTGGCTTGGATCATTCTTGTTAACCAATCCACTCGGCGAATCAATTCACTTCTTCCTGTGCCACGGCCACGTAAGGTCAAGATGACGGTACCGACCAAAGCTGATGGCATGACAGGCGAAATGGCATTCTATATGAATTAACAGTTAGATTATCCTCTTACGACTAATTGTTGGGACTTACGATATCAGATAATGCACTAGTATACGAAAAGGGAAGGTTAAAGTTTGAACAGCATTAGAATAGTAGCGTCGTCATACCGGTAGCCAAGTGATTTCAGAACTGTACTTTTTTGATCTGCATTATTCAGCAGATCAAGGGGACTATATCGGATCGGTTTAATAAATATCCAGCACCATTCCAAAAACGGATAACTCACCCGCGCCTCTGCTCTTGTTCTTCCAGCCACGCCTTTAATGAATATGGTTTTCCAATGCGGACTGTGATAAAATGTGGTCAGTCATATGTGGAGCAAAATTAAGGAATCGGTTACCATCGATACGGCCCATTCTTTCCAAAAGTACATTTGCACTGCCAAACAGTCCACTAATACAGAGATAATTTAGTCATGAATGTTTTATCAAAAGTTGACGATAAAACTTACGAAAGACTTTCTTTTTTCTTTGGGGTTCCGAGGAGTTCATGAGCGTAACTGTTTGTGGGTGGTGTGATCAATCATCCTTTCGGTGCAACGTTACAGCAAAAGATCATTTCTGTCATTTCATACCTTTGCGTCTCCATAATTTTGTCATAGCCAGCCGACATGGGCACAATGTAACAGTCCGAAAATCGACCGTTTGCGTATGCTTCCAGGATCATCTTGAGAATGCCAAGTTTTGGGGCTAGTACTTTGCCTATATTAATCGTTAATATATGTAAAAAAAAAATCAAGTTGATAATGTACCTAATCGTGAACGAGTGCCTTCCACAAAGCATTGAAAGTTGACTAAATCACGCGTGAGTGACACATTTTCGATATTCTTTTTCCCAGATGACTCTTACTGCCTCGTGCAAAAAGCTGGCTGATGTATTCCTCAAGAACCGTCTTGTAAAGTTGATCATCACCCCATTCTCGCCGAATATAAACTGCCCCAGAAGATTTAAGTATCGGCCCCAATAAAGGGAGATCCAAGTTGTCTCCGGCTATAATGTGTGGGATCTGAAACCCTAAATCAGACAGGCATGATGAATGGGTTTCTCCGGGTAAATGATGATCACCGTCGAGTTACCTAGTCTGTACATGACGAAATTGATCACAAGATAGTCTATATGCGAACGGTGAGCAGGCAAAAGCAACAATGATTGCTTGTTCTTTGCGGCAACTGCAGCGACCTTCCTCAACTTGAAAGATATAAAGTGTGTAAGCGAGAAATACAAACTGTCAATCTGTGTAACATTTACCTCGGCCCACTGGCTTTCTTTGATGTAGACTCCATGATCGTACAGTCTGGCTAAAAGAATATCAACGCCTGCAACCAGAAATCTGTCGCAAGTGTGTGAGCTGGTTTAAGAAAGAGAACACCTTTTGTCCCGGCGTACCTGACTTTTGGTCGTGCATCCATGGTTGTCACGCATTTGGTGGCAATGGCACGGGCCAATATTTCAAGCTCTTTGCGACGAGCTTCCTTTTGTTTCTCTCGACGATACTTTTTCTTTTTACCGACTTGGTCTGCTTCCAGCAGTGCCGTCTGACGCTCGGCCATCTTCTCGATCTGGTCCTGGACTGGTTTCCGGTTGTCAATAGTGCAATTTCCAATTAGATAATCAAGTTACCTGCTCGGCTATTGAGTATATCACTTTTCATTTGCTCAGTAAAACCCGGATAAAATAGCTCGGTTCCGATGAATGTTTCATAGCCACGCCATCCCTGTCGAGCGCAGCGTCAACAAAAAACTCAAGCATCCAGAGCATGCTGTTCCTTACTGTTCCAGAGTAATGCATTCCGATATTTCGCAAAAGACCTACCGGGTTTTCCCGCAAACGTTGGGGTCCATTGTCCCTTTGCACAAAAGCCCAGGCATTAGTACAGTACCAGTAACAGGAAACAGCAGACGAAGGCTCACATTATGTTGCGGTATTCCTGCTCTGCAGGTATACGGCTAGACTGGGTTTGCTTCATTGAGTGAGCGGTGCGGTGCTCTTTTTCTGACATTTAAGCACTGTTTTTGGGGATGAAAGAAGCAAGAAAATAGGGCGCGACACCCGAAATGGAATTTAAAACAGGGACGTCGCACAGAAGGCGAATTATCCAGCCCCAACATGCGCCCCACTTTTAGTCCTCACTTCAAACGTCGAATCACACAAAACAAATATAGAGTCGTACACGGCGGCATATATTGAATTGTTTTTTTTATTCGTATACACGTAAGGGATCGATCGTTTTGCTGCTTAGGCAGAAGCTTCGGCCTTCTTCTGCTTGACGGCCTGAGTACCTGTAAGAACAAAACGTCAGTGCTGTAAAAATAATGCAAGGAGAATAACAATTATGCATTTACCCTCACGGAAACCGTTAAGGAAACGGCGGTGGACGATCTTCAAGTGGCTCATGCGGCCAGTACCGGTGGTCTTTCTACGCTTAGCCTTCTCGGACCAGTTGTCTATTATTCAAACAAAATGTCAATCCTTTGCAATTTTCCCATTCACTTTGCCCAGAAAAAAACTTACACTTGCGAATCTTGGCCGAGGGGTAACCGCAGCTAGCACAGGTCTTCTTTTGCTTGTGGAAGGCGCGATTGCCGCAACGACGGCACAAGGTGTGCGTCTTGGTCTGGCGCTTACCGAACGAGGTAGTACCCTTGGACTATACAATGCAATGAAAGAATCAGTTGGTACCGTGTTGAATGTTGAATTCGACATCTCCCCCAATGGCGTATCGTGTTTTTTTTCATCGAATCCATCCGTTTAAGTTTTTCATCCATCCATCTATTGCTAATATCTCGACGTGTTCTCCTCTGTACACTTTTACACCAATTTCCCCCTTTACATACCATGTCGAAAAGAGAGGGAGCTCAGTGTACACTTCCAGCGGTAAATTTGGCTGCCGATTTCAAACGCCACGCAGTTCGGTTGCTTTCACTGTAACTGTGGCAATTTGCTCCAATCAAAGCGCCTCCCTCGGAACAGACCACTTTTTTGTTATTTTTGACAAAGACATGCTCTAATATCCTCATGCTTGTGGATATAAGTATGAAGATCTCACAGAGTGTCGTTCTGTGACTTTTTTCTATACTTATAATCCTCAGGATCTTCGGATATGCTCGCGATCCCTGAACAAAGAGTCCTTAATTTTGGATTGACTCCTGGTATACACAACTTACAGCAGCCTATCTGCCATATTACATATGTGTAGGTTTCATTGTTCCGAGTCAAATTTTGCCCCGATGAGCCATTATGAAAAAAAAATCAGGGCCTAAGCTCGTGTATGGATGCTATTCAAGGCATACGTCTGGTAACAATAGAATCACATGCTGACGATAATCACAGTGTGTAAATTTGATTTTCGATATCGCATCACTCCCTATTTCGACCCAATATAATTGGTGCCATATTCATGGAAGAGACGGTTAAAGGATAACAGGAACAACAGATAAAATCTTATCGGGACCACCAGCAGCAGCGTAACACACGATGATTGTTGATTAATGATCATCGAGGCTTAATAGCATACCATATCTACAGCAAAGCACGCAAGGACGCTATAAAAGTGAAATAGTAAGTGATATTTTTTAACAAAATAACACGTGGATGGATGAAATAAAACGAATGACTTATATATTATTAGAAAAACTAAGTACATATTTATCGATGAAGTATAAACTGTATGAAAAGGGAATGAAAGACATTGTAAATGTAGGTATTACAAACTAACGCACTTTTTTTTATATGCTGATATGCAGTGCATCGATCAATATTGCTCGCGATCGCAGGAAATTTACATGATGCCTGAATCCTCCAATGCATTTTTCACAATTGTATCCGCAATAGCTTTAAACACGAATCTAAGCATGATCTGTTAGTTCCGACATACGACAACAACAATATATATGACGACTTGCTTGATCTATCAAAATGTAAATGTTCAGCTTCCTTGTTTTATTTCTGCAAAGTTAAATACTTACATTACTAGTACTTGTTGCTTGAGTGAGGCTACGAAAGTATGATTAAGAGACGAAAATGATATGCAGTCCAAAGCGAGGATCTTACTGTGGGTATATCTTGAGCTTCATGCGATTGGTTTGATTGAACCGCCAAAGTAAATACTTTGCTCCTTTGGATGCATCATTGCCACCTGAATAATCAGGAAAATACCGTTCCAATGGTACTCGCGCCATTTTCGTTACGAAAAGATCAATCTTGTTCAAAAACAAAATGACGGATGTCCGCAGAAACCAGCGAGAGTTCACGACTGATTCAAACAATACCAAGCTTTCCATCATACGGTTCTAACAAGGGCTTTTGTGTTACTTTCCTGTTTTTGTATTAAGGGTCCTCTTTTACCTGTTTAGATTCTTCCTGCAGCACTTGATCATATTCGCTAAGTGCCACGCAGAATATGATTGAAGTGACACTTTCAAAGCAATGGATCCATTTTTTTCGTTCTGATCGTTGACCACCGACATCAAACATGCTAGACATAATGTGAGTGTTTCTTTTTCTGTTGGAGCAATATTTTACGTACTGGACATTCAGTTTTCCCATTAAAAACCAAGTTTCCGTAATACCAGTCGTTTTCAATCGTGCTTGCAAAACATCGTCAACTGTTGGAATGTATTCAGATTCAGAAACGCGCTGTGCATTCGCCATGAAGCTGTAACGCCAAGGTTAGCGTTTTAATTAAAGAAAAGAAGCCTATTAAAAGTGTAATACTTGCTATGAGGCTGAATCCATTATGTAGAATTGACTGGAGCCCTGCTCAAGGATTTCTGGAGTGTTTTCGTCGTTATAAACCTTCGTGATTGCCATGACCAATTCGGAGGGTAAACCTTCATCCGGAGCCATTTCGATCGGCAGGACGTAATCTTGAATGATCTTCACCGATACCTTTTTTATACGTTATACATACTGCCCGCATCCTTTTAACTTTTTTTCTCGTCAAACCTCTTCGATACTGGGGCTGCTGAACCGCTTATTTAACTTTCGCGAGCTGATAACCAGATCTTTGGCTGAATCCACAAGATTCTTGTGTACAATTGTTTTCCATGCTTTGAGTTCATCTCGCGAGTAACCCTTTTGATGAATGATCTTCATCTGTTTGACAATGGTTGACTTTCCCGACTCTCCACTGCCTGAATATCTACCGTAAGCAGAAGAAATAAACAGCAGGTATATGTATAGTACCTAGCAGCAGGAGTTTGCATTCTTGACGGTTCCGCTGAGAGGCCAGCTCAATCTCGCGGTCTATCTGGATACTTCGCTGTCGACGTTCTCGTTCTTCTGAAGATGCACAAATGCCAAGAATCGAAAGCATTGTTTTATGCCAATATAAAAAGAGAAAAAGAAAAAAAGGAATGGATGGTGGCAACCCTAACAACCACGTTTGACCGTGCAATGAATCGATGAAAAGAGAAAATAAGGAGCAAGAAAAAAAGCGTTGTATATGCTTTTTGGTTACGAAACGAGTAGGTGTACACAAAACGGGAGAGGGGCTTCATCGTGTGTGTCTAATTGTGAGTGGATATATGCGATCCACATTACCAGGAGAGAATTATAAGAGCGCAAAACATCAACTCCCCAATCCCCATCTCCTTGCACCTGTCACGTTTCCTTTCAATGAGGTCGTGGCAAGGGGTCTCCTATTGATACTCAGATCGCCATCCGCGTTTTTAGCAAAAAAGGGACGTGGAACAAGTGCTTCGTACATAATAAACAGCGTGTTATGCATAACCTTTTTTTCTCGTTCGTATTAACCCTCCATTTAGTACAATCATAGTTCATTTGGTCGTAATCGCTTCACATGATTCCGCGTTGCTCTATCCGTATCTAGGCAACACTATAAGTTTTTTTTCGCCATAATATACTGTTGTCGTGGTTACCTTGATCGTCATCTGGTGCCGGATTAAGCAGTTGCGAGTGGGATCCCAAGCTCAAAAGTGTCGTTAACGGGCGTGAAGGAGCATAATCTACAAAAATCAGTTTTTTTTTTGCACGAACATTCGATTTGTGTGAGACAAACCTCCAGAAAATGACTTTTGTTCATCTGGCGACGTAGCCTTTGATCGCCCACCAGGGCTTGCTACAATTCGATCAGTGCCAGGGCCATCTAGCAGAGGCGATACTGATCCACTTCGATTACTCTCTTCTGCAGTTGGTGCACTATACCCGACAGGTGGCCGCAAAACTGCCGCTCCCAAGTTGCTGATCGTGGCACTAAATGCACCGATGGACGGTAGCCGTTGCGGCGACTTTCCAGTTCTATACAAACTGGAAGTGACTGGAGGACCAGAAAAGGATGATGATGATGATAACCCATGAGACCGAGATGATGCAGATATAACCGAAGGTGATTGTGAATTTGAAATAGACCCTTCCGGTGCACCTTCTGTGGAATAGTCGCTCGGTACCATTGCACCGGATAGGTCTTGTAATTTCAATAACTGTTGCTTTAGCTCGTCTACTGTCATTGTTGTTAGAAGCATTGCCACATGTGACATTTCGGATACTTACGATTGACATTTTGAAACACTCCAGCTAAAAAAGATTTTGGTCAGATAAGACTTTTGACAACAATTGCTTTGTTACCATGAGGATCTCGCGAAGCGGATATGAGAAGCTCGGCGATACTGGCAATGATCTAGTAGGACATAGATTAAGCTTTGTTAGTTCTAAGAAGCAACAGCACAATTACCTCCTGTTGCCCATATAATACACTCCTTAACGACGACGTTTGGTGATGAAGTACTTCGTAAGCCTTGGACATGTTATGCAGACGCTCTTCCATGTCCAGGATATGTTTATACATTGGGCCGTACAGATACTCGTCACCCTCGGTCTGGTAAGTAGACAGCGGCGCACGCTGCTGCAAATGATGACGGGATTTGGCACTTTTACGTTTTATATTTTTCAGATCTTCAATGGCCCCTCGGCGGAAGTGAGGATGTCGGAACTCCCAGTTCTGGTTCTCCGTTGTAAGGTTGGAGTGGATCATATCGTTGACTTTATGAAATCCATACACTGGCGACCACCAAGATTAGCTTGCATCGCTTAGCAATGTGAGGGCTTACTGTTGAGCTGCCGGACAAAGCTTTGCCAGTTATTATGCTTGAAGTATTGCGGTAGGACTGTTCTTGAAAAGGCTGTCGGGTTGGTGACGCTGAAGAGATCTCCACTCTCGGACCATGATATCAGATGGCGAATCGAAGAATCCTCCAACATTCTACGTGGACATATTTAGCAAAGTCGGGACACGCACCCTGCAGCACTCTACCCTTTTGTTGTGCACCGCATCCCTCTCCTATTTCCTCTGACTCTCCCTCACATACTTGTATAGTTTGTTGACAAACGCGGCCTGAGACCTGTTGACAGAAGCAGACCCTGAGGAACCTTCCGCGTCGTTGTGTGGTTGTTCGCTGTTGAAGTCACTGTTGTCCAGCCTATCAACGGACAACAAACTCAGTGATCATGACTGGAATCGTGCGCTCATTGACTAATGTACCTGGCATCGACAATCGCTTGTCCTCCCCCAATATTACTGTTTGCGCTCTCTCCGCCTGCGTATAAGAATTCGCTGCTGCTGTTGCTGTTGTTGTTGCGACTGCGTTCCGTGCTGCTGCTGCCGTCAATCATCGTATCAGCACACGACCCATTATCGGCATGTGCTGCGTTGAATGTAATTGTTCTCAGAAAACGAGGAATGCTGTTCGTGTTTCTGTGTGTGTGTGTGTGTTGCTCCGTAGTCCTCTGGCGGCCCTTTACGGTAGTTGAATAAGTGTTTAAAGGAAAATAAATCTAATGACCACGTCAATCCCAAGGGCATTTGCCAGCCGTTTGTTGTGCGTTTCTTTACTTCTCAGTCCAGCAAGCGTCAAGCAAGGTGAGGGGGGAGGCGCTATGTGTTATCACTAACTCGTCCGCGCGGTTTGTCGCTGGTAGATGAAACGGAAAACTTCAATGAAGCGCGTTGATAGATCGCCAAAGTCCGATTAGCTACGTTGCGTCCAAACAATAAGCAGGATGCTTGTGCGATTAGCAGCGCAGAACGATGAATAAGTATTGGAAAAAAAGAAAAAGTACACCGGACACCTACAAAAACCTAAATTTTTACTGAGAATACGGAAAACGAATTAGCCGTCAGAGGACAGCTGGCCCTCCACGGCTGCAGCAATGTGTATGCCTCTCTCTCCACGCTCGCTGACCCCCTCATGGTATTCGCTATTTGAAAAAAAAAAGTGATACGGCTACATCGCCTGGATCATCGACGATCGAGCGTCTGATCTGTGATGTATGCATGCTTTTTTTAGCCGCCTTTCAAAGCAGACGCGCATCTCTCTCGCACACATCGAGTTGAGTGGGAACCAAGCCAACTCTGTTGCCTTAAAAGTATTGGTGATAGTGAACTAGGATAATTTGCAGATAGCGCCAGAACATGGTATGCAGTTTGCGAATCTCGGCCTCGCTGCTGGCCATATCCGCGCTGTCCCCCCTCCAGTGTCGCGATCCTGGTTACGCGTAGGGTGAAAGTGGTCATGCAGAATTCGCGTTCTGGAAGGTGCCATTTTGGATGTGGATCGGTTTGACCCAGGGCATCTTAGCTCGGCTCCCTCCCTGCCTTCTCCACAACAACGCCGGCGCTTTCGTTCGTGTACACATGATGCACGCACCTAGCCACGTAACATAGGGGAGGGGTCAAAGAGGTACCCTGGCCAACCGACGGCGAATCTGAAACACCCAAGTGGGCAGCTTAGCACGGATTGGACAATATTAGGGTTTCTTCAGATGGAATCGTGAATCTTCTGCAATACACCGAATACACGGAACAGCCCCCGATTTTGTATGGGTCACCAGAGTGTGACCAAAAATCGTAAACTTCGAGACGCTTTCCATTCCTTTGGTTCATTCCTTTTCGAGGCTGCATGTGACACTGCATATTGCCTTGCCCCTTCAGTGAAATCGCTAGCCCGAATCCTGAGCCGACCATCATATGCAACAACAAACATCAACGTGCTTGTTATGTGGATGTTCTCAAATAGGAATTGCGCTCTGTGTCTATATATAATCAGTCAGCCTTCCGCGCTCCTGGGCGTTTTCATTGGGCACGATGGATCCTTTTAGCCTGGCAGACACCTTCACTGCTAATTCAGTGTGCCAAGAAGTGCCTCTGTCAAAATCCGTAGCAGAGCCACCTTTACATGCCAAGGATTACCCACTGCTTTTTCTGAACCAGCAGCGATATATACGCGAATTCGTATTTTTTCGCTGTAAAACGTGGAAGCCCTATTTGATTCAGTATCCTTTACTTTTCCTAACCCTCCCCCTTCTCCCCTATAAGCTCAGAACTCCATGTCAACCGAATCTGCTGCCACTCCATCCAACGGTAAATTGTTCAACCAACTAGACGTAACATTTCTTTAAACGATAAGCAATGCAGAAGCATCATCATCTTCCGGAGCATCGCCTGTGACAACACCGCCGTCGGCTGCTAAAGATGCACAACTTGAAACTTCCGATACGCCAGAACCCCATGACGCCATTGCATCTCGCAATGAAGAACCCACGGTGATGAAAGAGGCGGAATCTCTCAAAACGGGGCCTGCACAAGAATACCTGGTCAAAAAGATCCAGTGGTTCGACTTTGGCACAGGAGAGAAGAAGGATGTTCTTATCATCACCCAAAACGGTATTTTTTCCTTCTATACTCCATTGGACTCGAGGCTGATCAACTGTTTATAGAAAATGGACCCTGTCCACTTGTTGCGATATGTATGCGTTTTTTTTTGTCGAATACTTCTCGTGGGAACTAAATTTGTTATCAAGGTAATGTCCTTTTCTTACGAGGCGACCTGGAGATCCGACCTCCGGATCGCGAGGTGGTTACATTCGAGTATCTCGTTGAGCGGCTAGGTGATTACTTGCTCACCCATGGTCCTACCGCAAATACATCTGGCAAGGTAATAAGCATATGGTTTCCATCAATGGTAACGAAAACTAACGTCCTCGGATTAGCCCGACAACAAACCGACTCAACAAGAACCACACAGAATGGAACGAACCGTTTCCCGCCAATCCACAGCAGAGTATGTGCTCACTTACCGATACAATTTAGACGCTGCATTGTCCATCCTTCCCAACCTGCAGACAGGACTGGGTATGTATCTACGACTATGCAAATGTAGCCTGTGGGAACTTACTCTGTTGTCAGATGTGAACACAAAGTTCTCTTCAATCCGTGGATTCGAACCCACAGCGGAACTTGCCATGTTTGATCTCTTCGGAGTCGAGTTGGTTCATGGCTGGCTAGCAGACCCTCAGGTAAGGTACATTACCTACACCGGATCCTTCCACTAATACTTTATTAGGACCAAGAGACGTATCGGATAGTGGTGGAAAAATGTGGCTCGTACAACTCTGTGGTGGAGTGCGTAGTTCGCGGTGATACCTTGAGTAGTGGTGCTGTTGTGGAGGGTGAAAATAAACAACAGATTAGTGATACACCCAAACAATGGACACCAGAGCAAGAACAGCAAATTCAAGAAGGTATGGACATTTAACGTAGATAGAGTTTACTATCTAACGTCATTACTAGGTCTTGTCGCCGCTGCGTTCCTGGAAGATACCGCGACTCAGCTTACTTACCACGGCCTCGAGTCGTTGGCAACATCCATTCCAAGAAACAAACTATGTGTGCTATTTAGGAACAATCACGTAAGCTAATATTATAAGCAAAACAGACCCATACTAATCTCCCTGCAGTTTTCAACACTGTTCAAACATCCAAAGACATCTACACTGTATATACTGGTGACAGACTCGGGCTTAGCGTCGGAGGGTTCCGTTGTCTGGGAAAGTTTGGGTGACGTTGATCAAGGATCTTCTGAGTTCTTTGACAGCGCGTTCCGGAAGCCTGAAGTGATTCGTTCCGAACCACCAATTATTCCAAACGATAGCACGGATTTGGAGTAAGTTTGAATGATCAAAATTAGTCGGAATATTGATTTTATTTTTATACAAAAAGTTATGTTTTGGCGCTCTCCTTGCAACAACACGAAATCTCTTCGGCAGAAGAACGTCGCCGTCGGCAGCAACTTCGACAACAGCAATTGGAAATGGAACAAAGACATAACGAAGAGCTAGCAAAGAAAAAGAAGAGACAAAGTTGTATTATCAGTTAAACCATTTTATTAGCACTTGCTTACACTATTTCCACTGTTCATAATACCAACTATCGTATGATTGTATGCATAAAACTGTTTGGCCTCATTCGAAGAATGCCGAGTAATAGCTTGAATTCACTTTATGCCTATATTTGTCATCAAAGTGCCATTGTCATGTGTGCTCGAAAACTGACCCGCACTCATTACACGTACATTGGCGTCAGTCCCTGTCCAGTGAACTTTAATTTCGTGGTACATACATGGCACTTCTTTCCGGTGGCTATTTTGAATAGTTAATTTAATTCCGTTGTCGCTACCATGCCAACGATGATTAACGTCATCCAATAAGCGATACCAATATACGAAAGACGTTTCAAGATTGAGATTCCCGGTCGCAGGTTCACTTGATGCCAGACTAAATAGTTATGTTTTGCAGTTTATGCCGAAAGCGATATGAGGTGCCAAACACTCGGTTGGGCTAAACTTTATATGTTTGTGGGAAAGTAACGAGACCTAAAGATTTTAGATAACCTGGGACTATGTAACATTATGGTTGATGCTATGCGCCCAATATTTGTCACTCTAATCATCACTAAGCTCAAAGTGGTTAGAGTATTCGACGGCGCATGAGACTCGTACCAACTATATGTATATAGCCACGTATGTATACTTTAAAGTAAGCTTTGATTGTAGTTATTTTTATGCCGTGAAAGTCAAAATTTGGTCCCAAAACCGAAGTTGTTTGACCGATCCCAATTTATGGGCCCTCTGTACAGAGGTTCTGTAGTGTCGGATCCAGTAAAGTGACAGCAGCAGGACCTGTATAGAGAAGCCCTGCCATGTGAGCAAAGAACAAAATATAATACTTCGCAAAAACAAAAGTCTACCTGTTTAATTATCTGGAAAGAGCCAATACGCAAGTGCAGTATTGGAATGGAATCGAATCACACTTGCAGTGCGAGGATACTGTGTTGTGGGGTTGATAAATAGTAAGGTGAGGCAATAAAGGCGAATCCTTTGAGACACAGATTTATTTCTGAAAATCAGAACAACTTGCTATCTATTATTACGATGGTTCTTTTATACTCGATCGCTTCCTTCGATTCATACGACAGATTTGCATCATAAATTCTCTTAGTCTTTCTCTTAGTACCTCTTAGTACTTCTTAGTGTCTCTTAGTGTCTTTTAGTACGATCGAAGTAACGGAGTATTGACAGATCGACGCTAACAAATTTGGTAACACGTAGGTGACGTATTCTCGATTTGGACTTCTTTATCGGACTTAGTCCTTGGACACCACAGATACAATTAGAAAAGAAATGAAAGTATCCCTCAACGGAGCACTGGAACAATTACAAATCACTAATAAAACCAATCACTATGAATACACTAGAATTTACAACAATCAAAAGCACACTCATGGCAGAGCTTTCTCCTATCCTCCTCTGGGAAGAAAAGCCTTGTTGTTTATTCATCTGATCAAGTTTTGCTTTTTAAAGCACACAGTGTTGTACAATTTGAAGGTCATATTAGGAAACTAGTGCAGTAATTAATCATTAGGGAATACTTGTGCGGATTCGCCATAAGAGTTTGGTTCAGTATGCTTCAGTCACCCTTGATTCTTACTATAACCTTTAACCCCGCACCAACAGTTCTGCTTCCTAAATTGGTAATCTGTATTCGGTACTGCCTTTTTCGCTTGCTTCGAGAACTAAGGCGCTCTTGCGCAATACTTATATATGTCCAATGCAGACGGTAGCAGTTGCTTTGGTCCTCGCTACCGAAAAAACGTCATAATATTGTGTCATCGTACTAAATAAAGCGTTCTAGTACATACACTGCTTTAGTGACATTATTACTATGTTTATCGCTTGCACCGAGGCAGTGGGAAAGTCCTTCTACTGTCAAGATAATCACATAAATGCTACAAAACGGGTACTTACATAAGTGGCAGCTATATCATTTAAGTTCTTTTACAGAGTTACGTATCTTCTATACAGAGCGTAGCCAAGAAAATGGTGTTCTGTTACGAAGTCAGTATAAGCAGCCTAAAGTGGGCGTAGTTAAAGGCTTGTCGGTCTCAAATTATAGGCTAGCACGTTACAATGATATCGCAATTCCAAAAGGCAAGTTGTAGTCTCTAACTGGAGGCATGGAAGTTGGTCCAAACGACAAGGCAAAATTCGACAGAGAAATAATACAGCAGATGTGACACGCTAATTATGCGAGAGGCGTATCTTTTTTAACTTGCTTTGGTTGTTAGTGAGTAGAAGTGCGCTGAGATTAGTACATGACTATTGCGAAAGAAATGGCCAGCTTTTGACTAGCCGGAGAGCGATCTTGAAGAATGCAAGCAAACTTTAATTTCTTGTAATATTCTATAACTAAACTCAATCGTTTACGTAGTATAAACCACCTATTGTTGATTTAGGTTCTGAATATACTGACCCCTATATGGTTATTAACATCTCCAGTAAAGTCTCCCACTTACGTCCAACACTATCTCCTGAAGCATGCTTAATTCAAACCATGCCTAGTGATCAGATTTAAATCTTCACGAGTATGTACATATAGCTAATCCTGACCTCATAAGACTGAAGCAACGACTTCGAGGATAACAGTTGGTTTCTTCTCTTTGCCTTTGTGTTGACCAGCCCAGGCGACGAGACGCTTTTCCACTCTTAATGCATGTAGTTTTACGAGTCGATCATCTCGGGAGATCCATGAAATTCGCCAACGGCAAGCAGTCGTTCAAGATCCGTCGATGTTGGCTGATGAAGATACTTTTCCTCAAAAGCAGCAATAACAGCCTTGCAGAGTCGTTGCGAGCGCTCCAGAGACGTACTTTCTCAATACGAAGGTCTTCGTCGAAAGTATCTGCATTGATGCCATAATATGCTAGCTGCCGTAAAGCTGTCATCATTTTTTGGTGTGGAATACGGTCGAGTTTGCCTGATGCATCACGCTTCCTACGAAAGTAATCATCCTTTTCGACGACAGCATTCGTTATGCGCAAGAAAAGGCCGTCACTCATTCGGAACTAGCGATGGAGTATATCAGAACCGTATACAGGATGATCACCAAGTAATCTCTCATCAGGTTGTTGTTACCTTGAGAAATTATTCGAGGAATGCAATTTTTCGACCGCGGCGCGAGCCTCCGCTCTGTGATACTTGTCGATCGTTGATCGGATAAGATACTCGTCATTGTCGCCCTCCTCCTCTAGCAACGCAAGCATCAGAATGTTGTCAAGGTTGCAGGGCTCAAAGTGCTCGAAAAAGTCTAAGTAATCTATGATGGCAAAAGGTTTGTAAAAAGCAATACTGTGAAGTAATAATGTGGCTTCAACATTTTTTAGTCGAACAATATCCCAATATTTATATACAGGAAGCATTCACAAGCTTAGCAATGAACAACCCTTTAGCCAACGCACACAACAATCTCAAAGCTACACATCAGGCAAAACCTCAGCGTGCAGCACAACAGACAACGTAATTTAACCCGTATAGACAAGATACATTTATCTCAGGAAATAGCGAAACCGCTGCTGCATTCTAACTATCCAAGTTCCTAAATAGCGATTCCGATGAAAATCTTAGCCTAAACCAAAGCTGGCGTTCATCAAATGTAGCGGGTCCGTTAGATATGGTCATAGATAAATACCAAGAGAAATTGATGAATTGCAGAGGGTGAACATGTGTCTAATTTTCTCGGAGTCCACCTTAGGTCTACTACCTACGTACGTATAATATCGAAGAATACTAAAAGAATTCTATGAGATTCCTTGGAGTACAAGTACTTATAACTTTTTTAAATAATTAAAATATGCATAGGGTGCGAAATAATCTAAAAACCAATGCTACCTAATACTCGTCATTCTCCCAATCATCATATCTCTGATCTTCCCAGTCACCGTGCCTCTGACCTTCCCAATCACCATGTTTCCGATCTTCCCTACCACCGTGTCGTCGACCTCCTCTTTCATCATCCCAACTATTTTCAACAGGAACAAACACCGGTGCAGTAGTCGTTACGACCGCAGTAATGGTGGAATGATCCGAGGTATACGTTGTAGTGAATGTACTAGTAGTCGTGGTAAAGACTGTTGATGTAGCTGATTGAGTAACGGTTACGGTAGTGCTAGCCACTGTGGTGTCCTCGGTAGTTGTGGTGGTAGTGTAATCCGTAGTAGTGGTGGATGCCTCTGTAGTTGTTGTTTCTGTGGTAACGGTTTCAGTGGTTGTTCCGGATGTGCAGTCCGATGTCTCTGATGTGCTTGATTCGTCAGTGGATGTACTCGATTCGTCAGTGGATGTACTCGATTCGTCAGTGGATGTACTCGATTCGTCAGTGGATGTACTCGATTCGTCAGTGGATGTACTCGATTCGTCAGTGGATGTACTCGATTCGTCAGTGGATGTACTCGATTCGTCAGTGGATGTACTCGATTCGTCAGTGGATGTACTCGATTCGTCAGTGGATGTACTCGATTCGTCAGTGGATGTACTCGATTCGTCAGTGGATGTACTCGATTCGTCAGTGGATGTACTCGATTCGTCAGTGGATGAGCTCGATGTTTCAGTATAATCTTGAACTGGGAAACAGGCAGTATATGCTTTTGCTTCACAAGAAAAATCATCCATACCCTGGGCATCATAGAAAATATTAGTAAAAAGCTTCCCCGCAAGCTTCATATAATAACTGCTGGAGTCAGCTGGAAGCGCTAATAGTTAATAAATATTCCAATAAAAGTTCCGTAAATGCCTACCATCAGGTGCTAAGATGAAACCTTCAAAAATTGACTTGTCGTTATATGCGGCTAATCTGAACGGTGTATCACTCTCGACAAATTCACCGGACTCATTGACAGCATAGAAATTGAAAATTGTTTTACAGTTCTTGAATCCCAAGCTTGGATCGGTGTAGAATATAAACAGAGTCCTAGATTGAGGAACAGGTACCTTATTTTGATATAGGTTAATTAAGGAATGATAACCAAACTATCAAAAGGCTATACTCACATTGATAACAATCGTTTCGGCCTCTTCTAATACTTCCGAGTTTGTTGGACCGTTCCAGATAGAGTCTCGATCTCTGCCAAACATATCCGCAGTTGAGAGTTGAGAGAGTGACCACGATGAACATGTTCTACTGTCCGATGCAGGAGGATAGCATGTGTTAACTGTAAATACGCGAAAATGAGGATTTACAGGTTCGGCAATACTGTTGACAAGGCCCGTAGAGTCGATTGTTAGGTCTGGAGCAAGTGACGCGAGATATCTGGTTGCTGCACGAAGACCTGTTCTGACTTTCTCATAGTCAACGACACTTCGGTCGGTTGAGTAAAGATCACAATTTTCTCCAACTGGAACTACCCTCGTGCTTGAGGGGTCACCCAGTAGTACATTTCCATATACGGACGTCGCTCCCAAACTATTTGTGCCAGGATTGTCAAGACCATAGGAATAGACATCGCTAGTATCGTCGACCGCACAAGTTCCCGGGTGATTAATATTTATATTGTCAGTCCTAGATGTAGACAATTCTCCTTTAACTGCAAGCGGAAATGGATAATCATCATCCAGTCTAGCATCACCGTAACTGATGAATCCAAAATGATTGAACTAAAACGGAAAGGCATGGGATTAGTGCTACTTTGTATTTTTATGTGTTAACTTACAATGTCAGCTAATGGACTCTGCCCGCGTACATTTAGTGGGCAAACTATTGGAATATCAAGATCTTGTCTTGCCCATAACTGATGGTGAGATCTGATTGCCGCAGTCTCGTTTATGTACGTTGGAAAAACTGCTGCTGCGTAACTGAAAGACGCTGTGCTTAACGTAAGCAGCAATGCTGCCAATGTGATGGAATGCATGGTCAAAGCCTTTGAAAAAACAAAAAAGCGAAGTTGTGTAGTTTAAACGACTAGACATTCGTTTTATAAAATTGAATCTTTATAGTATTTAAAAGAAGACGTACCCTGGAATGTAATAGAAAAGGTCACACACCCGCATCGGAATGGACTGGAATGGAGGCAACAAGGATCGTCCGAATGCCAATGAAGAACAATCAAGCTTAGCAGGTTACAGTAAGTAAATCATCCACTGTTGAGATAAAATCGTCTGAATATACTTGTCCATACGTACGACATTATCACTAGCCTCTTCAATAAATTTTGGTCATTTTTATCGCTTACATATGCTCAATAGTATTTCTGGAGTTTGCTTAATTCAAATCATGCCTAGTGATCAAATTTACATATATCTACACAAGTTTGTGCTTACAGCTAATCCTCAACTTGTGAGATTTACTGTTATATACGTATATATAATCAATCAGCTGAACATGCATCACGCAATTAAAGTTAAAAATCCAATGCGAACATATCTTAACCAGTGCCAAACAGATGACTGATCTTTCATAAATAGATAATAAGCGAGCAAATATACATTTTAACTTTGCCTAGATGCACGGTATACAAGTGCTAGAAGTAATTGCTGGTTTAAAATAATCCATAGTATGTCCACTAATGAAAGACATACAACTGTCCTTTTACCTAGTGAGGTTTTAAATATGAGCTGGCTGACGATAGATACACAATACTCTTACATTCCAGGATACGTCTTCTTTTAAAATACTATAAGGATTCAATTCTATAAAACGAATGCCTAGTCGTTTAAACTACACAACTCCGCTTTTTTTTGTTTTTTCAAAGGCTTTGACCATGCATTCCATCACATTGGCAGCACTGCTGCTTACGTTAAGCACAGCGTCTTTCAGTTACGCAGCAGCAGTTTTTCCAACGTACATAAACGAGACTGCGGCAACCAGATCTCACCATCAGTTATGGGCAAGACAAGATCTTGATATTCCAATAGTTTGCCCACTAAATGTACGCGGGCAGAGTCCATTAGCTGATATTGTAAGTTAATACATAAAATACAAAATAGCACTAATCCCATACATTTCCGTTTTAGTTCAATCATTTTGGATTTATCGGTTTCGGTGAGGTTAGACTGGGTGACTCTTACCCATTCCCGGTTGCCGTCAAAGGAGAATTGTCTGGATCTGTGGTGAACGATATAAATATTAATCACCCGGGAACTTGTGCGGTCGACGATACTAGCGATGTCTATTCCTATGGTCTCGACAACCCTGGCACAAATAATTTGGGGAAGACGTCCGTATATGGAAATGTACTACTGGGTGACCCCTCAAGCGCGAGGGTAGTTCCAGTTGGAGAAAATTGTGATCTTTACTCAACCGACCGAAGTGTCGTTGACTATGAGAAAGTCAGAACAGGTCTTCGTGCAGCAACCAGATATCTGGCGTCACTTGCTCCAGATCTAACAATTGACTCTACGGGTCGTGTCAACAGTATCGCCGAACCTGTAAATCCTCATTTCCGCGTATTTACAGTTAATACATGTTATCCTCCTGCATCGGACAGTAGAACATGTTCATCGTGGTCATTATCTCAGCTCTCAACTGCGGATATGTTTGGCAGAAATCGAGACTCTACCTGGAACGGTCCAACAAACTCGGAAGTATTAGAAGAGGCCGAAACGATTGTTATCAATGTGAGTATAGCCTTTTGATAGTTTGGTTATCATTCCTTAATTAACCTATATCAAAATAAGGTACCTGTTCCTCAATCTAGGACTCTGTTTATATTCTACACCGATCCAAGCTTGGGATTCAAGAACTGTAAAACAATTTTCAATTTCTATGCTGTCGATGAGTCCGGTGAATTTGTCGAGAGTGATACACCGTTCAGATTAGCCGCATATAACGACAAGTCAATTTTTGAAGGTTTCATCTTAGCACCTGATGGTAGGCACTTACGGAACTTTTATTGGAATATTTGCTAACTATTAACGCTTCCAGCTGACTCCAGTAGTTATTATATGAAGCTTGCGGGGAAGCTTTTTACAAATATTTTCTACGACACCGAGGGTATGGATGACTTTTCTTGTGAAGCAAAAGCATATACCGCCTGTTTCCCGGTTCAAGATTATACTGAAACATCGAGCTCATCCACTGACGAATCGAGCACATCCACTGACGAATCGAGTACATCAGAGACATCGGACTGCACATCCGGAACAACCACGGAAACCGTTACCACAGAAACAACAACTACAGAGGCATCCACCACTACTACGGATTACACTACCACCACAACTACCGAGGACACCACAGTGGCTAGCACTACCGTAACCGTTACTCAATCAGCTACATCAACAGTCTTTACCACGACTACTAGTACATTCACTACAACGTATACCTCGGATCATTCTACTATTACTGCGGTCGTAACGACTACTGCACCGGTGTTTGTTCCTGTTGAAAATAGTTGGGATGATGAAAGAGGAGGTCGACGACACGGTGGTAGGGAAGATCGGAAACATGGTGATTGGGAAGGTCAGAGGCACGGTGACTGGGAAGATCAGAGATATGATGATTGGGAGAATGACGAGTATTAGGTAGCATTGGTTTTTAGATTATTTCGCACCCTATGCATATTTTAATTATTTTAAAAAAGTTATAACCAAGGAATCTCATAAAATTCTTTTAGTATTCTTCGATATTATACGTACTGTAGATAATAGATCTTAGGTGGACTCCGAGAAAATTAGACACATGTTCACCCTCTGCAATTCATCAATTTCTTTTGGCATTTATCTATGAGCATCTCCAACGGACCCGCTACATTTGATGAACGCCAGCTTTGGTTTAGGCTAAGATTTTAATCGGAATCGCTCATTGGGAATTTGGATAGTTGGAATGCAGCAGCGGCTTCGCTACTTTCTGAGTTAAATGTATCTTGTCTATACGGGTTAAAGTATGTTTTCTGTTGTGCTGTACGCTGAGGTTTTGTCTGATGTTGTAGCTTTGAGATCGTTGTGTGCGTTGGCTAAAGAGTTGTTCATTGCTAAGCTTGTGAATGCTTCCTGTATACAAATATTGGGATATTGTTCGACTGAAAAATGTTGAAGCCACATTATTACTTCACAGTATTGCTTTTCACAAACCTTTTGCCATTATAGATCACTTAGACTTTTTCGAGCACTTTGATCCCTGCAGCATTGACAACGTTCTGATGCTTGCGGTGCCAGAAGGGGAGGACAATAATGACGAGTATCTTATCCGATCAACGATCGACAAAGCATCACAGCGCGGAGGCTCGCGCCTCGGTCGAGAAAATTGTATCCCTCGAATAAGTTCTCAAGGTAACGACAACTTGATGAGAGATTACTTGGTGATCATCCTGTATACGATTCTGATATACTCCACCGCCGATTCCGAATGGGTAACGACCTTTTCTTGCGTATAACGAATGCTGTCGCGAAAAGGATGATTACTTTCATAGGAAGCGCGATGCACCAGGCAAACTCGGCCGTATCCCACACAAAAAATGATGGAAGCTTTGCGGCAGCTAGCATGTTATGGTATCAGTGCAGATGCTCTCGACGAATATCTTCGTAACTGGAGAAAATACTTCTCAGGAGTGCTTGCAACGATTCTATATGGCTGTTATTGCTGATTTTGAGGAAAAATATCTTCGCTTGCTGTGGCCTAATTTCGTGGATTTCCAAGATAATCGGCTCGTTGGACTACATACATACATACATAAGAGTGAAAAACGTCTCGTCTCCTGGATTGGTCAGTACAATGACAAAGAGAAGAAACCAACTTTTACCCTCGAAGTCGTTGCTTCAGTCTCATGAGGTGAAGGTTAACTATATGTACATATTCGTGAATTTGTAAATTTGACCACTAGGAATGATTGAAATTAAGCAAGCTTCGGGAAATGCCGTTAAGCATAGTTAAGCGAGAAAATTGACCAAATTTTATTGAAGAGGCTAGTGATAATGTCGTACGTATGGACAAGTATATTCAGACGATTTTATCTCAACAGTGGATGATTTACTTATTGTAACCTGTTAAGCGTGATTGTTCTTCATTGGCATTCGGACGATCCTTGTTGCCTCCATTCCAGTCCATTCCGATGTGCGTATGACTTTTTCTATTACATTCCAGATTATGTGTTCTTTTAAAATACTTCAAAGGATAAATACTATAAGACGCATACCCGTTCGTTTAAACTACACGAATTCGCTTTTTTGTTTTTTCAAAGGCTTGACCATGCATTCCATCACATTAGCATCATTGCTGCTTACGTTAAGCACTGCGTCTTTCAGTTACGCAGCAGCAGTTTTTCCAACGTACATAAACGATACTGCGGTAGCCAAATCTCAGCACCAGTTATGGGCAAGACAAGATCTTGATATTCCAATAGTTTGCCCACTAAATGTACGGGGGCAGAGTCCATTAGCTGATATTGTAAGTTAAAACATAAAAATACAAAATAGCACTAATCCAATACATTTCGGTTTTAGTTCAATCATTTTGGATTCATCAGTTACGGTGACACTACAATGCACGGTGATTATCCATTCCCGGTTGCAGTTAAAGGAAAAATGACAGCTGTTCAAATGAATAACGTAAATATAAATCATCCGGGAACTTGTGCAGTCGACGATACTAGCGATGTCTATTCCTATGGTCTTGACAATCCTGGCACAAATAATTTGGGGACGACGTCCGTATTTGGAAATGTATTACTGAGTGACCCTTCAAGGGCACGAGCAATTCCAATTGGAGAAAATTGTGATCTTTACTCAACCGACCGAAGTGTAGTTGACTATGAAAAAGTCAGAACAGGCCTTCGTGCAGCAACCAGATATCTTGCGTCACTTGCCCCAGACTTAACAATTGACTCTACGGGCCTTGTCAACAGTATCGCCGAACCTGTAAATCCTCATTTTCGCGTATTTACAGTTAATACATGTTTTCCTCCTGCATCGGACAGCACAACATGTTCATCGTGGTCGCTATCTCAACTCTCAACTGCCGATATGTTCAGTGATAGTGTAATCTGGAACGGTCCAACAAACCCGGAAGTATACGAAGAGGCCGAAACGATTGTTATTAATGTGAGTATAACCTTCTGGTAGTTTGCTGATGATTCCTCAATTAACGTATATCAAAATAAGGTACCTGTTCCTCAATCTAGGTCTCGGTTTACATTCTACGCCGATCCAAGCTTGGGATTCAAGAACTGCAAAACAATTTTTAATTTCTATGCTGTCAATGAGTCCGGTGAATTTGTTGAGAGTGATACACCATTCTCATTATATATAAGTAACAGCAAGTCAATTTTTGAAGGCTTAATCTTAGCACCTGATGGTATGTATTCATGGTACTTTTATTGGAATATTTACTAACTAATAGCGCTTCCAGCTGACTCTAGGAGTTATTCTAGGAAGCTTGCTGGGAAGCTTTTAACAAATACTTTCCACGATCTCGAGGGTATGGATGACTTTTCTTGTGAAGCAAAAGCATATACCGCCTGTTTTCCTGTTCAAGAGCATACTGAAACATCGAGCTCATCCATTGACGAATCAAGTACATCCACTGACGAATCAAGTTCATCCACTGACGAATCGAGTACATCGGAGACATCGGACTGCACATCCGGAACAACCACTGAAACCGTCACCACAGAAACAACAACTACAGAGGCATCCACCACTACTACGGATTACACTACCACCACAACTATCGAGGACACCACAGTGGCTAGCACCACCGTAACCGTTACTCAATCAGCTACATCAACAGTCTTTACCACGACTACTAGTACATTCACTACAACGTATACCTCGGATCATTCTACGATTACTGCGGTCGTAACGACTACTGCACCGGTGTTTGTTCCTGTTGAAAATAGTTGGGACGATGAAAGAGGAGATCGACGACACGGTGACTGGGAAGATCGAAAACACGGTGATTGGGACGATTGGAAAAATGGTGGCGGAAAAGATCGGAGGCATGGTTACAGGGAAGACGACCCCGAGTATTAGATAATAGTGTTTTATGAAAGTGTGTAATGATACTAAAAGTTATAAAATTTACGATAAAAATAATCCAATAAAGGTCGATTAGAACTCACGATGTTGTAAATATATCATTAGCTATTGTCATTGAGCTTTAGTTTGCGAAAGTAGCAAGTATCTAGCAACCAATGCGCGCCTATGGATATTCTTTTTTTATTAGGTATATGATGATATCTTCCCTATTTTTAATTATAAGTAGAACATTAGGTGTGCTCAGGTAGTACTACGAATATCGTTTCAAATTTTCGTGGGAGTGTTGTCGGTGCGCGTTACTTATCACCCAATGATACTCTAGTATTACTCTTAGTAGCGTTAGGCGCTAGACTAGTGTTGATCTTGATTACTTTAAATACTAACAGCTTGTAACCTTATGTTATCGCTTGTGAAAATTGCTCAGTAATTATATCCCTGGATAATCGTAGTTATAAATAATAGTTTGGACAAGCTGTCCATTCTTTTTAAACCGGGAAGTACGTCATGATAGTCTATCTCTGTCTATCAACATTGAGAAAGGCTGCCCAAGAAGAATATTGTGAACGAAACTGAGAGGCATGACAGCATCGAATTGAAACGTGCCCCATTAGTCCATCAATACATCACAACTTGCTCCGAAATTCCAATACTTCCATTGTTACTTGACGCTTTTACTTTCATGATGTATTAGATATTTATCTTAATTTATAATAGAAGCCTTATGTTGAATTATTCTTCTGGATCGAGATAAGATGGTCGTGGTGTCGAGTTTTTCATCGTCGAAATCACTCTGATTACGAATATATGCGTTGCTTTCCTAATCCACTTTTTCGTTGCTGTCAAAATTACATTATCAACTCCCATTGAAACTTCCTGGCATTTCAATTGCCGTCCACCAATATCAAATGGTTCATAGTTAAAAAAGTATAATCTTTTGTTTGGAACACTTATCGACGTACCCCTATAGGTATGTAATTGTTTTCCTGTGGTACAAGTGTATAGATATACAGTAAAGAAAGCTGGTACCATGTCTGAAAAAACACTAATGAGAAGAGTACAGGCCTTATAGTAAAAAGATTATTCTTAAGTAACAGAGGAAAAAGAAACCGTGTCCTAGGCATAAGACCAAAACGGAAAAAGTACCTGAGAAATGAAGCGACACACCAAGTATGAATGCGTGTGGTCGCATATGCTTTGCCTCGTATGGCTTTTTTCTGGCGCCGGTTCATCATCATCATACTGTTTGACTCTGTGGTTTAACAGATCGACCTCTCGAAGGACATACAAAAGTGCTGGCCTCACCTTCTTCCGTGTCCGGGGTCAGATCATTACTTGAACGCGGAAAAGTGTTCAAGATGTGGTCGAGGACTTGTCACCCATGCTGCTCAAAAGTTTCAAACATAAGATAGTTGACCGAAGTCAAAACTGTTGCTAGGGCAACTATTCGTGCCTTGAACTCCAAAGGTTCTTTTTGTATGCTTATTAGTTCAACTTTAAAAGCTGTATTAAGCCGGGATGAAAATTTAAATAACCGATACCTTGAAAACATCTTAGCTATATAGAAGCCCCTTGATACTAACTAGGAAAATACATAGCCTAGGACATTCCATTGTAGCCAGAATCGTAATACAGGAACGTATGTAAATGTTATTTTGTACAGAGGCAAAAGCACAGCATACATTTTTTTTAATTTTTTGTTGTCTACATTTAAAAGTGGCCGGAGACATTCCCAGGACAACCCAAACATGTTTGCCGTTCACATTAGATCGAGCATATAAAAGGTACAAGTCAATATTATGTGGTCTATGTATCATAAAGTGGTACATATTTCTCCAAATGCGCGTTATTGAATCAGCTATTATTTTAGCTGCTATCGGCAGTGCATATTGCTATGAATCAATTCCTTCGTCGCATCGATTGTATCCAAGGCAAGATTTTTACTACGACAGTGTATGTCCACTGGGAAAAGGGTATACTACGGGTGGCGATGCGGTAAGGACCATCGAAATGAAATTTTTATTTTGCTTGGCAAGACAGTAATTGGGTAATACCTCTACAGATGGATCACTTCTCAGCCATTGGTACAAGATATTTATATTTCGGCGTTCAGAAGATTCCAGGCCCTATAGCAGCTCGCGACGCATTCACCGATTATAGGCTCGATGGGATTACCATCAACGAAGATACTCCCGCAGATTGCCATCTTGATAAAACCGACATTTACAGTTACGGATTAGTGGCAAACATAATAGGTTCTGAAGGCAAAGTCACTGTCTTTGGAAATGCTTATGGAAGAGATATCAATATCAGTGAAGTTATTACTAAAGGTGACGAGTGTAACTTGGAGCATGAAAAGGATCCGATCGACTGGGATGAGATCAATGTTACTTTGTCATACGCGAACCGATACCTCCAAGACATACCACCGGATCTGAAGATCGACGATACTGGCACAATCATTCGTACTACCAATGAACCACGGCATCCACATTACCATGTTATTACCCTTAATACTTGCACACAGCCTGGGGCGACAACGTGTTCACAATATCCTTTGGATGTCCTTTCTGACCCGTCTGGTATTATTTATGATGGCAGCGAGTGGGCTGGACCAAACGATCCTGAAAATTTTCTACTCGATGGTCGTACTATTGTGGTTAATGTAAGTTGAAAATATCTGTCTTACACCAATCACCAAATGGTACCTGACATTGATAAAATGACGTAGATTCCAGTTCCAGCTGGTGAGACACTGACAACTACAACTGATAACATTAGTGCAAAATTCCCCACATGCCGGACAATTTTCAATATATACAGTCTCGATGTGGAGGATTACTATTCATATGATGACTTTTCCGCCAATATCAATGGAAATGGGTTATTCGAAGGCCTCATACTGGCGCCACATGGTAATATAAAGTGATAGACATTTTGCATTAAAGCATACTTACATATGAAATATGTCAATAGCAACTATGGAGGTCAAAAGGGCGCAAACTATTGGTGGAAAAGTGTTCGCACGCGATTTCACAGTTTATCCTTCAGCTCAGTTCAATGACTTTACTTGCGGCAGCTATGACGGCTGTATGGTTCTTTATGGTTTCGTTCCACCAGTATCATCAAGCACATCATCCTGTGGCACCGAGACTACTACCGAAACAAAAGTATCAACAGCGACAACGACTGTTGGAACCTTAACGACCACCGATACAAGTACTACAGTAACCACTCATAAAACAACGGTGGAAACTCTCACTTCAACATTCCAGCCAACCGATCCAACTACAATGGTTACTACTGTAGCAAGTACCTTCACAACAACCGATACATCGGGACCAACGACTACCACTCGTGTATACACGTCAATGGCAACTGTTATTGTGCCAGTTCAAAATGAGTGGCCACCATATGACTACCGAGGTTAAGCATGCAGGCACCATTGGCAATCTTAATAGATTGTGGGAGGGAAAATATGTATGGTATATAATACAAAATGCCTAGAACAACACAGAAATGGGTACAAAGAAATAAAAAAACGTTAGTCATAACTTCAGAGTGTCTCTCAATGAAGGCTAGAAGTATCCAGTATATAGCACGCAATCTTTCCCTATCCCAGCAGCAAACTATTGTTGGTATTTTAGATGCGATCACCCGCAAATCATCTTGCATCTGCACGGGATGGTAGATATATCCACGGTTTCTGTAAGCCGCTTACACCTGACCTTCATTGTTCGAAACTATTCTTTAGAATAAATGTATAAGGTATTCATATTGGTGTTAAAATACAAAAGGAATCAATCTGGAGGATTCGTTGATATACTGTTGGTAATCGACACTAAACTGTTCCAGCATCATTTGTTCTTCCGCAAAGATTCGTTTGACATAGGCATATGTAATTACAACCGCCGTAGTCAAGAACGCCATCCAATTCTGCGTTGCCAAACCAAATCCCAGCCATCCTACCACAAACGCTGCATAGCCTGGATGTCGGACCACCTTGTACGGGCCTTCAGTACAAATGTACTGATTCTCGGTTGTCGCGATCGAACGCAGATAGAAAGCATTGACAAAGATTGACCATCGCAACAATATAATGCCACCCAAAATCCATCCTAGTCCGACCCATCCGATCCAACCTGCTGCCGCGCTTACGTTGACGGAAAGCCAGACGAGTGGACTGACAAAACCACACAATGCCCAGGCCATGAGCAACAAACGCGAAGTGCCTTGATCATCCTGTGATTCTTGGACTGAACTAATTCGTTTCGATGCATCGTACCGATGTTCAACGTAGAACAGAACGCCAAGCAGAATGTACCCGAGTAGTAATGTCAGCATAATAAAAAGAAAAGTGCGGGGATATCTTGGCTCGCAACCTGCAGCTTTTTCTATGGCCGCTAACACGAGACTTTACAGTCTTTACCAAATTGATCATAGTGAAAGCTTCAAGCCAAGACAAATGCATTTTCTTATGTTTTTTCATTGTATGATTTTGAAGGCTTATTACTTCATAGTAGAGTGGAAATAGGTTATAGCGAAAAGCCTGTTCTGGGACCTTGTGATTCAAAGGTACTATGGTAATCATAACAACGGTAGCTATGGCAGTATCCAGAACTTCGTTACTTACTGCTATTGCTTTTATCCAGTTACCTTGGCAATTATACGACTTATTTAACGGTGTAGTTCAGTATGGCAGCTATGGTAGACGGATTATACAAAGTACGATACCTAATCTTGTGCTGTTATGCTCTATGTAGTTGGTACGTTGAAAATCGAAGTGTTGCGATAGTTCGAGTCGCGAAAGAGGGCTTGATGAATTTACATTACCGGTAAAATGGGACCATTTTTTCAATTTGGAAAATGGTATTGTCGGATTCGATGTGCAAGTTTGCTAGAAAAAAGCTGTTTGTGTCCCATTGTTGTAACACGTTGATGAATTCGTCGTTTACTTCGCGAGCGATATACGATGTACATATATGTGCTATTGAAGCAACTAGATTTTATTTCTTGCGTAATGAAAACTAATCAATGAGGTATGCTGTGCCTTCATATGCACGCTGGCACGTATTCATTTGGGTGACTCCACGTATGTGTATAATCAAAGGATCGAATTTCTGGCAGAAAGTTAATGTCAATTGTTAATATTATGAAATGAAGTATACATAGAAGATCATGCTACGTCTGGTCAAATTCTTCAGATCTCGTTCTCTTCAAAAATATCCTCAAATTTATATGGTGCTTTCGCTCTGTATGTCATTCATTTCTTGCAGATTAGAAGGATAGCAAGTAGAAGCAATTAAGTACACCATAGCAGTTCTTCGTCCTTTCCTCTTTCCTAAGTCTTCTAACACCTTCTTGATCATCTTAATTGCTTTGGGTCCCTCATCTGTCACCATCCCCATACCAAGTATGTCCATAAGTACGCACGTATAAAGGAATTGTCATGGTTAGCTTTACTGATGTTTATGGGGATTTACAGTAACCACAGCTTCCCTACGTAGCAGCATCCTTGTCCAAAGATCCAATGCTTGCTAAAACAACCATGTCTGTACAAACATCCAACAACAAATATTTGGTTATTCGTGACGTAGGTCAATAGCAGCCAAAGTAACAATGCTATTTTGTTCTGGATTGCACTTCTACCATTGATACAGATACATCAGCAGCTATATCGGTTGACAAAAATTACGTTTTCATGTGGACCGAAAAGTAGTGTGCTCCAGGAAGCTGTGCAAAAATAAAGTAATGACGTCGATGATATCAGCAGGTGTCGCTTTTCAATACCAAATCGGGATTGATCACATGTTGACCACAAAGTTCGTAATCCTCTTCTCCTAGCTTCCAAAATTTATCTCGCTTAATAGGATTAAAAGGGGCCCTAAAAATATATATTTTATCACGATATTCAATTCTGGATCATTTGTCACCCGCACTGAGTTGCTTTAAGTAGTATACAAAGCACTTTAGTTGTAATCTAATATCACAGTTACAACAAAGTGATCCAAGTAGGGATCTACCGTTTCCGCAAAAGGTGGCACAGACATATGTCATATTGGTCCCACTTTGCTAGCTATATCGAGCAAATAAACGACTCTTTCTTTAATTCACAAAGAGATGCATCGAACCCCCATTGAGTTGCAGCTAAAATACAAGCAACAAATGATAAAAATAATTTATTAAAATACAACATCGTTAGAAGATATACAAGGAATATTTAAAGAAGCATTCCAGCAGCGGCCACGGCACCAACGGATGCAACCATAGCAATGCCAAAGGTGATCTTATTACCAGCGGACTCGGTGTTGCCGCTATCACCGCTGGGAAGGTGCTGGGTAGCCTCGGCAAGGAGGCTGCTGGCACTGCCTTGCCATTCAGTAGGGATTTCACTCATGATGGAATTGACAGCTGAAGGGATATCACCAGAGTGTGCGCTATACTGGCTCATGATGCTGCTCATGATTCCGGAATCAAAGTCGGATGGGATTTCACTTGGAAGGGCAGTAGGGGAAGCTATTGTTTGATGGATCAGAAACCAACGTACTGGATGGTAAAGTTAACAAGAGACTTACCATCTTGGGCCAAAACGTAGGCGGGGGCGGCGATGAAGGCAAGGACTGTAAGTGCTTTGACCATGATGTTAAAAGAGAGAGAGAGAGATGAAAGAGATGTAATGTACTTTCGCTAGGTTGAGGCAGCTTCATTTAAATACACGAAACTACATGTCTAACCAAATCAGTACCAGTCTATATATATATATATATATATACACCTGTGGCTTCTCGATCGCCTCCTTGGGCTTGGAACGCAGAAAAGATGTTGCATCCAAGCTAACCTGACCTGAAAAATTGTCGCACTTAATGACCGTGTAACATAAAACAGACGCAGATCATTTTATTGATTTTAGTGTATTAATCTCTGACGGCACTAGTTAATTTGCTCGGTTTCACATGGCTCAGGAACAGAATAGGCGTCTGGATTAAGGGGGCCGTTGTTCGACGCTGTTGTGCTTATTAGCCTTAAATGGTTCGTGGCTATTTTTTCTATTTTCTAAAGTGGCTAATGAGAAAAAAATTGAGTGGGCACTGATCTGATCCTATTTATTGGCGTACGTAGCCCTTCTTGGCAAAGTAGAATATCAATGCAGGGGGAAGATGCTCTTGGCCGTGAGGCTTTGACATTGCATGTCGAAATATGCATTCTAAAGTTAGACACCTTGACCATCACCAGTGCAATATGACCCGTTACAATGAAAGTAATGAGCTCAGTAATACGCTATGCATCATTACGTTACAGAGGCATAATAAGCCTGGGAATATTAGAGCCAACTGATTGTCCGAGTATTGTATGTGTTGTAAAAGACAATCCCTTCATAAATACCATTAACGGATGCTAAGATGTGCACGTCTCTAAGCTTGTATTTAGTTCTCGGTTTTTGTTGCTGTACTACCGCCCCGCGTTCTCGTGCCGATATGCTGAATTTAACGCCGCTGTTTCCTTTCAACAATTGCTCTTTAATTCAGGAAGTTCATAATCTGACGAAATGATTGCTGGCAGTAAGCTTTTGACGATTGACTACTTGTCTTAGAGTAGTGCTCAACATTGGACAGTATGACAACAGGATCGTTATACACGATCAACACAAGTTTGTTGAATTGGCCGACTTGCGCACGAACGCGTCATGACAGAAGAAAGCATAGCAGGCAACGTCTACCTCGAAGCATCAAAAAGACGCAAGTGAAGCATTCCGTTAAATCGCCCCAAGTAATCGCGAAAATAGAGATATGAATCCACGAACTACGACCCTTTGAAGTAACTTGCGACTTACAGTGCGTCCAAAGGTTATTAATCAAAAAAGTAGACCACTCCAGAAACGATTTGTTCAACGATGTCTTCACATTCGCTGGAGCAACCGAACATGGATCTGATCCTTACAGATATTCTTTGGAATATAGTGCTGGGCATCTTTGCAGAGTGGTGGTTCTATTGGTCGAGCACGACTTGGGTGCATTGTTGGTCTGCGTTTGTCGTGCGCAGACCTGATCGAAAATCGAAAGTGGATGGATTGTAAATATTTTTGTGTGGATGTAGACGGTGCAGCAGTTAAGGAGAAGCGTCATTTGACACTTTCTTTAAGCTTTTGCGTTGGCTCTTCTATACTTTTCCATGCTTTTCCAAGTCCTTTAGATTTTTTTTATTGTGCTACGCTCTCGGTTACCAATGACATGTGGCAAAAAGATACGTACGTATTAAGGAGTACAAGAATTTTATTCTAAGGGGATAAAGAAACGATGAATATAGAGAAAGTAACAATGGGTTGGACATTTTCTACATAGAAAGCTTCAAGCAGGTGCACTAGAAGAGACGAAAGGTGTCATCGGAAGTTTGACAAGAAGTGTGAACGAACAAATACGAATCTGTAGTAGACACATACATATCTCCATGTCATTTTTACCACTCCCGTCCTTGTTGATATCTATCGTTATCTCCTTCCAAATCTATCAGACGAGCGCATCCAGATCACCTTTTCAATAAATTGGGGCCACCAGTTTGGAAATATGCTATTAAGCATGTATGCCACTCATCTGGAAAGTGTTCCTGAGTATATCCAGACGGGTAAAGTTCTTAACCGATGGATCGGCTGGACGTGCTTCCATTACCTAACATTTGGTCCTTTTTACATATCTTGACTCTTACGTCGCAATGCGTTCGTGTTACAATAACTTTGGTATGTATCTTACGGACGCCATGTTTTTTTCTAGACGTTTCAGCGGTCAAGACATAAGCAACAAACGCGCCCAAACAATTATAGAGAAAGCTGAGTATACCGAGCTATTTTAGCATTAATCCAAATACGTACACGACTTTTAAACATGCCGAGGTAAAAGTGCGGAACTGAGCCGGTGGTGCTACCGTTTTGCTTCCGACTTGCGGGGACATTGGCGGCCCTATCCTTACCATTGATAAGTAAACACATATACCCAAGCTTTGCGGTTGGTCAACAACAGGAAACAGAGGATTAGCTTTTTCCAGACGGTATTCTTCCTGAAGTGTATTCGAGAAACCGGTCTGGAACACAGAAATGACGCCGTGGGAAACGTGGTTCAGCCCTTAACTTTGTGATCGCCATATCTGTCACACATCTTGCCTGTACAGTCAAAGCTTATGATTAATTGGAACCACAGACATCCAAATCAATCAAAGGGTGTGGGTGGAAGCTGGAGGGACAGAGATCTTGATCAAATTCCAGGTTATCAAAGAATGCACGTGAACGTCGGCTTTCTCCCTGTTCATGCTTCGACTCTCGGTATACAAACAATGGCACATGGGCAAGTCAACAGAAAAGAGAGATGAGGCACGCTTGTTTGTATTTTCGGGTTGACCGATCGTTAATTTGTGTTTTAGATACATACGCACATACAAAGTATCGGATGATGGGTGCGGGTGGACATGTGACCTGTTCCCGCTCCAGTGATCTTAATCATCACTGCGCATCTTGCAGAAGTTATGGCGTAATATTTCTGATATGCTTCATGACGTTCGGAGGAAAAACTGCAAGGGCAGAATATTTTCCCTACGGTGTTCGACAAGGCTTGTCCTGGCAATAAGGTACCAGGTGCCTGACATTTCTCATGAAAGGTCATGTATTTTAAAAGTCAGTTGTCTTAACCTACGTCACTACTCGGGTATATATAACTTCGCCGTGTAGCATAGCTGTGCTACCTTTTTTCTGTATACATCTATAACAAGAAGCATGACCGTTCTTCATCCTTGCATCAAAGATGGCTGGTTTGTCGAAAGAAGCGAGATGTGGCCGGGCCAAGGTCTGTGCGGCTCTGAATGTTCTCGAACAAACAATAAGCTGACTTTCTTTTCTTCCAATAGCCTTTGCCATCAAGGTCCAGCAAGTTCTTCACCACGAAAAGTCAAAGTATCAGGACGTTTTAGTGTTTCAGTCAACCCACTACGGCAACGTGCTGGTCTTGGACAATGTCATCCAGACCACCGAGCGCGACGAGTTCTCGTAAGTTTTGAAATGGGAAAGGGGGGTTTATCATTTCAGTTTTTGATATGGGTCATACAGGTACCAAGAAATGATCACACACCTTGCCATGAATTCTCATCCAGACCCTAAAAAGGTAACTTCCGAGAAGGTGGAAAAGGAAAGTGGGTGTGCTTAGCAAGGAGACAGGTTCTGGTGGTTGGTGGCGGTGACGGGGGAGTACTGCGCGAGGTAGTCAAGCACGAAGGAGTGGAAGAGGTCCACATTGTGGAAATTGACGAGGCTGTCCCGCGCGTGTCGCGAAAGTACCTGCCAAAGATGGCGGTGGGATTCGACCATCCGAAAGTGAAGCTCTATATCATGGATGGCTTTGAATTCCTCAAGGACAAGGTCAACGCATACGACGTGGTCATCACTGACTCATCGGATCCAGACGGTAAATAGTGAGGAGGAGGGGTGGAGATTTGAGTGGCACTATCTGATACATCGGCATAAACAGGCCCTGCTGAGTCCCTGTTCAAGAATGAATTTTTCCAGCTGCTCAACACTGCGCTGACGTCCAATGGTGTTTTCAGCACCCAGGCCGAGTGCATGTGGCTCTATATCGACGATATCCGAAAGGCTCTTGACTTTAACCGGACACTCTACCCTCAAGTCAGCTACGCCTACTCTTGCGTGCCATCGTAAGCCGCCTGCTTCATCGATTTGAACTAAGGTTAATTCTGGTGTAACAGATACCCATGCGGACAGATTGGCCATATCGTGTGCTCCAAGAATCCAAACGTCGACCTGACAAAGCCTATTCGGCGGTGGACTCCGGAAGAGGAAGCCAAGCTCTTCCGGTACTACAGCGCGGAAATGCACGAGTCGGCGTTCACCATGCCCATGTTTGCAAAGAAGATTCTTTTCAAGTGAACGATATGCTTAATAAAAATTTAAAAAAAAAGTGACAATAAGCGAGGTTCCAGACCACTGTTGCAATGGTGGCATAGCAATTTTGCCTATATTCTCAGCACTTCGCTGACGTCTCTCGCAGTAACGTCCGAAAGTTCAGTTGCTTTCGCCAGAACAATTGGATTCAACCAGCGCTCGACACGATTCTCAAACAGACCCAGATTGGCGACAATCAAGTACAACTAAACGATGCATTTGGTCAAAACAGCAATAGGCTACTGGTATGGCAAGTCGTCTGCGGTGGCTGTCACTCTTCATTTTGGTGGTGTACTGACATTGTCGCTTAGTTTTGGAAACAATCTGCCGAATGGCTAATCATCCTTGACTCTCGAAAGCCAGAATACTCCAAACGTACTTTGGCTCTGTAGTCACGCTTAACAGGTATGTACGTTAAAAATGCGCAATTGATGGATACGCGGTAGCTTCACCAGCCCACGCGCCATCCCAACTGTCTACTGAGGCAAAGATCACTACAGTTGCTGCCTTTAGGTTGCAGGCGTGAAGATGGTAGGGTGATACATCTCGGGATACCAGGAAATGAAACGACGAGGAAGTACAAACAAGGTTTACGTCGAGTTCAACCAGGAAGCCAGGTTAAATTGAAGATGGAAGACCGGATCTCGATAAAAACGGGAGAGCGTCGCAATGGATTGTCATTCAGGATCCAGGAACAGGAATTGATCTGAAAGTAACGCAGTGCTGGGGAACAAGCACATCGAGGGTAATTCAGATAGAGTATATAGCGGATCATGGTCAAACCTGATTAAGTTTTTGTAAGTGGGAGCAGGCATCGTCATGGATACGTGTGGTCGCCAGGCTGTACTGCATGATGTGAGGGGATTAGCATAACCATCAATTAGCAAGGTATAGCCCGTTTCAGCGGCTTGATGCGTAAATGACTTCCTATGGTATTCTGCTGTATCAATGAAAACTTGCAATGATATGCTCAATATCTTGGATTGCCAAATTGGTTGATGATAGATAGTAGTCAAAGTGTAGCTTGGTATGGCTGGATCTGGACATACGAATCCCGTACGGATTGTGAAAAGACCGCAATGTAAATATCTGCCATGCAAAAGTGGCCCAGATTCATACGCCGTGACAAAAATCATCTCTGCGCGAAACGCGGCTTGTTCTTTCCCTAATATGTCAGAAACCAAACGTTTTACGCGAAGTGCCGCCGCTAAGGCAGTTCATTCAAACATTGAGCAGCAGGACTCAGCTGCACCCAAACCACGCAAGGTCGAGACAAAGAAAAAAAGTTCAAGAACGCCATTGCTGACTAGCGACGAGCTTTGCAATCTAAGCTGCCCATGGTCCTTGCTGATTTCTACTCTCTTCTCAGCTCGCGCGGACGACAGCTGCCTCGCCTGCGTTGCGCACCATTCTCAGCGCCGTGTTGATTCGGCATACGATTCATACGACAGCTGGCCCTCCCTCCTTTGACAAAAACTGGTCAGCACAATGCTTATTTTGGCGCCGTTATCAAGGTTAGTAAAAAGTTATGCAGAGTACATTACGCCCTGGTACCCAGCTGTTGAATATGGAGCGGCGTCTCCAGTCAAATTGCCATCGCATAAAACGTGTTTCCCGTGCCGCAAAGATCGCTACGAATGCCACCTAGAACCCGGATTCAGCTTTGAGAGGCTCCAATGTGGCGGCCAAATTGGCGTCGATGAGGAAAATATCAATACACAACTTGCACAGGAAAAAAAACCCCCAAAAAGTTTAGCGAGCATCGACACAGGGGCTACGCGAAGCCTTGGTCAACACCGGGCACGAGCAGACGAGAAAAGCGGCTTGCCCAAATGATATATTGACAAAAGAGTGGCAAGGAAACGCGACCAAGACGTATCCACTATCCACACAGGCATTAAGCATACAAAAGAAACGGAAGGAACCGCTGTCTGCGATCAAGCGCCACGATGCAAAGATTCAGGAAAACAAGACTTAACTGGCCATTTCATCGAAACGTTGAAAGTGTGGAGAACATTGTGAAAATCATGGTGGAGAGGCGATGGTGTTCAATAGAGATAACTTGCGAGGACGACCGAGTATATATACGAATTGCAGTGAACGTACAGAAGGAGGTTCATCAAGACGGATAGCATGCGCGGTAGAGTAATGGCGAGACAGAAGTTTGTCTGCGAACGGATCGAGCGGGACAAAGGTAACGATGTATGTGGCGACCCAGCCACGCCTGCCCGATCCCCCCGAATCGCATTGGGTTCGCATCAACGAGACGGCGGCAAAGGAATGGAGGATTTATCTGAAGTGAGCGCTTGTAGAGGGGTTCGTTGTCAACGAGGAATCCCAACAAGAAGTCCTGAAAATAGGCTCCGCGAATCCAGATGGCATGTCTGCGTCAAGACAATCAAATACGGTGCTGGATCCCTTGTTCAACAACATGTCACCTACCTTACAAACGAAGCGGAACAACACAAGGTACTCCTACAAGGCTACAAACTGGCCCAGCTCAGACGGATGTATCCCAGAGATGTACCTGGAACACCGACTTATCAACCGCCGGATTGTGCATTTGTGTCTGCAGCGAAACGCATCATGAGCGAAGAAAAGTTCATGGAAGAATTTCTTGCCAGTCGACAATATGCACTGGGATATGTCGAGTCTACTATGTATGTCAAAGCAAACCGATCGGTGCCATCCTTTGAGATGGCTGCATTTATCGATGAACGTAACAAGTACGATCTCCTCTGACCCAATGGTAACGAACCACCAGTCATTGCCGAGAAACAAGGCATCCACCCGGCGTATATGGCGGAACTGCTATCCGACTTGACGAGGTTAAAATCAGATGCACTGGGAAAATGAGATCACATTCCCGTAGTAGTAGCATAGCTGTGTTTTCTCAATAAAAGTTTGCAATAGCCTATTATCCCTGCGATTTAATGGTGTGCTCTTCTTTATAAGCCAGTATAATTTTAGTGAATAGGAAGATGGACAACTGATGGGGTTTTTTCAAAATTACAGTACATTAGGGCATATGGACTAGCGAAAGTTTGGAGAACAATACGTCTCATTGATGACAAGGTCTCGACTAATCAGCAAAGGTTGTGCCTTCCTTCATCTTTGATGCTAGTACAACTGGGGTTGTCACAGGAAATTGTTTTTCCGCAATGGATGCATCTCAAACACTGGCCTTGAGGTAGCGAACATTCTTGATGGTCTAGTAAGTAAATCAAATAAAGCTATACGTCATATTGGCCACATAACTTACCTCAGATTTAAATGGGTATTTAAAATAACCGGTGGAAAGAGGGAGTGGAATCCAGGGAGCAAAAGCAAACAATTTGAATAAATTCATAGGTTATACAATTCTACATGATACATCGTATAGCGTAATTTCCTTTCACAAATGGACCCTATATATTTGGTTTCCATATTTATATGTAAGTTGATGATGGCCTTTCTTGTATGTCTTGAGCAAGTTTGAAGCATCAAAGTGCCAGAAAAGGTCTAGCCGAAAGTAACTTTTGCATTATCTGAACACACTCTTGGCATCACCCAGAGATAAGTACGTATCTAACAGAGTTCTGATATATACGCTCTACATATCATTTTTTCCCACAGTTCTCGTCATCCTTCATTTCCAATTATGCAGCATTGGTCTGTACCTGGTATCGCCATCTCAAAACAGAGAACTACAGCAAAGCCTGTTTCATAGTGAAATGATCGCGTGAAAAAGCTTGAAACAAAAGGATATATTGGCCTAGTATGCTGGTTACGTGAAGGTCGTGATACGGGAATTACGCACATATATAGGTGTGTGCCTGTTGACTTAATTGTTAAACAAATTGTACAGTTTTGATCGTGTGCTTCATATATTTTTGTTTTGAATCTCTGCTAAGATGCGAATTCTTTCGTGAAAGGTAGCTATAAAATAACACACATGAAAATTTGAGTGGACAAACTTGAAGTAAAGCTTCAATAGTGTGAGAAAAACCGTGATGAAAGGATGTGCCAGCGTACATATCGAAGGCCGAATCTGTAACGACCGGCGATTGCATTCACGTAATAAAGTAAAAAAAAAAATAGCATATGTGCCATTCTTGCAGCTATCGTTAGTACTGGTTAATAGCTCAATTAGATGAGAAAATTGGTGTCGAAGTAAAACTGTATGAAGACAAAAATGGTATATAAAAGATACTGAACATGTTAGGGAATCTATCTAATTCCGGAAAATGTTGCAGCTCTCTGCTTTCATAGATTTTTTTTATAAGACCACTTAAAAGGTGACTGGATAAAGCGTTTAATCTACTGGCTGAATAAAGTTCGGTGTATCACGGTTTTGGGATCAGATTTTACGTTTCTTGGTAATTTACGTAAACTAGTAGAAGAACTCAAACCTTGGGTCTGGTAAGAATAAAATTTTTAATGTATACGTACCTGGTTGGCTGTGATAATTACATGTGCACATGCGAAAATGTTCAGGTATGCGTCATGCTGTTCCGATATTACCTGACTCACCCAACGCAGCGGATTTTTGGAAGAGCGCAGATTATGCTAAAGAAGCTGGCTTACCCTCATCAACTGGTCTGTAGAGGCAACTATTGGTACTATGCAGCAACAATTAAATGACCTACCACTTCACCTAGCTGATATGAAAAAAAGTGATTACCGTGGCATCAAAGTTGATACGGTATACTTACCACATCGTGCAAGGGCCATCATGCTGTAAGGATTTCGTGGCAACTAACACTAATTACGCGCACTATCTGAACGGCGCACATGTCGAACGACAAAGTAACGGAAATATTTTTTTCGGTTCCCTATCCTCCAGGTCGGTAACCAATAGGAAGTTAGCAATAGAGATTCAGAGTGCCCCCGCAAATGTCCGGTGAGTCATTTGAATCATTTTAATATATAACAAGCCCAAAAAGCTGGCTCGCTTTCTTTTTGTAAATCAAACTATGGATATTATCGACACTTACATACTCCCACTCAAGGGTCCGATAAACGATGCCTTTGAAACATATATTGTACCACTGACATCCAAGGTCATCCATCTGGACCGACGCAACAGAATCTCAATTTCCGCTGCTGTCGCTCTTCTCGGCGTTTATCTGTTGTGCAACAAGGTCTTTCGTCCACCAAAGTCACTCAGGCACTTGCCTCGTGCCAGATTTTTTGGTCTTAACAAGCGTTTAATCCAAGGAAAGTCGAATGTTGATATTGCTCACCAAGTGACTTTATCAGTGGGATCACAATCTCCGTATGGTTTATACCTGGTATGTAAACGTTGCATGACAGCTTCACACTTTTTTTATTTTTTTTATTCACATGGATCAAAAAGCGGTTTGGCGTTTTTGGCTGGTCTGTTCATAGCACACGACCTGAAACAGCCAGAAAAATTTTCCAGAAAACAGGTATTTGATACACGATATTGTGCCATGGAAATTATCACTGATGACAATCATGTTCTAGATGCTATCGAAAAAATTTTCGCAGCAAAATTTGGTGATTCTGTCCTAGGCCGCTTGGGTACCACGAAAAGTATGATCTTCCTGAATGGTTCTCATTGGAAGGCACATCGCAGAGTTCGTATCTTCCAGTCATTGGAAATCCAAACATTGATTGGGTAAACTTTTTTTAGATAGCAAATCCTGCGTTCCATCGTTCAATGCCAACAGAACTCTTTGGCCGTCTCACTACCGATCTTTTTGCTGTGATCGATAACATGTTGGATCGAGGCACCACGTCTTTGGATGTCCCAAACTTGACAGAACGCTGGACTCTTGATGCGATTGGTTTAGCTGGTTTCGGTATGTATACAAACAACATAGCGATTATTTACATAATTCTAATACATAGGAGGTAGACTTTAACTTCCATGCTATTAGCGACGAGAAGAACGAATGGGTCACTCGATATACTGTCATTATTAAGAACATGTTCGACCCATTTTACCTTATCTTTCCATTCTTCGACAAACCGTTTTATCGGCGATTCTTCCCGAAAAGACAAAAGGTCCATCAAGAGGTCACCACCTTTAACAATATGATTGACGGGGTCATTGCCAACAAGCGCAAAATCCTGAGTGAAGAACAGCACTCTTTCTCTACTACCAATGACAGCGAAAAGGACCTGTTGACGCTGATGCTCGAAGCTTCGAAGGAAGGCAATGGAACACTTTCAGATGATGAACTGCGGGTATGTATACAGTTTAGCAACTCGGCTCAGTTAAAGCAATATACTAACCAGTGACTCATTAGGCCGACCTTATTATGTTTTTCATTGCTGGTCACGATACGACAGCGACCGCTCTTGCTTATGCAATGTATCACCTGGCTGTGAACCAGGTAAATATGAAACTTAGTTATTAGCTCCATTGGGTGTTTACCTATCTGCTTGTGTTTATAGGATATGCAACGACGAGCTCGCAAGGAGGTCATCAATGTTCTGGGGGATGAACCTGAGGATGTGATACCCACTGCTGAGCAAGCGCGCGAAATGCCGTATATTAATATGATTATCAAAGAGGTAAATACTTCAGAAATCGAATCCGCACACGTAAAGTTTATAGTTGGCTGATGACATCGCATCAAGACTTTGAGAATCAATCCTCCCCTTGCCGGAACTACTCCACGTCACGCTGTAGAGGACATAGAAATCGAAGGCACTCTCATCCCCAAAGGAACTTCCGTCTTTACTGAGATTTATGAGCTTCATCACAACCCGAACGTGTGGAAGGACCCTGATACATTCAACCCAGATCGATTCGCACCTGGTGGTGAAGGAGAGCAGAACGGAATTTCTGCATGGCAGCCCTTCATTACTGGCCCCCGACAATGCATTGGCATGAACTTTAGCTTGGCAGAACAGCGAGTCTTTTTGCCAATGTTTTGTAAGTTTAGAAGATTATATCTATTATTGTTACGGTACTTATGGATTTGCTTTTTGTAGTACGCAAGTATGAATGGTATCTACCAGAAGATTCGATCCACAAAGATGGTATCGTCACAAAGGGTTTTGCTCCTGTTGCCCCCAAGGACTTGTATATTGTATTTAAGCGACGTCATTGAATATCATACGTATGAGTTATCTATGGTATAAAATAAACTATGTAATATGTATACTATGATATAGTTATTGAATAATGATCTGCAGTATATGATCCAGTAATAGCCGTATGCAACGGATGCAGGAATGAAAGGATTGACCTGTGGAAAAGATGATTTAACAACAGTCCACCGCTAACGCCTTCCATTCCCTTAAATCAAATCCATTCTTCTCTTATTGAACTTTAGTGACCTGGATCACTGCGTTTAAGGACATGCTTGTTGATGCTCATAATCTTTCCTTCCGTTCCTGGCCTTCCCTTGCATTCACATTATAGCTATCTGATTCTCATTGGCACCCATTCTAATGTACGAAGTTCTTTGGTCTGTATGTACTTTTTGTGCGTGTTCTGTTAGTGAATTGACATTCTCCTGGTTCCCTTATTGAGGTTGAAACCCTACTATGATCTGAGGCCAGCGTGAGGTCTGATATTTCCTTTTCGAGAACAGCTTATATAAATGGAAAGATCAAAGTTGCTCCTCTTTCATTCATGTCCGGCAACATGCAACGCGATCCCCTGCAACACTTCCCGCCAGAAGTTCTGAGTGAAATATTCTCATACTTGTTGCCGCATGACATTCGTAATTGCGTAAAAGTGAATCGATCGTGGCGTGATCGTGCACCGACGCTGTCAACGAAACCATGGCGATACCACAGTGTATACGCCGATGATTCGATCGATCAACTGCCAACCCCATGCTGATTGCATTGAGATCCTAACAATGTATACGTGCCCTCGCGTCAGCAACTGGCTATTCCGTCTTGCTTCGTCGGGTTGCAACAATATCAAGACACTTTGTAAGGCATATTGACGTGAGGGATACACGGTTACTCATACTTATCCAAACAAAGGGCTGACACTCTGCAAGACTTCTCATGACTTGCGATTTGTGGAAGCATTGAAAAGCATACCCACACTACACACTCTTGTTTTTATCGAACATCTATCAAGTGTACCATACGGTACTATCCTTGCCGCGTGCCCACAACTCCGAACAATACATTACGAGATGGATTGGCAAATGTGTATGGATTGGACTCGCGTGTATAACGGGGCACTCGAAATTCCGTCTGCAGCCATATTCGAAAGCCTGACGTGCCTGTCACTGGATACCGTAACCAACAAGAGCGTTGTTCGTGACCTTTTGCAGCGATCCCCCAATCTACGGTGCGTGCGTCTCGCCAACTCTATGGGCAATCATTATAATATTGTGGATCCAGTCTTGAGTCTGGAAGCCGCAGATATCAGTATGATCGTGGACACTTGTCCTGATGTTGAATACATCGAATGCAACCGTACTGAAGACACCAAGAACGACGAGGACACATTTGTTGTACTGCTCGAGGATGTATCTTGGTGGAAGACATACGTTTCCAGGAGCCTTTCATTACTCCCACCCAGCCCTGGCCTCCGCGTTTTAAAGTTCTTTGGCGTGCATGGGAACGAAGCGTCCGAACGGTATGATTTTGATAATGTCATCAAGGTTCTTCGACATTCACAAGGCTCGCTGGAAACGTTACATTTGGCTAAATGTAAACTTCAAGGGCTTGATTCGCTTCATATGCAAAAACTGGAGAAACTAGTGTGTAAAACCGATATCTGTCAGGATATTACGCAGCTTGCAACGTTTATCAAGCAATCCCCGCAGCTGAACAGATTCGAGCTGAATGTAGCAATACAAGGCCTGGACAATGACACTCTGATCAAGACACTTGCCAAACATCCATCTTTGAAGACACTTGTATTCCACATGCGGCGCACGGACTCCAGATCCAGATCATCTACACTTGATCTTACGAATGTATGTCGTTTGCTGCGTGCGTTGGGGTCCCACAACGACTGCCATGTGGAGAACATCGCTTTTGGTGGGTTACTGACCCAATTCGGATTGACGAACGGCCTGTTGGACGCAGCAGTATCGATTCCATCACTACGTGGTATACGACTTCACGGTGAAAGATCTTATGGTGGTATGATGGTACCGATGGTATACGACGATTTCATTCCGTGGGATGGAGATGAGGGGTGGGATAGTGATGGTCACCATTGTATGGATGAGGACGACGACGACGATAGTGATACGGACAACTACCAAGAGAATGGTCCCATCAAGGACGGATTAAAGCGGTTCCTCCGGACGATCAAAGGACATCATATTATACGGCTAGAGCTTCTTGACATTGGTCTCTCAAAAACCACGTTTACTCTGCTTGGTGAAATGGTTTTTCTAAAAGAGCTGACAATCGCCAACTGTGGATTGATTCCAACCACATACGTGCAAAAACTTCTCCCTGGAAGATCCTATAACGGACCTCTGTCCAAGCTGACCATTGTGCAATCGGAATTGGGTTATGGCGAGGATGGTATTGATGTCAGATTTATCCAAAAGAAAGGCTTCCGAACGGTCCAGACCCCTGCTGAACAAGACGATGGCATATGGAGATTTGCTCGTTAAAGCGTGCCTCCAATCCAGAGGATTAATGATGTATATACCTATACCTATCTCGCATTTACGATGGTTCCAACTTTCTGAGGAAAAAGAAGATTATCTAGATTCTGAAATTCACTATGCATAATGGATGTTTTAATATAAGGTACTCACTCTTCACTGCTTAACGTAGTCGAGGTGTCAAAATAAATAAAGCACGCAAGCCGTCTGACAGCCTAACGACTATATAAAATACTGGTTACTGCCATTTTATTGTTGGACAGCAGTATCTATGGCCTCACAATTTCTGGGATATAAACCGAACAGACATGTGAATGGCATATATTCGCGCTGAGAGTACGCTAAGTACCATCTTGTTCAAAACAAGGTAGTCCAATCGGAATGTTTCCAAACTTGCGCCATGGACAATCCACTGTACTACCTAAAACGTTTGTTTCCGTTATTCAGGAGGATTACCATACCTGTACTTGTTTGTGAAACAATCGGGACAAGATAAATTTGCAGTATTGCATAGTCGTGTGAAATTTGATCATTCTTCCTTTCAACGATGGCTTCAAAAAGCACGGACGAGAAACCCCCAGTGAATAAAGGCATTGATTCCACACCACCACCTACGAAAGCACGACGATCAGGTGCTCTAGGAGCTGCATTTAAGCTTCTCGGTCTGGGTACGGTGCTAGGAGTTGTTGCCAGTGTACGAATTTTCAACGAAGGCGTTTTTATCCCTTGGAGCTGCTCTGTACTTGGGTATGACTGCAGCAAACGATACAATGTGGAATTTCGCGGCTACGTGAACGAAGACTATAAATCAGCAGAGGATGCGTTCAAAAACAACTTCTTTATCGGTGACGATGTGGGTGCCGCTGTAACAGTCTACGTTGACGGCGAAATTGTCATTGATATGCAAGGTGGATGGCAAAACGTTGAAGATCGAATTCCATACACCAATAACACCTTACAAATGGTTTTCTCAAGCACAAAGGCCTTGGTAAGAAAAATCATAGCATTGTCAAGGAAGTTTTCCTTATGCAGAATAAGTTTAGACATCCATCGTCGTTGCTCAAATGGTCGAAAAGGGTCTGTTGTCATACGACGAAAAGATCGCCACGTATTGGCCTGAATTTGCGCAAGGCAACAAGGAGAATGTGACGGTAGAAGACCTGGTATGCTATCACTGCTGTTAATCAGAAGTACTGCAGATCATGTTATTTACATGATAGTATGTATTCGTAAACAGATGCAACATGCCGCAGGCGTTGGCTTTTTTGATAAGCCTCTTTCAACAGCGGAAGCCGAAGACCCCGAACGATTTTCTCACATTTTGGCAGCCCAACCGCACAATTTTGGAGGCGTGCGAACCCGCGGCTATCACGGCACATCTCGCGGTTGGTATGTGAATGAGATTTTGAGACGGGTGGCCAACCGTACGGTCCATGATGTCGCCATGGAATTGAACGAGAAATACGATATTGAATGGAACCTGAAGCCGTATCAAGAAAAGTACGATTCGCGGATTGCTCCCTTTTATCCAGCTCCAAAGCTGGTCAACCTCTACCGTGTCATCAAACTGCTTGGTGTGCGGGGCTTTATCGATCGGATTTTTACTTCTGAAGATGCGATCCGAAAGATGCCACGGGGTATGCTTGACAATGCTTCGCTTGATGATCACATCACCCTACGACATCGTCGTATCGAGTCACCTTCATTCTCTGGATTTACCAATTCACGCTCCGTAAGCCTATTCGAATCTCTTGGATGTCATCTTACTAACTACGGTATATCCATAGATAGCAAAACTGGCTGCAATGATGGCGAACGGAGGCAAGGCGATTGTGGATGGGGAGCCGGATTTACTGAACGAAGAAACATACGCTTTGGCTACAGGACCCGTGCCGGTGGACTTTGATCTGTTTTTCCAATTGCCAATGCCTGCACTAAAAGGAGGCTGGGGAATATCTGATGGAATTGCAATCGAGGGTGTACAATTCGTTGGATGGGCAGGCATGGGTGGAAGCGTGTTTATCTGGAACCCTGAGCATAAAATTGGGTTTGGCTATTGTATGAACGGTATGCACCCAACTTCTGATCGCCCGGATCGCCGGAGCATGTCGATTCTGCGAGCTGTGGTGAAGCGGGTATTGGAAAAAGAAGCTGCCACGCAAAATGTATTGTAGTCGAATAAAACAGGGTTTGCATTGATATAAGCAATCGACTGAAAATGCACGATGAGCGAAGGTTGAATACTGCACGCAGATAGCTATTGCCGCAACGGTTTCAATCATATAAAGCTTAGTTAACGCCTTAAAGTAATTTGAGCATGTGTAGCCGCTTTCAGTAATGGCACACGGATTGAGAACTGTCGAGTCGTCGGATTAAGCTGTCCTGGAGTAGATTTCATAAGAGCACTGTACTTCCAAGACAAAACGCACAATGGAGCCTGGCGATGGGCAAATCCTTTTGACGGATCTTGATTACTATGTAGATCTCTTCCTGCATTTGATGTGAAACACTGTAAAGTTTGCTCTGGAGAAGGCATTCTATACAAGAAATACTGTGCGTTCTATCTATAAAGGCCATTTCATATCAACGAGTTCCTGCAGGGAAGAGATTGCATTATTGTCAGTTGATAAAAGAGATGTAATCGTATCACCCGACATACGGAAACGTTGTTTCTGTACTTTCAAGGGAGTATCAATATGACGAGCCTGGCATAAGCCCCAGTGAAACTGTGGATAAGATGTTCGATGTTCGTAGTTGTGATGTTCTTGACGTCTGTACCAAATAAAAGATTTATAATGCATAGGCAAAACAATATTCGTACTGCAAAGCACTTGGATAACCAACATATATCAACAAGCTGCTGTCTGACTGAAATCATCGCTTGCATTTTTCCAGCCCTCTTGTAGTCATCCTTCATCAAGAGTTCCCATTTTGAATATATATTTCGCATTGAACTTCTATGGATCGAAAATATACATCTATCGGGAAAGAACTTAATGATCAGCTGTAAGTCACTGGCCGATGCCCTTTCAAGAGGACAAATTGGCACCTCTGCTGGTACGTGTATGAGCAAAAGAGCTTCAAACATTGCTATTTCAACGAATGCCAGAGAGGGACACGGTATGATACTAAATACTAGTACGGTCTTCTTTTTCTAATATCACAAGGCGTACCCTTTAGAATATAATAAAGCACGGTTGTGGAAGTTGTGGCTGGTGAACATAGCGATGGTGACACACAAAATAAGAGCGGCTGCTCGCTCCAAAAACGATTCAAAGTTTCTTTTGTCCCAATGATTAAATCACACGATTCTTCATCACGCAACGATCCTTTTCATTATTTACCACTCGAAGCTCAAGTCGCGATATTAGCCTGCTTGGGCAAGTCAGATCTCCTGAAATGCGCTCTCGTGTCGCGTCGTTGGATGACCCGTGTGCTTGATCTTGGTCAGATTCGATGGCGGTGCCTCAAGAGACAGTCTTTGTTTGCCAACTTGCTCCATCTGCATGCGCCTTATTATGCCAAGCAGCTTGAGGCTGTACATCTTCGAGGCTATTCCGATACGAAGATGATATGCCAATTCCTATCTGCCTTACGTGATACTGGCTGCACCAAGATCCGTCAATTAAGTATGTTGATCATAATCGACGCGTAGCAAGATCTAAAAAGCTAACATAACAAACTTTAGTAATATCTGGCTGCTGTATCGACGACCCGACAACGTTTATCGACACGCTCAAAGGGTGTATTGCGGAAAATCTTCATGCGTTCGCGATTACATCCACAGACACCGCCTTGACACCCTTATCTATTCTTACGCTGTGCCCGCAACTGCGAGTTTTATATTATGAAGTTGGACGCTCGGGAGCTGCTGAACTAAGCAAGAAAGAAACAATGACCCTGCCTAGAGATGTCAAATTCGATCAATTGGTGTGCTTATCATTGCACGGCGCGTTCCACGAATCTCGCTTTCGAGAAATAGCCAGAAGAAGCCGAAACCTGCGCTTCGTACGCCTATTCGCTGCCCCTTCCAGAGATGATATCTATAAATATTCCGAATCGCCAGGAACGTTTGAATTGGCCACGATACAAGGTTCCTGCCAAAATATCGAGCATATCGAATTTAATCGTACACAATGCACCGGAAAAGTCAGTATTAGTACCTGCAGCGAATACGACGAACTGCCTTGGTGGAAAAAGTATGTCGAGATGGATCGAACAGCATCGCCCTATTCTGGCTTACGGGTATTCAAGTACATCGAAAGCGAATTCGCGAACAGTCGTGACGACGTGGTGTACACCCTCGGAAGGATATTGAAATACCTAAAAAAGCATCAAGATACATTAGAATCTTTACACCTGGGCAACATGCCTTTGGTAGCAACCGGTTCGACAGAGGACGACTGTCCATCTGACCCAGGGGATGGCTACCAACCAGTGATATACGATATCAACGATCTCTCCTTTCCGAACCTACGTGATCTCGCATTTATCGGTGACATCGATCTAGAAGGGAAAAAACTCAGGCAATTTCTATTAAAGTCGTCTACATTGGAAAGCCTCGAAATCAGTGTAGTAATTAAGGGACTCCTTGATGAAAAGCTGCCAAGCACCATGGTGGATTTGAAGTCGCTAAAGTCTCTTTCTTTTAAAATGCCTGGCTGGTACGACATTGATAAAAATTACCACTATCCGCAAGGCGTGCAAAACTTTACCGACGAGAAAAACAGTATAGCCAGTGTGCTTACCGCTTTGGGGGAAAGCAGCGACTGCCGCATAGAAAGCCTATGTTTGGGTGGACATATCTGTGGCGATCTAGCATCTCCAAACGGCATCGGATTAACAGATACACTCCTGGATGCGGTTGCTAAAGTCCGTTCTGTGCGCAAGTTGCAGCTTCATCATCAAGATCTCTATCAAGCAGATTCTGAATTCGATGACCAAGAGGTGAACGATGACTTGAGCGACATGGAGCTTACAAAAACTGGTTTGATAAGCTTTGCTAAAGCTATCAAAAACAGCAAGATTCAGGAGATGTGGCTCGAGGGAATTGAGGAAATACCAACCAGGATCTGTACTAGTATAGGCTCCATGGCTTCACTTCGAGAGTTGCATGTCGCTGGCGATCTGAATATTGACGGACGAAAGCTAAGCGCTCTTTTTGGCCGACAAGATAAGCCCAGGTACATGGGAAAGTTGATTATCCATGATGATATCGGTGACAGTAAACATCGTAAAACAGTCGCAAAATACGGAGACAAACTCGAATTTTGCTATAGTGAATGTATCTCTAGGGTAGACAGGCGGTTCATGGGCATTTTTCGCTTGTAAATAATTGTGATCATTTAATTTTTGGTTAAAAAATAGATGTTGAATCCTTAAGCAAGATTAACGATGTTGACGCATAATATAACACACATATTAGCAAAAGATAGAAAATTAATTACGCTTAACAATGCGTTTAAGTATAGTATAAAATATCAGTTATGAAATGAAGCGCATACCTGTTTCATGCTACGTAAATTAAAAGCATCACGCTAAGTAATATAAATTTTGCCAATACACCCCTTCACGACTTGAGCAACATTTTCTGAAAATCTGCCTGTCCAAAAAAACGGGGTTCCACTATAATCTTTGATAAGACAAATGGTTCGCTGTACGAACCATCAATGAAACCCAATGTCTTCAAGAAAATTGCTTCGTATAAATTTTAGTTTCTTAGAAAGCGCACTCCTTTCAAAGAATCAGCATGTCGTTTATCTCAATTCCACCACAAATTCTTTTCATCCCAAAGTCAGAAGTGATTATAAAAGGAGTCACATTGAACTGGAAGCAGTGTGTGGCGATATCGCTGGCAGTAAACGTGTTTATAAAAGCAAGGAGCAGGAGTACATGTATAATGGATAGTAATACCATTGAAAAACAGTTTGAACTAGCACTTATTTTGAAGAGTAGCATATGTACATTTCTGCAGTCCTAAAAGTGTGAAAGCGCTCTTCGATACATGCAGCCACAAGTTCTTTTTTTATGACAATTGATGCACTTTCAAGTGCACAACAAAGTTTGTGATGAAGCATTACGTTGTACAACTTGATTGCACATAGAGTGACAACAAGGAAAGGGCTATCGAAGCAGTTCGGCGTACATTGGACGCAAAAAAACTACAACTGTATTTTTATTATTCGAGATCATTTGCAATGATTACTTAATATTTAGATACCTTGACTGGTACCGTACATAGACCACAAACATTATGTCATGCAAATCACTTATTTAAAAGATTATCAGCTCTGGTTTTTTCGCATCGATGGAAGCAACAAATACAAAAAAGGCGTCGGCTTCGACATCAATACGCATATGAGCCCCCACCAATACTTATATCGTATCTGGATAATCTCTGTTATGGCACAAGACACCAAAACATGGTGTTCGAGGAGTTTGCATTTTGCTGGGCGTTTGCACACCTTGTTGTGATAAGGGTTTCATATTATAGGTATAGATTTGAGGGAACAGAGGTTCACAATACAAGTTGAAATAATAGAGAGTTAAACAATTATGGTAGAAAACCTCGTCAGTTTGGTAAGTCGAACGGTAGATCAGATTGTTTGCATTGTAGTTAACTGATTTATTTTAATTGTACCACTTGGGTATTTATACTTAAAGATGCTGCCAAGGTACTATTACTTCTATGGGAGTATACGTCACTTCGTAGTGATGTATATAAAGATGTTAAGGTGTTTAACAAAATATTAAACAAGATGTCCATCATGGTGAGAAAGATAGACTGTAAAATATGTGAGATCAGTTCACGGAAAAGGCCGTACAAAGGGTTGATATCAGCAGAAAATGTGGTAACGACATAGTATCCGTTGCTGGCTGTTGAAAGTACTTCATGTAGGAGTGCATCTGAAATCTTTGGCGGTCTTGATTTACACATTACGGGTGATTCAGGTGTATTTCATGGAGATGATGACACTCTAGTCAGATATCGGCGAATTGGTCACATTTCCTGGAGCGTGAGAATGCTATCGGCACTACCATACTTTCGATGTCTGACCATTGCTCGTTCTTATGGGCTTTCAAATCCCAGGCTCAGAGATGCTTCGAAAGAAGTTGGCAACGTATCACTTCTCTGGAATGGCAATCAAGAGACATTATTTGGGTGGTACGGGTAGTTTTTGACTACATTCTCCAATGATGAGACGTGCAAAGTGCTATCAAGTTATCTTATAAACATTTGGGTAATACATGTCTGAGGAGACACTGTAGTTCACGTATTCCCTAAGCAAGCAAAGAAATGATAATAAAGGCTCTTTTACGTATGAATAAACCATGTACAAAGTACAATTGAACTTGGCTTTTTTTCGCCAGTTTGAGAACCACTGCTAAATGTGGAAGGTTGGCAGCATGTGGTCCTTCAGGTGAGACGATAACAATCAATGCAGCCTGTTTAGTGTGAGCAGTCGTACTTAAGCGGGGCTTTCAAGATCCATCCTATTTCGTCGAGCAATGACAACATACACTGCCTTTCTGTTGGTATAACTGGCTTTCACGTAATTTTTTAGGTTTCAACCGCGCAACTCGGCACCTCACTAAAAACTCGACTTAAGCAAGCAACTATCATCAATTAGATTGCTACCGACGGCGGAGACCGCTTTCAGTGGCAGTTCAGTGATAGTATGGGAATAGCTTCTGTTGAGTAGACTGCTCTCTACGTAGAAATCATGGGTTTGGATTCTAGAATGAGCTTTAGAGTTATGCAACGTATAAGTTTCAGCATTCAAGCTGCTCTTATGCAGTTGTTGAACTATTGCTTCTTCCATCTGTGGGCTCGGTCGTGTCACAGGAAGAGCCAAATATGATGCTCAAAGGCATTAAGAAAGACAATAATTAGCTGCAAGGCGGTACGACAGAGCAACTGTTGCGATGGTGTTGCTAGGTGTTTGGTCGAAAATTATAAGCGTCGCGAAATATTGCCGCAGCGAGATTTTGAATTCCAGCAAAGGCGTTGGCCCAAAATGCTTGATCGCCTGCCAGCCAAGGAACAGCCTCTTTTGCCAATTCGCGTACGTAAATCCATCCATCGAATGCATCCATCCATCCAATCCATCCATGATAATCTGACAAATTTCTTTGTTTAAACAGCATGTCTTCGGATCTTGCCATCGTCTACGCCGCCCTCATCCTTAAGGATGACAATGTCGAGATTACTGTAAGTTTTTTTTACATAGAGGGCTACGTAAAAATTGGAGCCATTGACCATTGTGTACAGGCCGACAAGCTCCAGGCTCTTACCAAGGCTGCTGGTTTTACCGAAATCGAGCCTATCTGGTTCTCGCTCTACTCTAAGGCTCTCGAGGGTCAGGACCTCAAGGAATTGATCTTCAACGTTGGTGCCGCTGCTGGTCCCGCTGCTGCTGGTGGTGCTGGTGCCGCCGCCGGTGCTGCTGCTGAGGAAGCTCAGGAAGAAGCTGCCAAGGAGGAGGAAAAGGAAGAGTCGTAAGTGTTTCGACATGGTGTTTGAGCAATTCCATTCAACTAACGTTCTCCCGAAATAGCGACGAAGACATGGGCTTCGGTTTGTTCGATTAAACGGAGTGCAACACTATTTACCATGCCAATCGAAAATAAAGCTTCATCTTTTTCCTGTTCGAAACAAATATGGATCGTTGGGCTGTTTTGAGTAGCGTGGTGTATCCGTTGAGCTAACAGAAATTCAAGGGATGTGTCGCAGCGGAAGATGTTTCTATTTGGATCGGTGCGATGTGTATGGGCGGGCAACGGCAGTATAACGTCTGCATGTTCGATATTTCTATCACTATGCAAGTATCATGCTGCTACATTGTTACGAGGACCCAACATCATGGAGATATTTCCATTTTCCGACTCACCTGCATTATACACGAGTTATGAGATGTCAAACGAGACTCAACGCGTAATTATTGAAAGGACTTAGTGAAACCCACCGGCCCAGAACATACGTAGGAGCAATCCTTTTCAAAGCAGTTGTGGCAATACTACGTTAACGACATATGGAACTTCCTTCGCAAAACGAAGGCTGTCATTCCAATGCAATGTAATATCATATAGAGCCTGGAGATTAATCTGTGCTCTGAATGCTGCTTCCTGTACCGATAATCCGGTCAAATCCCAAAACCACTCCAACGAAGGCACTGAAGGGGGGTTAGTATAATGGCTTCTGCATTGGTAGCAACAATGCTGTTTAGGGCGCGAAAGAACATCCGGAAGGAATACTCGTTCATATATTTTGTCCCTTTATTACAATTGACCAGCTCTGCGTAACTTGCGACGCTCTTCGAGCTTTCCAAAAAAAAAAATAGACTTAGTAAACAGTGGAGTCAACGCCGACCATTCACTTACCCATCTCTTTTTGCATTCCTTGTACTGGTGGAAAAAGTAATCGCACTTGGATTTGTCGTAATTGTTTTTGTCCAAACACTTCATGCTTTGCTTTTCTTCAACAGCACAAGGATTCATGTACTTTGTAGTCTCCTTCCGCTTGAACTTGTCATTGAAATCGGCTGGTGTTGAGAATTCGTGATCGTCAAAGTTTGGCTTTGGAGGTGGCGGCACTGGTTTTGTGAGAGGCATTATGTCAAGCTGTTGTTAAGTGCAAGGACAACAACTTGGTTTTTTTTTTACCCAGGCACGTTAAATTATCTCCCCGCTGCACCTGATGTTTGGTTGACCTGCAAAAAGTCGCTTACTGTCAAAATCAGTCGCGGTACATAGCATAATAATCGAAAACCTTGAGAAAAGTAATACTATCTAGTAAAAGTAGCTATTATCATTTTGATCTACTTTTAGCTTGGAGGTACGTAACTTCTGCAAAAACGGCAATTCACGTGACGAAATGCAATTGGAATGTATGTTTGACTTGCAACCTCTAATAAATGGCTCTGTCTCGGCATTTCCATGAGGCATATTAGTCTACAGAATTGCTTCGCATATTTGGGGAGCAGGAAGAAGGTTTCAGGAATTCATGATGTACCTAAATATAATTGTCACGGACTGACATCGACACTCATAAACGTCATGGCAACCTTGATCAGGAACCCAGCTTGTTGGTATGTGAAAAGGGTATCTAGTGGCAACAGTGGATCCCGGCAACGATTATTATGTATTTGAGAGAGTTTTACGTAATGCATACACAAGAAAGTAGAAAAAATCTTAGTGCACATGTATTTTTTTAATATAATAGATGACATGACTAACACGAATCATGAGTATACTTTTTTTGCATCCCACCCGCGGTATTGTTTATATGAAATGGGGGACAAGTAGTAATTACAACTATGAAAGCATCCATAGCAGAAGATACAGCGATCCAGTAGCTATGTATCTATTGCTAGTATATACTGATGACGACGAACCGTCCAGCGGCTGCTGATCTTCGTCACAGCATAGTTTTGGTGGCGGTGGAGGAGAAGGATACGATTCTAAATCGTCATCACGTTGAACTTCACCTGACGAACGTATAGCCGAAGCAAACCCTATTTGGTTCTTGTCCATATCAAAGACAAGGTATAAAGACCGTAGCACGGAATCACCAACAAGTATCATGCCAGAAGTACTAAGCGACGCTGTGCTATCTCCTACCCACGGAGCCACACCAAACATGCAAAGCTCGGCATCTTCCAATGAATCCGAGTCCAGTGGGATAATTAAGTCACGCATCGATACGCTAATGCGTAACGTAGGCTGTTGTGGCTGATGGGGCGGGGCGAATCCAAATTCTAGCCGTTGCGCCGTCGTCTGCAATGCGCAATTGACGATAAAAGTACCCGAGGTGGCATCCAAGATGACATTTTCTTCGCCTGCCATTGCTAGCACAATTTGTTCCGCAAGTGCTTGATCCATATAAGTTAATGTGGTTCCCGTATCAATGATCACACCCCGTGGTTGCTCTTGAATATCGAAAGGTGCGTCTAGTTTTATTTTTTCGCTGGTGTTGGTGAGGTAATTATCGTCCAGGACTCGAACCGATTGACCGTACACCATCCAATATGCAAATATGCCCGCGTCACTTTTGCTACCAAGACGAGCAACAGGTGTATAAAGTACTTGTCCAGTGTATTTTGTTTCGTCGATGCCACCAAACATGATTTCGCCGGACCATCCAGGGTCATACAGTGACCCCATGTAAATGGAAAATAAAGGTTGATCAATCAGCCCTTGTTGCGCGAGATTGAACACGAATGGATTATACGGTTGACTCGATGACGTAAGTTCAGGATAACCGATGCCAAGGATACCGTTTGCTGCCAGATCAGAGGTGTCGTTCGGTTCAAGGTCAATGTTGTATCCGTCGGGCATAAGTATGATATTCTCAGTAGAATTTGCAAGGCCGAATTGTTGACTCTGCACACGTATACCGCCGATTTCTACCGTGTCAATGGCATAGCTTCCATTTGCATTGCCGGTGCCGTAAACGATTTTGAATGGATTGTTTGTTTCGTTAAATGTACTGGAGAGGGTCTTATCGAACCGTGCATACGGACATTCCGGTTGAGGACATGCTGTGGAAGGTACCCAAAGGTCGGCACTGCATACAATTTTAGGAATTTGTAAAGTGCATGAAAATGTTTAATATTTGTATACCTTCCGGTATCTAGAGCAACCATAAATGGCTGGGGAGGCGTACCTATGCCAACCATAACCAAATATTCAGATCCAGCGTCGTTGAAGAGACTCGACTTGTTTGTATCTGTTCGGTTATTGGGTTTTCGTTGCTCTGCCGAGTGGAATGATCGGCGAACATGGGAAGTTATGGAATGTGTCCCGCGAGGTCGTCGCTGTATTGGAAGGCTGAGGGTCGTTGAGGCTGCTGCATATTCTGGAGGTATTGATAATAATAGCCAAATGATACAGTAATTGAGCAAGATCACTGTAGAACGGGGTTTATAACGCATTTCTATTAAAAAAGAAAAAGTAGAAAAAAAAAAGAAAAGAGGAAAAAGTCAAAGCAACGGCAGCGCAGTTCAAGTGCGTTATTGACAATGATAATATTTTACATATGTCAGATTCAATGACGATGTTAAAGTGGTGTGGCATGAATTCCATTACTTTCTATTGCGCCCCTCCATAATCCGAGTACAGCGGATCGCTCGTACTTACATAACAGCGATTCGATCGACACATTGCCTTTTTCACCACCTCATCAACTGTAGCCCCCCGCCGCTTCATTTTTGTTACGAATGATATCAATGCATAACAATTGTCATAGCGAGGATTTACCGGCCTATTATTAGGAGCACTGACATCAGCGATTCATGCGAATATGCCATACTACGCGGGAAAGGCTTTCATTTTTGATGCAAAGTTTAAAATAGTAGAAACAAAGCTTCTTCTAGTAGGAATGCTACTAGTGTAGATGGGGGATGCAATTACGTATACAACACAATCTATGCAACAGGTATTGTACAATTTGGTCTCTCTCTCTCTGTCGTGTTTTTACATGGGCGATAGTAGCAAGATGATTGCGGTAATGGTGAGTGTGAGTAATATAGGAGTAGCACCCGGCAATACAACCGACGATGATGAACTGCCTACACCGTTGACGCTACCAGCGACATTTTGTGCGGCTGCAAAGCCAATCCTATTTTCGCCCATATCGAACACCAGATATGCGCTACGCAAGACAGAGTCACCGACCAAGAACATGTTTGTATTGCTGCTGCCCACCGGGGCGATGCCGAGCATACAGTAAGTGGCATCCTGCAACGATATTGCGTCGAGTGGGATCACAAGTTCAGAAGCAGGCACTGTCAACGTGACTGGATTACTGCTCACATCCTTAGAGGATGACATTTGCAGCTGTAAAGATGCCCCTGAGTTGCCTGCACTGCAGTCACACATTAACACTTGTGATTGTCGGTCCAGTTGATAGTTGCCTACGCCGACCAGCCCTGCTGCCACCTGGTTCGCCACGTCGTCCGGGAAATACGTCAGGGTAGTGCCGGTATCAATGATGAAAGGGACTGTGGAATCAAATGAGACGCCGTTACTGCCGCTCGTTTGCGAGTTCTCCAACCCGATGCCCTGTCCATACACCATCCAGTAGTAGTATGCATCCGAAGAGCTTCCCAGCAACGAGTCCAAGGGATTGTGGGAAGTGGCCAGTTGTGCGACGGGTAAGTAGGTCAAGTCGCCTGTATACTTTGTATCATCCACACCACCAAAGATGACTTCACCCACCCAGCCTTCTTCGGCTGCGCTGTTCATGTAGACCGAAAAGATGGGCTGACTGATAAGTTTCTGCTGGACCAGATTGAACACAAACGGATTGTACTCTGGCTCGCCTGCACTGTTGGCAGCTGTCAGCTTTGGATAGCCGAGTCCCAGAATACCGTTTCCAATCGGACTATCACTCGAATGGGACGCGTTGTTCGAAGGAGTGTCTGTTCCACTTCCACCCAGAGTGGTTGGATTGGTTAGAATATCCGCTGTGGTCGACGCCAGCCCAAACTGCTGGTTCTGGACGCTGACTCCGGCCACTGTCACCGTGTCAGTAACGTATGTGCCATTCACCGTGCCAATGCCGTAGATAATGCCAAACTTCTCATTGGTGGAATTGTACGTGGATGACTGTGCTGGATCGAATCGGGTATACGGACATTCGCTCGTCGGACAATCGGTAGAAGGAACCCAGAGATCGGCACTAAGCGCAAAAGAGAAGCGTTAGGACGGCGGATGAAATTGACGTCTTAATTGGGCTTATATACCTGCCAGTGTCGAGGGTGACTGTAAAATTCTGCGCCGGAGAGCCTACGCCCACCTCGACGAGATATTGCGACCCGCCGTCGTTGTAGAGGGAGGTTTGAAACGGGTCGCGTTTGTCGAGGCTTCGCCGCCGAGCATTTATTGTGCTGAAGCTCCTGCCCTTCCGGATGAGGGGCATTCGGATGACGGGGTCTGAGGCATATGCAAATGATGCCACTGCAGTAGAGAGCAGGACGACAGATGCTGTGATGTGCATGGTTTGGAAAGAAAGTGCAAGGAAAAGAGAAGAGATGCGACTCGACGGACCGAAATGTGAACCGTTTTTGTACAACATCAAATTGAAATTTTGCAGGGACGCTATCGCTCGAAAAGGCAACCGCACCTTCATTGATGTTTATAAAGATCTTGGCAATCCGTCTTCGCGCGCTGCGTCATCCTGCCTTTGCGTTCGTGTGCCAAGAGACCTGTGCGTGCTAGCTCCGATACAAGTGTCATGTACGTCGCACGGATCGGTACGGTGGTATTTATGCTGCCCAAAAAGGTGGGCGGGTAAACATTTCCTGTCGATGGATAACCCAAACTGAGGTAAATAGCCTTTATTTAGAACCCTTTTTTCTGGCCTCCTTTACATGCGTGTCGTAATCATTCCGTCGTTGTCACTCGCCGCACTATGCACCAAACAATTGCGTCGGCGAGCGTGGTTGCATGACAGTTTATTGTTTCGTGCATCTGCTCGGCGTACGCAATCAAAGTGGTAGAATTAGCTCGCACTGCGCTACTACGCACATCAATTGCGCATTTTATCACTGGCTTTTCCAACTCCATTGTTTACAACCAGAGTACTAATAGGGATGCTGCCATTCAACCATATGCCCGGTGCCAAACGGCCCGTGCCGCATTGCGTCACTGTTTTTTACAGGCGTCGCAACAGCAATAAAGTGCATAGGCGACACAAATGATGCTTTGCCCTACCATCCCAAAACCGTGCATACGACAGCTGCTCTCAGTCGTGCAACGTTCGTAATATCTCGCTGTGTGGTCGGTATCAAATGACAAACTCAGTCATATTAAAAAAATAGGTACATGGCAGATACGAACATGACACACAGCTGCAAACGTGTTAACGTGTCGACGTTGTCCGCAAGATAATCAGCGTCGTTGGTAATATGGTCCTAACGAAAAGCAAACCTTGTTATGTATAGAATAAAATAGAATTCACATGGGCAGGGTTTTCCTAGTGCATACGTATGAGCACCATCGAATAAAGTTAGCCGCATTTACCAACAATGGAGAAGCTTTTGGTATTTACCAATGAAGGCTCTCAGTACTCAGTGGATGCCTTCAACATCCTCATATTTTATCCCTTTGCGTAATCATGTCAAACGCCATGGCTTATTCCTTGGTATACTGTGCCAAGCAAGGACTGGGAGCTTTTTATGCGCGTATATATATATATATGATCACACGGTCGACAACAAAGTAGCCTGCCCAAGCAGTCTGCAAGGGGGTGATCACTGAAAATAGCATTTCAGAAACAAACTCGCACTAGACCAAATTAAGAATAGCCTTGGTAGTGTTCTGCATGGGACAAACGGTTGAATGCTCGATATGAACGAGAAAGTGAAGCAGGCAGTAGGATGGATAGACGCACTCAAGTCCTACCATTTTAGTTTGGGACCTCCCTTGGGCAACATGGCAGATCGCATTGTAACACAAAGCTACTTCATGTACGTTTGATCCCTATGTTACGACGGTCGATGCTTTTTTTTTTTACTTTTAACTTACAGCCGGTTCTGATCAAAATGCAAAAGAAAAATGGTGCGAAACAAAAGAATTGTAAGAATCTCAACGGAGAACAACTCCTCACGAAATTACCGTCCGATGTCACGGCACTCATCATCTCGCAGTTGACATTGATTGAGCGTATGCAATGTATTTAAGTTTGCAAGCGCTGGCGCACAACATTACTGGAAAATCCATATATGTGGCGTACGATCACAGACAGCGATGTTCTACCTGATCTCACCGGGTATGATATCAACGGCAAAGATATTCCCCATCTTTTTATGCGATATCGGTACACCGGTGCACTCAAGTATCTTGTTGATCTGGGCTGTTCAAATATGCAAACAAGTAAGATTGCCCCCTAGTGTTTTCTGTGCTTTGGTTACTCTTTGATTCAGTTGCCAATGTTTATTATTCTCCGCTTCTTCAAAAACTGTTTGATCTTACGAGCCATACGCTGACACGATTGGAGCTTGGCGTTGCTAGCATCGTGGATATGGGAGACTTTCTCTGCGATTTATTTACTACCTGTCCTAATGTGACGCATCTCCGGTGCACGTACAATCGCCTATAGGCGATTTCCAAGACGACACAAAGCGCCGCCAAACTTGCAACAGGGAGTCCTGTCAATGAATCGATGAGCCGGGTCGCCGACTTGAATTTATCCCTGCCACAAATGGATACACCACAGCTCAAGCGGATCCTGTCATTCTTCACTGGAGTCACCATATTTATTTGCAGGAGCCATTCGATGCAGATCAAATACTGGGCTGGATTGGCACTACCCTCCCGTTGTTACAAGCCATTCGACTGGGTAAGGATTCACTTTCATGCCAGCCAGCAAAGTGCGGACACAAGGCACTCTCATTCCACCAAGATTGTGCCAAACAAGAAAGTGCGAAGTCGATACTAAAGAAATACACGCCCGCCATGGGTGACTTTCTCATACAAACAGATCTCGGAATGGAGCCAGTGTACAATATGATACGACGATTCATAAGTCAAGGCACATCCCCTCTTCGTTCGCTGGCTGTCCAAAGTCGACGCTTCCTGATTAGCTTACCTCCACTCGTTAACATTGAACAGCTGCTGTGCCAATTCTCCCGTTTGGAAGATCTGGTACTTGAAAGTGTTGATCTCCGAGCAACGTGTCAAATGGCCTTGGAAACAGCAAAACCGGGGCTTGACGAATGTCAAGCTTATCTATTGTAATGGATTCACAGCCGTCAAACTTGCCACGCTCATCAATTGTTTCTGCTATCGTATGGACTCTGTCTGCTCCGTCAATGTGGATGAGTTGCTCGACCAAGTATTAGACTCGCTTCATGGTAAAATGCGTGTGCTTCGCCAGTTTACCTTGTCCTCCAAAGATTAGAACAATATCCAACTTCGAAAACTTGTCGGCATTTGGTCAAAACGACAACTTGGCTCTTTACATATCTTTGGCCTCAGTAAAATGACATCGCCCCGCGCTCTGATAACATACGCTCATCAAAAACTTCCAAAGACCAAAATCGATATTGGTAACTCGATATTGGACTTTTATAGACGTGCCAGTAGACCTGCTTTCTCTTCATTATAGTATACTTTGATCCAAGTAAATAATTCCGGTGGGAATGTACTTATACATAAACTTTTTATATCTGTGTAGCATAGGCATATTATTCTCCAATAAAAAGCTCGAACTGCTTGCTCGGCCGAAGCGTTTATTAGTTTCTGTTACAGGAACCATATTCCGTCTTTTGCAAAATAAAAACTAATTGTATCTCCATTTGGCAAAGAGTGCCAATAGCAATGCTTGTTTATCTTATATATTGCTTGAATTCCTTACAGAAAGCAATAAAATTACTACTTCCATACAAACAGATAACGTAAAGTATAGATTCGACGGCGGCGGCTACGTAAATGAAAATGCGATATATGACTAGTACTACTAGCTACCTATATACTACAGAATGCTCTAATTTATTTGTATATTTAATTAAGTTTCAACATCATCATATATAAGTAAAAGAAAATGAATACGTCTAATAAGCATCCTACCACTTATCATTCCAGTCATCACCCTTCTTCCAGTCATCACCCTTCTTCCAGTCATCGCCCTTCTTCCAGTCATCGCCATTCTTCCAGTCAGCATCATCCTTCTTCCATTCACCACCGCCCTTTTTCCAGTCTCCTTTATGTTTCCATCTGCCATCATCGTCCTCGTGGTCAAAGTCATTTTGTACGGGGACGAATACTGGCTTGGTAGTAGTCACTATGTTGGTGACTGTCGAACCGTCGGATGTATATGTCGTGGTATAAGTATCTGTCGTTGTGGTAACAATGGTGGAGGTAGCGGGTTCAGTCACAGTCACAGTAGTTTCTGCCACAGTGTGCTCGTGTGTAACGGTAGTGGATGTATGACGAGTAGTGGTAGTGCTTCCTTCAGTGATCGTAGAGATCTCAGTGGTAATTTCAGTGGATGTTTCAGGAGTACAGCTTGTGCTTTCGGACGTCAATGTGAGATCAAAAGCCGGGACGCACCCGGTGAATTCGCCACACTGAAAGTCGCCAAGGTTACCGCCAAAATAATCAGTTATTTCCTCAGATCCGAATATCTTTCCATTAATGATCCCATAGTTTTTGATTGTGCCTATGGATAACATTAGTCGTTTGCAAAGCCAAATATTATAGATAATTACCTCCATAGGCCAAAATGAATCCTTCAAAGGCACTGTAGATATAAGAATATTCGAGTTCGAATGGTGAGGAAGGAGTATCTTGGAAGTGTCCATCGTCATCAACGGCATAGAAATTGTAAATTGTTTTGCACCCAGGGATTTTCAGAGTAGGGTTGGTGGCCAATGTTTCTGTAAAACCCTGGGTAAGCGGAATCTACATTCCATATGGAATGTTATGTAAGAAAGTAAATATCGACATCCAAGACGTATACTTACATTGATTACTACTGTTTCTGCGCCATCGAAAATCTCAGGATTATTGGGTCCGGTCCATGAGCTTCCGCTAAAAAAAATACCAAATGGTACTGAGAGTTCATCATTGCCCAATCCAGAGCACCATCCACCATCACGCGCTGAATCAGGTTTTGGGGGAGGTTCAAAGCATGTACCAAGGGTCATAACACGATAACAGGGATCCACAGGCGCAGTGCGTTCCATGATATTGCCGTTTTCATCAAGTCTTAGATCTGGAGAAAGACTTGCAAGGTACTTGGATGCCTCATAAATGCCTTGTCTGACATAATCAAATTCGACTTTACTGTCAGACGTTGGAAATAGACCGCACTGGTCACCCTTTACAGTGTAATCCAGTGATTCAGGATTGGGCACGAAAGCGTTGCCATTTACCGCGATCGGAGCAATATTAGTGCCTCCTGGGCCAATGACGAGGCCATAGTTATAGATATCGTTCACTTCACCGCTACTGCAAACAGGTGCGCCGTCTGCGTTAACAATGATGGACCCAGCCTGGTTCAAACCATTTGCAGCGATTGGGAAAGGAATAATAGTGTTTCTTATCCCTGAAAACGTTCCACAAGCAGCCACACCAAAGTGGTTAAACTAATACAATGATAAATTAGTCGAATGCGTTGACTAAAAGCGCTTTTTGTTCATACAATATCAGCCATTAAGCTTTGACCTCTCTGGTTCAAAGGAGATGCGCTCTCAATTTTAGTCGAATCGTCTTGTCTTTTCCATAGTCGGTGAACGTTGTAAAAGTCGGTGGTGTTTGAGTTGCTAAGTGGAACGAAAGCAGCCTCCGTAACGATACCAGTAACGATCAGTACGGATGCCCAAATAATGGAATGCATGTCACTTGAGTATATGAGTATTTTGAGCCACCTTCTTTTGATTACAGATACTTGAATGCTTTTTATACGACACCCATCGCTGTTAGGCATTAAAAGTGTATGGTATAAGGAATGCTGATATGCGTTAGAATTTTTTTTTTTGCTTTAGTTAAAATTGAAAGCTATCATGTAAAAATGCTCTGACATGTCTTTGAGCTATGGAATGGTCGTGCTTTTTTTAAGTATGTAATTTCTACTACATATGTATGCAATCATTGTTCAGCTAGTACATTTTTCTCTTGTCGCTAACAATCAGCGCTGTTTGATTTCAAGGTCGATATTGCGCTATTTTGCGAAGTTAATGCAGGTAACTGGAAGTCATCGAAACTTGTTGCCAACATCCAACCCGTCGCATATTCTCTTTTTTTCCCATATGGCACAGGATCAAACACAATATTCCCGCGTACAGTAAAAAAGCGAAACGGCATTTCAGTTTGCCTGCTCTGTTATGACATCAGCATGTAATGATGGTAACTGTGCGTCACTTACTGCTGAACAACCAAAATGGACACGGACATACGGAGTGAATATTAGTAAACTTTCATAAAGCAGATACATTTAGCATGATAGTTTCCTTCTAAAATAACGTTCATATGGCGCGCACAATTGACGCTAAGTGTCCAATCATGCGACTGAAATCGATGCGCGTGGTGTATGCTATATAGAGAACGGTCTGCTCCTTTTCATTATATTGAAACGTGTAGCGCATACAAACGAGAGTTATGTCTTGCGGCTCATGCATCGATCGAAGTACTCATGTTTTCGAAGCACTCGAGATATTCTTTCGTCGTGACAAACAAACATATTTACTGCGACTATGCAAACAATCATGTGGAGCACAGCCGTGTCACACAAACGTGCAGAGTCAGCCCATATACAGCCATTTTTTTTTCCCGACGACGCCTTTCAACGTCCTTTCTTTTTCTAAATTATTCAATGGCGAATCTCGACATTAAAATCAAGATAGCAAACACGCTAGGCACTTTGTTGCTCATTGGCTTCCAAGGTTTCAGCTACTCTAGCTGGTATGTTGGCCATAGAACTCTTATTCTTGGCACTTACCGTTTATGCAGGTTTTTGGACCATGAAGCTGGTTTCCACGGTCGCGACTTTATCATTATCTTGGTCGGTCTCTTGCAACTCCTGCTTATCGGCATGACCATCTACCAGTGGTTCCCCAAGGCGCCCAAAGGTAAAAATGGAAGGATGAAACAGGTTTTTGGTAAATGACGTTATGTAGATGCATTTGAGGCGATCGGTTACTGGTACTTGTTGATCACGGCGTTGAACAGCGGCGTGGCCATCTTATGGGTAAAGGAACGCTTTGTGTTATGAAACTCGAAAGGAGAAGCTTTTTTTTCAGTACTAACGAAACTATGCCCAGTTCTTCCACCTCAACATTTTCGCGTTCGTTGCCCTCTTGTGGCAGCTGGCCACGCTGTTCTTCGTGTACCATCGTCTGCGCGATTACCCGCCCCGCAACGGAACCGACATGACCTTTGTCAACTCGCCTTTCTCCATTTACACTGCCGCTGTCTTTTTCATGACCGTTTGGCAAATCTTCCAGTTTAGCGATGAAACCAAGCGTCATCCAGTGGTAAGGATCCGGTCTGGAAAGGGGAAAAAAATAGGGCAAAGAGCTCACATGTGTGTTGTACAGGTGCATACGGTCATTGTTATCCTGATCGGTTTCGTGGCTCTGCACCTTGTTGATTACTCCCATCGACACGACTGGGTGTATGCTCTCACGACCGCATGGTAAGACAACAGGAGAAAGGAGACTGCGATCGCGGTTTAACATGGATTCATGTAGGATCCTCCTCGATGCAGCTGTGTTCTTGACAGGTACCCCGCATATCGTGTCACTGATCGTCGTTGGTATCCTTGTGAGCGCCGTTGCTCGTGCGTTGATTCCCAACTGGCTCGAAAGAATCAATCAGCGCTTCAGTCGCCTGACCAGCCGAGTTGGCGAGCGTGCTCCTCTCCTGGGCGGTCATTAAGATGTTTCTCTCCCAGTTGCAAATAAAAAAAAAGATATGACAAAAGTGTCATGATGATGAAACGCTCTAGGTAGCAGTTTTGTTTCGCATACAGAAAAGCAATATCTATGCAGGCTCCTCTCCCCCTTCTTGTTTTAGTTTCTAATGTAAGGCTTCAACTTGCGCAATCGTTCCACAGCTTGCAGAAGGACGTCGTCGGTTTTGCAGAAGGCAAAGCGGGCAAAGTCCTTTGCCAATGGCCAATGTTCCTTGGAGTAGAATTCGGAGGGTGGGATGGCAGCCACGCCAATCTCTTTGGTCAACCAATAGCACGTCTTGAAATCCAATCCTCGGTTGTCGAGTTCTTCAGGGAATGGATAGTCCTTTGGCACGTTGATCTTGACGGTGTTGACGAGGATATAGTAAGCACCCTCAGGTACGGTATACGGCAGTTCGAGTTCATCAAACACTTTGGAGAGAATCTCGCGCTTCTTGAGATAAGCATTGATCTGGTCCTGGAAGATAGGTTCCTTCAACGACACTTCCAAGCCAGCAGCAACGGCTTCCTGACATGGCGAGTTGACGGAAAAGACAACACGGGTTTGCGCAGCAAACGAGTATTTGATGAGGTGCTCGGGACCAATCAACCATCCAACGCGCCAGCCAGTGGCAGCAAAGCTCTTGCCACCCGAGCACACCGTCAACGTACGTTCCCACAAATTGCCAAGGGTGGCGATGCGAGGGAATTTCTTGAGTGGAGGATAGTACAAACGATCGTACTGTACAGTGGAGTTTGATTAGCTCACAGAGCCACCACCACCGTCAAAGCGCTTTCTTTCGACTTACAACTTCATCGGACAGAATGATCAAGTCGTTCTCTTCCGCAATCTTTCCAATGGCCAACAGTTCCTCCTCATCAAACACCTTGCCGACAGGGTTGTGTGGTGTGTTGATAACAATCATCTTGGTCTTGTCCGTCACCTTGGATCGAAGCTCGTTGATGTCCAAACGCCATTCATGCGACGAAATATTCTGGCTCTGCGCACGTTCCGGAGCACGGAGTGGCACAAAGACCGGCTTGCCTCCGTTCATGGAAATATTCGACTACAACGTGTCAAATTCAAGATATCCTCCCACCCCAACACCCCAGCTGTGGCTTACGATGTATTGATCAAAGAAGGGCTCAATGCAGATCACCTCGGAGCCCTCGTCAAGATACCCGGCAAACGTAGCGAACATGGCTATTATTCCCGGTCAGTATATCCCATCGTTGTCTGCGAGGTACCACACACACATACCTTCGTTTGCACCGGCAGTTACCAGAATTTCAGTTTCGGGATCGAGTTGGCGACCAAATTCAGGCGAGTACGATGCAGCAATGGCATTGCGCAATCGAAGACGACCCTTGGGGTGGCTGTACTGGTTTGACTCGACGATATCGATAGCCTCCTTGGCTGCCTTGCTAACGGCTTCGGGAGGACCAAAGCTATTCGTAAATAAGTACGCTGATATACTGCTGTTGTCAAAAAGGTGCATACTTCATGTACCCCTGGCCAAGGTTGATAGCCTTCGTCTCAGCTGCCAAAGGGGTAAAAATCGACCAGACTACCAAGGTCGGATAACGGTGAGCTTATCGTGCACCAGAAAGGTACGAAAAAACATGTGCGGCGCGTACCGTCTTTTTCGAACTTGGAGACACGAGCTGCTGGAGTGAAGCTTTTGCCCATGGTGGTGGAATTACTGAACGATCTGAACAAGCAACGAGTGGAACGGCTCGCGGCTCTGGAAAAATGAAACATTAGAAGCCTTCACAACGAGTCAGATCGCTTTTTCAACGAATAACATTGGACGCCTATGACGCGATCCAATCTTCTTTAGGAAAAAACACTCTGTCGTCTTCGGACAAAAACTGCCGGGTAAATGAATTCCATGGTAGCACTAGCTCAAACTTTAATATGTTGCTATGGATAGAAACGCATTGCATAACCTATAGAAAAAAAAGACGAGTGTATGCCCCTTGCAAAACACTTATCGGAAGCATCAGCTCGAACTGCGATTTCCGGCCGATCCTCCTTGCAACATACTGAATCTTCGCTACATTCTAATGCAGTATGTCAGTGCGCTCACGGAATGATCATCGAATCAAAGTCCTATTGTCACAAACAAACATACATGCATCTATTCTGGATACCGTTACTATGCAGTTTCTAGGACTTACTCAATATAGCAGACTGTTATGCTACAAATCATTATAAAACCACCTTTTGATTTATAATACACATCGCTTTTTCCCATTACGCCACGTTAATATTAGAAGCACGCAGAAAAAACCGGTGTTCAGGAATGAAAAGAATACAATACATAAGATTATTGAACAGCACGTACGTACAAACACTGGATAAAGAGAAAATGCTAAAACATGTCGGCTACCTCAGTATTTGGCAACCTTTGTCGCACGTATTCTGTCAGCTTTCTATCTACTTTAGCCAAGCCGACAAGTTGAATTGTCAAGCTGTTTAATATCTTTCCTTCCCATTGATCAGCAAGCCTTAGCACTGTGTCATTTGTGAGGCTTCTCTGTTTCAGAAGAAGTGTGTCAAGGGACGCAACGTTATCTGCAATCGAATCCAGGTCAGGCAACCGATTCAGCTCGATGAAAGATACAAGCTCCATATATGGATGAAAGCGATGGACAAGTCGGTCAAAAGCTCGAATCGAAATCCCATCGCAATTGGCAAACTTGACTCTTTTCAGTGATCGATTCAGTTGTTTGAATGGTAATGGCGGCATTCTAGGCCTAGCCTGAGAGAAACTCATGTGCTGGAGAACGAGCTGTTCCAACCATGGCAACAGATCCAAGATTTCCTCCAAATCGAAACCATTGGCAATGTTATTGTGACCTGTTATTACAAGCGATCGAAGCTTGGACGATGCACCGATATCGATCAGATAGTTTCGAACAATATCGCACTTTTCTGGTCCAAAGGTGTCAGTCATATGGAACGCTGTCATTATACTGCCATGTTTCCTCAAAATATCTTGAAGACTCGTATCACTGACCCATCCAAAGCCATAGGCAAACGCCTTGCATCCTTGCTCCAGGAATTCGGTATGCGGTTTTTCTCCTGCGGCTACTGGTCCGAGTTGGATACTTTGCCACGCTGGAAACCTAGTGTCAAGCCAACCCAGCCATTGGCGATCCGGAAAGCAACCCGATGCTATGCAAATACTTTTTAGCGCTGGAAAGAAACGTAGTATGTCGACTACTGGGTATTGCGTTATATTCACGAAGAATAGGTCCAAATCGATGACATGCTTCATCGAGTTCGCAACTGTTCTATCTCGAGTAATGGCATTAGCGCCTGGGTTCAGCGATTTTGTATTAAATAAGCGCAGTTGTGAGAGATTCGAGCACTGCCCGGATACCAGTAGCAGTACGGCCTCGAACAGTGTATCTGTATTGATATGCAGCGATTTCAATGCAGGGCCTGCGGAACGTAGTAATTCATCGAATTTCATGAGCACAGAGCTATTTGGGATATAAGCGTGGGTGACTAGAAGTATCGCGAATAAGAATTATGTTCCAAAGCATACGGTTATCACTCACTAGATTCGATCTTTGAGCACTGCAAGTGAAGAAGAAAGTCTATCCCGTCTGGACCATGCTTCAGGTTTACTCGGCGAACATCCTTGCCGCTAATATTGTAGCCTATCAGACCACGATTAAAATCACCGCGTAGCTCGCTCCACATAAACGGTGACCCGAGCAACTGGGAACGCCAGGTTTTACACACTTGTATGCATTGCAAACGTTCACTTAATGTCAATGGAGACCAGATGATTTCCAGAATGTCGTAAGGGAGATTGAAGATGATCGGAGTGGCGTTGGATTGTTGTAAATCTTTGCCCTTAGCTTGCTTATGGAATGACTGCACGTAACATAGCGACCGTTGAAACATATTAGGATAGTCGGAAGATGCATGTGGACAGAGCAATTTTGGCTCCCTTATCTCTCCAGTGTATTGTATGTATTGTACTACCAGCATTTCCTTGAATTCCAGGCATTCCCCTTTGTGTTAAGGAAAAATACGTGGGTTGATACCATGATGTAAAGTAAAACAAAAGAAAACGTAAGTGACTCGCCGCTCCAGCTATTAGAAGCACAATCAAGTTGATCTTGGTACTACCTTCGTGCTTGGCGATGGAGAGTAGTGCTTCATGATATCCGGACGATGATGGGTCGCCGACTCTTTTAATAAATTGCTCTTCAGATACTACGTAAAGCATGACACAAGAGCAGCAAAAGCTATCTTTACAACAGTATTTATTTAACATTATACATACAATATTACAGCTGCACATACTAAAAGCTTTAATAAAAGGTTACATCGGTGTTTTTCAGCACTCCTCCAATTTGACCTTGGAGCCGACGAGGGGATTTGATGCTCTCAACAGCTCTGAATCTCAAGGTGTTTAATCTTTTTCCTTTCCATCTCTCGGCAAAGCTTAGGAGATGATCATTCGTGAGATTCATATGGGCCATAACAAGGGAGTCAAGAGATGACACGTTATCTGCAACAGAATCCAGGTATTCTCTTGGCACCAAATCTATACAGTTGAACCATACAAGCTGCATACATGAATGAAAACGGCGGGCGAGTCTGTGTAAACGTTGGCTCTCCATCCCAAAGCATTCGGTGATCTTGACTATCTTTAATGATCGACCAAGTTGCTCCAAAGGAAATAATTGCTCTTCATTTGTTATGATTCCATCGAAACAAATTCTTGAGAGAACAAGCTGTTGCAACCTTGGCAGTTCATCCAAGATCTCCTCCAAACTGAAACCGTAGACAAGAGTATGGCCACCATCTAGAACAAGTGAGCAAAGCTGGGATGGTATGCCGGTATTGATCAGGTAGTCTCGGACAATATCGCACTTTTGTGATGGCGTAAACGCGCTTGCCATGTGGAATGCTGTCATGACACCACCATAGTTCTTCAGAAAATTTTCAAATTCTACCATATCGGTGAACCAACCGAGGCCACACGCAAATGTCCTACATCCTTGCTCCTGAAATTCAGTGTGTGGCTTTTCTTCAGTGGGCACATTGCCGAGTCGGATGCTTTGCCATCCTGGAAATGTTTCATCAAGCCAAGGTAGCCAGTCGTGGTTGGATAAGAAATTTGAAGCGATGCAAATGTTTTTCACCCCTGTGAAGAGCCGCAATATACGCTTCACCGGGTATTCATTAATGTTAAAAAAGTACAGGTCCAAATCGGCGACCTGTTTCATAGCATTGGCAATTGGACTTTCTGCGGTGATGGTGTAGTTACTCGAGATCCGATAAGGGTGAGATCTTTTAGCAATGAAGCGCAAATGGGTGAGACCTGAGCATTGCATGAATATCAGTGAAAGGACGTCCTCGAATGGTGTGCCTGCCTTGACAGAGAGCGATCTCAACGCAAGACCTGTGAAACAGAGCAGTTCATGAAAGCTCATGAGCACGTTGCCATCTCGAATATGTGCTCCGCTGACTAATTGTGCAGTGAGTGCTTTGCTGAACGTATATTGTTCTTACTCACTTGATTGGAGATTGGAGCACTTCAAGTTAAGAAGAAAATCGATTCCGTCTGGATCACGCTCCAGGTCCACTTGATGAATATCGCTGCCGTTTATCTTGTATGGCTTCAGACAATGACTGATATTACCGCTTATCTCGCTCCACATAACTGTTGATCCAAGCAACTGTGAGCGCCATAACTGGCACACTTGCGTACACTTCAACCGATCGACCATTGGCAAATATAACCACACTGATTCCATAATGTCGTAAGGCAGATTGAAGATGATTGGAGTAGCATTGGAGACCCTCTCTGAATCTTGGTTTTTTTCTTTGGGCCGTTTGTGGAATATCCGGAGGTAACCTAGCGACTGTCGTAACATTGTGAAGCTCTTACCAGATAAAGTGATCATCAGCAAACCGACGCTGACTACGCACTTTCTTTCCGCTGTTGTGTTACCATCACCTCTTGAGACGGAGCCACTCCAAAGGAATAACTATTCAACGGGGTCATGAAAGTCGATCTGGTCAAACAAAAGCTGGAATCAACATTTGCCTGTCAATTTGTATTTCTAATCCGAAACCATGAGGCCGGTCCTATCAAAGATATCTTGGTACGTACACCACCGACTACCCCGAGCCACGCGTCTTCAATCTGGTTGCTCTTGGCCCCTCAGCAAAGCTTCCAAACCAGTCTTTGAAAGATCGCTACCACTCAAATCATTGATCTTTCCTGTTCTCTTGATCGATACGTAGTTTGGCTTGATGCAAAAGACGCGCACAACGACGCGTGAAAAAGTGCAGCTGAATTGGAGCGGCGACGGTGCAGTGCAAGGAGCCTGAAACAGAAGTCTGTGCGCCCGCTGTCTAACCTTTGGTCGGCATGACACTAGCGAAAATGATCGTTCAGGAGCACTTTTCCTGAGCGGCTGAAGCTTTGTTGCTTGTTGATATGGCCTTCACGTGCAAACAGAACCGGCAGTCATTTTTTGGGGACTGCTCATTGCAGACAAAAACAACCGGTGCCACTGCTGCGGATTTTCTTTTTTTCTCTCCTTCAAGACTCACTTTCTGCAAACAGCGACACGCGCAATGAAGACTTGTTCTGAGCAAGTGGATCGGCTTTGGCATACGGCATTGACGCGCGCTCTCGCACTCTTCCCCGCTCTCCTTGGACCCCAACCATCCTCAGGGCGTTACCGTTCTTGCACAAGAGCGTGTAGCGCGTCGATTGGCATTCTAGGCAGTAATGATGGCGCCTTCCGAATAAACGAAGTCTTCCAGCCAGCCTGCCTTCGACTGTCCTGTCTCCTAGCATAGGCTCCCCTTCCCCTTATACTAGTGGCTCTCTTCCCTTACTCGTCGGGCGTCCCCGCAAGCCCCAGGATGGTCCCAGAGTGCGCGCGGCTTACCCGTATGTCTGAGCAGTTCGCTGAGCTATGGTGGCATGCTTTGCGCTGCTGCCATAACAATTTTTCAAACTGGTGCCTTGGCACCTTCAAACCAAAAAGTTAAAAAAATGACAATCTAAATGTGCCGAGCCAATCTTGCTTGCGTTCGATTGAATCGTCAACGCGATCGAATCGACCTGCAAAGCCCTGGCATCAGCAACGACGAGTAACATATCCAATTGTTCCTCGATCGCGCTAACGCAGCCAGTTTGTTTCCTTTGCAAGTGCTTGACACGCAGAGAGCCGGTAGCTTACTTCATGACTGGACGATTCGAAAAGTAGCGTTGCATCGTCATGATTGTTTAAGCGTATTGTCTCTACTTGCACATGCGCAAACCTTTTTGAGTGGACTAGAGTAGAGCCACACGCAATTTAGAATAAAAGCTAAAATCTGACGGTCTTCCTCTTTCAACCAGCACCTCCTGAAGTCGAGGCAGGATGCTTTACTCTGGACGAAGGTATGTGGATCTGCATGGTTGCGAGGAGGTTGGTCGATACATACACATTCTAAGCCATTTGAAATAAATCTTTTAGACTATGAGTCGAGATGAGATACTCATGTATCAGCAAAGGATAAAATACAAGTTACATTAATCAAGGCACTCATTTGACAGCCAATGAATGAAGGAAGGCTACTATCCTACTCGAACAATGGATATATCAGTATTTGGCAATTTCCGTCGCACGTATTCTTGAAGCTTTTTATGTGACTTTATCAAGCCGAAGCGTCTGATTGTCAAACTGTTTAATCTCTTCCCTTGCCACTTATCAGCAAGTCTTTGCACCATATCACTTGTGAGATTTTTCTGCAACAGAAAAAACATGTCGAGCGAAGAGACGTTATCCGCAATTGAATCTAGTATTTCAGCTGATAAATTCTCCACATCGTTGAACCAGATCAACTGCATGGATGGATGAAAGCGACTGACTAGTCTCTGCAAGTTTTGGGTCGTGTTTCCGTGGCAAAAGACAAGCCTGACTGATTTTAACGATCGATTCGGGTGTTCCAAGCATACTCCCGATACTTCTGTCGCTCGTCTGAACCTGATTGTCCAAAGAACGAGGTGCTCCAAACATGGTAGTCGATCCAAAATCGAATCCATGTCAAATCCGTGAGGTGTAGCACCAGCGCGTACAAGCACGAGTGATCGAAGGTTTGATCCGACGACATCGATAAGGAATTCTTGGATGATCCAGCATATTTGCAATCCAAATGTGTCCCTGATTTGGAATGCAGACATGATACTGCCATATTTCTCCAGCAAGTATAGAAGACTCTCTTCACTGACCCAACCGGGACCACATGCAAACGCCTTACATCCCTGGCTCCGGTAGTCAGTGTGGTGTAGTTTTTCCTCGACGGGTCGCTCTCCAAGCCGCATACTTTGCCACGCTGGAAATGTCTCGTCGATCCACGTCAGCCAGTCGCGGTTAGGCCAAAAGTTGGAAGATATGCATATATCTCTCAGTCCCGTAAATAGAGGTAATACTTTTGTCAGCGGGTATAGCTTTGGATCTGTAAAGTATAGATCCAAATCGACAACCCGTTTCATAGAAACTGCGATGGCACTATCGGCAGTGATGGTATTAGTGCTCGGAGTAACGGGGAGAACAGGGTGTATCGGAAAAAACAAGCGCAGCTGCGTGAGGTCCAAGCACTGTTCGAATATCATTGAGAGGATGTCCTCGAACGATGCACCGGTATCGACATGCAGCGATTTCAATGCATGACCTGTGAAACGTAGCAATTTATGGAATTTCACAAGCACAGAGCGGTTTGGAATATACACGTGGCTGACTAAAAGCGTTGCTGATGAGTCTTGTAGAATCACGTACATAACCAATACCTACGCGATTGGATATTTGCGCATTTCATGTCAAGGAGAAAGTCAATCCCGTTTGGATCACTGTTCAAGTTTACTCGGCGGATATCGTTGCCGCGGATATTGTAGCGCTTCAGACGGCGGTCAAGGTTTCCGCTCAATTCACTCCACATTACTGGTGACCCAAGCAGCTGTGAACGCCAGGTTTTGCACACCTGAATGCATTTCAAACGTTCACTTAATGTCAACAAGGACCAGACGATTTCCAGAATGTCGTGAGGAAGTTTAAACACCAATGGCACGACATGGATTCCAGACTCTCTTTTTGAGGCACGACGTTTTTCAAAAGCTCGCTTGCGGAGTGGAGGAAGGTGGCCTAGCGACCGCTGCAACATGGTTATGCTTTGCAGGAGGTAAAGGAGCTGTTGCATTATTAATTCTGGCTCCTCTTGTTTTTTGTACCACCATCACACAGAAGCAGACACCATGGATACAGGTTACATACATAGCTTTTAAATTTATTCTATATGTCACTCTTCCTGTCCATATCTTACTCTAATATGCGTACGTAGAATAAGCATCAAGCAACATCCAACTATCGATATAGCAAGATACACAGACAATACATGGTTACACTCGTAGAAAGAGATACGTATATCAAATCGGAATGTATGGGCAAATTGCTAAAGGACAAGCTACTGCTATAGTACACCATCAATAACTACATCAGTATTCGGCAGCCTTTGTCGCACATAATTCTGGAGCTGGTCATTCGACTTGATGTGACCAGAACCTCGGATTCTCAAGTTATTCAACCGTTTTCCCATCCATTTATTGGCAAGCCTTTCCACCATATCATTCGTTAGATCCTTCTGCAATAGAAAAAGCCAATCAAGGGAAGACACCCTATCAGCAATTGAATCCAAGACTTGATTTGGCAACTCGTCCAGACTGTTGAACCAGATGCGTTCCATGGATGGATGAAACCGATCGACAAGTTTGTGCAATTTATGAGCGGCGAGTCCGTAGCAAAAGATGAGCTTGACTATTTTTAGCGATCGATTTTGCTGCTCCAAAGATGCACACGTCTTTTCCGTGGCTTCCCTAAAGTTAATGTTCCAGAGAATAAGCTGCTCCAAGCATGGCAATCGACCCAAGATTTCATCTATATCGAATCCACGGGCAGATCCGCCAGAGCTTATTAGTACAAGTGAGCGAAGGTGAGGCGTGCCAATATTGAGATAGTTTTGGATAATGCTGCATCGTTGTCGCGATCCAAAGAGTTCTTTGATGTGGATGGCGGTCATGATACTGCCATACTTTTCCAACATGTGCTGAAGATCCTCGTCATTGACCCAACGAACACCATACGATAACGCTTTGTATCCTTGCTTTCCGTATTCGATATGCCGTTTTTCGGCAAATGGTCGCTCTCCAAGCTGGATGGTTTGCCATGCTGGAATTGTCTTGTCGAGCCAAGACAGTAACCCGCGATTCGGATAGAACGTCGAGGTTATAGAAATATCTCTCAGCCCGGTAAAGTAAGGTAATAGCCGCCTAAATGCATGCTGGTTTATATCACCTAAAAATAGATCCAGATCGACGACCTGTTTCATGGAGTTGGCAACTGGACTATCTGCAACGATGGTGCAAGTACTGGAAATAGGCGGCCCTGAATTCTTTGTAATAAACAAGCGTAGATTTGTGAGACTTGAGCATTCTGAGAATATCAGAGAGAGAATGTCCTCGAACGCCATGTCGACTATCATGATGAGTAGATATCTCAGTGCAGGGCCAGTGAATCGCAGTAATTCTTGAAACGGCTCGAGCTCAATGGCATTTCGAAAGCATGCTCTGTTTACTGTTACTGTATGTGAATGAATCTGTGCATATAAAGGTTGAAGAAGTAGCACTTACTGGATTGGATATTCGAGCATTTCAAGGCAAGAAGAAATTCAATTGCTTCCGGGTCGCGCTCCAAGTTCACTTGACGAATATCCTTGCCGTTGATATTGTACGGTTTCAGATCGCGAACGTTGCATTCGCTTACATCGCCCCACATAACTGCTGAATCAAGTAACTGTGTACGCCAGACTTTGCACACCTGGGTGCACTGCAAACGATCAATCAGCGAGATTTGTGACCAGATTGATTCCATAATGTCGTAAGGGAGATTGAAGACGATTGGCTCCCCATGGATTTGTTCCTTTGCGGCTCTGGTTTTTGCATTAGCTCGTTTATGGAATGACTGGAGGTAACCTAGCGACCGCTGAAACATACTGGGACTTTCACGAGATAGAATGGCCTCAATAATTTTGGTTGCCTCTTCTTTCAGTTTCTGTGCGACCATCACTTCTTCAGATCGAGGCACAGTGCGTTTTGCGTTGAGAAAGAGCTTGTCCAGAGCAATGCCGTCCAAAGGAGTCATGAAATAGGAAAATCATTATATATGCGTAACTAGTAACTCCTTGAAGAACATCTTGGAACGTAAAAACACGCTAGTTTGGACCAAGTTTCGGCGAGAAAAGATCATAGGTTATGACATTGTCAGAAATCCCAAAGCTTCTTGCTCTGTTGATGAGGATCACGGTTTACCTGGAATCACAGTTGACGATCGATTCAAATATGGTACATCATCTTTAATAATATCTGTGCCAATTAGGCTTTGTTGATACCGTCGCTCGTACCACTGAACAATGCTGTGTTCCATGCTATACACCACAAACTACGGGTAAACATGTAGGTGACCGACGAAAAAGAGCTATGTACAAAATGCTGGCCGTTTCAACAAGTCACTCCATTGGTCACACTATCCCTCCACCCCTTTTCTTTGAGCGGGGCCAAATCCCAGGGAGACTTGCTTTGAATGAAGAGAGGCGTAGCTGCGTGCTCTAGCTCCCTTGAACAGAATCTCTCTGAAGGAATGGGAGATAATGAAATCTTGACCAAATATATTTTTAATTCATATAATGGATGGTCCAGTATGAACGATTACCACAGAGACAAGGCGGTGTGTATCGATAACATACAAGTTTCGCGAATGCATGTTTTCTACCACTGACACACTAGACGAGCCTTGTATCACTGTGGACAACCAAACAATCAACAACAACAAAAAGAGGGAGCTGCAGAATGCATGACTGTTCAGCTGCACTTCCGCTTTCTATTTTTTTCTCGTTTCTCTTTGCCTCTTCCCGTTTCATGTCTGTTGCAGTAAGTTTTTTCTTTGGATGAACTTGCTTGACCTTTGGCACTCACTGCATGAAAGTCGCTCTTTGGATTCTCGGCTCCGGCGGATGTAAAGGTCCAGCTGACCAATACCGACAAACGCAAGTCTTTTGATGTGGCCGTCAACAAGGCCCAACCTCGTGAGAAACTGCCTCTCTACTTTGACCGAGAGCCTGTAGAGGGCAAGGTAAGCTTGCACTGCGACGGATATTTGACAACACGCTAATGGAGCAAACAAGGTCATGATCAAGGTTGGCCATGGGAAACGATTGGAACACAATGGAATCCGCGTCGAATGCGTTGGGAGCATTGGTAAGACGCAAGCTGAGGATTGTGTTTGGGGAGACTGACATTAGCTATAGTCATCTTTAACGACTCGTCGCAAAGCAAGGAGTTCCTTTGTTTGTCCCAAGAACTTGCGGCACCCGGCGAGCTGAGACAAAACACGACCATGGAGTTTGAGTTCCGAAACGTCGAAAAGCAATACGAGTGTTACTATGGCGTCAATGTACAGCTACGGTACGGACGTATTCTGCGTGAGCTTGAGCCAGTTATTTTTTTTTTGACACGGTCTGTAACAGGTACTTTGTGCGAGTGGTGGTGGGACGACGCATGGGAAGTTTGGTCAAGGAAGCCGACATGCTCGTACGAACCTACAAGCGACCAAAGGAGGTGGCACATTCGATCAAAATGGAGGTGGGCATCGAAGACTGCTTACATATCGAATTCGAGTACAACCGATCAACGTAAGGATGTCCCGCGCAATAGCCTTTCCTACTTGGTAGACTGATCGTGCTTCTCAGGTATCACCTGAAAGACGTTATTGTGGGCAAAATATTCTTCCTGCTTGTGCGGATCAAAATCAAGCATATGGAGCTGTGTATCGTGCGAAGGGAAACAACAGGATTTGGTATATCATCACTTGGCATGTCCGTTGTGAGTACTGATGTGGTCGTGCTTAGCTCCCAATACGTACAACGAAAGTGAAACTGTCAGTAAATTCGAAATCATGGATGGAGCTCCTGTTCGCGGTAATGCACGAAAAGGCCTTTTTTTTATATATTGCAAACTTACAAGCAACCCTTTAGGCGAGGTCATACCGATTCGACTTTTCCTCGGCGGATACGATCTTACGCCGACTTTCCGCGGTACGCACACGTTGACGAACCCTTTCGAAGCTGGCTAATGTCGTTGGTAGATGTCAACAAACGGTTCTCTGTCCGCTATTACTTGAACCTTGTATTGTACGACGAGGAAAATCGACGGTATTACAAACAGCAAGAGATCACACTCTATCGACGGCGAGGTTTGTTATTACAGAAGCTGATGGGATGGGTATGCATACTAAGTATCTCCGTATAGAGGATGATGGCTTATCGCCAGAAATGGGTGTGGAGGGGGATTCTGATTAAGCTGCACACGGAAGTATTTGGATTAACCATGACACAGGGCTAGAAAGGTTACTGCAGAAGTTAACCTGTCGTATCGTCTCTCTGTATAACATTCAACCATTAAAAAAGTCAAAATGGATCATTTAGCTCAAAGTTAAGCACCTCTATGATACACAGGGCGGCGATGACATCCCGCGTACTTCTCTTTCATTCACACTGTAACCAACAAGACCAGGAACTTTGGCGCACCCAGCTATCACAGGAAGACATGTCAATGAGCAACCGATAGTACCAAGACGTCACTACCCTCTCAACAGAGCTCGGAAAATCTCAAGGAAGCTTGTTGCTGAAACTTTTTGACCTTTGTGCTGGCCACTGCTTTTGAAAATCAGGGACAACTATCGCGTGCTTCCCAAGGAACCGCGCACATTATCCAACTAATGCCAATACCGCCTCTCGGATATCTTTGTGCGGGCACCATCTTTATGGCACGAAGCAAGCAAACTTGGAGTTGAGAACTATCCAATCCTTGCAAGAGTCGAGCAGTCAGCATGATCAGCTTCTTACGGAGTATGCAACGTGCCGAATAAAAATTTGGCATCTTTGGAGGGCTGTTAGATGTGTTGGTCGATACTGTTCTTGGCTTTTCGGAGCGGGGTCGACACTGAATCTGTCGAAGTGTATCTCAAGAATTCTGTGAAAAGGTATTACGATCTTACAGTGCTAGAACACACCGCATAGCTTCTTTTCCTTTCAGCGTGTCCCAGGTAACATCGATTAATCCAGAAATCAACCAGTATTCATCCGTCTGGAAGTCAACTTGGCACTGGACGTACAGCTCAATGCCCCAAGTTGTATATCCCCGGCCTCAACTACAGCGAAGAACTATCGATTTTAAGCAAGCCTACAGCCCCATCAAGCGGAACATTTGGTCTAGTCTGTATGGGTGTTAAAGTCAATCAGTACTCTACTTTACAGCGATTGATAGAATACACCCACAGAGAAACATTCCAGGTCGCTTCAACAACTTGGCATTGCGTACGACACGATGTCTCATCCTCCTCCTCGTCATACTTCGCACGGAACGCAGCATTCATTAAATATTTCATTGACGTATTATACCGAGCTGAATGCTAGCTAGTATACGTGTCCCCGGCAAAGCACGCATTTTGTACTAGACGCTTATGGACTGGAGACAATGGAGTACCTATGGAGCAACGAACTGTTATCTTATTCATCACTTTAAACTACAAACCACCCTCATCTTCTCTCGCCAGTATTGCCTTCTCGATCCCTCTCATTGGTGTGTGTGACCAATGTGTTATATTAGATTCCATATTCAACAGTGCGATCGAGTTACTAGTGGATGATGTGCTTCCTGGCTATGACCAAGACGATATTCCTCCAGTTCTATGAACGTCTACCAATGCTTCCTCATATAACACCACTGACACAATACTTCTGAAGGACTTCCCGCATGATAAGTCAAGCATCAGTGCTCAAGAAATTATCGATAAAGTGTTCAGCCACTTTGATTACGAGACCCGTGAGTTTTGCATTGAATAAAAGGAATCGCCTTCCCATCACCGTATCCAGTATATACGTGCACGGTTGTTGTAGGCACAAAATATATGGATACGTTATGTCGTTTCATTTAGGCCAAAGACTCAGTAGCAAGGTACCTCATACGTATATCTTTTCATTGCCGGTAGTTTGAAGAGTCGGTAATGCCACTAAAGCTGCCGTTAAATTATCTAAAGAAGCGCTAATGCGTCAAGGAAATACAATCACTGGATCAGCTTCTATTCAACAAAAAAAAGGCTTTCAAGTTGACTTTCCAAGGCGTTAGCTTTGGTTTCTCGATCTATCTTTTTCCTTTCATGAGTTCTTCTTGCTTTGACATTTCACTTTTTGTGCTTTTCACCTCTGACGTTTTCTATTTCAAGTGTTTCCGGCTGATTTTCGTTTAGCAGGAGTTATGTGTTTCAGCTCATGTAGCACAAAAGTTAAAACCAGCCTTTTAATCACAAAAGCGTCTTGTGAATCTCGTTTAAAGAGATTGGACTGTTTATATGCCTCGAATGGCATGGTTAATCATGCAAAAGCATTCGAATGCCAGACTGCAACGTCACATGTGTCAAACACTTGCAAAGGAAACAAAGTGGCTGCGTTAGCGCGATCGAGGAACAATTGGATATGTTACTCGTCGTTGCTGATGCCAGGGCTTTGCAGGTCGATTCGATCGCGTTGACGATTCAATCGAACGCAAGCAAGATTGGCTCGGCACATTTAGATTGTCATTTTTTTAACTTTTTGGTTTGAAGGTGCCAAGGCACCAGTTTGAAAAATTGTTATGGCAGCAGCGCAAAGCATGCCACCATAGCTCAGCGAACTGCTCAGACATACGGGTAAGCCGCGCGCACTCTGGGACCATCCTGGGGCTTGCGGGGACGCCCGACGAGTAAGGGAAGAGAGCCACTAGTATAAGGGGAAGGGGAGCCTATGCTAGGAGACAGGACAGTCGAAGGCAGGCTGGCTGGAAGACTTCGTTTATTCGGAAGGCGCCATCATTACTGCCTAGAATGCCAATCGACGCGCTACACGCTCTTGTGCAAGAACGGTAACGCCCTGAGGATGGTTGGGGTCCAAGGAGAGCGGGGAAGAGTGCGAGAGCGCGCGTCAATGCCGTATGCCAAAGCCGATCCACTTGCTCAGAACAAGTCTTCATTGCGCGTGTCGCTGTTTGCAGAAAGTGAGTCTTGAAGGAGAGAAAAAAGAAAATCCGCAGCAGTGGCACCGGTTGTTTTTGTCTGCAATGAGCAGTCCCCAAAAAATGACTGCCTGCTCTGTTTGCACGTGAAGGCCATATCAACAAGCAACAAAGCTTCAGCCGTTCAGGAAAAGTGCTCCTGAACGATCGTTTTCGCTAGTGTCATGCCGACCAAAGGTTAGACAGCGGGCGCACAGACTTCTGTTTCAGGCTCCTTGCACTGCACCGTCGCCGCTCCAATTCAGCTGTACTTTTTCACGCGTCGTTGTGCACGTCTTTTGCATCAAGCCAGACTACGTATCGATCAAGTGAACAGGAAAGATCAATGATTTGAGTGGTAGCGATCTTTCAAAGACTGGTTTGGAAGCTTTGCCGAGGGGCCAAGAACGGCCGGATCCACAGTACAAATAAAAACGCATAATCCTTTTTGAGCGGCGACTTTGATACTTCCTTATTTCTGCACTGTGATTCACCCACCTGTTCAAGAAGCCTAATCACCAAGCGCTGACAAAACCACAACCAACATGCAAGCCCTTGAATTATATTAACATGAGGGTGCGAAACCATGAACAATAAGAAACGTGACAGAGACAGACTTAATGGGCCTGATTAGACAAAGAAAACCGCCGGAATAAAAGCTCTGCTGACCAAAGAAGTAACCAACGCCCGGAAAGTCCCAACCATAACCACCAAACCAGAATAAGCATCAGAGCCGTCAAAGCCAGAGCCAAATATGTCAGAATATGAACTATAATAATAACCTTAGCCAAACAATACTAACCAGAACATCCGGAATCACAGGTAGGAAATTGTCGAATCAGCCCTAGAGGCGTGCGGGGCCCAAACCGCTTTGCGCGAGGTGCACTGTACTCGCGTCAACTTTATGGCCGAGCAATACATTGAGACATTTATAGTGTACCGCAGACATAACAGGATCGCGAATTTTCCTAGTCACCGCGCCGTCATCACGGAAACCTCAAACGATTTCCGTAACTACATCGCGGAGGTGCTCCAAGGCAAACTCGCACGACCTTGTTTAGTTCCTCATCAAGGCAGAACTCAAAAGCACCACTACCTCGTCCTCTCTACATAGATCACTTTGGGTAAATGTCTCTTCGACCTACTCACCTTTTTTTTACCTTCCCTCCTTTTCCTTTTCCTCTTTTTTTTTTGTCTTCTGCCTTCTATGCAACCTTTCGTTGTCGTTTCCAGTTGTATAGACGAACTTTGTTCTTTCTTTGTGCTCGAAAAGAGCAAATAAACTGTCATTCGTATTGGCCACTTAAGCATACGTGTGTGATATATATTGACTACGTGTTCTTTTACACTCTGACTTTTCTACGTAACTGTCACAGCAAGCAAGAATCATAATACTTCTCATGCAAACAAACAATAGAAACGTAAAAATACATCACAATATATGGTTTAATTCTGCAAACAGGAGTTTCATGAACGGGAAATTCACGAAAAGGAGTATCACGAAAGAAAGTTTTTGCGCATAACGTTAAAAACGCGGATTGCAAAGCAACATAAAAGGAAGCCATCCACCTTTTACATTATCCAACAAGTGAATCCTAACTTCTTCATCAAGAATCCTGTGAACAGCCTTCCTGAATTTGACCCACATAACCATCGGAGAGATGTACTCGTTTGGTGACCGGATCAGACATTCTCAAGTACTGGACAGATTTTACCTACATAGGGCAAAAATGTCACTTGCCAGCGCTTCGCACTGGACCTACAAATATACATTTCTTTCACCGCGACCAGACCAAGTAGTGTTGCGTATTAAATGGGGCATACAGCCACCCTCCTTCCGAGAACAGAATAAACCGTATTTCAAAGTGCAACTATCACCTGGCTCATGTACTTTGTCATAAAGCTGCAACTCGATCCCAAACCAAGACAGCATGGAAGAATAGCAATGTCGAGACCGGACTTTTTCGTTTGTTTAGGTGTGAGCACACATCGCTATTATCTAACGGTGACTATCTCCAACCATTCGTTCGTATGTACGTTTGCGAAAATCACAAAACTATATAGAATCATATTATGTATGCATGCAAGCTGTGCTAAAACTGCCTCAGGGCCAATACCATAGCGATGGCAATGCATTCTGATGATGATTGTCTGGAAACAGTCCAAAAAAAATGAAAAAGGCTGAACCAAACGTACAGCTATTACACATATGGAGAGTCCCTTCTACTATGGTGGTCTGATTCTGCACATCAAGTTTCCTAGAGAAAACGACATAAATGTCCTTAATCGGAAAGTGTCGAATTAGATAGTTGACATGTCTCGATTGTTTCCGTGATTTCTGACTGGATGAATATCTGCATTTTGCTTTCTCGATAAGCAGATACACTGCTCTATTACATTGGCATTACTATTCACTCTCATATCTTTTCAGAAAAGAAGCCCCCGACAGGTCCCAGGACGGAACAGGCCTATTTTGATACATTTTCTTCCGGTGCATCAAAATCAGCTGATCGAAGGTGCATCGAACCAATGCCGCAAATAAACTCACATAAATGTCACGAGAGAAGATGCATTAGTCTATGAAGTAAGAGAAGAAGAAATGCTTTATGTTGTGTAATGTACGCAAAAGGAAAGTATAGTCGGAAGCCTCGGACCGCTTTATCTCCTGTTGGTTATTCTTTATTTTCGTCACCCACATTGGCGTTTCCGTTATCCTCTTGCAGTGGACCATCGTCTAGACTCAGATACTGATAGATATCTACTGCAGGATGGTCCGGATCTTGTTCTTCTTCGAAGAAATGGATCTGACTGTTGCCTTCATTCATCGCTTCGTTTAGATCTGATTCTTCCATCTCAAGTAGTAGCTGGCCATACGTAACGACTTCATCCCATATCACAGAACTATATGCTTCAACGGCACTTTCATGCAAGTTCTGGTTGCTGGTATCCGTACTCTCATTTGAGGTCTTGGCATCGATACATTCATTCAACTGACCTTCGTCCTCTTGACCAATCTGCTGCTTTTCTTCAGGAAGATTTTGATCATTTTCAGACAACGTGTACATTAGTAGACAAAGGTAGGTTCGACAACGTTTCATCATTTGAGCAACTTTAAGCGTTGCATAATATGTTTGGATCATCATTAAGCGGCTAGGTTACATCTGATTAGTAACGCCCTGCCAATCGCATGAAATTTGGAAGGAATTGACTGTTTGTGGAATACAAGCCGAACGGACCCGTATCGCTTCATGTTGACTCACGTTGTCGCAGTATAAGGGGTGTTATTTTTATGTGGCGGAGCAACATGTCAAACAATATAAATAGTGGAAGCGCGTTCTACATTTTTTTCTTTACACAATGACTCTCTCACTTATTGTTGCGTCCAAGGCCTCGCCTGCTAGCTATGGTAACGCCGGATTCATGTCCGGAATGAATCTTTTTCGCTGATTGTTTGTTATAGCCGTTTTGGCCATTGCTGCTCAGGTCAACATGGCCAAGCCTCAAACTGTTGCTGTCGAATACCGCGATGCCGCCAATCTTGAAGGCGAAGGTGTCGGCAAGGTTGCTGCTGTGATCAAATACAACGGGTAAAAGAGAAAGAGAAACAGAAAACAAAATAGAAGCAATGGCTAAATGGACGCGAGCTAGTGAAAACTATGACAGCACCAACGCCATTGCTCGCTTGTTGGGCAGACTTGTTCCCGAGGCGGGCGTTTACAACGTCACCGATCCCATCAGCTCCACCTTGGCAAGTATCGACGTTGGCGATAAGAAGAAAGCGTTTAAACTAACAATGCGCAGGTGGATCAATGGTTGGATTTCGCCGAAAGCAAGTTGGCCACGGCCGACTTTAAGGCTCTGGATGCTTCGTTCAAGGAACTCAACAAGTACTTGACGCTTCGTTCGTACTTGGTCGGTTACCAGCCTTCGTTGGCTGATTTTGTTGTCTGGGGTGCTTTGAAGGGTAAGTTATTATTTGCAGTGTAAAAAAAAGGCGTAAAAGCTTACACAATGACCAGCTTCGCCCGTCTTTGCTCGTGTCCTCAAGACCAAGAAGGAATCCATCGGTCTCTATCTTGCTCGTTGGTACGAATACATTGCATCCCTGGACGCCGCTCTGTTGGCCGTCAAGGATCTCCAGAACGCTGCCAAGGTAACAAAAACATGTGTTTGTGCTTGACCGTGGACACTCACGCGCGGATAATACAGCCCGCCAAGACAGCTGACCAAGGAAAGTTTGAGATTGGTCTCACTGAAGCCGAGATGGGCAAGGTTGTCACTCGCTTCCCTCCCGAGCCCAGTGGTTACCTCCACATTGGCCACGCCAAGGCTGCTCTGTTGAATCAGTACTTTGCTCAAGAGTACAAGGGCAAGATGATTGTCCGCTTCGACGACACCAACCCTAGCAAGGAAAAGACCGAGTTTGAGGAGTCCATTAAGGAGGATTTGGCCTTGATTGGCGTCGATTCGTCCATTGTCACCCACACTTCGGACTACTTTGATCAGATTTACGATTTGGCCTTGAAGATCATCAAGGAAGGTAACGCCTATGTCGATGATACCGACCAGGCTACCATGCGTGAGGAGCGTATGAAGGGCACTCCATCCAAGTGCCGTGACTTGTCCGTCGAGGAGAACTTGCGTCGTTTCGAGGAAATGAAGAAAGGCACAGAGTTTGTATGTGGAGACGGCCATGGGATAAACGAGGGTACTGATGATTGTTTTGTTTGTGCGTGTTGTAGGGTCAAACTTGCTGCGTTCGTGCCAAGATTAGCCCCGACGATCCCAACGGTACCATGCGTGATCCCGTCATCTACCGTTGCAACTTGACTCCTCACCACTACACCGGTGACAAGTGGAAGATCTACCCCACCTATGACTTTGCTTGCCCCATCGTCGACAGTTTGGAAGGCGTCTCGCACGCTCTGAGAACCAACGAATACCGTGATCGTAACGTACAGTACGCATGGATGTTGAAGACTTTGGGTCTTCGCAACGTTGTCATTTGGGATTTCAGCCGTATCAACTTTGTCTACACTCTTCTGTCCAAGAGAAAGTTGCAGTGGTTTGTGGACAACGGCATCGTGGGTGGTTGGGACGATCCTCGCTTCCCCACCGTCCGCGGTAAGTTTCGTCACCACGCATAAAGGTCATTCAAATAGCTCATTGCGTCCATAGGTATCCGTCGTCGTGGTATGACCATCGAGGCACTCAAGCAGTACATCTTGATGCAGGGTGCGTCGCAAAACACCCTTCTTCTCGAATGGGACAAGCTGTGGGCTTTGAACCGCAAGGTCATTGACCCCATTGCCCCTCGCCACACCGCTGTTATCAAGGACAAGATGGTGCAATGCAAGGTCCAGGGCGCTCCCGCCACTCCCGAGGTCAAGGATACTTTGAAGCACAAGAAGAACCCCGACATTGGCACCAAGAAGACCACTTACTCCAGCAAGATTGTGTTGGACCAAGAGGATGCCAAGTCCTTGGAAGTCGGTGAGGAAATCACCTTGATGGATTGGGGTAACGCCTTTGTTCGCAACGTCACCAAGGATGCCGATGGCAACGCCACCAGCGTCGATCTTGAGCTTCACTTGGAAGGTGACTTCAAGAAGACCAAGAAGAAGATCTCGTGGTTGTCGTACGGCGACGAGATTGTCGATGTCTTGTTGGTCGACTACGATTACTTGATCACCAAGAAGAAGGTTGAGGAAGGTGATTCTGTTGACGAGCTGGTCACTCCCGTCAGCGAGTTCAAGACTCCTGCCGTAGCCGACGCCAATGTAGCTAGCTTGAAGACCGGTGATATCATCCAGTTCGAGCGCAAGGGCTTCTACATCTTGGATCAACCCGCCACTGATTCGGCTCCAGCCCACTTTATCCACATTCCCGATGGCAAGGCTGCGTCGACCGTCTCCAAGGCCGATACGTCGGCAAAGAAGGGCGACAAGGGCGGCAAGAAGAAGCAGTAAAGCATGTGTATTAATTATTAAAAGACGAAATATATGTACTTTTTCTGTTGCATCCAGCTATGACTCTGGTACCATTGCATCATCGTCAATGGATTCTTTCCTTCTACGCACAAACTCGTATTCTAATTCACTGGTAAATGCAACGTCCTGAGGAGAGCTTCCGTCATCGCTCCATCGCCTCTTTGGTCGTGGTACATTTTCTCGAAACAAACTGTTGCCTCGTGGTCGACGTTCCGGTGATGTCGTGAATGATTCGGGCGATACGGCGAGGGCAGGAGGAGAAATTGGCTTCTTGGGCACTACTGGGTCGGCCGGTTGCGCATCAGCCGATTCACGTCGTTTGCGTTCGCGTGCTTGTGCCTCCATAATAGGCGATAGGATGCTCAATGTGCCACGCGACAATGCAACAAACACAAACAACATGATCACAATTACCAATTGCGCCATGGAAACCCGTCGTTCAAATGCAATCTATTCCATTCATGCGTTGGCATTTGCTGGGCATATCGAACCACGAAAAATAAGAGACGCTTACTTGATCTGCCATCAATGCCATTTTGGCCGCCATTTCTTTCATATTGTCTTCCGACAACTTTTGAAGCTCGTCATAAGCTTCTTCATAGCGTCGTTTCTATGGCAAACTTTGAGTTACTGGGCATTTTGAGTGATAAAGAAAACAATACCATGTTATCGATGCGGCTGGATGCGGTATCGTTGAGTCGACCCAGTAGAAGAATGATCTGGTCCTGGTGTCGCTTTTCCATGTTCATAAACACATCATTAAGCATCTTGTTCTGTTCGTCAAGGTAACGCTGCGACAGGGTGGCATTCAATTCGAGCGCGTTCAGGCGCTTCATGATGTTCTTGTAGATGGATTCCTGGGTATAACTGTCCTTGTGTCCGCTACCTGGTTTTTGCACACGGCCACTTGCCGCTGCGGATTCATTGATTGGATGCGTGCTGGATGCCGAACTGACGTGGGATGTCGCCGTGGTAGTGTGAGTAGCACTGCTGCTTGTTGTGGTGGATGATGAAATGATGGTTGTCTCCATACCATCGTTCTTGATCAGCGGTTCCTCTTCTGGTTCCTGGGTAGTGGATTCTTCGGCGACCGTAGTATTGTGAGGCGCTTCATCAGTTTGTGTCTTGGTCTCCTCGTGAGTCGCTGATGGATCAGTCACAGTGGTTGTATCCATCGGCTCCTCTTCAGGACTGATTGTTTCCGTCGGTAAAATCGAAGGCGACTCTGTGGTAACAACAGCTGGAACGACAGTAGACGTCGATGATGAAGCATCCGAACTGTTACTGGATGCCGAAATGACAGGAATACTTTCAGTCGGTGTGGGTTCATCAATAATACCCACGGTAGCTTCATTCTTGTCTTCGTCCGGGATAACTGTGGGTAACGGCTCATCCTCCGCATCACTCACGGGCAAGATCATGGACAGCTGCTGTTGATCCTCCTCGTCATTGGTGGTATCTTGCTCGTCGACAACGGTGGGGACGGATGTGTTTGCGGTTTCAATGTTTGGATGGATGATTTCGTCGCGCACTTCACTTGGCCACAAGTATTCGTCTTCACTCTGGTAATCCCCGTCGCTAAAGAGTCCCCGCCGCTCCACAAGGTTAAAGTATTCCATCATTGGCATTCCGTGCACGCGAACCAAGCTCAACGGACAGTAGTACTCGTGTCCATAATGGCTCAAGAATTCAATCTTGATGTTCTCGTACCATCCGAATCGATTCTTGACTTTGAATACCTGTTTGCATGCAACCGAGTTAGAGTAATAGAAAGCTAATAGACGTCAAAAATTACCTGCAAATCTCTTGTGTTACGCGCCTGCCATTGGCCAAGCAAGCGCCAGTCTTTGGTTGGGTATCGATCAGCAACGTACACGCGAAACTCGCTGAACGTGCTGGAAAAGAATTCAAAGTTGGCCATGACAATCGTATCGATCAAGACGGCTTCGCAAAGATTGATTACGACGAATTTTTCTGCCGAGCACTTGTTGAGCATATACTGATCCTTGGACTCGTACAGGATCGACTGAGCACCCTTGGCTTCCTTGTTTGCGGCACGTACGGTGGCTGCGCAATCGATGGATGCGTAATTGAACCGCTCCTTCAGTGACTTGATAGGAACTTCCACAATGAGCTTTTGCTCTTTTGGCGGCTTGCTCCGGCTTGGTTCGATGTATTCGTCTTCGTCATACACGTTTGCGTGAGGCGGAGACTGTCCAACCTCAAACATGGAACCAAAGTCATCGGCAAACCCTCCATCCACGCTATCGATCATTTGGCCAATGTTTCCACCCGTGGGTCTCCGTTTGCCGGCTGCCACATTGTTTTCCTTTTGTAATACGCGCTGTCGCAACTCTTCAAACGAAAGCAATGGCCCGTTGTTATCGTTGTTGGGATGGTCGACCGTCGCGCTTAACGTGGGTGAGCGTGTTGTGGATGATGGTATGACAGGAGTGGACGAGGTGTCGCCACGTGGCTCCGGCTCCAGTGTCACCGCTTCAGTCGCTTCTTGCGGCTGCTCTTCATTGAACATGGGAGGAAACAGCAAATTGAAATCGGCATCGTGACCTAGTCCAGAGAGGATGGAAACGTCGGGAAAGAGGGCCTGAAAGGAATCCAGATCGCTTTGCTGGAATGCAGGACACATTTCTAACATTACATCATTTTCACGGAATCGTAGACACTGGCGTCGGTCAATAGAGCGTTGTTCATGTGCATGGCTGACGATGGATAATGGAATGAGGGTGCAAACTGTGTATAGTGGGTAGAAAGCTAAAATATATATACAGATCGGGCGCATTTTTGTATGCGCATCAAGAAAAGGAAAAAAAAATGGGAAAGAGAAGGGCCGTCTAATCACATTATATATGGAGAGATTTTCACTTTCCATACGATTTCTTTCCATCTTCTTCCTCGCCTTCGATCGACGGGGATGAGAAGAGCATGTCCATTTCTTCCAGCGTCTTGCCCTGGTTTGCCCTTTGTGTTAGCTTTTTGCCCGTCAACGAATGCAAACTCGCCAGTTACCTTGGTTTCGGGTAGTGTCACCAAGCAGAAGATTGCCATGACAATGCACCAAGAGCCGAAAAATATGTAGGTGCCTAACGTGCTGCTGGCTTTATGGACGTTAGTCGTTCCCATCAAAGATGCCTATTGCGCATTACGTACCCAAGAGAAGTGGGCTGAATTTACCCACGATGGCATTGAATATCCAATTGACAGCTGTCGTAACTGAAGTGCTTTTAGCACGCATCCTTCGGATCACAAAAGAAAAAAGAAAGGTGAGTTTCTGTTTCCCTAATTAGTGTCCATTGTTACATTTACCACATGGGATAGATTTCTGAGCAATAAATCCATGGAATGGGTCCCCACGACAATGAAAAGCAAATGGCATACACTATTCGAATGCACAATTAATCTTTCTCGCAGTTCAAAGAAAACATATGACCTTCAAACTTACTATACATAAATGCGATTCCCTGAAAAAATATATGCATTTTTAGGTTTGCTGGATCATCCTAGCACATGTTTCAAAACTTACCACGTACGATGCAACACTCACTGCACCATCGACAGTAGGTGGCCTGACACCTACGCAAATAGCGACGGACATCATGCAAGTTCCCATTGCCACACCTCCACCAATGAGCAACAGACGTCTACCGAATCGATCGACCAGACAAGAGAATCCAAGCAAGGTAACAGTCATCTTGACCAGACCATAGACACCGGTTGCCAACAATTCTGCCGTATTGGATGATAATCCAATGGATCTGAAAATAATCGGACTGTAGTAATTGATCACGTTTGTGCCCGTCAATTGTTGAAACATTTGCAACGCGCAACCCAACAGCAACCGTTTTCGATTTTGTCTCGCAAACACATGTCGCCAACCGGATTGTCCTTGCGTCGTCAACCCATTTTGGATTTGTTCGATTTCTTTTCCAACTTGGATATCGTCCACTTCTAAACTGCGGATACGAGCAATCACCTGGCGTGCTTCCTCAATCTTGCCGTGCGCGCATAGACATCGCGGTGTCTCAAACAAAAATAGCATCCCGATAAGCATGATGCCGCCAGGAACGGTTTGCACAATTAATGGAATTCGCCATAATGCATTGTCTGCGCTGTCGACGTGTCGTTGAACAGCATAATTGGTCCAGTATGACATGGCTAAGCCCGCTGCGATGAAAAATTGCCATAATCCGCCGAGAATGCCACGTTGGGTTTGATGTGCAATTTCAGCTACGTATATCTGTTTATGTGTTAGTGTCGTGTTTCGTGTTTCAAGATGTGTTACTTACAGGTACTAGCATTGACAGGGCTCCAACGCCTTATCTTTTGAGGTCAGTATATTTCTCACTGATCTGAGATAAGCTATTTTTTTAGAGTGCATACCTAATCCAGCAACCAGTCGACCTGCATAAAGCATAGGCAATCCGTCACCAATGATTTGCAATATACCTCCAACGGAAAACACTGCGGCGGCTATCATGATACTCCATTTTCGGCCAAGTTTATCTAAAATTTTGCTTATGTGTTACAAAAATAGCACCATTTTTCCCCCCTCAGCGATCTTTTACCTGCTGTGGTAGTTGCGGCCAAGCTTCCAAAGAGACATCCAATCTGCAACACGGCGACAATGTTGCCATTGATATCCGCTTCACGTATTTTATCATTCGGATCGATGCCAAAATGCGTTTGAAACGACGGCGCAATGAAAAGGCCACCGACGACACCCAAATCAAACCCTACAGAAAGAAATGTAAATCATCCATCACTTCTTGTCAATCTGAGACGGTAGTACCAAATAGGAATCCGCCGAGGCATGACACGAGAGCTGCTGCGGCCGTCCAAACGGTCATGTTGAAAGTAGGCTTAGGTAAAAGAGGTTGATACTCGGAAGAGCGGAAGAATGAAGATCTTGTTCGCATATTGACTGATGTTTATATTTTAATTATTTATCTGCAAGCAAGCAAGAATGATCACTTGCGTGAAAGTTGTGCAGGGGGAAAACGACGACCAAAAAAAAGTGTAACTCGAAAGTATATATAGGGCCCGGATGATTTTCATGCAGCTCGTGACACCGAGCCGAATCCAGTCCGAATCGGCTGCCATGCTGTATGTATAGGTTTATATATATCACCTCTTGATCGTCTCAAGCATGCTGCTCGAAATAGACTTGTTTGAAGCCATTGGGGCTTTGGTTATGTATACTAAGCCTTGTTGTCGGCAAGCTGCCAGGCCAACAACGACAACATAAATGCGGAGTTGCCGAGTCACGAGTAAAACGGGAGAGAGACACGATCAAAACTGTTTTTCGAGGCAACGTTTAAATAAATGAGCGCACTTGCAGGTTTACAATACTATTCGGATGAGGATGAAGACAAGGAGGTTGAGGAACAAAAGGTTCAAGAACCAGTAAAAGGTAGCACCTTTTTATATGCAAATCTGATTGCGCATGTCAACTGATTTTATTAAATCTTTAGAAAAGCAACCAGAACCTCCAGCAGCAGCATTACCCAAAGAATCACCCAAGCCGGTAAGCCGTTCTATACCACGATCGACCGGTAAACCTGGAACACTAAATGCTCCTGCAGTCCGTAGGTTTGTGTAGTTACTATATTGGGGAGTTTACGGACAGAAAAAAAAGCTCACTACTTGAAAAAGAAGAAAAGCCACGAATAGATGAACCACCTGCAGCCGTAAGGCAGCATTTGAATAGAACTGACCAAGCACAACGAAAGTTACTATTGAAACCAAAGCCTATTCCGGGCGTGGATAATTGGGGGATTCCACCCGAACCGGAAACTCCATGCGACCCTGAACGTTTGGTAAGCGCTGATTGATTACGGTGTAAAAAGTTACTCATCCGTATCGCAGGAAAAAATCGTGCATTTCCTTCAACTACGAGCTTCAGGACATAAGCTAAACGAGCATCTTCAGCGCAACAAGGCGTTTCGCAACCCGAGAATCTATGCCAAATTGGTAGAGTTTATAGACTTGGATGAAACTGGCAGCAATTTCGACAAGAGCCAATTCGATCCACAATTCCCTAAAGAAGCCTATATTGATGGAATTTTGGAACAACAGCGGAAATATGCAGAGGAAAAGGCACTGGCTCAACAAAACCGAACCAACATATCATTCGTTCCACCACAACAGCAAGAACAATCGGCGGCTATGGCGGCTGCCATGGCAAATGTTGCCAAGGTAGCAAGTCGGATTACCCAGCAACAAAAGCGCCCAACCGGAAACGCTCAATATGACGAACGAGAACGCAAACGAACTCATCGCGAATAAAATTGTTGTCAAAGTTTTTGATCATCTCTTTTTTCTGTGTTAATTCGCCTTTCTTTTTAATTTACCGCCTAAAAACAAAAAAAAAGTATGCCAACTCGCATAATCTTTCGATCGTTACGAACATGGGCAGTACGTTCGTATAGTACAGTGCGTCAAACGACGGAATTACCAGACAAGGTTCATTTCAAGTTGACGCGAGAACAATGGGCACTTGGTATATATATGAATGACGAATTAACGAAAAGTATTAAAACATTGAATCAACCTTGTTCAGACGGAACCGAGAGTGGTTTACCAATGCAAAGTATGTTTGACAAGATCAAGACGCGTGAAACAACGAATATTCTTCAAGCACCCGGCAGTACTTATGGGTAAGCTCTATGAATAAACACGCATAAAAATAGATGCATGAACGAGGCTGGTTTTTTTTTTCACAAAACAGGGGCAAGTTTACACTTGACTGGACCGAACGACCGCGAAACGTATTGATTATCAAGAAGCCGAACGATATAAAGACGGAAAACGCCTTGATCCAAGTGGCAAAGTATGAACCACAATCCACCGTATTCGCTGCCATTTAACTGTGTGTGTCACAATCAGTTGGTTGAACAGAGAACACCCAGATCTAAACTTGATCGTTGAACCAAGCGTTGCCGTACATTTCCAGGAAAGATTGCCCTTTGTTCACGTAATACCACGAGGTAAAGAAAGGGCCATCCATCTATCATGCACGCTTACAGTGAATTCTAGACCAAAAGCACGAGTATACCCGAACAGTCGATTTTGCTATCACATTAGGAGGTGACGGCACCATGTTGCATCTGTCCTCACTATTTCCAAAAGCTACACCCCCTGTCGTATGCTTTTCTTTGGGCACCCTCGGTTTCCTCATGTCTTTTCGTGGGTAAATTGTCGAAAGCAACAAGAATCCATGTTTTTGCTTACGTTTTCCATATATAGAATTCAGGCACTTTAAACGCGTGTTGACTGACATGACGACGGGGAAAGTTGCGCTGATGCTGCGTATGCGACTATTTTGCTCGCTGCACCAAGCGGATGGACGGCGAATCACAGTGGATGGAAAGGAAGTGGGTATGTCAATTATATTTTTCTTTTAGGGAAAGTGGATGATCAAGGCTGCTCAACTGTAATACAGGGGATCGACAAGTCATGAACGAAGTGTCGTTGCACCGTGGTCGGTATCCACATTTGACGGCTATTGAATGTTACGTGGATGGTGAATTTTTGACTGAATGTGTGGTATGTCCGGATCATCACGCATCATGATATAAGCTAAAAGTGTGAGTCATTTAGGCTGATGGGTATGTGTGCATGGATTGGATGGATGTGACAAAGATAGACTCAAAGGCGTTTGTGAGATTAGACTTATCGTATCTACACCGACTGGATCTACAGCGTATTCATTGTCTGCCGGTGGTCCAATTGTTCATCCAAGTGTACAAAGTTTGGTCATGACACCCATCTGTCCACGATCCTTATCATTTAGAACGGTGTTATTACCCCCTAGTGCGAATATTCGATTACAGGTACGTAATACTTCAGCACTAATACACAAGGATGCTAAACTTTATGTAGATTGGCGATGCCAGCCGGAGTCAAATTGAAGTATCGATGGATGGTCAAGAAATATTCTTGCTTGATAAAGGCGAATACCTGCAGGTAAGCTAAACCTGTTTGCGTTAAAAGAAATAGACAGTTTACCTCGTATGAAATAGGTTCGAATGTCAAAATACCCTATTCCGTGTGTTACGCGTGTAAGCGAAGGAACAGATTGGGCCAAGGATATCAACGAACTACTCAAATGGAATCAAAACTTTGGACGTAATTTGGGTTCAATGTAAACTACATACAAGCCGTTTTATATATCTATATATAAAATGCTACGAAATAGAGTAAAAAAAAGGATAAAATGATTCACAACGGTAAAAAAAAGTATATAGTATATAAAGAAAATTATCCAGTAAAAATTCTGAAGATAAGATACAAAGTGGCACCACAGAAACGGATTACCGAAAGACCTGCGACGGACCACAAAATGAAACCAAGGTAGATTGTGCTTCGGGTATCGAAATCACCCATCCAAGCAAAGGTTTGGGCACTCGTGATGGCAATGATCAAAATCAAGTTGGAAATGATCCATGACAGGATAAGACGGGTACGGAAAGATCGGTAATAGTCTTCTTGTTTGGTTTGGGCATCACGATGTTGTTCCACCGCTTCAGGCTTACGTTGCAATTCAATGCATGCAGCTTCGTATGCTTCGTTCATGTCCTTTTGCTCGGTAGGCATATCAATTTCAGCAGTGTGATCACCAGAATCATCCTTGCTGGCCTTGACAACACCCAAATCGGTATTAATCTTGTTGTCACCCTTTGTACCCCACGAGACGTCGTGGATGTTACAGAATGCATATACGTTGAGAATGTTGGTATATGAGGGACTGATGAAAATATATTGGATGAAACTGTAGAAAAAAAATTATTAGTTGCCTTTTTTTTACCTCGATAGCAAAAATAGATATTAATTACCTTGTGAACATGTGCCAAGGGTCAAGGAACATGAAACTGGCCACAAAGTACATGACATAAGTAGCACAGACTGAAATAACAATGTTGCGGAATAGATCTTGTCCCATCATGGCCGTGAATGATGCATCCGTATCTTCGATAACTGTTGTCACGCCAACCACAGTAATCCAAACAGTGACAAACAGCATATAGCCCATCAACAAGGCAAAGAAAATCATACTACCCGTGTACAAGAGCTTTGAACCTTGAGGACGGTTACCGAGTGAAATAATGAACTGGACAAGCATCAATAAACAGTACACATAGTTCAGACCAATGTGTAAGTAGTTGGCAATATCACCAGAGAACGGTTTGGGATCCAGATATTCAGCGCTCAGGGCTTTCGTGAGAATGTAGAATGTCAAGTAAAAGTTGCCCTTGAAGGTTGAAAAACAAATTGCATTAGATCCGATTATCAACCTCCTCTTATATATATACTCACAATGGCAAACCAGGAGAAAATCATGTTGTAGGTGTTGTAAAGGTTTTCAACCAAGAACAGGAGTTTGCGGAAAATAGAATGGTCGGATGACCAAACCTTTCTCCAATGCCACAAAGCGTAGACACTAGCAAAGAATGAACCTATTATGAAACATAAGTACTCGTATATCTCCCAAAAGAACATATGTAACTTTACCATTAAGCCAACGACGACGCTGGGAAATCAATTCATCGACCTTGTCCGGCACATCTGTTTCACCGTAACTGCTATTGACATAGTGAAGAACGTAATGAGCGTTCTTCTTGGCAACAAGCTCGTAACACAAGATACGATCTTCGGCGAGGTACATGTTGGCAGTGAAAATATCGGCATCACCACCGTGCATGGTTTCACCCAAAAAGTACTTTTCCAATGGACCCTTGCCGTTGACATCGTTCTGGAGGGCAACATAGCGATAAGCCGAGAAGGCACCAGGCAACACGGAAATGTAACCAAACACAGACTCCAGAGGCTTGTCCAAAATGTTGGACATTTTGTATTCAAAGTTCTGAGCGGCAACCAAAGGGTTCAACAATGCGACACCGGCAGTGCCTGTCATGGCACGAATTTCACCACAAGCACCGGCAATGTTTGAATTAATATCAAAGGCTTTCCACAAGTGATAGATCGACGTTCCACCAGGTCGTGTTCCCACGTCAATTAAAACACAGACATTGGGTTGGATCAATGGACCAAATGCTTGTAGGAACCAACGATGGGAGTTGATCTTCTTTGCGTTCTTTTCCTTCAAACAAAAGAGTATCTGACAGGGCGTCATACCCTTATCGGCACCCTTGAATTTCATATCTGGATCAACCGAAAGCTGGGTCGTGTACTATTGTGTTGTGTGATCAATAGGATATATTTATATAAAATTACCGTATATATATACATACCTCATAAATATGAGAAACCACCTCCTTCTCACCAACCATGTTCTTTGCAACACCATCCTGGTAGACACCAAGGGTGGCAAGCAACGCCAGCGTACGTTGGTTGATTTTGTTACGACCATCCGATACAATACAGACAACAACCTTTTGCCATCCATTGTGGCCCCATGTCTTGGATCGATCACGTCCACACAAATGAGCAATGTTCTTCATGACACCATGCATAGTACGAGCAAAAAGAATTTCGTCTTCCTGTTATCTGAGTTAGTTTCCCGGATCAGATCAAAAAGCCTAAAGAAACATACGTTGTACATGGTCAAGACAATAAACAACTCGGTGTGTCGTTCCAGAAGCTGTTGACGCAAAGTATAGCCTTGGCTTGAAAAGTCCTTGGGATCACATGTCGCGGCAGTATAGCGCATGTGGGTAAATTCCTTGGACTCCTTGATCGGTACAGCTTGAAGGTAACGAGTAGGGACTGGACAATCGAGCACAAGGTTACCCCGAGTCAACTTGACCTTTCGTGCTATATATCCATGATTGTTTAGCTTCTTGATAATCATCTCAGTTAACTTTTTTTCAAAGCTTACTAGTCTTGTATCTTCGAGGTACGCGTCTGGGTGCTTCACCATAATGTGCGTTCTGGGGTGGATGTTGCTGGAACGCAAAGGTGGGGTGAGGTGAACCTCCGCCCATATGAGGTGAGCCTCCACCCATAAAAGGCGAACCTGGTCCTGAATTTTGGTGACGAAGCAAAGGCTGATTATCGACCGGGTACGGATCAGCAAATGGTGAAGCCCGTTCATGACGTGGAGAAAAGTGTGTTTCCTGCATCGGAAATTGGTCGTAATCGTTTTTATGAGTCGGTGGTGGACTTCGATACATTTTGGTTATACTATTTTTGTATATAGCTTTCTAGAATAATAAAATAAAACGAAAGGCTTGGGGAATGATCACTGTAGGAGATACCAGCTCCAATATGATTCTTTTTTCCAAAGGAAAGGACCGGGGAAAGAGGTAAAAAGGTTGTGTGTAAACGAAAGAGAGAACGAAGAGAAGGGAGGAGGGCAAAAAGGGTCAAAATTTGATTTAAGGTGAAATGATGTGTAACCGTCCCTGGCTACACAGAGTCTTCCTCCAGCTCCAAATTTAAAGATTGCTCCTTCCTATTTCGGTTAGTGTTTGTCTTTTCTCCTCCTTTGTATTTTCTGATGATTCGGGGCTTTTCAGGCCTTTATGTGTTTTGAACTTGGTCATTTACACTCAAATATTATCTGCAGAAAAGAAGGTGATCGGCGTACAAGCGGTGTTCTCGCTTCCCATTAACGCTTTATTTATCTCGTCATTTGTTATTAATAAATTTTTATATGCGCCATTTTTACCTGGCTTTTACTTCCAACATATATAAATAGGTCCATATAATAAACTTTTGAGAGTACAAAGGTTATCAAAAATCTGAACAACGATATTAAGTTTTCAATGAACTAAGCAAAATTTGCTCCAGCTTGTGTGACACAATACCCTATTAGCTATGCAACCTGATTTGACAGGATCAAGTGGAAGGTGTTACTGATGTTTCAGCCTGTGTTCTAAGGGATCGAGAACGCATGTTATTATTTTCATTATTTTCAAGAACGGCAATAAGGAAATGATATGCAAAGAAACTCCTACTTTTACTGAAAACAACCAGAAAATCTCGATTTGCATGGTCTACTTCGGTTAATATTGCACGATTCCCTTTTATGCGAACTATAAAGTTATCAGGAGAAAAAAAAGACTCGCTGATTCACTTTCGTTACCAAAACTAGTTTTGCCCTTGAGTATACAAAAGTAACAAAGTGGTTTTAAATTTTTAGCTCAAATAATTTAAAGTTCATGATGCCACACGAAATTGTATACTCAGGTAGTAGCTCAGTAGGTCTTGTAACCCTTGGCAAAGCCCAATTATCACATGAGTAGTAATATATACGTTTCCCACACCCCACTTAACAAATCTTCCTATATAGAGATTTGTAGCATTGAGAAGAAGAAGTAACGAATATGTATGCTAGATTCTACGAATTTGTAAAATCGACTTTACGTAATGTTTAGTTTACCAAACAAAGAGTGCGCAAATCATTTTCTGTGTTGTTAAATAAAACAATTCCCGCTTTTTCTCGTTTCGGCTTTGATTTCGTATATGTATATTTCTCCTACGATATATATACGTTTGTGGCGTACACCTAAACGAGTAAATGGTATCATGCAGCTAGAGCTTTTAGCGTAAGTGCTTAATTTTTAGTGTATCTCAGTACCATAACGTGGTACTGTCTCAGCCACTCATGATCAATGTCAAAGCGCACGCGCTCTGACCAATCCTGTTTGGCGGAACATTAATACACCAGAGCGTTTACCCGTCTTCACATGCGCGGTTGTGCTAAAATTATCAGGCGCCACCGTACAAAGTTCAAAATGCGAGTACAACAAACAAAAATGATTTAATTTGGTTGAAGAGAGAATGTTAGTAATCTTACACGAGCTTATTGTACAGTCTCAGCGAGATACATGTAGTCTACTGAAGAATGAACTAGGAGTACAAGTGCTCGAAGTATATTACATACTTCTCTGAGGATACGAATCCGTTTGAGGTAATTTATATGAAAATGAGACTACTCGACTTTTGGAGTACGCATATCCTAGCATCATTCTATACTATAAACGAAGGGAGTAAAGTAGATGGTGAGATGAAAGCAATATCCAATAGGAGTACGTTGGCAAGTCTCTGATAATATAAACCGATCCAAGCATGACAATATGTTCGTTGAGCTATCGGAATGCTCATTGGATCGCCAAAAAGCATAATGCATTGAACACGTCCGGTGGATGAGTGCATGGGGACATGCTCATGCAATACGCGAGAGAGAGAGAAAGAGAGAGAGAGAGAGTACGAGGCTTCTCAATTCGAAAGAAACAAAAATAAGATCAAATGTTGGAAAATGCATTGGTGACTGATGGATTGTACATATGTGGTTTCTAACTCATCTATATCTGAAGGCTTCGTACTATAGAGTATGCGCACAAATACGTAGTGTCAAGTAAAAGCGATTAATTACCGAGCACGACTATCAAACAAACACTTACCTCCCAATCTTCCATGACTTGTTCAAAGGCATGCTTGATGTGCCTAAGATCCGAATGGAATGGTAAGCAGTGAATGAGTCCAGGTATTGGTACTGACAATAACATTTATTCGACATATACTTACGCACCACGCACCAAATGATGCAGAACTACTTGAACGACAACGCAAATCTACTCAAGTGTAAGATCGATATGGGAATCATTGCTGATATGAAAAAAGCAATAACATTTGTCTGAAAAGATGAATATCTGATTAATATGTCTGCTGACAATCTCGACGTTCTAATATCACGCTTCAATCAGCTTAGATTGTCTATCTAAACATTTCGATGGTACCTATGCAATATGCTGTCATTACATTGAAAATATCTCCTGGTATTGCTTATTTAATGATAAACATTTGTTTGGGTTCCTCAATATAATTAATCACTTTTGACATGACGCAAACTCCAATGGATTTGTAATGGTCACCGTCCGGTCTGACAACTGGATAGACTATCATGTTCGGGTAAACTCCTTGGAAAAATTGAATGCCGGATAGAACCACGCAATTTGTACATTCTTCAGTTAGAGATAGATAGCCGTGATAATCACTTGGTGATAATGGTGTGTTAATCCAGGTTGTATCCGTCTCTTGCTTTACTGGGAGATAGTATGTTCCTCCAATCCCTTCATGAAGGAGATATCCTTTGTATGGAAACTCCTTTGGTGAAACGCTTTCGACAAACATCAGAGGCTTGCATGCTCCAAAAGTCATAAATTTTGCGGCTTTTCCTTGTCGGCTGCTGTTCACCCTTTGTCGGCTGTTATTTTCTAGTTGTTGGCTGTTGTTTTCTCTTTGTTGATTGCCATTTATTTTTTGCCGGTTGTTGTTTTCTCTTTGCTGGTTGCTGCTTTCTTCCTGTTGGTTGCTAATTTCGGCTTCCTTTTCGATTAAATTTCACCAAAGGTTTAATGGAAATATGAGTGTAACTGCAGTTGACAAATAGGGACGTTCCGGAAACACTGCAGTCCGAAAATGATGTTTTGAGACCTGATGGTCTAATGTGAATTCCCCTGCTTCCGGTCCACGATGGCAATAGATCATCCTCTGGTGTTCCAACTATCGAGTCCTTGATCCAATCGATAGGTGCTCCGAAGCATAGTACAGATAGATCTATTTTGGCTAGTAAGCAGTAAAACTGAATCATCAAGTCGATTAATGGCTTTTTGTAGTTGAATTCAATTTCGTCAACAATATCAGGGAAAATATTGGCGATTGCGAAAATTCGGTCGTGTGGTTTTGTGCTTGTTCTTCTGCGAGCATGCCATAAAACTGAGTGTGCATTCCAAGGAACCGAATGGTCACAAATCTGGTCGACAAAGGCATTATCTCGTATCCCAAACCAATTTGGTGTCGATTTGTGTGACCACAGATGTACATTGCGGCCGACAAAAAGCACTTTTTTCGACATGGCCGCTTCTTCAAGTGTCCATAGACGCTTAGCCCATTGCTTGTCCCGAATGCCATTGAGTTGAAACAGCCTTCTTTTTGGCCATTCATGGTAAAAGAAGCTGACTTCCAGATCAGGTATCAAAGCGATGGTGCAATGGGCGTTGCCGTAGATTCGGTGCATTTGTCGCAATTCTCGTTTTTTATCTTCGGGATCCAATTGATTGATGCATATTTGATCATACCATATATACTTGACTCCGAAATTCTGGCATACGCGTTGAATAAGACCTTCAAACTTGACATATTTGCTTCTTCGTGTCAGAAACTTGAATAGTCTCTGTATGTTGGATGACTTTTCAGTGATTCCATACAAAACAATCTTGTGCCGGCCATCATCCGTCCTGTGGTATTCGTCACCATCCTTGATAATATCACCAGACTGGTTCCACGAGTACGACAACGCGTAGTATCCTTCATCGGCTTCACATCCACGGATTTTTTGCATATCGGAAACGCGGACCAGAAATGAAGGCTTAAACTCGGACTTTGGTGGTGGTAGACCAAAAGTCCAACCAGGTGGTGTTGCATGCCAGTTTCTGGACGAGTCGAGATATAATTTTAGGGATCTATATTGACGGTTCTCGTATCTAATGTACATCCTGTATTGAGTTGGTAGACAAAAAATCAATTCAGTCCCATTGGTATAAGAAAGACTGCTTTTGAAAATTGCGTTGGAAAAAAGGAGAAAAAGACGCAACAAAAATTAGATAGGACCGATGACTCTGGTTAAAATAACCCAGTGTGAATGGGTGCACATGTGTCACCTATCTTATGTATGCTCCATCTTCCAGTGTAACAACTTATAAAAGTTGGGCCGATGTGTACAGATTAAAGCATATTTATTATTATTATTCGTGAGTATGGCACTCGAGGGCGACATCCTTTAGGCAATTCGCCGGCCATAATGAGTGCAGAGGGAATTGAAAAAACGTAGATAGGAATTGAAAAGTGGGAGTATGTGGTGGGACATACAGAAAATCCCTTACTGGTATGAAAAACCTGATGGGAGAACTGTGAGTTCGGGGGGTATCAGGTATGGCAATAAATATAAAATCCTAGCTTCGCGACAAAGCAAAGAAAAAGAAAAAGAAAAAGAAAGGAAGGTAATGATGGTGGCAATTGTGTGCGTACCCATGGTAGTGGGAATACTAGCCAGTGATATCTATATTGCTGCTGGTATCGTCAAAGAATGCATCCAGGATCAACTGTGGATCGGGTTCTGGGTCAAATTGTGTATCTGGATGGGTATTACATCAATACCCCGAAGAACTTGGAGAAGCATCGGCCATGTTCGGCGCCAGTGGCAAGACCGTAGGCTTTTGACCTTGCGTGATAGGTCATTGAGGAGGATGTCAATAATATGCTGAGTGCGCTCGACAGGCTTGCGGTAGCCGATGTATACAGTATTTCCAAAAAGCAATGCCTCCGAGACATGACTGTCTTGAGTAGCGATATTATATTTTGAGCACACTGTATGGTTCGCATCTCAAGGAAAAAAATGTGTACGTAATGTCCATATTGTATGCTACTTTCCTCCTCATATTCGCCTTCTTATGTATTAGAATACGCATTGAGTTATCATCATAGCAGACAAAACTACTTTTTATTACTATGTAACATTTGAACATTTTGATATTTGTAATGGGGGATTGATGATCGAGTCTGCTTTAGTAATGAAGGCGCCGACCGAATGGCAGTCATCGTTATCGATTTCTGCGACCACTGGATAATATCGTCGGTTATTGGGATCTGGAAATTGTTGCGGCAACCCGTAAAGTATTCGATAATTTTCCCAGCAATCTTCAGTGAAGGACAATATGCATCCTATGTCAAACGAATCTTTGCGGAAGAACAAATGATGCTGGAACAGTTTAGTGTCGATTACCAACAGTATATCAACGAATCCTCCAGATTGATTCCTTTTGTATTTTAACATCAATATGAATACCTTATACATTTATTCTAAAGAATAGTTTCGAACAATGAAGGTCAGATGAAAGTGGCTTACAGAAATCGTGGATATATCTACCATCCCGTGCAGATGCAAAATGATTTGCGGGCAATTGCATCTAAAATACCAACAATGGTTTGCTGCTGGGATAGGGGAAGATTGCGTGCTATATACTGGATACTTCTAGCCTTCATTGAAAGACACTCTGAAGTAATGACTAATGTTTTTTTTATTTCCTTGCACACATTTCTGCGTTGTTCTAGGCATTTTATATTATATATTATACATATTTTCACTCCCACAATCTACTACGATTGTCAATGGTGCTTGCATGCTTAACCTTGGTAGTCATATGGTGGCCACTCATTTTGAACTGGCACAATAACAGTTGCCATCGACGTGTATACACGAGTGGTAGTCGTTGGTCCCGATGTATCGGTTGTTGTGAAGGTACTTGCTACAGTAGTAACCATTGTAGTTGGATCGGTTGGCTGGAATGTTGAAGTGAGAGTTTCCACTGTTGTTTTATGAGTGGTTACTGTAGTACTTGTATCGATGGTCGTTAAGGTTCCAACAGTCGTTGTCGCTGTTGATACTTCTGTTTTGGTAGTAGTCTCGGTGCCACAGGATGATGTGCTTGATGATACTGGTGGAACGAAACCATAAAGAACCATACAGCCGTCATAGTTGCCGCAAGTAAAGTCATTGAACTGAGCTGTATTATGAACTCCGAAATCGTGTGCGAGCACTTTTCCACCAATAGTTTGCGCATTTTTGACCTCCATAGTTGCTATTGACATATTTCATATGTAAGTATGCTTTGATGCAAAATGTCTATCGCTTTATATTACCATATGGCGCCAGTATGAGGCCTTCGAATAACCCATTTCCACTGATACTGGCGGGAAAGTCATCATATGAATAGTAATCCTCCACATCGAGACTGTATATATTGAAAATAGTCCGACATGTGGGGAATTTTGCACTAATGTTATCAGTTGTAGTTGTCAGTGTCTCACCAGCTGGAACTGGAATCTACGTCATTTTATCAATGTCAGGTACCATTTGGTGATTGGTGTAAGACAGATATTTTCAACTTACATTAACCACAATAGTACGACCGTCGAGTAGAAAATTTTCAGGATCGTTTGGTCCAGCCCACTCGCTGCCACCATAAATAATACCAGACGGGTCAGAAAGGACATCCAAAGGATATTGTGAACACGTTGTCGCCCCAGGCTTTGTGCAAGTATTAAGAGTAATAACATGGTAATGTGGATGCCGTGGTTCATTGGTAGTACGAATGATTGTGCCAGTATCGTCGATCTTCAGATCCGGTGGTATGTCTTGGAGGTATCGGTTCGCGTATGACAAAGTAACACCGATCTTATCCCAGTCCATCGGATCCTTTTCCTGCTCCAAGTTACACTCGTCACCTTTAATAATAACTTCACTGCTATTGGTATCTCTTCCATAAGCATTTCCAAAGACAGTGACTTCGCCTTGAGAACTTATTACGTCTGCCACTAATCCGTAACCGTAAATGTCGGTTTTATCAAGCTGGCAATCTGCGGGAGTCTCTTCGTTGATGGTAATCCCATCGGTCCTATGATTGAAGAGTGCATCGCGAGCTGCTATAGGGCCTGGGATCTTCTGAATGTCGAATGCTAAATATCTTGTACCAATGGCTGAGAAGTGATCCATCTGTAGAGGTATTACCCAATTACTGTCTTGCCAAGCAAAATAAAAATTTCATTTCGATGGTCCTTACCGCATCGCCACCCGTAGTATACCCTTTTCCCAGTGGACATACACTCTCGTAGTAAAAGTCTTGCCTTGGATACAATCGATGCGACGAAGGAATTGATTCATAGCAATATGCACTGCCGATAGCAGCTAAAATAATAGCTGATTCAATAACGCGCATTTGGAGAAATATGTACCACTTTATGATACATAGTCCACATAATATTGACTTGTACCTTTTATATGCTCGATCTAATGTGAACGGCAAACATGTTTGGGTTGTCCTGGGAATGTCTCCGGCCACTTTTAAATGTAGACAACAAAAAATTAAAAAAAAAATGTATGCTGTGCTTTTGCCTCTGTACAAAATAACATTTACATACGTTCCTGTATTACGATTGTGGCTACAATGGAATGTCCTAGGCTATGTATTTTCCTAGTTAGTATCAAGGGGCTTCTATATAGCTAAGATGTTTTCAAGGTATCGGTTATTTAAATTTTCATCCCGGCTTAATACAGCTTTTAAAGTTGAACTAATAAGCATACAAAAAAAAAACCTTTGGAGTTCAAGGCATGAATGGTTGTCCGTCCTAGCAACAGTTTTGATGCCGGTCAACTATCTTATGTTTGAAACTTTTGAGCAGCATGGGTGACAAGTCCTCGACCACATCTTGAACACTTTTCCGCGTTTGGTTGTCAGTTGATGTTGTGGTCCGTCTGTCTTTGACATGCTTTAATAATGGCTTTCTTTTTTTTTTGTAGATAAGAAATTTATTCGGGTGCCGTAAAAAAGGGCACCAGAGTGGCATATAAAATTTCTAAACTACAACTTATGTTCTGCTTCTATCCGTCGTAGTGAATGTTGATGATGGCTTTCCTTGTGTAACTCAGAGCGTAGCTAAGCATTTCATAGGCTGCTTCAGGTAAGACATTGTGAAACACCGAGCGTAGCTCGACACTTCATAGGCTGCCTAGGTAAGACATAAAGACTCGCTCGGTCGTTCATTCGCCTTACTTCAGGCCCAGATACTTCAAGCCCGCCCTTTATTGGATTATTTTTATCGTAAATTTATAACTTTTAGTATCATTACACACTTTCATAAAATACTATTATCTAATACTCGGGGTCGTCTTCCCTGTAACCATGCCTCCGATCTTTTCCGCCACCATGTTTCCAATCGTCCCAATTACCGTGTTTTCGATCTTCCCAGTCACCACGTCGTCGATCTCCCTTTCATCGTCCCAACTATTTTCGACAGGAACAAGCACCGGTGCAGTAGTCGTTACAACCGCAGTGATGGTAGAATGATCCGAGGTATACGTTGTAGTGAATGTACTAGTAGCCGTGGTAAAAACTGCTGATGTAGCTGATTGAGTAACGGTTACGGTAGTACTAGCCACTGTGGTGTCCTCAGTAGTTGTGGTGGTAGTGTAATCCGTAGTAGTGGTGGATGCCTCTGTAGTTGTTGTTTCCGTGGTAACGGTTTCAGTGGTTGTTCCGGATGTGCAGCCCGATGTCTCTGATGTACTCGATTCGTCAGTGGATGTACTTGATTCGTCAATGGATGAGCTCGATGTTTCAGTATACTCTTGAACAGGAAAACAGGCGGTATATGCTTTTGCTTCACAAGAAAAGTCATCCATACCCTCGAGATCGTAGAAAGTATTTGTTAAAAGCTTCCCAGTAAGCTTCCTAGGATAATTCCTAGAGTCAGCTGGAAGCGCTATTAGTTAGTAAATATTCCAATAAAAGTTCCATGAATACATACCATCAACTTGCTGCTATATATATATAATGAGAATGATGTATCACTCTCAACAAATTCGCCGGACTCATCAACAGCATAAAAATTAAAAATTGTTCTGCAGTTCTTGAATCCCAAGCTTGGATCGGTGTAGAATATAAACAGAGACCTAGATTGGAGAACAGGTACCTTATTTTGATATAGGTTAATTGAGGAATGATAATCAAACTATCAAAAGGCTATACTTACATTGGTAACAATCGTTTCAGCCTCTTCTAATACTTCCGAGTTTGTTGGACCGTTCCAGATTACTCTATCGCTGAACAAATTCGCAGTTGAGAGTTGAGATAGCGACCACGATGAACATGTTGTGCTGTCCGACGCAGGAGGATAACATGTATTAACTGTAAATACGCGAAAATGAGGATTTACAGGCTCGGCGATAATGTTGACGAGGCCCGTAGAATCAACTGTTAGATCTGGAGCAAGTGACGCCAGATATCTGGTTGCTGCACGGAGGCCTGTTCTGACTTTTTCATAGTCAACGACACTTCGGTCAGTTGAGTAAAGATCACAATTTTCTCCAGCTGGAACTACATTTGCTGCTGAGGTATTATTCAATAGTACGTTTCCGTATACGGACGCCTTTCCCAAATTTGTTGTTCCAGGATTGTCAAGACCATAGGAATAGACATCGCTGGTATCGTTGACTGCACAAGTTCCCGGATGATTTATATTTATATTGTCCGTCCTTAATGTAGACAATGCTCCTTTCACTGCAACCGGGAATGGATAGTCACCGCGCATTGTAGTGTCACCGTAACTGATGAATCCAAAATGATTGAACTAATACGGAAATGTATGGGACTAGTGCTATTTTGTATTTTTATGTGTTAACTTACAATATCAGCTAATGGACTCTGCCCGCGTACATTTAGTGGGCAAACTATTGAAATATCAAGATCTTGTCTTTCCCATAACTGATGGTGGGATCTGGTTGCCGCAGTCTCGTTTATGTACGTTGGAAAAACTGCTGCTGCGTAACTGAAAGACGTAGTGCTTAGCGTAAGCAGTAATGATGCCAATGTGATGGAATGCATGGTCAAAGCCTTTGCAAAACAAAAAAGCGAATTCGTGTAGTTAACCGATTGGATATGCGTTTTATAGGATTGGTTCTAAAAAGTATTTTAAAAGAAGACGTTGAAAGAGTATTTCCTGTAGGAGAGTGAACGGTAGTTCACAACATAAATTTAAGAGTAAAAAAAGAGATTTGTAGGCTGGGTGAGTTAACAAAAATAATAGATCTTAGCACTTTGGCTTATTCAGATCAAAAAGATATCAAGGCTTTGCCTAATGTTTGTGTGTAAGCAATGAGTACGTATAAGTTAACTGCTTTATTCGCTCTGCAAAATCGGATTATTTATACTTGTTCAGCGGTTACACACTGATAAAGAAGTAGTAATAAAAGATAAAAAGAAGTTGAATATATGTGTATAGTATTATAAAAATAAGATAAAAAGAAGATAAGAATATGATGAAAAAAGGATAAAAATCTGATGAAAAAATTGGATTAGGAAACTGTGGTAGCACAGACCGACTTTACTCGTTACAACGTCATGGATATGATTCCGCTTCCCGTGGGTGCACAACGACCAAAAGCTCGGGCGCTTGGCTCCACCAAGGCCATCGAAGCAGGCGCCTCTCTCGATGACATTCTCACTTATGGATCTTGGCTTTCATCCTCAGTATTTGACACGTTCTACCGACTTTCACGGGCAACTGCAACGGATTTCACTTCTTTGGCTCTTTCGAACAAACCGCCGGTTGCGATAACTCTGGATCCACAATCTGAATCTGTACAACCGAAGAATAATGGACTTTACAGCCGAGGTCGCAGACCGAAGGCTTGTCCTTATTATTCGAGGCGAAGTACAGATTCAGATAGTGCTACCATTTTTTCTTTTATTGTCGATATCCAAAAATAAATGTGCCTCAAAGGGCAATACAGTACTATATCATTATAATGAGTGACTGAAAAGAAAAGGGTGTATACAGGAAGAGGAGGGGGGGACAATCTGAATCTGTACTTCGCCTCGAATAATAAGGACAAGCCTTCGGTCTGCGACCTCGGCTGTAAAGTCCATTATCGCTTATTGCTTTGTGCTTTTATATGATGGGAAAGCTTCACTTTTACCACCGAAACCTCATTCATATGAAACATTCGGTTTCATTTCTAAAGAATTGTTCGTCCTATTACATAATAAGCTAGGCAGTCGTAATACCAGTCAGAAAGGTACGATTTATAGAGATTTCTGAAGATAAACCGAGGCATTGGCCTATTCCAAATAAACACTTTACTTGCCATGTTTCCGAGGTGTACAATCTGTTATAGATAATATAATATTATGCAATGATGGCTTATGAACGAATTGAGCGACTTTTTTTTTAAGAAAGGTCGACAGGGGTTGAAGATTTCCAGAGATTTCTGAAGATAAACCGAGATATTAACCTATTTCAAAGAAGCTCTTTTGACTGTCATGTTTCCGAGATGTTCAGTCTGTTTCAGTAATAGAATATTATGAAGTGAAAGCTTTTCAGCGAGCTGAGCAATCTTTTTCTTACAAAACGTCCACAGGGTTTGAAGATTTCTGGAGATTGTTGAAGATAAACAATTAGTATACTGTTATACATCCCAAACTTCCGTTAAAGCGATTATTTTTTCTTGACCTGCCATTATACTATTCTTAGATCGTAGTAGCGCTTCAAGATATGATAATTTTACGCCAATAATGTGAAAGATATCCAGTATGGCAACGAATATTTCTAGAGATAAAGAGATTAAACGGAGTAAAGCGGGGAGATTTCCAGGTATTTGATTCTCCATGTGGCATTTGAACATTTTGATATTTGTAATGCGGGATTGACGATCGGGTCTGTTTTAGTAATGAAGGCACCGATCGAATGGCAGTCATCGTTATCGATTTCTGCGACCACTGGATAATATCGTCGATTATTCACTGCAAATAATTTTGATGGTTAAAAGCGGTTACAGTGGTTAAACATAAGCTTTTTAACCACTTGAACTACCATTTTTGGTAACTCGAGCGGTTAAAAAGCTTATGTTTAACCACTTCAAAGAAATCATTTTCACCAGAAATTATTTGATCTGGAAATTGTTGCGGCACCCCGTAAAGTATTCGATAATTTTCCCAGCAATCTTCAGTGAAGGACAATATACATCCTATGTCAAACGAATCTTTGCGGAAGAACAAATGATGCTGGAACAGTTTAGTGTCGATTACCAACAGTATATTAACGAATCCTCCAGATTGATTCCTTTTATATTTTAACATCAATATGAATACCTTATACATTTATTCTAAAGAATAGTTTCGAACAATGAAGGTCAGATGTAAGTGGCTTACGGAAATCGTGGATATATCTACCATCCCATGCAGATGCAAAATGATTTGCGGGCAATTGCATCTAAAATACCAACAATGGTTTGCTGCTGGGATAGGGGAAGATTGCGTGCTATATACTGGATACTTCTAGCCTTCATTGAAAGACACTCTGAAGTAATGACTAATGTTTTTTTTTATTTCCTTGCACACATTTCTGCGTTGTTCTAGGCATTTTATATTATATATTATACATATTTTCACTCCCACAATCTACTACGATTGTCAATGGTGCTTGCATGCTTAACCTTGGTAGTCATATGGTGGCCACTCATTTTGAACTGGCACAATAACAGTTGCCATCGACGTGTATACACGAGTGGTAGTCGTTGGTCCCGATGTATCGGTTGTTGTGAAGGTACTTGCTACAGTAGTAACCATTGTAGTTGGATCGGTTGGCTGGAATGTTGAAGTGAGAGTTTCCACTGTTGTTTTATGAGTGGTTACTGTAGTACTTGTATCGATGGTCGTTAAGGTTCCAACAGTCGTTGTCGCTGTTGATACTTCTGTTTTGGTAGTAGTCTCGGTGCCACAGGATGATGTGCTTGATGATACTGGTGGAACGAAACCATAAAGAACCATACAGCCGTCATAGCTGCCGCAAGTAAAGTCATTGAACTGGGCTGCATCATAAACTCCGAAATCGCTTGCGAACACTTTTCCACCAATAATTTGCGCATTTTGGGCCGCCATAATTGCTATTGACATATTTCATATGTAAGTATGGTTTAATGCAAAGTGTCTATCGCTTTAAATTACCATGTGGCGCCAGTATGAGGCCTTCGAATAACCCAGTTCCATCGATATTGGCCCAAAATTCATCATTTGAATAGTAGTCCTCATAATCGAGCCTGTATATATTGAAAATTGTCCGGCATGTGGGGAATTTTGCACTAATGTTATCAGTTGTAGTTGTCAGTGAGTCACTAGCTGGAACTGGAATCTACATCATTTTATCAATGTCAGGTACCATTTTGTGATTGGTGTAAGACAGATATTTCAACTTACATTAACCACAATAGTACGACCATCGAGTAGAAAATTCTCAGGATCGTTTGGTCCAGCCCACTCGCTGCCACCATAAATAATACCAGACGGGTCAGAAAGGACATCCAAAGGATATTGTGAACACGTTGTCGCCCCAGGCTTTGTGCAAGTATTAAGAGTAATAACATGGTAATGTGGATGCCGTGGTTCATTGGTAGTACGAATGATTGTGCCAGTATCGTCGATCTTCAGATCCGGTGGTATGTCTTGGAGGTATCGGTTCGCGTATGACAAAGTAACACCGATCTCATCCCACTCCATCGGATCCTTTTCCTGCTCCAAGCTACACCCGTCACCTTCAGGAATAATTCCACCGCTATTAATTTGTCTTCCATAAGCATTTCCAAAGACAGTGACTTTGCCTCCAGAATATTTTTTGTCTGCCACTAATCCGTAACTGTAAATGTCGGTTTTATCAAGTTGACAATCTGCGGGAGTATCTTTGTTGATGATAATCTCATCGGTCCTATAATCGATGAGTGCGTCGCGAGCTGCTATAGGGCCTGGAATCTTCTGAACGCCGAATGATAAATATCTTGTACCAATGACTGAGAAGTGATCCATCTGTAGAGGTATTACCCAATTACTGTCTTGCCAAGCAAAATAAAAATTTCATTTCGATGGTCCTTACCGCATCGCCACCCGTAGTATACCCTTTTCCCAGTGGACATACACTGTCGTAGTAAAAATCTTGCCTTGGATACAATCGATGCGACGAAGGAATTGATTCATAGCAATATGCACTGCCGATAGCAGCTAAAATGATAGCAGATTCAATAACGCGCATTTGGAGAAATATGTACCACTTTATGATACATAGTCCGCATAATATTGACTAGTACCTTTTATATGCTCGATCTAATGTGAACGGCAAACATGTTTGAGTAGTCCTGGGAATGTCTCCGGTCACTTTTAAATGTAGGCAGCAAAAAATTAAAAAAAAAATGTACGCTGTGCTTTTGCCTCTGTACAAATAACATTTACATACGTTTCTGTATTACGATTCTGGTCACAACGGTATATCCTAGGTTATGAATTTTCCTTGTTGGTATCAAGGGGCTTCTATATAGCTAAGATGTTTTCAAGGTATCGGTTATTTAAATTTTCATCCCGGCTTAATACAGCTTTTAAAGTTGAACTAATAAGCATACAAAAAAAATCTTTGGAGTTCAAGGCATGAATGGTTGTCCGTCTTAGCAACAGTTTTGACGTTGGTCAACTATCTTATGTATGAAACTTTGAGCAGCATGGGTGACAAGTCCTCGACCACATCTTGAACACTTTTCTGCGTTCAAGTAATGGTCTGACCTGGGGCACTAAAGAAGGCGTAGCCAGTACTTTTGTATGTCCTTCGAAAGGTCGATCTGTTGAGTCACAGAGTCAAACAGTACAATGATGATGAACCAGCGCCATAAAAAGCCATACAAGACAGAGAATATGCTACCACAGCTATTCACACTTGGTGTGTCGCTTCATTTCCCAGGTACTTTTTTCCGTTTTGGTCTTATGCCTAGGACACGGTTTCTTTTCCTCCCTTTATTTTAGAATGATCTTTTTACTATACAGACTTGTACTTTTCTCACTAGGGTTTTCAGGCGTGGTATCAGCTTTCTTTACTGTATATCTATACACTTGTACCACAGGAAAGCAATTACATACCTATACGGGTAAGTCGATAAGTGTTCCAAAAAAAGATTATACTTTTTCAACTATGAATCATTTGATGTTGATGGACGGCAATTGTAATGCCAGGAAGTTTCAATGAGAGTCGATAATGTAATTTTGGCAGCAACGAAAAAGTGATTAGGAAAGCAACGCATATATTCGTAATCAGAATGATTTCGACGATGAAAAATTCGACACCACGACCACCTTATCTCGATCCAGAAGAATAATTCAACATTAGGCTCTATTATAAATTAAGATAAACGAGCCTTAGTCCATTATGCACATCCGGGGTTGAGCCCCTCCGCTACGCTTCGTGTCAACACCTTCGTGCTCCATTTCCAGCGGCTCGTTGGGGGCCTGCCCCCAAACCCCCGGCGGGGAGACCCCTGCACCCCCCGTTGTTATTTCCATTCATTGAAACTTCTACAATATCTTATAGCTTGAGTGATATACATTTTATTAAGAAATATATAGTTCTGTAGACAAATTATTTACATAGGGGATATATGGCAACGTTGATTTCATCAGTGCCATTTTATGTCTCAGAAAACAGACTGGTTAGCGGGAGTCATAAAGTGATGCTTCATCCGTAGTTTATCTGGAATTTACTGTTCGTGTGTCGAAGCGTTAAATTCGGGCCATCCTTAAGCTAATGATGTACTTTGTTTCACAATTTTAAAAGTCATGCTTAAAGTTGAAATGCACTTCATATGATACAAAAGCAAGCCATTTTGAAAAAGTGTAGAGCTATAGTGACACATCAAGCAAAATATACATCATTACGCATATCGCTTGAAGAAAAGCTGCTGAGAAGAACAGCCTGTCGTATCTTGACATACCAGCCATCCATTGTCTACATGCCTTTCCATCTCAGCCTTTGTTACATCCGTTCCTTTATTTCGACACCAACAACCGCACAGTTATCTATTGGTCCGTTCACTGGCTTGTGCGTCAGTGAGACCTTGATCTGGGTTCAGACTTCAAGAGGGACCATTCAGGTTAACTCAGTCTTTGCATGATTATCCGTTCCTTCGTAATAAAGCAGTACGATCATTAGGGATTACGGCGATCACACGGATTCGGCTCTGATAGAAAAGCATTCACCTTCTCCGTCCCGGCTCAGCATCATTATAAATAGAGAGTAGTTTTCCTCAATAAAACATTATCTTATTTTTGGTCTCGTCATTGAAGTTTCCAATTGAGCGATACCACACAGCCACAACAGCAGTAGCAAGAGAAAAGCACGGAAAATGATTTTTCAGGCAGTGAAACGCCAGAAAGGAGATGGGGTTTAAGACACTTTGGAATATTTAAGCAGAGATACGCCACACTATAAGAAGGCTATGATAGTATTCGTATATTACACTGCAATCAAGCTTCTTGCAAGTTCCAGGTTTACGTTGCTAGTATTCTGTTGAAGTATATTAACCTATGCCGCTACAGTGAACCCCCGCTTTTTTCCTACGCGGATGGAACACCCAAAAGTGCGGAAAAAGCGGAGGTGAGGAAATAACGGGGGTTACACAAAGTGGTATGCGCTGGGTATCAGTAATCGTCTAAGCACCGTTCACTTCTTCATATGTGTATATTGGTTTACATGTCTGTCGCTATAGCGATAGATGGATGGGTATCTATATTGATAAGGTACTGTACGTTTTTTTGGGCCGGAAAGAATGACGTTGTATTATAAGTATTACCCTATATAAAGCACAACAGCATATCACAAGCAATGGTGATTTGTTACTGTGCCTTTTTTGGTCCCTGCTTAATATGTCACGTAGAGTTGCTATTGTTCGCTTTAGGTATCGTTTAATACGGGTGAAAGACAAGTAATAATAAGTTACAGAATACGGTTGACATTGTCCCTGCTAAACTAATTCACAACATAGTTGCTCCCGAATAATCATTTGGATCGAGGCGCGATATATGTGCCAATAAGTGCTATGAAAGATTACTGATGCTGTCATAATGGCGGCCGATACCATATTTTGAGGTACACCGTTAGGATTGAAGAATCAATCTCCCCACAGAGTTTACGTGAAATAACTAAGCCTAATCGAAACGGTGATTGAAATTATCGATAATCCAGGACAAGCCCCAACAGCAGATGCCTTGCGTAGCATTCATGATAATCTATTTAGGCGCGCTCATACGACACAGTCGTACAATACATCATTTTTTATTAGAAAATAAAGGGATATACACGCTTTCAAAGCATACTTATGATCATTTAGACATAGTTTTATTCATCCCCCGTTTTTTTTTCCTCAGAGTAAGCTGGGGACAAACAGGAAAATTTCGAGGATGGGAAAATTGACACTATGATCGAGCGGATGGCATAGCTAAACCAGGGAAAAAACCGAGGGAGAGGAAAAATCGGGGGAGGAAAAAGCGGGGTTCACTGTATGCAGTTCAGCACGCAATTGATATTGGTTTGTATAATAGTAATACATTCGATGATGCTTAATTTTGACGTACATACCGACGATATAGTGATGCCAGAGGCATTCATAAAGCTGTAGTGAGGAATCGCTTCTCTCGTAGATACAGTATGCGTAGCATTCTCCAGCAGAAACAGAGTTTTGGTCGCTATGATGAGGCCCACAAATGCTATTACTATCCTATCGACCACCGTCCCGATAATGGATACCTTTTCTCTACCCTGTCTCAACGTGCGGATACATCAGAACATAATTCCGTAAATCATGCACGCTATTGTTATTGTGGATATGAGTTATTCTGCCGATTCTACGAAACAGCACAGCATCTCGGCCCCTGGACCTTCTCAACTAATTATTAACAATCAATAATACGGCTATATTATCAGCAGTTGACGCAGTCTACTGACGACCATGATGCAAGTCACCAGATGTTTGGATAGACAAATACACAGCACGGTTCTCACGTAGGTAGCCGACAGCTTTTCGAAAAGTTGCAACGTGAGAATTCACAATATCGTTCATGCCCTGCAAGAGGAGAAGAGTCAGACGATATTAATCCTAAAAGGAATGTCAACTCCCATGTTTTGATTGTAACTAACTTCACTTTGTCTATTGACTTGCCACTCAGCAAAATCATAGATAGCTATCAGTGCGAAAAACTTGAGTAGAGGGGAGTACATATTCCCTTAGGGGAGTAGATGTCCAGTGCAATGGTAGATGGAATTCTTTTATCCGAACTGAAAATATAGGCTACATTTCACCCACGAAAGGTAAACACCTATCGACAAATATATTGACATTGATACCACAAAGCGAGTCCATAACGCAAAGAAGAGCCTTATCACCAACATCAGTGATCGCATACAGTGTTTGCAAACACATACACGCATCGATTATGAGCCCTTTGGTAGAGTATTTCTAATTGAACTGATGCAATGATATTGATACGACAAAGAGAATCTACAGCGCAAACATAGGCTATGTTTCAGTTTTGCGCTCGAGGCTCACACCGACAGGAGCATTCCATATAAGGAAGGTTTTTTACTAATGATTTCTGGCTATTTTTCGGGAGTTGTCTATTATATTATAGATATCTAATACATCATGAAAGTAAAAGTGTCAAATAACGATGGAAGTATTAGAATTTCAGAGCAAGTTGTGATGTATCGGTGGACTATTAATGGGGTTCGTTTCAATTCGATGCTATCATGCCTCTCAGTTTCATTCACAATATTCTTCTCGGGCAGCCTTTCTCAATGTCGATAGACGGAGATAGACTATCATGACGTACTTACCGGTTTAAAAAGAATGGATAACTTGTCCAAGCTATTATTTATAATTACGATTATCCAGAGATATAATTACTGAGTAATTTCCACAAGCGATAACATATGGTTACAAGCTGTTAGTATTTAAAGTAATCAGGGTCAATACTAGTCTAGCGCCTAACGATACGAAGAGTAATACTAGAGTATCATCGGGTGATACGTAATGCGCATCAATAACACTTCCACGAGAATTGGCAACGATATTCATAGTACTACCTGAGCACACCTAATATTCTACTAATAATTAAAAACAGTGAAGATATCACCATATACCTAATAAAAAAAGAATATCCATAGGCGCACATTAGTTGCTAGGTACTTGCTATTTTCGCAAACTAAAGTTCAATGACAATAGTTAACGATATATTTACAACATCATGAGTTCTAATCGACCTTTATTGGATCAAGTTCGTCGTAAATTTTATAACTTTTAGAATCATTAGACACCTTCATAAAATGTTATTATCTAATACTCGGGATCGTCTTCCCTATAACCATACCCCTGGTCTCCCCCGCCACCATGTCTCCAACGGTCCCAATTGCCGTGTTTCCACTCATCCCAATCGCCGCGCCGTCGATCTCCCCTTTCATCGTCCCAACTATTTTCGACAGGAACAAACACCGGTGCAGTAGTCGTTACGACCGCAGTAATGGTAGAATGATCCGAGGTATACGTTGTAGTGAATATACTAGTAGTCGTGGTAAAAACTGTTGATGTAGCTGATTGAGTAACGGTTACAGTAGTACTAGCCACTGTGGTGTCCTCAGTAGTGGTTGTGGTGGTATAATCCGTAGTAGTGGTGGATGCCTCTGTAGTTGTTGTTTCTATGGTAACGGTTTCAGTGGTGGTTTCGGATGTGCAGTCCGATGTCCCTGATGTGCTTGATTCCTCAGTGAATGAGCTCGATGTTTCAGTATAGTCTATAACCGGGAAACAGGCGGTATACGCTTTTGCTTCACAAGAAAAGTCATCGATACCCTCGAGGTCGTTGAAACTATTTGTAAAAAGCTTCCCAGCAAGCTTCATAAGAAAACTGCTGGAAGCAGCTGGAAGCGCTAATAATTAGTAAATATGCCAATAAAAGTTCCGTAAGTACCTACCATCAGGTGCTAAGATGAAGCCTTCAAAAATTGATATGGTGTTATATGCGGCTAATCTGAATGGTGTATCACTCTCGACAAATTCACCGGACTCATCGACAGCATAGAAATTGAAAATTGTTTTGCAGTTCTTGATTCCAAAGCTTGGATCGCTGTAGAAAAACAGACCCCTAGATTGAGTAACAGGTACCTTATTTTGATATAGATTAATTAAGGAATGATCAACAAACTATCAAAAGGTTATTCTCACATTGATAACAATCGTTTCGGCCTCTTCTAATACTTCCGAGTTGGTTGGACCGTTCCAGATTACTCTATCGCTGAACAAATTCGCAGTTGAGAGTTGAGATAGCGACCACGATGAACATGTTGTGCTGTCTGACGCAGGAGGATAACATGTATTAACTGTAAATACGCGAAAATGAGGATTTACAGGTTCGGCGATAATGTTGACGAGGCCCGTAGAATCAACTGTTAGATCTGGAGCAAGTGACGCCAGATATCTGGTTGCTGCACGGAGGCCTGTTCTGACTTTTTCATAGTCAACGACACTTCGGTCAGTTGAGTAAAGATCACAATTTTCTCCAGCTGGAACTACATTTGCTGCTGAGGTATTATTCAATAGTACGTTTCCGTATACGGACGCCTTTCCCAAATTTGTTGTTCCAGGATTGTCAAGACCATAGGAATAGACATCGCTGGTATCGTTGACTGCACAAGTTCCCGGATGATTTATATTTATATTGTCCGTCCTTAATGTAGACAATGCTCCTTTCACTGCAACCGGGAATGGATAGTCACCGCGCATTGTAGTGTCACCGTAACTGATGAATCCAAAATGATTGAACTAATACGGAAATGTATGGGACTAGTGCTATTTTGTATTTTTATGTGTTAACTTACAATATCAGCTAATGGACTCTGCCCGCGTACATTTAGTGGGCAAACTATTGAAATATCAAGATCTTGTCTTTCCCATAACTGATGGTGGGATCTGGTTGCCGCAGTCTCGTTTATGTACGTTGGAAAAACTGCTGCTGCGTAACTGAAAGACGTAGTGCTTAGCGTAAGCAGTAATGATGCCAATGTGATGGAATGCATGGTCAAAGCCTTTGCAAAACAAAAAAGCGAATTCGTGTAGTTAAACGATTAGATATGCGTTTTATAGAATTGGTTCTTAAAAGTATTTTAAAAGAAGACGTACTCTGGAATGTAATAGAAGAGGTCATACGCACATCGGAGTGGACTGGAATGGAGGCAATAAGGATTTTCCGAATGTCAATAAAGGACAATCAAGCTTAACAGGTTACAAGAAGTCACCTACTGTTGAGATAAGGTCGTCTGAATATAATTGTCGATACGTACTGCATTATCACTTGCCTCTTCAGTAAAATTTGGTCAATTGTCTCGCTTACATATGCTTTACAGTACTTTCTGAAGCTTGCTTAATTCGAATCATGCTTAGTGGTCAAATTTACTAATTCAAGAGTACGTACATAGTGCTTATACGTAGCGATCTTATTTTGTTCAGAGGAGGCTTCAATTTATTGCAGATAGTAAAAAATATTGTTGGCGCCGTTTTGAGTCAGGTGTAAAACAGTCGGTTGTCGAGTGGACCGTAGCTGAGTACAGCGACACCATAGGAAATGGATACCCTAATTTTCCCCGAAAAACCCGGGAAAAGCAAAACACAAAAAAGCACGAAAAGGCCATTTTAGGTTTTTCAGGTTCAGATAAACCCTAAAAAACCCTAACAGACCACCAAAAAACCCTATCAATTTCCAGTAGTAGGCTTCATTTTTAGGATTTTATTTTTGTATTTACATACGTTTATAACGTCTTGCTCTTCATTATATAGTGGATAATAGCTGTTTATTTCATACGGGTTTATGACATGGATGTCTATGTAGCTAATGATGAATCGCATCTTTTCTTTCCAATTTATATTAGCAACTAAATTATCTACATAAGAGAAGTTATCCTAGTGGAGTTAATTAATAATTTTTCTTTGTGATCTATTTCGGCATGTAGGCTGTCTCTCTCGCTTCAACGGTCGCGCATCATCATCATTGTCGGTGTTATCATCCCTCTGTGCTCCATTGCTACCATTAACATCACCTTCCGTTCTGCGAGTAGCATTACTCACCTCAGAGAAAAAAAATGCGGAAAAAATTCGAACGTGCAAAACAAATTCGATTTAACAATTCGAATTTGCAAAATGAATTCGATTTAACAATTCGAACTTGCAAAATAAATTCAAGCTTTCAAAATAAATGTAATAAAAATTCAAAAAACAATGAACTTATTCAAATTATATTCGGAAACAATGCAGAAAAAGCATTTTGCTGATCTTCTATATGGCATTATTACAAATACTCCAAATCATGATCTAGTGGTAAATCTTCGTTTGAAGAAGTGTTTTGGCGCTTCCAGTAAATGTATTGCCTCGTATTCCATCCTTGGGCACAACAAACTGACTTTTTATATTCAGAACTTCCAGAAGAAAATGTGCAAAATGAGGAAAATGAGCAAAGGTACTCGTATATTATCTTTTCTATATTCGCGAAAAGGTTACTAAGGAAGATTAGCTCAAGCAATGTGCCTTCAGCTGCCACGCCCAGTTCAGAAACAAGACCTATTGATGAAAGGTAAATCATATGCAATTAAGTTGGGCTACTTTTTAATTTTTACTTTTAGCCAAACCACGAACCCACCGCCGCCCGTTGAAGAGCCAAGGTATGTTATGCTTTATTACGATTGAGAACAGAAGACTAATTGAATGTAGATCTACACAATTGCCATTGAACTACGATGCCAGTATGACAAGTGACGAAGAAGAAGACGACGAACCTCTGGCAAGAAACAGGAATGGGCAACGACGAGAGCGCAATCAGGCCGAAAGGGCCAAGGGCAAGGAGCAAGCGGCTCCCATTACTGGTATGTATTTTAAGTGCGCATACATGAGTACCATCTCACATTTTTTTTCGCTAGCAGCCACACCCAAAAAGAAGCGCGGTCGACCTTCCAAAGCTGATAAGGAAGCAAGAAAGCAGGCAGCCCAAGCTGGACCATCTAACAAGCGATTGAAGCAGTCTGGAGCCACGTCATAATGTTTTTTTTATTTATGAGATACAGTATATAAAGAACGGTTTTGCCAAAAGCAATGCGAATTAGCAACACAGAACAGATCTTTTGGCCCCCATATCATGACTTGGGGAAGATTTGATCAATTCTTCCTTTTTTGGAAGAGGTAGAAAAAGGTGAGCACCGGAGGTGCTCTGTTTTCTGTATAAATAATGGGCAACTTTTATGTAGTACCTTCTTGTTTAAGATAATGGAAGATACCATCCACTGTTGGGGTTGCCCCTGTCGAAACACCCTGGGAAATAAAAACCCATATCTATGTGTTTTACAAAGAACGAAAGATAATTATGAAAAGCAAGCTATTGTGATGATGGCGGTGGAAGGGGAGGAATACGTGGGAGCAGTGGCCGAAATGGGGAAATGCATTGACGTTTGGAGCTACTTCCGTCGTCGTTCCGTGATCTTCTTGTTCTTTTCTTTTTCCGTAGCTGATATGAACTAGAAACTATAGGGGTACCATTGTATTGTACAAGGTCCCTGTTTTCAATAGATAGGCTTGTACCGTTATTGTTGCCAATTCTGGGTGATAAATTAGAAGCAGAGTTTGGTGTATTGCATACACTAGAACTTGAGCGAGAGCGTGATGTTGAACCGCGTGTCGATGCTGTTATGACGGCGGATGACCCCGATAAAGGATAAATTACTGCTGTTGGCGAAGGAACAAGTGGAAGTAGTGGCCTTAGTTGTCGAAGAGGTGGTGTTGGTAGTGACGATACAGACGAAGGGCGCGATATAGCATATACTGACTCTGATTGTGCAGGTGTACTGGTATAGGGCTGTAAAACATGTTCGTCATTAGAAAGCTGGGCCATACTTGAAGTTATTGACAGTGGTGCCGGATTCTGAGCGGGTAAAACAGGTAAGGCAAGGCTGGGAGACTGCAGATGTTCACGCATAGTCTGACAGACAAAGTTGCTATTTTCGATAGTTTGATATGTGATCCGACGTGTATCCCAACATGACTTGTAAAATGCTTGGAGCTGCTCCGGTGACTTATAATAGATGTTGGCTGTCCTGGGGTTGCTGTTCACAATATCGTTCCATTCACAGCACGTTGTCTCCCAGAACTGAAGTGTTTTTCGTTGCTGACCGTGTGCACGAATCTTGGTTGCGAATAATGAGAATTCGGCAGGGGTATGCACTGGTACTACTGCACATTCAACTGCTTGTTTGGTTGCTAGATAGCTGTATAGTGCGGACTTGGGATTGCTGGTAGAACCGGTTGAGATGCTTAATCTGGTGCTCGCGGCGATAAGAGCTTTTTTTGTAATTGTTGTGTCAGGATTAATTCGTGTTACTACGCGCATATGAAATTTGGTTGCGTCTTCCGGTGGGATTGCAGTGA